>CAMTDV010000002.1:59387878-60000398 GCA_947069175.1 Scalesia atractyloides | reverse complement strand
TTTGCCTTTGATGGCCTATTAAGACCTAGGCCAAATATGTTAAGCCTAAGAGTTGTGATGTTATTACACTAGAATAGGTAATGGATTATTATATCCAATGTTTTAGGCCAATATGTTTGACATATCATGGCTAAATAAAGCTTTATTGGTGTATAGAACCAAAGCTTAAGGATGGCTAACTCAAATGAAGCACAAAGTAGCCACCGGAATATGGAATCTAACAAAGCTGAAAATAGAGATGTCGATAATGATAATTTTCAAGCTCGCATTGATGCGGCAGTTGAAAAGGCCATGGGAAAGGCCATTGAAAGACTTAGAGGGTCGAGTGCCACTCGCTCTAGACCTTATCTATTCCACCATCCTCAGCTCATAAGGAAGCTCCGTTCACTCTTCAAATGCGAGGAGTGAACCAAAGAAAATAGATTTTGCTGAAAGGTCCCGTTCTATTAAAGACGGATGTACTTATAAGTATTTCATCTCCTGTAAGCCCCAGACTTCAATGGAGATAAGGGGGCTGTAGAAGCCCTTAAGTGGCTAGATGAGATGGAAACAATAGTAGATATCAGCAACTGTGCTGATAAGGATGTGGTCAAATATGTATCATAGTCCTTTAAGGGCGATGCCCTAATTTGGTGGAAAGCCATGATACAGTCTACAGGTAAAGTACACCTGTATAATTTGGGGTGGTCTAAATTTGTGAACCTTGTTAAGAAAACATACTGCCCACCCCATAAGGTGGAGAAATTAGAGACCGACTTCTTGTCTATTTCCATGAAAAACCTAGATTGTCGGAAACATGTTCCGATTTCAATTCCCTATCTAGGTTAGTTTCCTATTTGATTACCCGGACGCATTGCGCGTTTTATTAATGGGTTAGCTCCCGAAATAAAGGGAGTGGTAAAGGCTGCTCAGCCTACTACCTATAGGTCTGTTGTTGACCTATCTCTCTCCCTCACCCTTGATCTAGTGAGGCAAAAGTCAGTTAAGTCTGAAACTGACAGGAAAAGGAAGAGGGAAGATGACAACTCCCATAGGTTTAATAAGAAAACTAAAGGGAGATTTGTGTTCAAAGGGAACCAAGGCAAAACGGCTCTGATGCCAACATGCAAAACTTGCAATCACAGACACTGGGACAGTGTAATTTTGGTTCACAGGCCAAACCCTGTGGCATCTGTAAGAGAAAGGGGCATAAGACCCTAGAATGCAAAGATCTTAAGGATGTTGTTTGCTACGTCTACAATGAAAAGGGGCATATTAAGACTAATTGTCCTAAGATCCTTAAGAATAATAATGCAAAGCCTGGAGAGGCCAAGAAGGGGAATGCTCGTGCCTTTCAAATAACTGCAAGAGAGGCTATTAATGACGACAAATGTCATAACAGGTACATTCCTCATAAACAATATTTATGCTAGAGTTCTTTTTGATTTGGGTACAGATAGATCTTTTGTTGACCATAAGTTTAGTAAACTATTAAACCTGCCCATAAGAACTCTAGATAAAACTTATGAGATAGAACTTGCTAATGGAAGTTTAGAACAGCATCTTCCATTCTTGATGGATGCTCTATATCCATTAAGAATCATTCCATCCCTACTCTCTTCTGCCAATGAAATTGGCGGGGTTGATGTTGTCTTAGGCATGGATTGGTTATCTCATAACGAAGCCCGCATTGCCTGCGATAAGAAGCTCATCGAAATTAAGACCCCATCTTGTGAAATGATCACCATCCCTGGAGACTCACACTATGGATTGCCAGACAAGGTGTCTTTATTTAAGGCATCCAAGTGTTTGAGAAGAGGCTGTGTCATCTACATGGCGCAAGTCACCATAAATGAGCCTAAGCCAAACATGGAGGACCTACCAATTATCTCGGAATATTCAGATGTCTTTCCAGAACAATTACCAGGTCTACCTCCAGACAACAAGTGGAGTTTAGAATCGATATCCTGCCAGGATCAGCACCCGTAGCTAGAGCTCCATATAGGCTAGCACCAACGGAAATGAAGGAATTAAGGATGCAGATAGATGAACTCTTGGAGAAAGGCTTTATTCAGCCAGTTCCTCACCTTGGAGAGCTCCTATCCTCTTTGTAAAGAAGAAAGAGGTTTGATGCGAATGTGCATCCATTACCGAAAGCTAAACAAGTTAACAACCAAGAATATATATCCTCTGCCTAGGATCGATGATTTATGTGACCAACTTCAAGGAGTTAGTTACTTCTCCAAGATCGATATGAGATCTGGATATCATCAATTGAAGGTTAGAAGTGAAGATGTTCCCAAGACTGCATTCAGGACCCGTTACGGTCATTTAAATTTTTAGTGATGCCTTTTGGACTCACAAATGCACCTGCAGCATTCATTGATCTCATGAATAGAGTCTGCAAGCCATATCTGGATAAGTTTTTCATTGTCTTCATAGACGACATACTTATCTATTCTCGTCATCAAGCTGATCACGAGAAACATCTTCGGTGCATCTTAGACCTCCTAAGGCAAGAGAAGCTTTATGCCAAATTCTCTAAGTGTGAGTTTATGGCTTAGAGAGGTCCAATTTCTTTGCCATATGGTCAGTGAGCGTGGTATCCAGGCGGATCCCACCAAAATTGAAGCCATAATGAATTAGGAAGTACCCAAAACCCCATCGAATTCGTAGCTTCCTAGGATTGGCTGGATATTATTGGAGGTTCATAGAAAACTTTTCAAGAATAGCCATCCTTTAACTACCTTGACCCGTAAAAATGTTAAGATAATTGGGGTCCAAAGCAACAAGAATCTTTTGAGGTTCTTAAACACAAATTGAGCAATGCTCCTGTGTTATCTCTACCTGAGGGTATTGAGGAATTTGTAGTCTACTGTGATGCCTCGCACACTGGCATGGGTTGTGTGCTAATGCAAAAAGGCAAGGTGATTGCCTATGCATCACGACAACTAAAGGTGCCGAAAGGAATTACACCACCCACGATTTGGAACTGGGTGTCGTTGTATTTGCACTAAAACTATGTAGACATTACTTATATGGCCCAAAGTGTATTATATACACTGACCATAAAAGTCTCCAGCATTTGTTCAATCAGAAAGAATTGAACATGCGACAACGTCGATGGATGGAAACGCTTAATGACTATTATTGGAGATTCGCTACCATCCAGGCAAGGCAAATTTAGTTGTTGATGCCTTAAGTAGCAAAGAACAGGTTAAACCTATAAGGATTAACGCTAAGAGCATTGAGCTCAAAAATAGCTTAAGTGAGAAAGCTACTAGATGTGCAGAAGCAAGCTCTATTAGAGGCTAATATCCCTAATGAGGGATTGGGCGGAACTGTTAATCAGTTAGCGCCTGGAAAAGATGGAATCCTTCGATTTAATGATAGGATCTGGGTTCTAGTCTTTGGAGGACTTAGAGATCTAATCCTCCAAGAAGCGCATAATTCGAGATACTCAGTTCACCCTAGAGGTGACAAGATGTATCAAGACTTGTAGAAGAATTATTGTTGGATGGGTTTGAAGAAATCCATAGCCACCTATGTAGCTAAATGTCTGACGTGTTCGCAAGTTAAGGCCAAACATCAGAAACTGTCAGGATTTCTACAACAATTGAAAATTCCCACATGGAAATGGGAAATGGTAACTATGGACTTGATTACCAAGTTACCCAAAACCAAAAGTGGAAATGACACTATTTGGGTCATTGTGGATAGGCTGACCAAGTCAGCACATTTCTTACCAATAAAGGAATCGTATAATTCAGATAAATAGGCTAAATTGTATGTGGACAAGATTGTGTCCCTACATGGTGTGCCGGTATCTATTGTATCTGACAGAGATACTAGATACACATCCCACTTTTGGAAAAGTTTCCAACATTCATTAGGCACAAGATTAAATTTTAGTACGGCTTACCATCCGCAGACTGATGGTCAAAGTGAGCGTACTATCCAGACACTGGAAGACATGCATAGGGCATGTGTGATTGATTTAGGTGGAAGTTGGGATGACCACTTACCCCTAATAGAATTCTCCTACAATAACAGTTATCATACGAGCATCAAGGCTGCTCCTTATGAGGCCTTGTATGAGAGAAAATGCAGAACGCCCGTGTGTTGGGCAGAAGTTGGGGATGCCCAACTATCAGGACTAGAGAATGTCCTGGAGACCACGGAAAAGATTGTACAAGTCCGTGATCGTCTCAAAGCTGCCAGGGATAGGCAGAAGAGCTATGCTGACAAGAGGCGTAAACCTCTTAAGTTCCAACTAGGGGACAAGGTCATGCTAAAGGTATCACCCCGGAAAGGTGTGATGTGTTTTGGAAAGAAGGGCAAGTTGAGCCCAAGATATATTGGACCATTCGACATAGTCGAATGTGTCGGCACTGTAGCTGATAAGCTCAGGTTTCCAGAGGAGCTTAGTGGAATCCATGATGTATTCCACATATCTAACCTTAAGAAATGTCTAGCTGATGAGTCGCTAGCAATGTCGCACAAAGATATGCAAATTGATGAAAACCTAAGGTTCATTGAGAAACCAATTTTGATTGAGGATCGACAGGTTAAGAAGCTCCGAAGGAAAATGATACCTACAGTAAAGGTTAAGTGGGACGCTTTTAGAGGTCCTGAGTATACATGGAGGTTGAGTCCACTATGCGACAAAAGTACCCCCATCTTTTTGAATAAAATCTTGAGTTCAAGATTTCTTTTAAGGGGGTGAGGATGTAACACCTTGTAAAATCGTGTCCAATAGTATAGTGACACGTGTTGTATTTTAAATATAGTCTGTTAAAGACCAATAAGGACTAAAGGCATCAACATGCTCAAACTGAGCCTCTAAGTGACGGTCCGATGTCAACATGCATAAATAATAGCCTCTGAGTGACTGATATGTCAACATGCTTAAATCATTAACCTCTGAGTGACTGATATGTCAACATGCTTGAAATTTGGCCTCTAAGTGACTGATATGTCAACATGCCCAACCTCTGAGCGACATCGAAATCAACATGCTTATAATAAGCGTCTGAGTGATCCTTTGCGAAGTCCTAACTCTCATACGTACCATTTGTTGGACGAGAGGGTTCAATTTTGTAAATATATGGAAGTTGGATAATGGAGGGATTAAAAGTGTCAACATGTTAATTTATACCTCTGAGTGACCTTTTAACGAACCGAGAGCTCGACAATGTACGGGCATAATCCCGGGTATGCCAAGTATTGGCTACGAAGGGCTAAAAGTGCCAAAAAGGTGTTTTAAAAGGTTTTTAAAAGCTTATTAAAGTTAAGGGGCTAAAGTGTCAAACTTTGAAATTGGCCAAGGGGCAGTCACGGGTCGTGAGAGACCTGGCCTGGGTCTCTCGCGTGGCGCGAGAAGCCCTCTGCTGTAGAAAGTTTTGCTTGGTTTCCAAACAAAACTCCAAAAAAATTTGATCAAAACTATGGACTTGTAATTAGCTATGCCACGTTTTGGGACACTTGTATCCTCCCTCTTACACCCATAAACACCTGGCACCACCTCCTTTGAGTTCTCCAACTATAAATAGGTGATCAAGTTCACCATTTGAACTTGCACCTTTCTTATTCATACTCTCCTCCCTCCTCTGGAAGTTCCTAGCTAAAAGGAGCATCCAACATAGTTCTTTTGCACCTTAGGAATCACTGGTAAGTGTTCCTTCATTGTGCATTTTCGTTTATAGGCTTTTATAGCCAAAAGTCAAGCGTTTTCGGAAAACGCTTTGACTTTTGGTTAAGACCATTATGGTCCAGCCATTGTTCGAAATGAACATGGCTAAGTGAACGTAATAAGGTAGGTGTTAGTCCCTATTAAGGGCACCTCCTGAAGATCACGTTTGCTAGACCAATTAACGGGTCAAAGTTAAGTTATTAAAAAGTCAAACAGGCCATTTTTCGGAAAAAATCATAAATTGATTTTATACATGTTATGAAACTTGTTTTAACACTTAAACAAGTTGGTAATAATTATTAGAACATGTAAGAACATGTTCGGCTCGTCAATTTCAGTTTAGGGTCGGTTCGCAACCGAAAGTCGGAAGTTTGACTTCTGCTTTGACTTTCGATTCTGACCCGATTTAGATTAGTTACCTACTGATCTAAAGTTGCATTAGATCATAAAATAATGTAGTATAACACTCTAAGGTTATATTACATGATCATAATCAGAATCCAAGTTTATGCGCAAGTTCCATAATTATACCATCTTTCACCAAAATGCCCCTTTTGTATAAAACAAGGTTTTAAATGGTAATGAACTTGAAAATGTGTTTTCTACTGATGTAATATTATAAGTAGGATTATTTGGGATGTTAAAAAAGTTATAAACTGAGTTTCAAACAGGTTCTTAATTATGTCGATAAATGACGATTTTAGCCCTTGTGGCTTATAAAATGATTTTAATCAAATGTTTTCAAGGTAAATCATTTACCTACTGATATGTTATATTTAATACCATATTTAAGACATTTTAATCTGACCCTAATGTCAGTTTTCATAAACATCACTTAAAGACGTCATCTTACGACATAAGCACCGTTTCGACGCATAGTATGGTTTTAAACCATATTAATTGACCAAGACTTGTTACCTACTGATTTTGAAACTTATTTTAAACATATTCACAGTAGGTACATGTTATAAACTCAGAATCCCAAATAATTTATAACTATGTGTAAAATGACCAAAATGCCCTTTCGGTGCATAGTTTGGTCATAAAAGATAGATTACACATATAATTATCATCCTACTGATATTATATCATAAATAAACTATTTTTCCAGAATACTCATGATTACAAACTTAAATTTTATTCAAGTTCCTTTTATATGGTATGAAATTACCAAAATACCCTTATGAGGCATAGTTTCGTTTTGAAACCTTAACGGGCATACAAGTTGATATCCTATTGATATCTTAACTTATTTAAAAGTATAATGGCTTATAAACTTTTCCATAACTTATCCGGTTACCCATTATCCTTATAAGCGTACGGTTGATTATACGTAACTAGTTTACAGAATTTAACCGAAACGGGTTTAACCTTGTCATTTAAATCTCATAATCCAGAATGTTAATTGTTTACCCATATTATGCAAGTCAAAGTACTTGTCAGGTTTAAACTACATTCTATCCGATCATCGTTTAATCAAGCTTATACGTTTTGAATCATGTACACTACTCTGTCTAAGTCATGACTTAAATAAAGACCGATAGTATTTAATTGGTTAGCTTATGCCATAATCTAGACTAGAGCCTTGCCGGTAAATGCTATCTGCACGTTAGTACTTTTGTATATGGCTGAGTTATTGAAATTAAAAGAAGACTAGCTCACGTAAATACTCTCGACTTATTTTCCTTATACGGGCTTGGATACGGTAAACTATTACCGCTTGGTCATTAAATGGGATCAATCGAATGCCGGATTGTGGCTAGTAAATCCGCATATTCTGTTTTAATCAGTTTTGTTTGATAACTTAAAAATCGGGGGTTAAATGCCGTGTCTTGGATATCCTAGGCTCATTAGATTAGTTAATGGCCACGACCTTAGCGCGGGGTGTAGGCAACACCTGACAGACGCTCGAATTCAAATTACACAAGACGTTGGGGATAACTCCTCTTTGAGTTCTAAGTGGTGTGTATTTATCATGTCTCGGTCTCTGTACTGGGCCCTGTATGTATGGACAAAATGTGAATCTGTTAACAAGGATACATAGTAACTTTCCCAAGTTATAAAAGATTTAAAATGTTTTCAAAATGAGTCAGTTGGGTGTATTTACTAGCGAAAGCTGACGATCGTCCAAAGGCTAACTGCAGGTACAATACGAAATAGGCCGAAGCTGCTCGGTAGTGAATAAGAGGATCTTGCAAATCCTTAGATCTGCCCTAAAGTCCGTTTTATCTTCTTTCTTGTACATCTTAATGATCCGCCTGTGGATCTTCTATTACGAGCCTGTATATTATTTTATTTCGAACATTTGGTTTGTAATAGTAATTTTACTCCAAGACTTCTGCTGTGCCGTGTTTAATTGACAATGATGTTATCAACTGACGTCACGATACTCCCACCCGGGCCCACTGGTGTATGGATTTGGGTTGGAAATCCGGGGTGTGACACTAAGACAGGAGAAGCTTTATGCTAAATTTTCTAAGTGTGAAATTTGCCTTAGAGAAGTCTAATTTCTTGGACATGTTGTAAGTGAGCGTGGTATCCAGGTGGATCCCATCAAAATAGAAGCCATAATGAATTGGGAAATGCCCAAGACCCATCTGAAATTCGTAGCTTGTTAGGATTGGCTGGTTACTATAGAAGGTTCATTGAGAACTTTTCAAGGATAGTCACTCCTTTAATACTCTGACCCGCAAAAATGTTAAGTTTATTTGGGGTCCGAAATAACAAGAATCATTTGAGATTCTGAAACACAAGTTGAGCAATGCTCCTGTGTTATCCCTATCGAAGGGTGTCAAAGAATTTTTTGTTTACTGAGATGCATCGCACACTGGCATGGGCTGTGTGCTAATGCAAAAAGGCAAGGTAATTGCTTATGCATCACGACAGTTAAAGGTGCACGAAAGTAATTACACCACCCATGATTTGGAATTGGGTGCCGTTGTATTCACACTAAAGTTATGGAGGCATTACTTGTATGGCACGCAGTGTATTATATACACTGACCATAAGAGTCTCCAGCATCTATTCAACCAGAAAGAATTGAACATGCGACAGCGTCGTTGGATGGAAACACTTAATGACTATGATTGCGAGATTCGCTGCCATCCAGGAAAGGCAAATGTAGTTGCTGATGCCATAAGTTGCAAGGAATGGGTTAAACCTATAAGGATTAACGCCAAGAGCATTGAGCTCAGAAATAGCTTAAGTGAGAAGCTATTAGATGCGCAAAAGCAAACTCTATTAGAAGCTAATGCTCCTAATGAAGGATTAGGCGGAAATGTTGATCAGTTAACGCCTGGAAAGCATAGAATCCTTATATTTAATGAGAGAATCTGGGTTCCACTTTTGGAGGGCTTAGGGATTTAATCCTCCAAGAAGCGCATAACGCAAAGTACTCTGTTCACCCCGGTGGTGACAAGATGTACCAAGATTTAAAGAGTAATTATTGGTGGATAGGTTTGAAGAAATCCATAGCCACTTATGTAGCTAAGTGTCTGACGTGTTCGCAAGTTAAGACCGAACATCAGAAACCGTCAGGACTTCTACAACAACTAGAAATTCCCACATGGAAATGAGAAATGGTAACTATGGACTTGATTACCAAGTTACCTAAGACCAAAAGTGGAAATGACACTATTTGGGTCATTGTGGATAGGTTGACTAAGTCAGCACATTTATTGCCAATAAAGGAAACGTATAATTCACACAAATTGGCTAAGTTGTATGTGGACAAGATTGTGTCTCTACATGGTGTGCCAATATCTATTGTATCTGATAGAGATACTAGATATACCTCTCATTTTTGGAAGAGCTACCAACAATGTTTAGGCACACGATTAGACTTTAGTACGGCTTAGCATCCGCAGACTAATGGTCAAAGTGAGCGTACTATTCAAACTTTGGAAGACATGCTTCGGGCATGTGTAATTGATTTAGGTGGAAGTTGATATGACCACTTACCCGTAATAGAATTCTCCTATAATAATAGTTATCATACGAGCATTAAGGCTGCTCCCTATGAGGCCTTGTATGGGAGAAAATGCCGAATGCCCGTGTGCTAGGCAGAAGTTGGGAAAGCCTAACTATCAGGACTAGAGATTGTCCTGGAGACCACAGAAAAGATTGTGCAAATCCGTGATCCTCTCAAAGTTGCCAGGGATAGGCAGAAGAGCTATGCTTGCAAGAGGCGTAAACCTCTTAAGTTCTAAGTAGGGGACAAAGTTATGTTGAAAGTATCACCTTGGAAAGGTGTGAGCGTTTTGAAAGAAAGGCAAGTTAAGTCCAAGATATATAGGACCATTCGAGATAATCGAATGTGTCGGCATTGTAGCTTATAAGCTCAAATTGCCCGAGGAGCTTAGTGGAATTAATGATGTGTTCCACATCAGTAACCTTAAGAAATGCCTAGCTGATGAGTCGCTAGCAATGTCACATAAAGATGTGCAAATAGATGAAAACCTTAGGTTCGTTGAGAAACCAATTTCGATCGAGGATCGGCAGGTTAAGAAGCTCCGAAAGAAATTGATACCTATAGTAAAGGTTAAATGGGACGCCTTTAGAGGACCCGATTATACATGGGAGGTTGAGTCCACTATGCGACAAAAGTACCCCCATCTTTTTGAATAAAATCTTGAGGTCGAGATTTCTTTTAAGGGGGTGAGGATATAACACCCTGCAAAATCGTGTCCACTAATATAACGACATGTGTTATATTTTTATTTTTAGTCTATTAAAGACTAACAGGGACTAAAAGCGTCAACATGCTCAAACTAAGTCTTTGAGTGATCTTCTGATGTCAACATGCATAAACCAAGCCTTTGAGTGACCGTTGGGTCAACATGCTTAAAATATAGCCTCTGAGTGACCATTAGTGTCAACATGCTAAAACTTGGCCTCAGAGTGATCGTTGTGTCAACATGCACAGCTCTCAGTAACATTGGAGTCAACATGCTTATAATGAGCCTCTGAGTGATCTTTACGAAGTCCTAACTCTCATATGTCCCATTTGTTGGGCAAGAGGGATTAAATCTGTAATTATATAAAAGTTGGACATTGGAGGAGTTAAAAGTGTCAACATGTTAATTTATACCTCTGAGTGACCTTTTAACAAATCGAGAGCTCGACAATGTCCAAGCATAATCCCTGGTACGCCAAATATTGGCTACGGAGGGCTAAAAGTGCTAAAAAGGTATTTTAGGAGGTTTAAAGAGGTTTTATGAGTTTAGGGGCTAAAGTGTCAAACTTTGAAACTGGCTTAGGGGCGCTCGCGGGGCGCGAGAGGTAGGGCCTGTGCCTCTCGCGGCCCGCCAGAGACCTGTATCTGCAGAAAAATTCCTTGGCCACCACATAGAGGTGCCAAAAACCATTTACTCAAAACCATGGCTTCCCAAACAGTTAGGCCACGTTTTAGGCTACTTGTAAGCTCCCTCTTACACCCCTTAGCACCTGGAATCACCTCCTTCAAGCTATCCAACTATAAATAGGTTCAAAGCTTCAACCTTTGAACTTGCACCTTTCTCATTTCAACTCTTCTCCCTCCTCTGGAAGTTCCTGACTAAAGGGAGCATCCAACTTAGTTCTCTTGCATTCTAGGAACCTCCTGTAAGTGTTCCTTGCTCTTGCATTTTCGTTTATAGGCTTTTATAGCCAAAAGTCAAGCGTTTTATGGAAAACGCTTTGACTTTCGACCATTATGGTCCAACCATTGTTCGTAACGAACATGGCTAAGAGATCGTAATAAGGTAGGTGTTAGTCCCTATAAAGGGCACCTCCTGAAGATCACATTTGCTAGATCAATTGACGGGTCAAAGTTATTATATTAAAAAGTCAAACAGACCATTTTTCGGAAATGTTATAATTTGATCTTATATATGTTATGAAACCTGTTTTGACACTTAAACAAGTTGGTAATAATTATTAGAACATGTAAGAACATGTTCGACTCGTCAATTTCAGTTCTAGGGTCGGTTCGCAACCGAAAGTCGTGAAGTTTGACTTCTGCTTTGACTTTCGATTCTGACCCGATTTATATTAGTTAGCTACTGATCTAAAGTTTCATTATGATCGTAATATAATGTAGCATAACCCTAAGTTTATGCGCAAGTTTCATAATTATGCCATTTTTGACTAAAATGTCCTTTTTAATGATAATGAACTTGAAAATAAGTTTCCTACTAATATAATATCATAAGTAGGATTATTTGGGATGTCAAACCAGTTTATAAACTGAGTTTATAAGCAGGACCTTGAATTATGTCGATAAATGACGATTTAGCCCTTGTGGCTCATAAAATGATTTTAATCAAATCTTTTTCAAGGTAAATCTTTTACCTACTGATATGTTATATTAAATAAACATATCTAAGACATTTTAATCTGACCTTAACATCAGTTTACATTAAACATCGCATAAATCGTCATTTTCGACATAAGTGTCGTTTTGGCGCATAGTATGGTATTAAACCATAACTATCAACCAAGACTTGTTACCTACTGATTTTAAAACTTATTTTAAATATTTCTATAGTAGGTACTTGATACAAACTCAAAATCCCAAATAATTTATATACTATGTGTAAAATGTCCAAAATGCCCCTTCGGTGCATATTTTGGTCATAAAAGATAAATTACACATATAATTAATATCCTACTGATATTACATCATAAATAAATTATTTTCCAGAATATTTATAATTATAACATTTAATTTATTCAAGTTCCTTTTATACGGTATGAAATTACCGAAATGCCCTTATGAGGCATAGTTTCATTTGAAACCTTAATGGGCATATAAGTTGATATCCTACTGATATTACAACTTAATTAAAGTATAATGGCATATAGAACTTGTCCATGACTCATCCGGTTACCCGATATCGCTAATATGCGTACGGTTAGGCATATGTAACTAGTTTACTAAAATTAACCAAAACGGGTTTTACCTTGTCATTTTACACTCAAAATCCAGAATGTTAATTATTTACCCATTTTATACAAGTCAAAGTACTTGTTGGGTTTAAACTACATTCTATCCGATCATCGTTTAATCAAGCATTATATGTTTTGATCCTGTACACTACTCGGTCTAAGTCTATGACTTAAATAAGACCGTTAGTATTTAATTGGTTAGCTTATGCCATAATCCAGACTAGAGCCTTTCGGTAAATGCTATCTGTACATTTGTACTTTTGTATACGGCTGGGATTAAATCTTGCATTTTAAACAAAGCTAATTCAGGTAAATACTCTTGACGTATTTTCCATATACGGGCTTGGGATACGGTAAATTATTACCGCTTGGTCAGAAATGAGATCAATAGAATGCCGGATTGTGGCTAGTAAATCCGCATATTCCGTTTTAATCAGTTTTGTTTCATAACTTAAACATCGGGGGTTAAATTACTGTGTCCTAGATATCCTCGGCTCATTACATTAGATAATGGCCACGACCTTAGCGCGGGGTGTAGGCATACACCTGACAGACGCTCAAATGCAAATTACCCAAGACATTGGGGATAACTCCTCTTTGAGTTCTAAGTGGTTTGTATTTAATCATGTCTCGGTATCTGTACTGGGCCCTGTTTGTATGGACAAACATGTGAATCTGTTAACAAGGTTACAAAGTAACTTTCCCAAGTTATAAAAGATTTGTGCCCTGGCTTAAATCTAATTTCTAAAATGTTTTCAAAATAAGTCAGTCGGGTGTATTTACCAGCGAAAGCTGACGTATTTTCAAAAGACTAAGCTTGCAGTTACAATACAAAATAGGCTGGAGCTACTTGGTAGTGAAATAAGAGGATCTTGCAAATCCTTAGATCTGCCCTAAAGTCTGTTTTATATTCTTTCTTGGTACATTTTTTGATCTGCCTGTGGATCTTCTATTACGAGCCTGTATATTATTTTATATTTTGAACATTCGGTTTGTAATAGTAATTTACTCCAAGACTTCCGTTGTGCCGTATTTAATTGACAATGATATTATCAACTGACGTCACGATACTCCCCTCCCGGGCCCACCGGTGTATGCATTTGGGTTGGAAATCCGGGGTGTGAGAGGTTGGTATCAGAGCCAATGTTTGAGAGAATTAAACACTAGCCTTTTGTGTTTAATCTCAAACTTACATGAGCACATTCCTTAGACTTTCGAGTCTAGGCATTGACCTACGATTACTCATTTCATTATTTATTAGTATGTTTTTTAATTGATTTCTTAACAGGAAAATGCTGCCACGTGTACGAGGAAGAGGAAAAGGACCAATGAGGGGAGGACCTTCAGGACATATTCCCCCACATCCACATCACTCGAACCCCTATGAGGACTCGGGAGATTCATGGCCATTTGCCCAACATTCGCCTACCCACACTCAAAGTTTCTACTACTCGTACCATTTGCACCACTCTCATCATTCTTACCATGATGAGTTTAATCTTAACCAATATTTAAATACGCCTCCAGCCGATCAAAATCAGTTGCACCAACCAAACCCCATGGACGAGGACTTCGATCCGGAGATGCCGCCGTCAGGATCGTATACGCATCCCATAGACATCTCAAGCGATTCGAACTCTTACGCCGGATCGCCTTACCAAGGTCCTAAAATGGGACCAATATTGGAACCAATTTACCTTCGCCAATACTCCTTCCCATCACTCCCAACCACCCGTGCAAGAAGATGTGCACATGGAACCGGTTGAACAACCCCAATCGCCACCAGAACCGCCAAGGAGGAAAAGAGGAGCACGTATGTCGCTACGTTCGGGCCAACGGTCGAGATCACTACCACAATTGCCTAAACCTCAACCAACCATTCAAGAGGACCCACAAATGGGTGGACCCTCTAACACCTCACCTATGGTGGAACCAACCCCAACATTCAACCACCACCATTGGGTTATAGTAACCCAATCCCCACATATCCAGACACGTCTGGATATGATCCTTTTAACCCGTCTACACCAGTAGACTATCAAGCATGGTCGCATAACCCTTATATGCAAGCATTTATGCACAACGCACTTTACCCGTCTCCTTTCCCACCTGCTTATCAACCTACTAGATACCCAAGTTATGGATACCAGTATCCGGTTATGCCACAACCACAACCATAACCTCCGCCACCACTTGAGGCCATTAACGAAGCCTTAGAAAGAATGAAAGAAATGCAACAACAAGCGGAGAAAACAAAGAAGAAGACGAACAAGATCTTCAAGAAGCTCTCCAAACTAGTTAAGGGAAAGAAGGACGAGTGAAGTCTCTTCTAATATATATTAGTCCCTGCGAGGACATTGTTATTTCCTTAGTCCTTGCATGGACATTTTGTTTTCTGTAGTCCTTTTCATTTTCTAGTATTGTAATTTCTATTTGGAATTTAATGAGGTATATTTGGAATTATAAATATGTATTCATCCTCTTCAAACGAGCGTCTCGATTTTACTCAAAATTTATGCTCTGCGATATAATTCCAAAAAGATCTTAATAGTTTAGATTAGCCAAGTGGCACACACTACATATTGGCCAATTTATAAATGATAGTTAAGTACGAAGGGGTCTTCTATCATGATAGTTAAGGGAAGTTATCCTTCAATCCAGAGGTGGTGGACTTATGTTCAAGCCTCCAAGTCGTTAAGGTCAGTACGACAGGGACTATTGATCGACCATTAAGAGAATCTATATTAACATTCAAGTAATGTTAATACTCTTGGTAGTGTGACTTGAGGAACCACACTAGCCTTCAAGGTAATGGACTATGTCCAAACCTCATTTAACCTATGTGATCAAATTTGATATCATCAGTATGATGATAAAACATCCAATAGTGATGTATTGCCCTTGGGGCTATGATTTAAACATCCATTAGTGATGTATTACCCTTGGGGCTAAGATTAAACATCCATTAGTGATTGCCCTTGGGGCTATGATTAAACATCCATTAGTGATGTATTGCCCTTGGGGCTATGATTAAACATCCATTAGTGATGTATTGCCCTTGGGGTATGATTAGACATCCATTAGAGATGCAGGCCTATGTGCCATATTTCATGTCCGTTAGTGACAGGCCTATGTGCCATATTTTATGTCCGTTAGTGACAGGCCAATGTGCCATATTTTATGTCCATTAGTGTCAGGCTATGTGCCCTATTTTATGTCCTTCAAGACAAGCTTATGAGCTAAATATAATTGCCAAGTATGACAATGACAGTTGTGACAATGCGATCCACTGTCCAATAATATATGGACTACGTCCAAATTGTAATTTTCCGTTGATGGTCCTTTTGAGACCTAGGCCAAAAATAGATATAATAAGCCTAAGAGTTGTGATGTTATTCACACTAGCTTGATTAGGCAATGGATTTTTATATCCAATGTTTGAAGCCAATATGGTTATTAATACCATGGCTAAGAAAGAATTTTATTTGGTGTTTAGAACCAAAGCCTTAAAGAATGGCCAACTCGGATGAGGCGCAAAGTAGCCACCGGGATATTGACTCTAACAATGTTGTAAACAGAGCCATTAATAATGACGATTTACAAGTTCGCATTGATGCAGCTATTGATAAGGCCATGGAAAAGCCATAGAAAAGCTTAAAAAGCCGAGTGCTACTCGCTCTAGGCCATTATTGATTACCCCTTCCTCAGCTCATAAGGAGAGCTCCGTGCGAAGAGTGAACCAAAGAAAATGGATTTTGCTGATAGGTCCCGTTTTGTTAAAGACGGATGTACCTATAAATATTTCGTCTCCTGCAATCCCCGAGATTTTAATGGAGGGAAGGGAGCTTTGGAAGCCCAAAAGTGGCTAGATGAGATGGAAACAATCATAGATATCAGCAGCTGTGCTGATAAGGATGTGGTCAAATATGTATCACAATCCTTTAAGGGCGATGCCCTAATCTGGTGGAAAGCTATGATCCAATCTATGGGTAAAGTCCACCTGTACAACTTAGGATGGCCTAAGTTTGTCTAATTAGTTAAGGAAACTTACTGCCCACCTCATGAGGTGGAGAAATTAGAGACAGACTTCTTGTCTCTTTCAATGAAGAACCTAGATTGTCGGAAGTACGTTTCTGACTTTAATTCCTTATCTAGGTTAGTTTCCTATCTGATGACCCCGAAACCAAACGCATTGCGCGTTTCATCAACGGGTTAGCACCTGAAATTAAGGGTATGGTAAAGGCCGCTCAGTCTAGTACCTATAGATCCGTTGTTGACCTATCCATGTCCCTCACCCTTGATCTAGTGAGGCAAAAGTCAGTTAAGTCTGAAACTGATGGGAAGAGAAAGAGAGAAGATGACAACTCCCAAAGGTTTAATAAGAAAAATAAAGGGAGATTCGGGTTCAAAAGGAACCAAGACAAGTCGGTTGTGACGCCAACATGCAAGACTTGCAACCGCAGGCACTGGGGACAGTGTAATTAAAGTCCAAGCCAAACAATGTGGTATCTGTAAGAGAAAAGGGCATAAGGCCCTAGAATGCAAGGATCTTAAGGATGCTGTCTGCTACGTCTGCAATAAAAAGGGGCATAAAAAAACGAACTGCCCTAAGAATCTTAATAGTAATAATGCGAAGCCTGGAGAGGCCAAGAAGGGGAATGCTCGTGCCTTTCAGATGACTGCAAGAGAGGCTGTTAATGACAATAATGTCAAAACAGGTACATTCCTCATTAATGATATTTATGCTAGAGTTCTTTTCGATTCAGGTGAAGATAATTCTTTTGTTGATCATAAGTTTAGTAAACTATTAAACTTACCATAAGAACTCTAGATAATTATGATATAGAACTTGCTGATGGAAGTTTAGAAACAACATCTTCCATTCTTGATGGAGGTTTCATATCCATTAAGAATCATTCCATTCCTATCTCTCTTTTTCCAATGAAATTAGCAGGGTTCGATGTAGTTTTAAGCATGGATTAGTTATCTCGTAACCAAGCCCGCATTGCCTGTGAAAAGAAACTCATCGATATTAAAACCCCATCTGGTGAAATGATCACCATCCCTGGAGACTCACACTACGGATTGCCAAACAAGGTTTCGTTATTTAAGGCATCCAAGTGTTTGAGGAAGGTTGTGTCATTCACATGGCACAAGTCACTATTAATGAGCCTAAGCCAAATATTGAAGACCTACAAATTATCTTGGAGTATTCCGATGTTTTCCTCGAGGAATTACCAGGCCTACCTCCAGATAGGCAAGTGGAGTTTAGAATTGATATCATACCTGGATCAGCACCCGTAGCTAGGGACCCATATAGCCTAGCACCAACAGAGATGAAGGAGTTGAGGACTCAATTAGATGAACTCTTAGAGAAAGGCTTTATTCAACCTAGTTCCTAGCCTTGGGGAGCCCAATTCTTTTTGTTAAAAAGAAAGACGGTTCAATGTGTATGTGCATTGACTATCGTGAGCTAAACAAATTAACAATCAAGAATCGATATCCTTTGCTCAGGATCGATGATTTATTTGACCAACTTCAAGGGGCTAGTTACTTCTCCAAGATTGATCTAAGATCTGGGTATCATCAGCTAAAGGTTAGGAGTGAGGATGTTCCTAAGACTGCCTTCAGGACCCGATTTGGTCATTTCGAATTTCTAATGATGCCTTTTGGGCTCACAAATGCACCTGCAGCATTAATGGATCTCATGAATAGAGTCTACAAACCTTTTTTGGATAAGTTTGTCATTGTCTTTATAGACGACATACTTATCTATTCTCGTAATCAAATTGATCACAAGTAACACCTTCGGTGCATTCTAGAATTGCTAAGGCAGGAGAAGCTTTATGCTAAATTTTCTAAGTGTGAATTTTGGCTTAGAGAAGTCCAATTTCTTGGACGTGTTGTAAGTGAGCGTGGTATCTAGGTGGATCCCGACAAATAGAAGCCATAATGAATTGGGAAGTGCCCAAGACCCCATTTGAAATTCGTAGCTTGTTAGGATTGGCTGGTTACTGTAGAAGGTTCATTGAGAACTTTTCAAGGATAGCCACTCCTTTAACTACCCTGACCCGCAAAAATGTTAAGTTTATTTGGGGTCCGAAACAACAAGAATCTTTTGAGATTCTGAAACACAAGTTGAGCAATGCTCCTGTAGTATCCCTACCAGAGGGTGTCAAAGGCTTTGTTGTTTACTGCGATGCATCGCACACTAGCATAGGTTGTGTGCTAATGCAAAAAGGCAAGGTAATTGCTTATGCATCACGACAGTTAAAGGTGCACGAAAGGAATAACACCACCCATGATTTGGAATTGGGTGCCATTGTATTCGCACTAAAGTTATAGAGACATTTCTTGTATGGCACGAAGTGTATTATATACACTGACCATAAGAGTCTCCAGCATCTATTCAACCAGAAAGAATTGAACATGTGACAGCGTCGTTGGATGGAAACACTTAATGACTATGATTGCAAGATTCGCTACCATCCAGGCAAGGCAAATGTAGTTGCTGATGCCTTAAGTTGCAAGGAACGAGTTAAATCTATAAGGATTAACGCCAAGAGCATTGAGCTCAGAAATAACTTAAGTGAGAAGCTATTAGATGAGCAAAAGCAAGCTCTATTAGAAGCTAATGCTCCTAATGAAGGATTAGGCGGAAATGTTGATCAGTTAACGCCTGGAAAGGATGAATACCTTAGATTTAATGAGAGAATCTGGGTTCCAATTTTTGGAGGGCTTAGGGATTTAATCCTCCAAGAAGCGCATAACGCAAAGTACTCTGTTACCCCAGTGGTGACAAGATGTACCAAGATTTAAAGAGGAATTATTGGTGGATAGGTTTGAAGAAATCCATAGCCACTTATGTAGCTAAGTGTCTGACGTGTTCGCAAGTTAAGGCCGAACATCAGAAACCGTCAGGACTTCTACAACAACTAGAAATTCCCACATGGAAATGAGAAATGGTAACTATGGACTTGATTACCAGGTTACCTAAGACCAAAAGTGCAAATGACACTATTTGGGTCATTGTGGATAGGGTGACTAAGTCAGCACATTTCTTGCCAATAAAGGAAACGTATAATTCAGACAAATTGGCTAAGTTGTATGTGGACAGGATTGTGTCCCTACATGGTGTGCCAATATCTATAGTATCTGATAGAGATACTAGATATACCTCTCATTTATGGAAGAGCTTCCAACAATCTTTAGGCACACGATTAGACTTTAGTACGGCTTACCATCCGCAGACTGATGGTCAAAGTGAGCGTACAATTCAAACTTTGGAAGACATGCTCCGAGCATGTGTAATTGATTTAGGTGGAAGTTGATATGACCACTTACCCCTGATAGAATTCTCCTACAATAATAGTTATCATACGAGCATCAAGGCTGCTCCCTATGAGGCCTTGTATGGGAGAAAATGCCGAACGCCCGTGTGTTGGGCAGAATTTGGGGAAGTCCAACTATCAGGACCAGAGATTGTCCTGGAGACCACAGAAAAGATTGTGAAAATCCGTGATCGTCTCCAAGCTGCCAGGGCTAGGCAGAAGAACTATGCTTACAAGAGGTGTAAACCTCTTAAGTTCTAAGTAGGGGACAAAGTTATGTTGAAAGTATCACCTTGGAAAGGTGTGATGCGTTTTGGAAAGAAGGGCAAGTTAAGTCCAAGATATATAAGACCATTCGAGATAATCGAATGTGTCGGCACTGTAGCTTATAAGCTCAGACTGCCTGAGGATCTTAGTGGAATTCATGATGTGTTCCACATTAGTAACCTTAAGAAATGCCTAGCCGATGAGTCGCTAGCAATGTCGCATAAAGATGTGCAAATAGATGAAAACCTGAGGTTCGTTGAGAAACCAATTTCGATCGAGGATTGGCAGGTTAAGAAGCTCCGAAGGAAATTGATACCTATAGTAAAGGTTATATGGGACGCATTTAAAGGTCCCGAGTATACATGAGAGGTTGAGTCCACTATGGGACAAAAGTACCCCCATCTTTTTGAATAAAATCTCGAGGTCGAGATTTCTTTTAAGGGGGTGAGGATATAACACCCTGTAAAATCGTGTCCAATAATATAACGACACGTGTTATATTTGTATTTTTAGTCTATTAAAGACTAACAGGGACTAAAAGCGTCAACATGCTCAAACTAAGTCTCTGAGTGATCTTCTTTTGTCAACATGCATAAACCAAGCCTCTGAGTAACCGTTGTGTCAACATGCTTAAAATATAGTCTCTGAGTGACCATTAGTGTCAACATGCTAAAACTTGGCCTCAGAGTGACCGTTGTGTCAACATGCCCAGCTCTCAGTGACATCGGAGTCAACATGCTTATAATGAGCCTCTGAGTGATCTTTACGAAGTCCTAACTCTCATATGTCCCATTTGTTGGATGAGAGGGATTAAATATATAATTATATAAAAGTTGGACATAGGAGGGGTTAAAAGTGTCAACATGTTAATTTCTACCTCTGAGTGACCTTTTAACAAACCGAGAGCTCGACAATGTCTGAGCATAAACCCAGGTACTCCAAATATTGGCTACGGAGGGCTAAAAGTGCTAAAAATGTGTTTTAGGGGGTTTAAAGAGGTTTTATGAGTTTAGGGGCTAAAAGTTTCAAACTTTGAAACTGGCTTAGGGGCGCTCGCGTGGACGCGAGAGGCAGGGCCTGTGCCTCTCGCGGCGCGCCAGAGACCTGTATCTTCAGAAAAATTCCTTGGCTTCCCAAACAGTTATGCCACGTTTTAGGCTACTTATAAGCTCCCTCTTACGCCCCTTAGCACCTGGCATCACCTCCTTCAAGCTATCCAACTATAAATAGGTTTAAAGGTTCAACCTTTGAACTTGCACCTTCTCATTTCAACTCTTATCCCTCCTCTGGAAGATCCTGACTAAAGGGAGCATCCAACTTAGTTCTCTTGCATTCTAGGAACCTCTTGTAAGTGTTCCTTGCTCTTGCATTTTCGTTCATTAGCTTTTACAGCCAAAAGTCAAGCGTTTTACGGAAAACGCTTTGACTTTCGACCATTATGATCCAGGCATTGTTCGTAACGAACATGGATAAGTGATCGTAATAGGTAGGTGTTAGTCCCTATAAAAGGGCACCTCCTGAAGATCACGTTTGCTAGACCAATTGACAGGTCAAAGTTAAGTTATTAAAAAGTCAAACAGACTATTTTTCGGAAAAATGATAAATAAATCTTATATGTGTTATGAAACCTGTTTTGACACTTAAACAAGTTGGTAATAATTATTAGAACTTGTAAGAACATGTTCGACTCGTCAATTTCAGTTCTAGGGTCGGTTCGCAACCGAAAGTCGCGAAGTTTGACTTCTGCTTTGACTTTCGATTCTGACCCGATTTATATTAGTTAGCTACTGATCCAAAGTGGCATTATGATCATAGTATAATGTATCATAACCCTCTGAGGTTATACCTCTCATTTTTGGAAGAGCTTCCAACAATCTTTAGGCACACGATTAGACTTTAGTACGGCTTACCATCCGCAGACTAATGGTCAAAGTGAGCGTACAATTCAAACTTTGGAAGACATGCTCCGAGCATGTGTAATTGATTTAGGTGGAAGTTGATATGACCACTTACCCCTGATAGAATTCTCCTACAATAATAGTTATCATACGAGCATCAAGGCTGCTCCCTATGAGGCCTTGTATGGGAGAAAATGCCGAACGCCCGTGTGTTGGGCAGAATTTGGGGAAGCCCAACTATCAGGACCAGAGATTGTCCTGGATACCACAGAAAAGATTGTGCAAATCCGTGATCGTCTCCAAGCTGCCAGGGATAGGCAGAAGAACTATGCTTACAAGAGGTGTAAACCTCTTAAGTTCTAAGTAGGGGACAAAGTTATGTTGAAAGTATCACCTTGGAAAGGTGTGATACGTTTTGGAAAGAAGGGCAAGTTAAGTCCAAGATATATAAGACCATTCGAGATAATCGAATGTGTCGGCACTGTAGCTTATAAGCTCAGACTGCCCGAGGAGCTTAGTGGAATTCATGATGTGTTCCACATTAGTAACCTTAAGAAATGCCTAGCCGATGAGTCGCTAGCAATGTCGCATAAAGATGTGCAAATGGATGAAAACCAGAGGTTCGTTGAGAAACCAATTTCGATCGAGGATTGGCAGGTTAAGAAGCTCAGAAGGAAATTGATACCTATAGTAAAGGTTAAATGGGACGCCTTTAAAGGTACCGAGTATACATGAGAGGTTGAGTCCACTATGCGACAAAAGTACCCCCATCTTTTTGAATAAAATCTCGAGGTCGAGATTTCTTTTAAGGGGGTGAGGATATAACACCCTGTCAAATCGTGTCCAATAATATAACGACACGTGTTATATTTTTATTTTTAGTCTATTAAAGACTAACATGGACTAAAAGCGTTAACATGCTCAAACTATGTCTCTGAGTGATCTTCTTTTGTCAACATGCATAAACCAAGCCTCTGAGTAACCGTTGTGTCAACATGCTTAAAATATAGCCTCTGAGTGACCATTAGTGTCAACATGCTAAAACTTGGCCTCAGAGTGACCGTTGTGTCAACATGCCCAGCTCTCAGTGACATCGGAGTCAACATGCTTATAATGAGCCTCTGATTGATCTTTACGAAGTCCTAACTCTCATATGTCCCATTTGTTGGACGAGAGGGATTAAATATGTAATTATATAAAAGTTGGACATAGGAGGGGTTAAAAGTGTCAACATGTTAATTTCTACCTCTGAGTGACCTTTTAACAAACCGAGAGCTCGACAATGTCTGAGCATAATCCCTGGTACGCCAAATATTGGCTACGGAGGGCTAAAAGTGCTAAAAAGGTGTTTTAGGAGGTTTAAAGAGGTTTTATGAGTTTAGGGGCTAATAGTGTCAAACTTTGAAACTGGCTTAGGGGCGCTCGCGGGGCGAGAGAGGCAGGGCCTGTGCCTCTCGCGGCCCGCCAGAGACCTGTATCTGCAGAAAAATTCCTTGGCCACCACATAGAAGTGCCAAAAACCATTTACTCGAAACCATGGCTTCCCAAACAGTTATGCCACGTTTTAGGCTACTTGTAAGCTCCCTCTTACACCCCTTAGCACCTGGAATCACCTCCTTCAAGCTATCCAACTATAAATAGTTTCAAAGCTTCAACCTTTGAACTTGCACCTTTCTCATTTCAACTCTTCTCCCTCCTCTGGAAGTTCCTGACTAAAGGGAGCATCCAACTTAGTTCTCTTGCATTCTAGGAACCTCTTGTAAGTGTTCCTTGCTCTTGCATTTTCGTTTATAGGCTTTTATAGCCAAAAGTCAAGCGTTTTACGGAAAACGCTTTGACTTTCGACCATTATGATCCAGGCATTGTTCATAACGAACATGGCTAAGTGATCGTAATAAGGTAGGTGTTAGTCCCTATAAAGGGCACCTCCTGAAGATCACGTTTGCTAGACCAATTGACAGGTCAAAGTTAAGTTATTAAAAAGTCAAACAGACTATTTTTCGGAAAAAGGATAAATAAATCTTATATGTGTTATGAAACCTGTTTTGACACTTAAACAAGTTGGTAATAATTATTAGAACATGTAAGAACATGTTCGACTCGTCAATTTCAGTTCTAGGGTCGGTTCGCAACCGAAAGTCGTGAAGTTTGACTTCTGCTTTGACTTTCGATTCTGACCTGATTTATATTAGTTAGCTACTGATCTAAAGTTGCATTATGATCGTAATATAATGTAGCATAACCCTAAGTTTATGCGCAAGTTCCATAATTATGTCATTTTTTACTAAAATGCCCTTTTTGCATAAATCAATTTTTAATGATGATGAACTTGAAAATAAGTTTCCTACTAATATAATATCATAAGTAAGATTATTTGGGATGTCAAACCAGTTTATAAACTGAGTTTATAAGGAGGTCCTTGAATTATGTCGATAAATGACGATTTAGCCCTTGTGGCTCATAAAATGGTTTTAATCAAATCTTTTTCAAGGTAAATCTTTTACCTACTGATATGTTATATTAAATAAACATATCTAAGACATTTTAATCTGACCTTCACATCAGTTTACATTAAACATCGCATAAATCGTCATTTTACGACATAAGCGTCGTTTTGGCGCATAGTATGGTATTAAACCATAACTATCAACCAAGACTTGTTACCTACTGATTTTAAAACTTATTTTAAATATTTCTACAGTAGGTACTTGATACAAACTCATAATCCCAAATAATTTATAAACTATGTGTAAAATGTCCAAAATGCCCCTTCGGTGCATATTTTGGTCATTAAAGATAAATTACACATATAATTAACATCGTACTGATATTATATCATAAATAAATTATTTTTCCAGAATATTTATAATTATAACATTTAATTTATTCAAGTTCCTTTTATACGGTATGAAATTACCGAAATGCCCTTATGAGTCATAGTTTCATTTTGAAACCTTAATGGGCTATAAGTTGATATCCTACTGATATTACAACTTAATTAAAGTATAATGGTATATAGAACTTGTCCATGACTCATCCGGTTACCCGGTATCGCTAATATGTGGACGGTTAAGCATATGTAACTAGTTTACTAAAATTAACCAAAACGGATTTAACCTTGTCATTTTACACTCAAAATCCAGAATGTTAATTATTTACCCATTTTATACAAGTCAAAGTACTTGTTGGGTTTAAACTACATTCTATTCGATCATCGTTTAATCAAGCGTTATACGTTTTGATCCTTTACACTACTCGGTCTAAGTCTATGACTTAAATAAGACCGTTAGTATTTAATTGGTTAGCTTATGCCAGAATCCAGACTAGAGCCTTCCAGTAAATGCTATCTGCACGTTAGTACTTTTTTATATGGCTGAGATATTAAATATTGCATTTTTAATCAAAACTAGCTCAGGTAAATACTCTCGACTTATTTTCCCTACAGGGGCTTGGGTTACGGTAAACTATTACCGCTTGGTCGGAAATGGGATCAATCGAATGCTGGATTATGGCTAGTAAATCGCGTATTCCGTTTTAATCAGTTTTGTTTAATAACTTAAACATCGGGGGTTAACTACCGAGTCCTGGATATCCTCGGCTCATTACATTAGATAATGGCCACGACCTAACCACGGGGTGTATGCTATAACCGGTCACACCTTGCGACCGTGCGATTTCTTTCCAGATTTCCTTCTTCCTCTCGCCACCCGCGAGAGGATTAGCCTAACGCGGTCGTATGCCGCCAGAAGGTAATTTTTCCCGTTTTTTCGATTCACTTCTTCTCTCGGCTTCCAATTATGATCGGATAGGTTTCTTCAACATTTTAACTTGTTTTCTTCTCTTTTCAGCTACTTCCACGAACCATGACCTGCAAAACATAATTGGATTAAAAGTCGATAAATTCTCATAAAACTTAAATGAAAATTAACAAAATTATACAAACTACACACGATAAATAGATGTATTATTCAATACATCAAGCATTGTGGTAAGTATTCCCGCCAGTCACACGGGTGACCCGGGTCCGACCCCGGCAACGGCGCCAAAATTTGATCGTAGTGTCGCGCCCCGGTCCAAGATAATATTTATATACCCGATTTACCCTTAACTATGAGTTAGTGGTAGTACGGAGTCGAACCACAAAGAGTTTGTGGTTTGCGATGGACACAATTGATTTTAATGATTTGTCACAATTTATGAAGCTTGCTATGATTTAATTTGAATATCTGTTTGGTTGAAAGAGATGTCGGAATATACCGACAAGTTTTGGGACTAAAGTGATTACTACTAAACTTGAATGATTGCATAGAAAATGGATTGATGGTTTAAACAATAATTGAGAAACAAGGTTTACACCCATATCAACAATTGCAAAGCCTAGGGTTGCTAAACTCATGTGAAGAGTAGTCGTTGTTTTCAAATTTTGAATAACCTTCGCGAACCCATTCGTGACGACTAATACTCGTCTGTTAACGAGAATACCATGTACAACGAGACGAAGTGTGGTGCCGAAGATCAACTTGTATCCAAACCTAATAGTATCCTTTACTATCTCGACCGTGCCTGGATTCTAAACCATGACAACCTTCATGACTTCTTGATGCAAGAAGCTCAAAAATCCCGATATTCTATTCATCCTGGGGCTGATAAAGATGTACCGAAACCTTCGTACGTTTGTACTGGTGGCCTAGTATGAAGAAAGATATCGCCTCCTACGAGGTAAAGGCCGAACATCATCCCTCTAGCTTACTCGAACAACCAGAAATCCCTGTCTGGAAATGGGAGAGCATAGCTATGGATTTCATCACTAAACTCCCTCGTACTTCGTCTGGTCATGATAGTATTTTGGTAATCATTGACCGTTTGACCAAATCCGCTCAATTCCTCCCCATACGTGAAAACTACGAAGTCGAGAAATTGGCTCGTATCTACACAGATGAAGTCATTTGTCGTCATGGTATCCCCATTGACATCATTTCTGACCGTGATGTTCATTTCACCCCATGTCTCTGGCAAACCTTTTAAAAAGCTCTTGGTACTCATCTTAATCTTAGTATCGCTTTCCATTCTCAATCCGACTGTCAAACCGAGCGTACTATCCAAACTCTAGAGGATATGCTTCACTCTTGAGTAATTGATTTTGGTGGAAACTTGGATATGCACTTGCCTTTGGTCGAATTCTCATACAATAACAGTTACCACGCGAGTATTCAAATGACACCTTTCAATGAATTATATGGTCGTAAGTGTCGTTCGCCTATTTGTTGGCACGAGATCGGAGAAGCTCAAATCACCGGTCCCGAGCTTATATAAGAAACGACGGACAAGATCTTGCAGATTCGAGACAACTTGCTCAAAGCCAGAAGCCAACAGAAGAGTTACGCTGACAAACGACGCAAACCTTTGGAATTCAATGTTGGTGACTTTGTACTTCTCAAGGTATCCCCTTGGAAGGGTGTAGTTCATTTTGGTAAGAAGGGAAAACTTACTCCTCCCTATGTAGGTCCTTTCAAGATGCTCGAAAGGATTGGCAAGGTAGCGTATCGACTAGACCTACCTCAAGAGCTCAACAACGTCCATCCTACATTTCACGTCTCAAACTTGAAGAAATGCTTAGCTGAAGAAGGGCTCCAAGTCTCATTCGATAATCTTCAAATCAATGAGACTCTACACTTCGTGGAGAAACTTGTTGAGATTATGGATCGAGGCATCAAGCAATTGAGGCACATGCGAATTCCCGTAGTCAAGGTTTGATGGGAAGGTAAACATGGCACCGAATTTACTTGGGAACTTGAGAGTGATATGAAGACTAGGTATCCGCATCTGTTCATTACACCTTCCAGTTGAATAAATTTCAGGACGAAATTTCCTAAAGGAGGGGAGACTGTAACGCCTCGCTTTTTGTATTTTCCTTAATTAGAAAGTGTAATCATATTCATATTAATGGAACTTGTACTCGTATCGCATTCGTATTTCATTTCTAACTTTGCAATCCGAGACTTTGATCGTCATAAAATTCATACTTAATACATGTCTTACATGCATTTGATCGTTAAATACATGTTTACATACAAACTGATACTTGTTATACGTATAAATACTCATACATACACTCTCGATACTCAAATTATACTTATATACATGTTATACACTTAAAAACTTTCCAAAACACCAAGTTTTAGCTTAAAATGAAGGAAAACCAAGTTCAGGGACCAAATTGCAAAATCTGCCCAAATTAGTCTCCGGCGGGGCGCGGGAGACAAGGCTCTGCCTCTCGCGGGGCGCGATTGACCTCAATCCGCAGAAAGTTGCTTTCAGCTCGTGGATTGGCCTATTTTCTCCACCTTATTTACACCCAATCACCTCTAAACCTCATTTAACACCAAACCTAACTCACCCACTATATATACAAGCCTCCCTAACCCTCATTTGTACTTTCCAAAGACTTCTAAATCATCAAAACACTCTCAAATTCCCTAGAATTTCAAGAACAAGACAGATTACTTTCAAGTGTAAAAGTGAGTTCAAACTCACTTTTCTTCATCAAATCTTCCTCTACAACGCTTGGAACACCTCTAGGATTGTTTCCATAGGTTTTCCATGGAAAACCAAGGTGGAATATCACCATTTTGAGGTCCAAACTTTCTGTTTTGGAAGAACTTTTGTTAAACTTTTACAAACTATGTTTTTCTTGACTTAATCTTGTTCCTACTTGTTCTTACACCTATATAAGGTTATGAGACTTGTTAGAAATATATTCTTATGAGTTTAAGAGGTGCAAACACCTCTAAACTTTCTATTTTTTGCAAGGGTTTATGCAACCCACAAGTGATGAAACCATCCGAGCTTGCCATGAAGTTGATGGCAAGACTTATATTTTGGTATAGGTGTGAATACTTAGAAGCCTTGGCTATCCTAACTTCATTCCACCATCTCACTTGATGTTTTTACCTTACTGTCTCAAGTAGTTTGCTAGACTTAAAGTAACTTAACCCCGTCTAGCTGCGACACTTAGTTAACTCTTTCCATGTCGGGAATGATTCACCCGGGTTAAAGCTTACTTGGCAACTTGATATAGTAAGAAGTTGTACATTTCCTTTTCATTCATGGCCATCAAAATCATCCTTGTGATGATTTATGTATTGGTGAATCATACAATGAGATTAATCCTCCATGCTTGACTTACATAACAATCTATGATACTCTTGATGGACTTAGCTTAGAATTATTATATAAACTATAATATATATATATATACATAACCGAATCCTTGATGATAATCGACATGGTAACTTGTCATAGTAATAGGTTATATTATCTAAGACTTGAACCTCTCGTTACGATTCTAATGGGCACTTAACCCATGAAAGCACAAAAACCCATACGGGATATATATAGTGTCAAAAACGAGTGTTTAAGGCTAGATAATTACTTTCTTAAATACATACTTTTACATACTTAACTTCCGAATCCGAATCCTCCGTTATTATCCTAAAAAGGTGTTTTAGAGGGTTTTATAAGTTGAGGGGCTAAATGTGACAAACTTTGAAAGTAACCATGGGGCGCTCGCGGGGCGCGAGAGGCACAGGCCTAGCTTCTCGCGGCCCACCAGAGGGCTGTGTCTGCAGAAAATTTGCTTGGCCTCCATACATGTTGCCAAAAACCATTTGATTTGAAACCATAGACTTCCAAACTTCTATGTCACGTTTTAGGACACTTGTAAGCTCCCTCTAACACCCCTTAACACCTAGCATCACCTCCTTCAAGCTCTCCAACTATAAATAGGTGCCAAGGTTCACCACTTGAAGTTGCACCTTTCTCATTCTTCATTCTATCTCCCTCCTCTGGAAGTTCCTAACTGAAAGGAGCATCAAACTTAGTTCTATTTCATCCTAGGAATCACTTGTAAGTGTTCCTTTCTCTTGCATTTTCATTTATAGGCTTTTATAGCCAAAAGTTAAGCGTTTTATGGAAAACGCCTTGACTTTCGGTTAAGACCATTATGGTCCAGCCATTATTCGTAACGAACATGGCTAAGTGATCGTAATAAGGTTGGTGTTAATCCCTATTAAGGGCACCTCCTAAAGATCACGTCTGCTAGACCAATTAACGGGTCAATGTTTTAATATTAAAAAGTCAAACATGCCATTTTTCGGAAATATTATAATCTAAGTTTATATATGTTAGGAAATATGTTTTGACACTTAAACAAGTTGGTAATAATTATTAGAACATGTGAGAACATGTTTGGCTCATGAATTACAGTTCTAGGGTCGGTTCGCAACCGAAAGTCGCAAAGTTTGACTTCTGCTTTGACTTTCAATTCTGACCCGAATTAGATTAGTTAGCTACTTCTCTAAGGTTGCATTATGATCGTAATATAATGTAGCATAACCCCCCTAAGGTTATATTACATGACCATAATTAGAATCCGATTTTATGCACAAGTTCCATTATTATGCCTACTTTTGATTAAAATGCCCTTTTTCATAAAAAAACGTTTATAACGATAACGAACTTGAAAATGAACTACCAACTGATGTAATATCATAAGTTGAATTATTTGGGATGTGAAGTCAGATTGTATACTGAGTTTACATTCAAATTCTTGGGTTATGTCGACAAATGACGATAAAGCCCTTGTGGCACATAAAATGGTTTTAACCATACCTTTTCATATCAAAACTTTTACCTAGTGATATGTTATATTAAATAACATATCTAGGACATATAAAAACCTGCTCTTAACATCAGTTTTTACTAAACTTCACACAAATCGTCATTTTACGACATAAGCGTCGTTTCGGCGCATAGTATGGTTTTAAACCATATTTATCAACCAAGACTTGTTACCTACTGACTTAAAACTTATTTAAAATATTTTACAGTAGGTATATGATATAAACTCAGAATCCCAAATAAACTATCATATTATGTGTAAAATGACCAAAATGACCCTTTTGGTGCATAGTTTGGTCATAAATGATAAATTACACATATTATCATGTTCCTACTGTTATTATATCATAAATTAATTATTTTTCCAGAATACTTATGATCGTAACATTAAAATATATTCAAGTTCCTTTTATACGGTATATAATTACAGAAACGCCCTTATGAGGCATGGTTTCATTTTAAAACCTTAACGGGCATATAAGCTGATATCCTACTGATATTACAACTTATTTAAAATATAATGGCATATAGAACTTGTCCATGACTTATCCAGTTACCCAATATCGCTTATATGCGTTCAGTTAAGTATATGTAACTAGTTTACGAAAATTAACCAATACGGGTTTAACCTTGTCGTTTAAGTCTCAAAATCCAGAATGCTTATGGTTTACCCATATTATACAAGTCTTAGTACTTGTTGGTTTAAACTACATTCTATCCGATCATCGCTTAATCTAGCGTAGTATACGTTTTGATCCTGTACGCTAGTCGGTCTAAGTCTATGACTTAAATAAGACACGTTAGCATTTTAATTGGTTAGCTTATGCCATAATCCAGACTAGAGCCTTCCGGTAAATGCTATCTACACTTAGTTTATTTTGGATACGGCTGAGATATTAAATATTTCATTTTTAATCAAGACTAGCTCAGGTAAATACTCTCGACTTATTTCCCCTATACGGGCTTGGGTTACGGTAAACTATTACCGCTTGGTCGGAAATGGGATCAATCGAATGCTGGATTGTGGCTAGTAAATCCGCATATTCCGTTTTAATCAGTTTTGTTTGATAACTTAAACATCGGGGGTTAACTACCGAGTCCTGGATATCCTCGGCTCATTACATTAGATAATGGCCACGACCTAAGCGCGGGGTGTTGGCGTACACCTGACAGACGCTCATGCTAAATTATTTTTACCCACAAAGTTGGGGATAACTCCTTCGTGAGTTCTTAAGTGGTGAGTACGTTAATCATGTCTCGGTCTCCGTAATGGGCCTGTATGTATGGACAAACATGTGAATCTGTTAACAAGGTTACAAGTAACTTTCCCAAGTTATAAAAAGATTTTGTGCCATGTGCACTTAATATCATTTTCAAATGTTTTCAAAATGAGTCGGTTGGGTGTTTTTACCATCGAAAACAGACGTATTTTCAAAAGACTAAGCTTGCATGTACAATATGAAATAAGAGGATCTTGCAAATCCTTAGATCTGCCCTAAAGTCTGTTATACATTTTTGAACATTTTACGATCCGTCTGTGGATCTTCTATTACAAGCCGTCTGTATATTATTTTGTACTTTGAACATTTGGTTTGTAATAGTAATTTAAACTCCAAGACTTCCGATGTGATGTATTTAATTGACTATGATGATATCAACTGACGTCACGATATACCCTACCCGGGCCCACCGGTGTTTGGATTGGTTGAAAATCCAAGGTGTGAAAAGTTGGTATCAGAGCCAACGTTTGAGATAGTTAAACACTAGCCTTCTTATGTTTAATCTCAAACTTACACAAAAGCACATTCCTTAGACTTCTGAGTCTAGGCTTTGACCTAGGATTACTCATCTCATTATTAAGTTATTACTATTGTTTTTTATTTGATTTTTAACAGAAAATGCCCCAAGAGTACGAGGAAGAGTTAAAGGACCAATGAGGGGAGGACCATCTGGACACATCCCTTCACAACCATATCACTCGAATCCTTATGAGGATTCAGGGGATTCCTGGCCGCTATCAAGACATTCACCTACTCACACCCAAAACTCGTACCACTCATATCATTCGCACCAATCACACCACTCTCATCGCTCTCATCATTCATATCATGATGAGTTTAACCCTAACCATTACTTCAACACACCCTCAGCTGATCAGAATCAGTTGGATCAACCCAACCCAATGGACAAGGACTCCGACCCGGAGATGCCGCCGTCAGGATCGAACACACATCCCATCGAAATCTCAAGCGATTCGAACTCTTACGCCGAATCGCCATACTAAGGTCCTAACGAATGGGACCAATATTGGAACCAATTCACCTTTGCTAACACTCCTTCCCATCACTCCCCAAGAAGATGTTCACATGGAACTGGTGGAACAACATCAGCCGCCACCTGAGCCACCAAGGAGAAAACGAGGAGCGTGTATGTCGGTGCGTGCAGGTCAGCGGTCAAGTTCGCTACCACCGTTGCCCAAAATTTACCCTACAATTCACGAGGACCCACAAATGGGTGGACCCTCCAATGCTTCACCTGTGGTGGAACCAACACCATCACCAGTGGTTCAACCACCACCATTGGGTTTTAACAACCCTATCCCAACATATCCTGATACATCTGGATATGATCCTTTTAACCCATCTACGCCGGTAAATTATCAGGCACTATTGCATGACCCTTATATGTAAGCGGTCATGCATAACGCACTTTACCCATCTCCTTTCCCACCTGCTTATCCACTTATTGGATATCAAGCTATGGGTACCAGTATCCTGTTACGCCACAACCACAACCTCCGCCGCCACTTGAGGCCATCAATGAGGCCTTGGAACGAATGAAGGAGATGCAACAACAAGCAAGAAAACGGAGAAGAAGACGAATAAGTTCTTCAAGAAGCTCTCCAAGTCGGTTAAGCAAAAGAAGGACGAGTGAAGTCTCTTCTAATATTATATGTTAGTCCCTGCGAGGACATTGTTATTTCTTTAGTTCCTGGGTGGACATTTTTATTTCCTTTATGTCCTTGCATGGACAGTTTGTTTCATTTATTTATTCCTGGTATTGTATTTTCTTATTGGCATTTAATGAAACATTTTGGATATATATATATATATATATATATATTCATCCTCTTCAAGCGAACGTCTCGATTTTACTCGAAATTATGCTCTGCTGTATAATTTAAAAAGATCTTAATGGTTTTGATTAGCCAAGTGGCACATACCACATATTTGGCCAGCTTATAAATGATAGTTAAGGATAAAAGGGCCTTCTATCATGATAGTTAAGGGGAGTTAACCTTCTATCCAGAGGTGGTGGACTAGGTTCAATCCTCCAAGTCGTTAAGGTTAATGAGACTGGGACTATTAATCAACCATTAAGGTACTCTTATGTTAACATTCAGGAATGTCATACTCCTGGTAGTGTGACTTGAGGAACCACATTAACCGTCTAGGTGATGGACTATGTCCTAAAACCTATTATATAGCCTATGTGATCAATATGATCCCGGCTAACATCATCAATGCGATGATATATTATGTCCATTAGTGACAGGCCAAAGTGTCATATTATGCCCATTAGTGACAGGCCAAAGTGCCATATTTTGTCCATTAGTGACAGGCCAAAGTGTAGTGACAGGCCAACGTGCCATATTAAATGTCCATTAGTGACAGGCCAACGTGCCATATTTTATGTCTATTAGTGACAGGCCAATGTGCCATACCTATATGTCCATTAGTGACAGACCTATGAGCCATGTTTTAACGTCCTTCGTGATAAGCCTATGAGCTACATATAATTGTCTAATGAGAATGGCAGTTGTGACATTACAATCCACTTTCTAATAATATATGGACTATGTCCAAATTGTAATTTGCCTTTAATGGTCCCTTTTGAGACCTAGGCCAAATATAGATAACATTCATAGAATGTTAAGCCTAAGAGTTGTGATGATATTCACACTAGTTTGATTAGGCGATGGATTTGTATATCCAAAATTTTAAAGCCAATATGGTTACTAATACCATGGCTAAGAGAAGATTAATTTGGTGTTTAGAACCAAAAGCTTCAAGAATGGCTAACTCGGACGAGGCGCAAAGTAGCCACCGGGATATTAACTCTAACAACGCCGAAAATATAGCCATTAATAACAATGATTTCCAAGCTCGCATTGATGCAGTTGTTGGAAAGGCCATGGAAAAGGCCAAATAAAAACTTAAGGAGCGAGCGTTACTCGCTCCAGACCTTTATCAATTCCACCATCATTAGCTCATAAAGAGAGCTCTGTTCACTCTTCAAATGCGAAGAGTGAACCAAGAAAATTAGAATTTATTGATAGATCCCGTTGTTCTAAAGACGGATGTACCTATAAATACTCCGTCTCCTGTAAACCTCGAGTTTCAATGGAGAGAAGGGAGCAGTAGAAGCCTTGAAATGGCTTGATGAGATGGAGACGATTTTGGATATCAGCGCTTGTGCTGATAAGGATGTGGTAAAGTATGTATCACAGTCCTTCAAGGGTGATGCCCTGATTTTGTAGAAAGCAATGGTCCAATCAACAGGTAAGGTACACCTGTACAACTTGGGATGGTCCAAGTTTGTAGATCTTGTAAAGGAAACTTATTGCCCTCCACATGAGGTGGAGAAGATAGAGTCAGATTTCCTGACACTCACCATGAGGAATCTAGACTGTAGAAAGTATGTTTCTGACTTCAATTCCCTATCTAGATTAGTTTCCTACTTAATCACCCCTGAACCCAAACGCATTGCGCGTTTTATTAATGGGTTAGCGCCCGAGATAAAGGGCATGGTAAAGGCTGCTCAGCCTAGTACCTACAGGTCTGCTGTTGACCTATCTCTCTCCCTCACCTTAGATTTGGTAAGGCAAAAGTCAGTTAAAGCTGAGACTGACGGGAAAAGGAAAAGAGAGGATGGTAACTCCCAAAGATTTAATAAGATAAATAAAGGGAGATTTGGATTCAGAAGAAACCAAGATAAGTCGGGCGTAACGCCGACATGTAAAAATTGCAACCATAGGCATTGGGGATAGTGTAGTATTGATTCACAGGCTAAACCCTGTGGTATCTGTAAGAAAAAGGGACATAAGACCCTAGAGTGCAAGGAACTTAAGAATGCCGTCTGCTACGGCTGTAATGAAAAGGGGCATATTAAGTTTAACTGCCCTAAGAACCCCAGAAATAATGATGCAAAGCGTGGAGAGGCTAAGAAAGGGAATGCTCGTGCCTTCCAGATGAATGCCAGGGAAGCTGTTAATGACAATAACATCATAACAGGTACATTCCTCATGAATGATGTATATGCTAGAGTTCTTTTTTATTCGGGTGTAGATAAATCTTTTGTAGACCATAAGTTTAGTAAACTATTAAACTTCCTCATAAGAACTCTAGACATAACCTATGAAGTAGAACTTGCTGATGGAACCTTAGAAACAGCATCTTCCATTCTTGATGGATGTTTTATATCCATTAAGAATCATTTTATTCATATCTTTCTTTTGCCAATGAAATTGGCAAAGTTCGATGTAGTCTTAGGCATGGATTGGTTATCCCATAACCAGGCCCGCATTTCCTGTGATAAGAAACTCATCGAGATTAAAACCCCATCTGGTGAAATGACCACCATTTTAGGAGATTCACACTATGGGTTGCCGGAAAAAGTGTCGTTACGCAAGCCATCCAAGTGTCTGAGAAAAGGCTGTGTCATTTACCTGGCACAAGTAACTATCAATGAGCCTAAACCAAATATTGAAGACCTTCCAGTTATCTTGAAATATTCCGATGTTTTCCCTGAAGAATTACCAGGCCTAACTCCAGATAGGCAAGTGGAGTTTAGGATTAATATCCTACCTGGATCAGCACATGTAGCTAGGGCTCCATATTGGTTAGCACCGACGAAGATGAAGGAATTAAGAATACAATTAGATGAAATTTTAGAGAAAGGCTTTATTCAGCCTAGTTCCTGACCTTAGGGAGCACCTATTCTTTTCGTAAAGAAGAAGAACGGTTCAATGCGGATGTGCATTGATTACCGTGAGCTAAATAAGATAACAATCAAGAATCATTATCCTTTGCCCAAGATCGATGACTTATTCGATCAACGTCAAGGAGTTAGTTATTTCTCCAAGATCGATTTAAGACTAGGATCTCATCAACTGAAGGTTAGGAACGAGAATGTTCCTAAGACTGCCTTTAGGATCCGTTATGATCACTATGAATTCCTAGTGATGCCTTTTGGGCTCACAAATGCACCTGCAGCATTCATTGACCTCATGAACAGAGTCTGCAAACCGTATTTGGATAAGTTTGTCATTGTCTTCATAGACGACACACTTATCTATACTCATAATCAAGCTGATCATGAGAAACATCTTCAGTGCATCCTAGGATTGCTAAGAAAGAGAAACTTTGTGCTAAGTTCTCCAAATGTGAATTTTGTCTTAGAGAAGTCCAATTTCTTGGACATGTTGTAAGTGAGCGTGGTATCCAAGTGGATCTTGCCAAAATAGAAGCCATAATGAATTGGGAAGTACCCAAAACTCCATCGGAGATTCGTAGTTTCTTAGGATTGGCTGGTTATTATAGGAGGTTCATTGAGAACTTTTCAAGGATAGCTACTCCTTTAACTACCTTGACCATAAGAATGTCAAGTTTGACTGGGGTCCAAAACAACAAGAATCTTTTGAGATTCTGAAACACAAGTTGAGCAATGCTCCTGTGTTATCTCTACCTGAAGGTTATGAGGATTTTTTTCGTTTACTATGATGCCTCGCACACTGGCATGGGATGTGTGCTAATGCAAAAAGGCAAGGCAATTGCTTATGCGTCACGACAATTAAAAGTGCACGAAAGGAATTACACCACCCATAATTTAGAATTGGGTGCCATTGTATTTGAATTTAAGTTGTGGAGACATTACTTATATGGCACAAAGTGTATTATACACACTGACCATAAGAGTCTCCAGCATTTGTTCAATCAAAAAGATCTGAACATGCGACAACGCCGCTGGATGGAAACACTTAATGATTATGATCACGAAATTCGCTATCATCTCGGCAAAGCAAATGCAGTTGTTGACGCCTTAAGTCGCAAGGAAAGGATTAAGCCTATTAGGATAAACGCTAAGAGCATTGAGCTCAGAAATAGCTTGAATGAGAAGACATTAGATGCGGAAAATCAGGCCCTATTAGAGGCTAATGTTCCTAATGAGGGATTAGGCGGAACTGTTGATCAGTTAATGCTAGAAAAAGATGGAATCCTTAGATTTAATGGCTGAATCTGGGTTCCAATCTTTGGAGGAATTAGAGATCTAATCCTCCAAGAAGCGCATAATACGAGATACTTTGTTCACCTGGTGGTGACAAGACATATCAAAATTTGAGAAAGATTATTGGTGGATGGGTTTGAAGAAATCCATAGGCACTTATGTAGCTAAGTGTCTGACGTGTTCGCAAGTTAAAGCTGAACATCAGAAACCGTCAGGACTTCTACAACAACTTGAGATTCCCACTTGGAAATGGGAAATGGTAACTATGGATTTGATTACCATGTTACATAAGACCAAACGTGGTAATGACACGATTTGGGTCATTGTGAATAGGGTGACTAAGTCAGCGCATTTCTTGCAAATTAAAGAAACTTTATAATTCAGATAAGTTGGCTAAGTTGTATGTGGACAAGATTGTGTCCCTACATGGTGTGCTGGTATCTATTGTATCGGATAGAGATACTAGATATACATCTCACTTTTGGAAAAGTTTCCAACAATCCTTAGGCACAAGATTAAAAAACTTTAGTATGGCTTACCACCCATAGACGGATGGACAAAGTGAGCGTACTATTCAGACTTTGGAAGACATGCTTAGAGCATGTGTGATTGATTTAGGTGGAAGTTGGGATGTCCACTTACCCCTAATAGAATTCTCCTATAATAATAGTTATCATCCAAGCATCAAGGTTGCTCCTTATGAGGCCTTATATGGGAGAAAATGTTGAAACCACGGAGATTGTCCTGGAAACCACGGATAAGATTGTGCAAATCCGTAATAGACTCAAAGTTGCCCGTGATAGGTAGAAGAGCTATGCTGACAAGAGGCATAAACCTCTTAAGTTCCAAATAGGGGACAAAGACACACTGAAAGTATCACCTTGAAAAGGTGTAATGAGATTTGGAAGGAAGGGCAAGTTAAGCCCAAGATATATAGGACCATTTGAGATAATCGAATGTGTTGGCACTGTAGCTTATAAGCTCAAGCTGCCAGAGGAGCTTAGTGGAATTCATAATGTGTTCCACATCTATAATCTTAATAAATGTCTAGCCGATGAGTCGCTAGCAATGTCGCATCATGATGTGCAAATTGATGAAAACCTGAGGTTCGTTGAGAAACCGATTTCGATCGAGGATCGACAGTTAAGAAGCTCCGAAGGGAAAAGATACCTATAGTAAAGGTTAAGTGGGATGCCCTTCGAGGCCCCGAGTATACATGGGAGGTTGAGTCCACTATGCGACAAAAATACCCCCATATTTTGAATAAATCTCAAGGTCGAGATTTCTTTTAAGGGGGTGAGGATGTAACACCTCTTAAAAATCGTGTCCAATAGTATAGTGACACGTGTCGTATTTTTTTATGAGTCTGACTAATAGGGACTAAAAGTGTCAACATGCTCAAACTAAGTCTCTAAGTGACCTTCTGATGTCAACATGCATAACCTTAGCCTCTGAGTGACCATTAGTGTCAACATGCTTAAACTTGGCCTCTGAGTGACCATTAGTGTCAACATGCCCAGCCTCTGAGTGACATCGGAGTCAACATGCTTATACTGAGCCTCTGAGTGATCCTTTATAAAGTCCTAACTCTCATATGAGCCACTTGTTGGACAAGAGGGATTAATTCTGTAAATATGTAAAAGTTGGATAATGGAGGGGTTAAAAGTGTCAACATGTTAATTTATACCTCTCAGTGACCTTTTAACGAACCTAGAGCTGGACAATGTCCGGGCATACTCCCGGGTATGCCACATTTTGGTTTAGGAGGGGCTAAAACATGCATATAAAGGTGTTCTTTTAGAGGGTTTTATAAGTTGAGGGGCTAAATGTGACAAACTTTGAAAGTAACCATGGGGCGCGAGAGGCACAGGCCTGGCTTCTCGCGGCCCGCCAGAGGGCTGTGTGCAGCAGAAAATTTGCTTGGCCTCCACACATGTTGCCAAAAATCATTTGATTCGAAACCATGGACTTCCAAACTGCTATGCCACGTTTTAGAACACTTGTAAGCTCCCTCTAACACCTTTAACAACTGGCATCACCTCCTTCTAGCTCTCCAACTATAAATAGGTGCCAAGGTTCACCACTTGAACTTGCACCTTTCTCATTCTTCATTCTATCTCCCTCCTCTGGAAGTTCCTAACTGAAAGGAGCATCAAATTTAGTTCTATACCATCCTAGGAATCACTTGTAAGTGTTCCTTTCTCTTGCATTTTCGTTTATAGGCTTTTATAGCCAAAACTTAAGCGTTTTACGGAAAACACCTTGACTTTCGGTTAAGACCATTATGATCTAGCCATTGTTCATAATGAACATGGCTAAGTGATCGTAATAAGGTTGGTGTTAATCCCTATTAAGGGCACCTCCTAAAGATCACGTCTGCTAGACCAATTGACGGGTCAATGTTTTAATATTAAAAAGTCAAACATGCCATTTTTCGAAATATTATAATCTGAGTTTACATATGTTAGGAAATATGTTTTGACACTTAAAAGAGTTGGTAATAAATTTTTAGAACATGTGAGAACATGTTCGCTCGTCAATTACAGTTTAAAGGTCGGTTGGCAACCGAAAGTCTCAAAGTTTGACTTCTGCTTTGACTTTCGATTCTGACCCGATTTAGATTAGTTAGCTACTTCTCTAAGGTTGCATTATCATCGCAATATAGTGTAGCATAACCCCCCTGAGTTATATTACATGATCATAATCAGAATCCGAGTTTATGCACAAGTTCCATTATTATGCCTACTTTTGACTAAAATGCCCTTTTTCATAAAAGAAGGTTTAAAACGATAACGAACTTGAAAATGAACTACCTACTGATGTAATATCATAAGTTGGATTATTTAGGATGTGAAGTCAGATTGTATACTGAGTTTACGTTCAAATTCTTGGGTTATGTCGACAAATGACGATAAAGCCCTTGTGGCACATAAAATGGTTTTAACCATACCTTTTCATATCAAAACTTTTACCTAGTGATATGTTATATTAAATAACATATCTAGGACATATAAAAACCTGATCTTAACATCAGTTTTTACTAAACTTCACACAAATCGTCATTTTACGACATAAGCGTCGTTTCGGCGCATAGTATGGTTTTAAACCATATTTATCAACCAAGACTTGTTACCTACTGACTTAAAACTTATTTAAAATATTTTACAGTAGGTATATGATATAAACTCAGAATCCCAAATAAACTATCATATTATGTGTAAAATGACCAAAATGACCCTTTTGGTGCATAGTTTGGTCATAAATGGTAAATTACACATATTATCATGTTCCTACTGTTATTATATCATAAATTAATTATTTTTCCAGAATACTTATGATCGTAACATTAAAATATATTCAAGTTCCTTTTATACGGTATATAATTACAGAAACGCCCTTATGAGGCATGGTTTCATTTTAAAACCTTAACGGGCATATAAGCTGATATCCTACTGATATTACAACTTATTTAAAATATAATGGCATATAGAACTTGTCCATGACTTATCCAGTTACCCAATATCGCTTATATGCGTTCAGTTAAGTATATGTAACTAGTTTACGAAAATTAACCAATACGGGTTTAACCTTGTCGTTTAAGTCTCAAAATCCAGAATGCTTATGGTTTACCCATATTATACAAGTCTTAGTACTTGTTGGTTTAAACTACATTCTATCCGATCATCGCTTAATCTAGCGTAGTATACGTTTTGATCTTGTACGCTAGTCGGTCTAAGTCTATGACTTAAATAAGACCGTTAGCATTTTAATTGGTTAGCTTATGCATAATCCAGACTAGAGCCTTCCGGTAAATGCTATATGCACTTAGTTCATTTTGGATACGGCTGAGATATTAAATATTGCATTTTTAATCAAGACTAACTCATGTAAATACTCTCGACTTATTTCCCCTATATGGGCTTGGGTTACGGTAAACAATTACCGCTTGATCGGAAATGGGATCAATCAAATGTGGATTGTGGCTAGTAAATCCGCATATTCCTTTTAATCAGTTTTGTTTGATAACTTAAACATCAGGGGTTAACTACCGAGTCCTGGATATCTCGGCTCATTACATTAGATAATGGCCACGACTAAGCGCGGGGTGTAGGCATACACCTGACAGACGCTCATGCTAAATTATTTTTACCCACAAAGTTGGGGATAACTCCTTCGTGAGTTCTTAAGTGGTGAGTACGTTAATCATGTCTTGGTCTCCGTACTGGGCCTGTATGTATGGACAAACATGTGAATCTGTTAACAAGGTTACAAAGTAACTTTCCCAAGTTATAAAAAGATTTTGTGCCATGTGCACTTAAAATCATTTTCAAATGTTTTCAAAATGAGTCAGTTGTGTGTATTTACCAGTGAAAACTGACGTATTTTCAAAAGACTAAGCTTGCAGGTACAATACGAAATAGGCTGGAAGCTGCTCGGTAGTGATATAAGAGGATCTTGCAAATCCTTAGATCTGCCCTAAAGTCTGTTATACATTTTTGTATATTTTACGATCCACCTGTGGATCTTCTATTAAAAGACGTCTGTATACTATTTTGTACTTTGAACATTTGGTTTGTAATAGTAATTTAAACTCCAAGACTTCCGCTGTGCTGTGTTTAATTGACTATGATGATATCAACTGACGTCACGATATACCCCACCCGGGCCCACCGGTGTTTGGATTGGTTCAAAATCCGGGGTGTGACACTTAACATGTTATTCTCCCTATTTTGCTGCTTATCTATTCATTTCGTCTTAAAATATACATGCCTTTCCTAAGGCAACCACAATACACACTTGAAGATATGAAGACACTCATACTTCACAAACGAGGCGATTTGCATCAAGATAGGCCCTATGGCCCATAATTTTTGGTGAAATCCCTCATTCCGGTATTCGATTTTACACGAAGTTACGCCATCAATTAGGAGTGATATCCACATCTTGATGGAATACTTCCATTTCATACTCTAATGGATCTTACTAACGAATCGGAATTTGCTTCTCGTATAGTAAGAGGCAACCATACTTAGGGTACGAGGTTTTGTCAAGTTATGGGTGAAACTCGCATCTTATCAATTAGTCCCACTCCTCTATTTTCCAATCTCGCCAAAGTTAAGAATTTCCAATCAATTAGGGACATGTAGTAACTGGAAGGGTAAAGTACCGTTAACCGCTCCTTGGTGAGAGTATTTTATCTATTATGCCAAAGCATATCTCCCTAATTCGAAAGGACTTATGATTCACTTTGGAATAATCGAAGTTTCTCAACCCGAAACACTCCAATATTTTATCAAGCCTCTCTTTTATGTTATCTCAATTTCTATTATTTTAGTACTTATTACCTCGTTCATTTCAAAACTGATGCACAATTCGCACGTCCATCGCAATCAAAAACATTAATAATTCTCGTGAACCAATTAAATTTGTACTCCTTTACACATCATACGTGTTTATTCATACTTGGTAATCAAACTGGGTCGAGCCTGGTTGCACGGCCGACAACACTATATCTACCCACCTTTTGATTTATATAAATAATTAATGCATAAATATTTGTTACTGTTATAAAGAATTATATTTAGATTATCAACTTCTAAAATAAACCAACTTGTTCTCCAAGTTTATTCTCCTTATAAATAGTCCATGTATTCTATTGTAAAGGACACACCATCATTAATAAACATCTCTTTCTCTCCCAATATCTCTTCTCATCTTCTTACTATTAGGCTTGTTCATAACACAATATCATCATGTTTGCTTGGATCACACCATCTCTCCATGACAAATCTCGCAAAACTTGAGTTCATGGCTCTAGACATTACTCAAAAAAATCATTTGTCATGGGTATTGGATGCTGAAATACATTTGAATGCCAATAATCTAGGGAAAACAATTAAAGAAGGAAATAAAGCAAATACAAAGATAAAGCAAAAGCCATGATCTTTTTACGCCATCATATTCATGAGGCTTTGAAAAGAGAGTACCTCACTATCAAAGATCCACTTGTCCTTTGGACCAACCTGAAAGAAAGGTCTGACCACCAGAAAACGGTAATATTACCGAGAGCTCATTACGAGTGGATCAATTTAAGGTTGCAAGACTTTAAGTCTATAATCGATTACAACTCGGCAATGTTTAGAATCACATCACAATTGATTCTATGTGGTGAAAATATCACTGATAAAGAAATGTTGGAAAAAACATTCTTAACCTTTCACCCCTCGAATGTGATACTGCAACAACAATAGTGAAAGGGGTTTCACCAAATATAGTGAGTTAATGTCATGTTTGCTTTTGGCCAAGCAAAACAATGAGCTCTTAATGAAAAATCATGAGACTCGTCCGGTTGGAGCAACCCCAATTCTTGAAGTGAATGTGGCAACATAAATGGCCAAAGTGAAAGTTACGGACGTGATCGAGTTTATCATCGTGGTTGTGGATGTGGCCGAGGAAATTATCATAGTGTTCAGTTTAAAAACAAAGGGAGCCACCAAAAGTGGCATAATAATGAAAATAAATCCGGTGAAAAAAATAAAAAGAAGGTCGAATCTTCATCGAATGCATGTTACCGATGTTGAAGTAACAATCACTAGTCGAAGACTTGTCGTACGGCCAAACACTTGGTGGAACTTTATCAACAATCCATCAAGACAAAGCAAAAGGAATGGAGACAAATTTTACATATGAGGTTGCAAATGTTGATGTCATTGATTGTCATAAAGACCATACTAATACAACTAATCTGGATTATGATGATTTCCTTATTGAGCCAACTAACTTGGATTCTGGTGATATCGTGGCTAATACAACCCAGTTGGATGCTTGCAAATTTCCTTACATATGAATTATTAGCTTTTAAGTGATGTTATTTCCTTCATCTTTAAGACATTTTGAGATTTTGTTTTGATGCGCATGAAACATTTTGGGATTTTTATGACTGAAGCATGATAGACATTTTATTTATATGATTTTGTTTTGTTTTGAAGCATATGGAGTGTTTAACTAAGATCCCTATTAATGGAGAAGATATATGTCTAATAAACAGTGCACCTACACATACAATTCTTAAGGAAAAGAATTATTTCTCTAATTTAACTATGAAAAAGGCAAATATTGGTACTATATCTGGTAAATCAAAATTAATTGAAGGCTTGGAGAAGCTTATGTAGTGTTGCTAGGTGGAACACCATTTAAAATAACAGATGCGTTATTTTCCCCATTATCTCAAAGAAATCTAATAGGTTTTAAAGATGTTCGTTTAAACGGATATCATCTTGAGACTACATGTGAGGGACATGATGAGTACCTTCATATCACAAATATCATTTCAGGTAAAAAGCATGTGTTAGAAAAGTTGCCCGCACTTGCCTCTAGTTTGTATTATACTAAAATTAGTGCAACTGAATCAAATGCAGTCATAAACAAGAAGTTTATAGACCAAGAAAATTTTATCATATGGCATGACCGGTTAGGCCATCTCAGATCAACAATCACGCAAAAAATTATAGAATATTCATCTGGGCATTCTTTGAAGAACTAGAAGATTCTTCAATCTAAGGAATTACATGTGTTGCGTGTTCACAAGGGAAGTTGATTACTCGCCCATCACTAATGAGGGTGGGTACTGAATCCTGAGTTTTTTCGGAAAGAATACATGGGGATATATGTGGGCCAATACATCATTCTAGTGGACTATTTAGATACTTCATGGGTCTTAATTGATGCATCAACTAGATGGTCACACGTGTGCCTACTATCAAGTCACTATATGGCATTTGCACGACTACTTGCTCAGTTAATAAGGCTAAGAGCACATTTTCCTGATTACCCCATCAAAAAAATTCTATTAGACAATGCTGGTGAATTTACATCCAAAAAATTTAATGATTATTGCATGTCTACTGGGATAAATGTAGAGCATCATGTACCTCATGTATATACACAAAAATGGGCTTCCTGGATCACTTTATCAAGCGACTTCAAATGGTTTCAAGACCAATGATTATGAAATCAAAACTACCAATGTCTGCTTGGGTACATGCAATTTTACACGCAACAACACTAATTCGCATCAGACCAACGAGTTATCATACTTCCTCCCCGTTAAAGTTGGTTCTTGGTCAGGAACCAAATATTTCTCATCTAAGGATTTTTGGTTGTGTGTTGTATATGTTCCGATTGCTCCACCATAACGCATACAGATGGGGCCTCAAAGGAGGTTAGGAATATATGTTGGGTATGAATCATCATTAAGTATTTAGAACCTACAATAGGTGATTTATTTACAGCTCGATTCAGTGATTGTCATTTTGTTGAATCAACATTCCTAACATTAGGGGGAGACAAAAAAAACAACTGGATAATAGTATTATTTGGAATGAATTATCAGTTAATAAGGCTAAGAGAACATTTTCCTGATTACCCCCATCAAAAAAATCGATTAGACAATGCTGGTGAATTTACATCCAAAAAATTTAATGATTATTGCATGTCTATTGGGATAAATGTAGAGCATCCCGTACCTCATGTACATACACAAAAATGGGCTTCCTGAATCACTTATCAAGCGACTTCAAATGGTTGCAAGACCAATGATTATGAAATCAAAACTACCACTGTCTGCTTGGGGACATGCAATTTTACACGCAACAACACTAATTCGCATCAGACCAACGAGTTATCATACTTCCTCCCCGTTAAAGTTGGTTCTTTGTCAGGAACCAAATATTTCTCATCTAAGGATTTTTGGTTGTGTTGTATATGTTCCAATTGCTCCACCATAACGCATACAGATGGGGCCTCAAAGGAGGTTAGGAATATATGGTGGGTATGAATCATCATTAAGTTGGGTGATTTATTTACAGCTCGATTCAGTGATTGTCATTTTGTTGAATCAACATTCCCAACATTAGGGGAGACAAAAACAAAACAACTGGATAATAGTATTATTTGGAATGAATTATCATTATCTCATCTTGATCCTCGAACTAAACAATGTGAACTAGAAGTTCAAAGGATATTTCATTTACAAGGATTAGCAAATCAATTACCAGATATATTCACTGACCCAAAGAGAGTGACTAAGTCATATATATCAGCTGTTAATGCTCTAGTAAAAAAAAGTGTCACACAAGGACAACCACATGTTGGTAATGAGTCTAATGCACGCCTAAAACGTGATAGACCAATCGGTTATAAAAATAAAAATCCTCGAAAGAAAAAAATGAGCAAATAATGTAGATGGTCAAGTCGAGGTAACAATAACGCCAGAAAAGGAGTCTCCGAAAGAGACACTAGACATGATGGTTCTAGAAGAACCTATGTAACTGAAAACAAAGAGATCTCAATTAATTATATCATGTCTAGAAAGGTATGGAACTGAAGCGAAATCGACGTCGATGATAGTTTTTCATATAATGTAGCACTAGAAGTAATGGAAAACAATGAGGATCAAGAACCAAAATCAGTTGAGGAATGTAAATAAAGAAATGATTGGCCAAAATGGAAGGTCACGATAGAGGCAGAATTGAATTCCCTCACTAAAAGGGAAGTTTTTGGACCTTTGGTCCATACACCTGAAGGTGTAAAGCCTATTAGATATAAATGGGTCTTTGTGCAAAAACGTAATGAGAAAAATGAAATTGTAAGATACAAGGCAAGATTAGTAGCACAAGGTTTTTCGCAAAGACCTAGAATTGATTATGGGGAGACATATTCTCCAGTGGTGGATGCGACAACTTTTCATTATCTTATTAGTCTGGTAATACAAGAAGGGATTGATTTGCGTTTAAGTTGTGATAGCCTACCTCTATGGCTCACTTGAGACTGATATTTACATGAAACTTCCAGAAGAATTCAAATTGCCAAACTCATGTAAATATAGTTCTCGAGAACATCTCTCAATCAAATTAAACAAATCATTATATGGGCTAAAACAGTCTGGGCGTATATGGTATAATCGCCTTAGTGAGTATTTGTTGAAAGAAGGCTATAAAAATGATTCTATAGCCCGTGCATTTTTATAAAAAGGTCAGGATCTAATATGTTATAATTGTCGTATATGTTGATGACCTTAATATAATTGGAACTCTACAGAGCTTCAAAAGGCAGTTGAATACTTGAAAAGGGAATTTGAAATGAAAGACATTAGAAAGATAAAGTTTTGTCTTGGATCACAAATTGAACACCTAAAGGGGGAAATCCTTGTACACCAAGAAACTTACGTAGAGAAACTGCTAAAAAGATTTTATATGGAAAATATATATATTGAGTACCCCAATGGTTGTAAGGCCGCTTGATATGGAGAAAGACCCATTCCGATCTCCCAAAGATGGAGAGGAAATCCTTGGTCCAGAAGTTCCATGTTTAAGTGCAATTGGTGCACTAATGTTTCTTGCTAGCCATACACGACCAGATATATCTTTTTCTTTTGGCAAGATATAGTTCATGCCCAACAAAGAGGCATTGGAATGGGTAAAACAAATATTTAGATACCTTCAAGGTACAAAAATATGGGTTTGTATTTTATAAATCAATCGGAAAAAAAAGTTTGGTTGGTTTTGCAAATGCATGGTATATGTTTGATCCTCATATCGGGCGATCTCAAACTGGATTTTTATTACAAGTGGAGGTACTGTAATTCATGGCGTTCGGGTAAAGCAGACAATCACAACCACATCATCTAATCATACATGAAGACAACACAGCATGCATTGCTCTAATGTTTATGGAATGATACATCAAAGGTGACAGAACAAAGCACATTTTGCCAAAGTTCTTTTTTACACATGAATTACAAAAGAATGGTGATATTATAGTCTAATAAATTCGTTCCAACGAAAATTTGGCAGACTTTATTCACTAAATCACTTCCAACCTCAACATTCAAGAAGTTAGTTAATGGGATCGGGATGCGTCAACCCAAGGAGCTTAAGTGATCATCATTAGAGAAAGATAATACGCGCTACATTCTTTTTCCCGTGTCCTATGAAGTTGATAATCAGGGAAGTATAATAAACCAATTTGTTCTCCAAGTTTATTCTCCATAGAAATAGTCCATATATTCTATTGTAGAAGACACACCATCTCTTCTCATCTTCTTGCTATTAGGTTTGTTCATGACAATTACTATTTGAATACCCTTCAAATAACTTTTTTTTCATATAATGGCTTAACCCATTTAATATCCATTTACAACCTAATGAGTCATGATTTTCATCTCTAAATTACATCATTGTATAAATACCATTGACAGATCTTTTTTCAACGCATTAAAATTATTTTTAATTAAAAAGAATATGAAACTGAAATTTATTTTTATTATTATAGTTGTCTTTGTTTTAAATAAACATGTGAGCTACATATAATGCATAATGTTTGAACATGTAGAGAAGCCTAAAGAAGTGCTTGAAAAGCCCGTAGAACCATCTGAGCGGCTGAACTCATCCCCAACAAAACAATTCAGAAGCAAAATTGGATTTCAAGAGTATGTTGCTGGTGACTGGCTCCACATCATTATGAATTAGAATTAGACTTTTCAGGTTTGAACTTAGATATTTGTTGTTTGATGTTAGTATGGCCTGCTTCCAGCTTTTGAATTTTCTTAACAACTCCTTAGCTGATGGTGCTTTAACGGTTTTATCCACTAGAGTATTTTTGTTGGATGTGCTTGTGTAATAATAATAAGCCCGCCCATTGTGACACTAAAACGCCCGTCCACGGACAGGCAGTTCATATTAGTTAGTTCTAAGGTCGTCATCATAATATTAAAACCATCCTCATCGTTCCTGAATAAATCTTTATTACCCTAAATTGTAAATAAGATAGATATAGTTACATAAATGTTGGAGCATATGGTAGGACGAGCAGATTAAAAACTTGATCCAAATACCAGTCAACTACGTCTATATAGGCAACGAACAGCACTTAAAACGCTATAGAGTAAACGCTTTAGCGACTCTAAAATGTTGCCAATAATAATCTAACAGGTAACAAATCCTTTAATAAACTAACTTTCGAATACAAAGTACATGTAGAAACATCTGAATGCAAATGTCTGATTAAACAGACGAATGCCAGAATCTCAGTTCCAAATTGCTATCGGCAACGTACAGCACTGAATATACTACCAAAAAGCACATCAGAGACTCTAATTTGTTGCCTTACAACGACTCAAAATCAATAAAAATTCACTAAAAAAATCAAATCAATTCAATTAAAAAAGAATTGATTAAATCGTAAGAATAGGCTCAGTGTAATGTTGAAATTCATCAAAATCGCTTGAAGCTTTCAGAGTTTGATGGTATATATGTTTAAATCATCATAGCCTACACAAAAAGTTTGAATTCGACCAAATTGAAACAGGAATAAGATACTCGTGATTTCGCTATCATGCGCAGATCTGACAATATGAGATATTCAAATCTGGTTGATGAGTACAGAGTGAAGAGATCTAATATGAAGACAAGAAGAAAGAACGTAGATGAAGATGACAACAGAAAGGTGTTGTGAGTTGTTTATACAGCGATCGATGAAACCCTAGTTAACGGTTTACAAAAGCCCATCCACAGTTGGGCCGCAAATCAGGTGGTGAGGATTATGGGGATGTTAAAAAGTAAAAACTCGATGTAATCGGTTTAACAGTCCATGGCAAAGTAGCTCGGTTTTTCTTTTCTTTTATTATTATTTTTTTTTTTGAAATGCAAACATCATTAAAAACAGTGGCCAAGCTTGAGATTTCCGACAGAATGGTCGAAAATGTATATACCAAAAAATTCTATAAAACCGGGACTCGAAAACGTATATACCCAAAAAAATTTATACGAAAACTGCATATTTTTCCACTATTTAGTGAAAAGTTCGGGGGGTCGGCTGCCCCCTCCCGCCCCAACTATCCTACGCCCTTGATTAGAAATGCACTGGCCACCTCAAAACAGGGCGACCTAAAACAATAAAGACACCTACATAATTACAAATCTACACCAATCACTCGAAGTAACATTCTTGGATTTCGACCGACTCTTGAACCATAAAAACCGGCTTGACTACACTAATAATGTCTTCGACCTTCACTTGTTTGTTTGAGAAGACTAGACCATTTATAACTTTCCACAAGCTCCAACACCTGATGTTAACAATACCTTGAAACACCGTCTTTTCTGGTTGCCTTAACCCACTGAAAGAGTGCATCTTGCAGAATATCTTGAAAGCTAAACACATAAAAATTAAAAACTCTACACCAAGTGCTAAGATGCTATCACAACAAGGAAGCTATCAAGCAAGATGTGAACAAATGTTTGACGGTCTCCTTCCCCCATCCCACACAACTGACATGAGATATCCTCAACTGGAATACGCCTCCTTCTAAGTGCAGTCTGAGTCGGCAAGCAATCCAAAACCGTACGTCACGTAAAAATGCTACACTTTAACAGAATCCAGGAGCACCACCCCATAACAAAGTTGTCACTGCTATTTGAACCGTTATTCAGGAGCGTTTTAACGGCTCCTACACTGAAAACGCCTTCAGTCGCGCCGGTCCAACTCCACCTTTTAGCTGCAGCCGATACCCACATAAAAGAAGCGGGATGATTGACTTATCCCCGAGTAGAAGGGACATCACATGAGATCAAAAACTAACCCGTGACACTATGCTAAGATAAGGGCACCACTAGTATCCTCATAAGAGGGGGGAGTCTTTTTTTACCATCCTCCGACGTGGAGCACAGGTACAAGCTTCACAAGGATTTAAGTGTAGTTAACAAAAAGGATTAGACGATTGAGTATGGAATGAACACCTAAGGTGATTGAGGTTTGAAATTATATTACAATCTTTTTCGCCTTTGGTCCGTTATGTCCAAACTCTATACGATATCCAAGCGCTATTCAGGATGCATGCATACACACTTTCTAGGGTGATTTGTCTCGGGCATATAAAACCACACTATCTCATACAAAGGGTTTCACCGACAACTACGTAGACAAAATATCATGTTTAACTTAGGAAGACTGGTTTACTCTGTTCGCGCATCCTAGTTGTCTTTTCTCCAAGTTCTCTTCCTAAAATGTTGTTCCCAGGCAAACCTTACCTTCCCTATGATTTAGTACAAACACTTGCAATTAAAAACACAAGTACTAGTCCACAACCTTTAACCACAAGTCCAGAAAAAATCAATCAACCAATTTACATTATTACCACACTTCCAACAAAACAACAAGAGTTAACTAACGACACTAACCAAACCAACCAATCTTGTCCCACCCTTACACTCTCATCCATACAATAATATCCCACCTGACCCATCACCAAACCAAACACAATGTCCTCAACCACCGTCACCACCACCGTCATGGACCGCCGCACCTACTGGTGCCACGAGTGTGACATGAGCATCTCCCTCCTCCCTACCTCCTCCCTCTGCCCCCACTGCAACTCCGATTTCCTCGAAGAATTAGATTCCCCAATCACCTTCACCAACCCTAACCCTAACAGTCACGGCGATTCAGATCAATTATTATTCCCGTCGTTTCTCGATCCGTCTTTACCGGCGGACGCGTTTCAGTTTCCGGCGGCGGAGACACCGGCCGATACGCTCGATAATCCGTACTTTCACCGTGTAATTAACCACCTGTTTAACTCCGATTACGTACACAGTCCGTCCGCCGTGGCTACCACCTCTCGCCTCCACTCGCCGGCGGCGAAATCCGCGGTTGAAGCTATACCGTCGGTGAAGATCACGGCGGCCTTGCTTGAGATTGATCCGATTGTTATTTGTGCGGTTTGTAAGGATCAGTTTGTGATTGATGATGAGACGAAAGAGCTTCCATGTAAGCATATGTATCATCCTGATTGTATAATTCCGTGGCTTTCGCAGCGTAATTCATGTCCAGTATGTCGGTTTCAGCTGCCGATTGATCCGGTGGACGGGGAGTCGAAAGTGAGGAGGAGGTCTAGGTCTAGGGTTTTGAGATTGGGGGATTTGGTGGATGATGAGGATGACGAAGAGTTGTTAGGGTTTGGATTGAGGCATTTAGCTAGGAGGCATCAGTTGGTGTTTCCGATGAGGCATCAGCGGGAGCGGCGGGTGGGGGAGGGGGAGGTGGAAGCTTTGTTTTCGCCGACGCAGATTGGGGAGGAGGTTCAGGTGGATGTGATGCCTGATTCGGGGCGGACAAATAGTGTGGAGACGGTGTCGAGTTGGCCGAGCTGGCCGGTTGATGGAGGTGAGATTGCTGCTAGAGTTAACGATGATGATGATGTGGTGATGTCTTGAAACATTGCATACAGGTAAATTTGTAGGTATATATTTTGATTACACTTGTATGATTGGTAGTATAGTTTGCTTACTAGTATTTAATGATACTAAAGGGCCTTTGGCTTAGCGATATCCATGTGTCTAAAATGGTGCCCCAGCCCCTCATCGAGAATTAGGAGTGTAGATTAGATTGCTGTTAATAAAAAAAGGGTACTTAATGATGGCAAGTGTCCTAGTTTGCTGAATCCATAATCACTGTATAACATATGGAATGCATATTGGTTTTATGTTTTAGCAGATATTCAATATCCATATCTTGCTTCCTCATATATTGGTTTTAAAATGCGCGCATCACATGATGCAATGATGAGATCGCATCGCATGTTGCGATTCCATGATGCGCGCATCACATAATGTGGTCTAATGTGGCGCCCTATGCAGTTGACCGGTATTTGAACAAATTAGATCTTTAATAGAACATCTGACTATAGATGATGAGAATATATTATATTTTAGTGTTTAAATGTTCACAAATTAAAATATTAGCTATAAATATTTTTTAATATTTTTAAATAAAGAACACATTGCATACATGATGCGTGCGCTTCACTCATCACGCATCGGGTTTGGGATCAAAACGCATCGGATCGGTACACGCATTTTAAAACCATGCTCATATCTTGCTTATAGTGATCATCATTTTGAACTTGACTGAAAAAGGAAAAGATGGTTTATTTGCTATGGATGAATATGAACGTACCATAGAATATAGGGAAGAACAATATTCTAGGTTACAGACATAGGAGGTGATTTTGGATCGTCTTGAGTGACATGGTCTGATGTACGTTTATCTGGTCACAAAACGGTTTCCTGAATACTTTTAACCATTTATGCCTGTTTCATTTGGTGTTTTGAATTTGATGAATGATGAACACATTCCTCAATAAACCATTAAGGTGAATTAGGCTTCTTTTATTTGGTATGTGGTTATTAAGATTAGCATGGTCTGATGAGGAATAGAGTCAACCAATGTAGCAGAAAAAAACACTTACTTAAGGAAAACATTTTCTGGTTCAAATAATTGAATACAAAAGTGAAAATTACCATGTATCAAGACTTTGTTCTTTAATCTGTTAAGAGCTTCTGATTTGTAGCCTTTGTTTTAAAAACGTGCCTGATCAGAAAGAAAAAAAAACGCTTCATGTGGGTCAAAATTGTTCAAATAGAGGGTTTGGGGAACTGATGAGGTTAATATGTAAACATGACCAAAAGGATGAGGAGATTATGAATGGTTTACTTGATTAAAGGCTGATATGTGAAAGAGATGAGAGGGATGCAACTTTTGGTTGTACATAAAGCAATGCCTGTGTATGTGAAGCTCTCGCTTCACTCCCTGGCTTTTGGGACTTAATAGCTTTGGAGCGCCTCACGCTCTTTTAACCAATCATAATTTATCTCGCTATGTTGCTGTAGTGGTTAACCAGTGTTTCGTGTCTATAATGCCTAATCAATTTTTTTACTTGTATGCAGATGTATAGTGGTCCTTATGGTTCCAAGGTACCTCACCAGCCTGCAGATTTAACCAAGTGTACATTGGTTGCAGACTTTATGTTATATCGGCTCCTATATCCTAGATCCTAAACCCTAATAAAGATTAAATGGCCCGTGATATTATTACGCCAGCTTTTCTTTTCTTTTTCTTTTTCTTCTTTTTTTAACCTTTTTGGATTTCTGTTTTAATAATGGGCCTTTTGTTTTCCTGTCATTATGTTTTCTTAGAGCTTGCAAATAACATGTAATGCAGTGGTAGCTACTGCATTAGTAGTTTTTGTTTGTGTTATTGTGATCATTGTGAATTGTGGGGTTTTCTGGAATCTTGATGCAACTACATACCCATTGTTGGTACTTTATAGTATATATATATAGCTACAAATAACTAGAGAACAACAATAATCGTCATCTGATTACATCATCATGGATTGGATGAGGGTGGTGGAAGTGATTAATGGTTGCAACAGACTAAGGGGCCGTTTGTTTCAGCTCTTAATGGGCTCTTAATAGTTTAGCTCTCTTAGTGGTTCAGACTGTTTGTTTCGTGAGCAGATGTCTGAATGGTTCAGACATTTGCCTCTGAATGGTTAAGCATTATACTAAGTCTGAATAGTTAATACCGCTTGTCTACATTGGTTAGACATTTGCCTCTAAATGGTTTAGCATTATACTAGCTTTTAATGGTTCAGACATCTTACTGGTCCACCACTTATTGGTTCAAACCACTTATTAGTTCGTTACTTACCCATCAAAAGTTGTCAAACAGTCTCTAAGAGACGCATGATATCTTAACCATATGCATCGGTCTAAAATTGGTTTCTTTGGTCTTATTCTTTGTTGTTTCCATTGAACTTGCTATACAAGACCAAATTAAATGCTCCCTTCGCATGAACCCTTGACTGATATGGGAGAGAGAACGTGCGGGAAGGACGTGGTGAGGTGAGAGAGAATTATGCATGGACGGGTCCCTTCGCATAGACCCTTAATGTGTGAGAGAGAACGAGTGGGAAGGACGTGGCTAGGTAAGGAGTGAAAAATCTTCATGGACGGGCAGGCTCGGGCTGTGTATGTGAGAGAAGAAGGGAGGCATAGTTGCTCGAGACGCTACTAACGTGTGTGAGCCGATTGTGTTTTGAGAGCATATTCTTGTGTGTTTTTTTTAATAAAAATCCTGATCGTTCTCTTTTTTTGTCCTTATCTAAACCTAAAATAAATTCTTAATTATTTAGTGGTTTATTTGATATTTATTAATTTATTATATATTCCTTTTATAGCTGTGAAAGATATCCTAAATAGTTCATAACAATATATCAAGCAAAAATAACAAATAAAATTAGGAAAAGCATAAAAAAGAACCACTTGAGCAAAAATAGCAAATAAAAATGGAGTACAAAAACATTACTCAGTATCGAGTGGAAAGATCACTTGGTCGTGGCGCGGGGGTCAACCTTTGAACCGAACACGTAATATTTCAGATTAGGAGAGATGTATACAACTGATACAGGGCTGCAAAATTGGTGGTGGGGCTGATCCATGGGAGTGGCAAGAATCTAATGAGTGCAATACTTTCACGGTATGCAACCTTTGGCGGCAACATAGAAGTAATTCCTGAAACAAAAGTGCTTATGTGGCTCAACTAGATCCCCATTAAAATTAATTGCTTCCTTTGGAGAGTTGTCTTGAACCGTTTCCCGACCCGTGACACATTATCTAAAAGGAACATTCACATTCCATCAGATTTGTGTCCATTGTGCAATATCTGTGGCAAATCCGCGGACCATCTTTTGATTATATGTGAGCTTGCAAGCTACGTCTGGCTGCAGATTTTCACTTGGATTAAAGTACCAATGCCATGTTTTCTACTCAGTGTCATTGAGCTTTTTGAAACCATCTTTTCTTATCCAGCTTGCAAACCGAACAAACAGGCGATGTATCTAATTCTAGCAACATGTTGGATTTTATGGAAAACCCGCAACAACGCAATCTTTAAAGGAAACATCCTAATCAAGTGCAATCGAAGAAATTAAATCGTGTTCTTACTTGTGGATACGTGTTGGAAATTATGATAAATAATTTAGTGATTAAAGCAAATGAATGAGAGATCATAAGCTTTAATTGTGTGTTGAAACTTGTGTTGGAACTTTAAAGTGTGGGAAGTTGTGTTTGTCCACATTGGTGGAGAGATAAATCTTGTGTGATGTGTAATAACGTCTACGTAAAAAGGAGTTCGTTCAAGAACATTGCGTCTACTAACTGCTAGGAGACTAAGTATATGTCACAAAGGAGGGTTCAAAAGAAAACTTACCTATCATGCATTACTTAACCGATAAAATTTTATCATGACACTTGAGTGTGTGGGATGATCTCCATTCATGTGGGAGATTGTTGGAAATTATGATAAATAATTTAGTGATTAAAGCAAATGAATAGAGATCATAAGCTTTAATTGTGTGTTGGAACTTGTGTTGGAACTTTAAAGTGTGGGAAGTTGTGTTTGTCCCACATTGGTGGAGAGATAAATCCTGTGTTAATTTATATCTATAATTCTCTACACGAATGTATTCCTATGTGACAAGTCACACCCATTGGCAGCCAGGAGGGTGCAAAGCACCCGACACGCGCACGCGCCCGCGCTCGGGCCCGGGGACGTGCACGGGACCGGGACGAGGGCGATGGGCGCAATGTGGCGCTTTGATGGCGCACTTTGCACTTCGACGCTCGCATCGCCGCGAGCCGCTTTCTTACAGAGGCTGAAGAAGGTGAGCCAAGAAGAAGTAAAAGGCAAAGGACTGAGAAATCCTTTAGGCCTAACTTTCTTACATACATGGTTGAAAGTGAGCCTCAAACCTATCGAGAAGCAGCCACCTCTTCAGATGGACTCAATGGAAAGAAGCCATCAATAGTGAAATTGATTCTATTTTGTAGAATCATACATGGGAGCTAGTAGATCTTCCCCCAGGGTGCAAGCCACTTGGATATCGATGGATATTTAAGAAAAAGATGAAAGCTGATGCCTCTGTCGACAAGTATAAGGCAAGGCTTGTGATCAAAGGGTTTAAACAAAAGGAAGGTCTTGACTATTTTGACACATACTCGCCTGTAACTATAATAACCTCTATTAGATTGGTGCTCGTGATTGCAGCCTTGAGAAATTTGGAAATACATCAAATGGATGTAAAAACCGCATTTCTCAATGAGGAATTAGAGGAAGAGATTTACATGGAGCAACCAGAGGGTTTCTCTACTCCCGGCCAAGAGGGCAAAGTGTGTAAACATGTCAAGTCATTATATGGCTTGAAGCAAGCTCCAAAACAATGGCATCAAAAGTTTGACCAAGTTATGCTTAACAATGGTTACAAAATAAATGAATGCGATAAATATGTCTACGTGAAAGACACTTCTAAAGGTTATGTGATCTTATGCCTTTATGTAGATGATATGCTTATCATTGGGAGTGATGATAAGATGATCAGATCTACAAAATACATGTTGAAAGCGAGATTTGATATGAAAGATTTGGGTCTAGCTGATGTGATTCTTGGAGTAAAGATCATTAGAACCCAAACTGGTTTGGTGCTAAGTCAATCTCATTATGTTGATAAGATCCTTCAGAAGTTCAATCCAGAGGACACGAGTGTAGCTCAAACTCCAATTGATACCTCTCAACATTTGTCAAAAAACAGAGGTGAGAGTGTTGCTCAATTAGAATACTCAAGGATCAATGGTAGTCTTATGTATCTCATGTCATGTACTCGGCCAGACTTAGCCTATGCTGTGAGTAGGCTAAGTAGATACACTAGTAATCCTAGTTCAGAGCACTAGAGAGTATGACAAGAATATTAAGGTATTTGAGATACACGAGACACTATGGACTGCATTATGGCCAAAATCCAGCTGTTGTGGAAGGATTCAGTGATGCCAACTGGATATCCGATACGAAAGATTCTAGAGCTACAAGTGGTTATGTGTTTACCCTTTGAGGAGCAGCTATATCTTGGAAGTCGTCCAAACAAACACTTATAGCTAGATCCACGATAGAATCTGAGTTATCGCGTTAGATAAAGCTAGAGAAGAGGCAGAATGGTTACGTCAATTCTTGGAATATGTTCTAAGGTGGCCTAAGCCTGTGACGGCTATTTGTATACATTGTGATTGCCAATCAGCTATTGGTAGGGCTCAAAATGCAATGTATAATGGCAGATCAAGGCACATACAACGTCGGCATAACACGATACGACAACTACTCTTAACTAGAGTTATCACGATTGACTATGTGAAGTCAAAGGATAACATTGCGGATCCGCTTACAAAAGGCTTAAGCAGAGAAGTAGTACATAAGTCGTCAATGGGAATGGGACTAAAGCCATTGGAGTAAGTTTGTGCAACGGAAAACCTATCCTAGAAGATTAGAGATCCCATGATCAAGGCTCAATAGGACCACCTAACTATACAAACTGAGGTCACTGTGGGAGAGTACCTCAACATACAAAGGAGTTACAAACTTCCTAGTCCGTTCCTACTTAAATAAGTGATATCAAGAGTGGTTAAGCATATGGCTTTTAATGATTTGTAAATCACCTATGTTAGACAGAAGTGGTGTCGCTTCAAATGGAATTGGGGGTACAATTCCTAGAGCTCTCGCTGAACCAGGATAGTGTTCCATGACCATAACGGACACAACTATGAGGGGTTAACCAGACCAGGAAGAGTAATGTGTGATGTGTAATAACGTCTACGTAAAAAGGAGTTGGTTCAAGGACATCGCGTCTACTAACTGCTAGGAGACTAAGTATATGTCACAAAGGAGGGTTCAAAAGGAAACTTACCTATCCTGCATTACTTAACCGATGAAATTTTATCGTGACACTTGAGTGTGTGGGATGATCTCCATTCATGTGGGGGATTGTTGAAAATTATGATATATAATTTAGTGATTAAAGCAAATGAATGAGAGATCATAAGCTTTAATTGTGTGTTGGAACTTGTGTTGGAACTTTAAAGTGTGGGAAGTTGTGGTTGTCCCACATTGGTGGAGAGATAAATCATGTGTTGATTTATATCTATAATTCTCTACACGAATGTAGTCCTATGTGACAAGTCACACTCAGTGGCAGCCAGGAGGGTGCGAAGCACCCAACACGCGCCCGGGCTTGGGTCCGGGGACGTGCACGGGACCGGGACGAGGGCGATGGGCGCAATGTGGCACTTTGATAACGCACTTTGCACTTCGCACGCTCGCATCACCGCGAGCCGCTTGGAGCCGCCTTTACTATTTTTAGATGTGACTTGAGCCAGTGGTCTGGTGACTGTTTACATTCCTACTGGTCAGAGAATTAAGTTCTCAGAATTCAATTGAGATTTAATTTTTATTGAATACTGTAATCAATTGTGACCTGTGGGATTCCAAAACAGATTATACAAAGCCTGGTGCTTTGTTCAGGAAAGACACGAGACTGGAAAATCGTATGGTTCATACAACACACACCTCTAACGAATTTCCTAACTTTAATTCACTGCACACTCTTGTTTCAGGTACTTTTTCGGGTGCTAGGCTAATCCCGGCAGTACAATCTGCTTAGGCTGTTGTACCCTGGGAAACAGACGGATTCACCTGGGTGACCCGAAATCTGTTTTAAGGGAAGCGTGATTTTCACATACCTCTGTCACCTTCGTTTTCATTTCTTTGTTTCTTTGTAATGTTTTCTTAGTTTAGTTTTCTTACGTATTTCCATTCTGTTCGTTTCAATTTTGTGAACGGTGTCCCTACAAGCTTAAAACAGATTTTAAACCTGTTCACTGTTTTGGTTTTAACATTTTTATAAAGTGTTTCTGTTGATTATTGCAAAACTTTGTAGTTTGCATTGGTTTTCTGTAAACCAATTTGTTTTTACCATAATCTGATATTTTTTTACTCTTGTTTCAGAAATGGCTACTGCTCAAGCAAACACATCAACCACTGTTGGATCCATATCCACTACCATGAGACCATTAGTTGGTACCCAAGCGGCTCAAGAGGTTGCTAACCATGCTGAGAAACTAGAGAACTTTACTGGTTTAAATTTTAAGAGATGGCAACAGAAGATGTTGTTCTATCTGATGACTCTAAACCTTGCGAGGTTTCTGACTGAGTCCCCTCTGTTCTCGCGGAAGGGACATCTGATGTTCAATCAGTGAATGCTGTTGATGCATGGAACATTCTGAGTACCTATGTCGCAACTATGTGTGGAACGGCTTGTCAGATGCATTGTATAACGTGTATCTGAAGGTTCCAACTGCCAAAGAATTATGGGAGTCGTTGGAACGCAAATACAAGACCGAGGATGCGGGTACTAAAAAGTATGTTGTGGCTAGATTTTAGACTATAAAATGATTGATTCAAAAAGTGTTATGAGTCAAGTTCAAGAATTGCAGATTAATCTTAGTGACATCTTGTCTGAAGGAATGAATCTTAGTGAAACATTCCAAGTGGCAGCAATTGTTGAAAAGTTGCCGCCTAGTTGGGTCGACTTCAAGAATTACCTTAAGCATAAGCGAAAGGAAATGACCATTGAAGACCTTGTGGTTCGTCTTCGTAATGAAGAAGACAACAGGCTGTCACACAAAGGAAGTCAAGTTGAAGCTTCTCCAAAAGCAAACATTGTGGAACATGGTCAATCCTCAATGGGTTACAAGGGTAACAAAGGCCACAAGTTTAATGGCAAGGGGAAAAATAAATGTGTTGACATTGGGCCCAAGAAAGGTGGTGTGAAGAAGAAGGTTGGTCCCTTTAAAGGGAAATGTTACAACTGCGGACAAACTGGTCATCGTGTTGACCAATGCAAAGAGCCTAAACGTAACACGACTCTTATGGTTGATGATGATATGCCTTTAGTGGCCATGATTTCTGACCTCTCTACTATGATGGAGGATGTAAATTTGGTGGCTAACGAGCCAAAAGGGTGGTGGGTTGACACTAGGGCAACCCGCCATGTGTGCCCAGACAAGACCCTCTTTAATACGTTTAAAGAGGTGGTGCGAGAAAAGAAGCTGTACATGGGAAATGGTACTACAGCTGATATCAAGGGAGAAGGTGATGTGATCTTAAAGTGGACTTCTGGGAAAAAGATCACTTTGAAGAATGTGCTTTATGTTCCTGACTTACGCAAGAGTCTTGTGTCTGGTTGGATGCTTAACAAGTTTGGCTTTCGTTTGGTTTTTGAGACTGATACATTTGTTTTAAGTAAGCGTGATATGCTTGTTGGAAAGGGTTATGCCCAAAATGGTATGTTCAAACTTAACGTAATGTCTATTAAGAAAAACATGAATAAAAATGCAAGTACTTCTGATTACTTGGTTGAGTCTCCTAATGTTTGGCATGGACGTCTTAGTCATGTAAATTTTAATTCGATGCGTTGTTTAATTAAATTAGATTACATACCAACTTTTGCCTTTGACTCTAAAACAAAATGTAAAACATGTGTTGAAGCCAAACAAACAAGATCATCCTTCAAATCAGTTGAAAGAATAACTGAACCCCTTGATCTGATACATACAGATGTGTGTGATTTAAAATCAATTCCTACCAGAGGTGGTAATAAATATTTTATTACCTTTATCGATGAAAATGCAAGATATTGTTATGTATACTTGGCTTAAGAGTAAGGATGAAGCAATTGACAAGTTTATCTTGTATAAGGCTGAAGTTGAGAATCAACTAAACAAGAAAATACAACGTGTTAGACGTGATATAGGAGGTGAATATGTATCACCATTTGGGGAACTGTGTGCAAAAAGTGGCATAATACACGAGTGTACCCCACCTTATACACCCCAATCAAATGGCATCGCGGAGCGAAAGAATCGTACACTAAAAGAAATGATGAATGCCATGTTGATAAGTTTTGGGTTGAGCCAGGACATGTGGGGGGAGGCCATTTTGTTAGCAAATTTTTTTGTTAAACAAATACCTTTCAAGAACAAGGATGTAACACCTCATGAGTTGTGGTAAGGACATAAGTCATCTATAAATACTTGAAAGTGTGAGGGTGCCTGGCCAAGGTGATAGTTACACCCACTAAGGCTCTTAGAATAGGGCCTAAAACTGTTGATTGCATTTTCATTGGATATGCCAAAAATGGTAGTTCACATCATTTTCTTGGATTTGAATCCAAGAATCCTGATGTGCACAAGGACTTTATCATCGAGACAAGGCCAGGAAATGTGACTTACTTTGAAGAAGAGTTTCCAATGTTACAATAAACTCTTGCGAGTTCTTCAAATCATACAAGTTCGTCAACAATGGTTAATGAGATCGTTCGAGAGGAAACTCAAGAACAATCAGAGGCTGAAGAAGGTGAACCAAGAAGAAGTAAAAGGCAAAGGATTGAGAAATCCTTCGGGCCTAACTTTCTTACATACATGGTTGAAAGTGAGCCTCAAACCTATCGAGAAGCAGCCACCTCTTCAGATGGGCCTCAATGGAAAGAAGCCATCAAGAGTGAAATTGATTCTATTTTACAAAATCATACATGGGAGCTAGTAGATCTTCCACCAGGGTGCAAGCCACTTGGATATCGATAGATATTTAAGAAAAAGATGAAAGCTGATGGCTCCGTCGACAAGTATAAGGCAAGGCTTGTGATCAAAGGGTTTAGACAAAAGGAAGGTCTTGACTATTTTGACACATACTCGCCTGTAACTAGAATAACCTCTATTAGATTGGTGCTCGCGATTGCAGCCTTGAGAAATTTGGAAATACATCAAATGGATGTAAAAATCGCATTTCTCAATGGGCAATTCGAGGAAGAGATTTACATGGAGCAACCAGAGGGTTTCTCTACTCCTGGCCAAGATGGCAAAGTGTGTAAACTTGTTAAGTCATTATATGGCTTGAAGCAAGCTCCAAAACAATGGCATCAAAAGTTTGACCAAGTTATGCTTAACAATGGTTTCAAAATAAACGAATGCAATAAATGTGTCTCTGTGAAAGACACTACTAAAGGTTATGTGATCTTATGCCTTTATGTAGATGATATGCTTATCATTGGGAGTGATGATAAGATGATCAGATTTACTAAAGACATGTTGAAAGCAAGATTTGATATGAAAGATATGGGTCTAGCTGATGTGATTCTTTGAGTAAAGATCATTAGAACCCAAACCGGTTTGGTGCTAAGTCAATCTCATTATGTTTATAAGATCCTTCAGAAGTTCAATCCAGAGGACACGAGTGTAGCTCAAACTCCAATTGATACATCTCACCATTTGTCAAAAAACAGAGGTGAGAGTGTTGCTCAATTAGAATACTCAAGGATCATTGGCAGTCTTATGTATCTCATGTCATGTTGTAACACCCTGTGAAATCGTGTCCAATAGTATAGTGGCACGTGTAATATTTTAAATATAGTTTATTAAAGACCAATGAGGACTAAAGGCGTCAACATGCTCAATCTGAGCCTCTGAGTGACGGTCCGATGTCAACATGCATAAATAACAATCTCTGAGTGACTGATATGTCAACATGCTTAAATCATTAGCCTCTGAGTGACTAATATGTCATCATGCTTGAAATTTGGCCTCTGAGTGACTAATATGTCAACATGCCCAGCCTCTGAGTGACATCGGAGTCAACATGCTTATATAAAGCCTCTGAGTGATCCTTTACGAAGTCCTAACTCTCATTTGTGCCAATTGTTGGACAAGAGGGTTCAATTTTCTAAATATGTTGAAGTTGGATGATGGTGGGATTAAAAGTGTCAACATGTTAATTATACCTCCGAGTGACCTTTTGACGAACCGAGAGCTCGACAATGTCCGGACATAATCCCGGGTATGCCAAAATATTGGCTACGGAGGGCTAAAAGTGCCAAAAAGGTGTTTTAGAGAGGTTTAATGGGTTTTAAAAGTTACGAGGCTAAAAGTGTCAAACTTAAAAACTGCCTTTGGGGCGCTCGCGGGGCGCGAGAGGCAGGGCATGTGCCTCTCGCGGCCCGCCATAGACTGTTGCAGAAAGTTATGCTTGGCTCCCAAACAAAACTCCAAAACCATTAAAACCGAAACCATGGCTTCCCAAACTGCTATGCCATGTTTTGGGACACTTGTAAGCTTCCTCTTAAACCCCTAAACACCTGGCTTCACCTCCTTTGAGTTCTCCAACTATAAATAGGTGCTTAAGTTCACATTCCAACTTGCACCTTTCTTATTAATTAACTCTTCTCCCTCCTCTGGAAATTCCTAGCTAAAAGGAGCATCCAACTTAGTTATCTTGCATTATAGGAACCTCTTGTAAGTGTTCCTTGCTCTTGCATTTTCATTTATAGGCTTTTTATAGCCAAAAGTCAAGCGTTTTTCGGAAAACGCTTTGACTTTCGGTTAAGACCATTATGGTCCAGCCATTGTTCAAATGAACATGGCTAAGTGATCATAATAAGGTAGGTGTTTATCCCTATAAAGGGCACCTCCTAAAGATCACGTTTGCTAGACCAATTGACGGGTCAAAGTTATCATATAAAAAGTCAAACAGGCCATTTTTTGGAAAAATCATAAAATGATCTTATATATGTTATGAAACCTGTTTTGACACTTAAACAAGTTGGTAATAATTATTAGAACCTGTAAGAACAAGTTCGTCTCGTCAATTTCAGTTCTAGGGTCGGTTCGCAATCGAAAGTCGCGAAGTTTGACTTCTGCTTTGACTTTCGATTCTGACCCGATTTAGATTAGTTACCTACTGATCTATAGTTGCATTATGATCGTAGTATAATGCAGCATAACCCTCTGAGGTTATATTACATGATCATAATCAGAATCCAAGTTTATGCGCAAGTTCCATAATTATGCCATTTTTGACCAAAATGTCCTTTTTGCATAAAACAAGGTTTTAAATGGTAATAAACTTGAAAATGAGTTTCCTACTGATAAAATATTATAATTAGGATTATTTGGGATGCTAAACCAAGTTATAAACTGAGTTTTCAAGCAAGTCCTTAAACTATGTCGATAAATGGCAATTTTTGCCCTTGTGGCTCATAAACTAGTTTTAATCAAATCTTTTTAAGGTAAATATTTTACCTAATGATATGTTATATTAAATAACATATCTAAGACATTTTAATCTGCACTTAACATCAGTTTTCATGAAAATCGCATAAGGACGCCATTTTACGACATAAGCGCCATTTAGGCGCATAGTATGGTTTTAAACCATATTAATTAACCAATACTTGTTACCTACTGATATTAAATATTATTTTAAACATATTTACAGTAGGTACATATTATAAACTCAGAGTCCCAAATAATTTATAAACTATGTGTAAAATGACCAAAATGCCCCCTCGGTGCGTAGTTTGGTCATAAAAGATAAATTACACAAATAATTGGTATCCTACTGATATTATATCATAAATAAATTATTTTTCCAAAATACTTATGATTATAAACTTTAATTATATTCAAGTTCCTTTTATATAATATGAAATTTACCAAAATGCCCTTAAGTTGATAAGTTGATATCCTACTGATATTTTAACTTATTTAAAATATAATGGCATATAGAACTTGTCCGTAACTTATCCGGTTACCCGATATCGCTGACATGCGCACGGTTAAGTATATGTAACTATTTTACAAAAATTAACCGAAACGGGTTTAACCTTATCATTTTAATCTCAAAATCCAGAATGTTAATAGTTTACCCATATTAAACAAGTCAAGGTACTTGTTGGGATTAAACTACATTCTATCAAATCATCGTTTAATCTAGCGTCATATGTTTTGATCAAGCACGCTAGTCGGTCTAAGTCTATGACTTAAATAAGACCGTTAGTATTTATTTGGTTAGTTTATGCCATAATCCAGACTAGAGACTTGTCGGTAAATGCTATCTGCACTTAGTACTTTTGTGTACGGATGAGTTATTAAAATTATAGAATACTAGCTCAGGTAAATACTCTCGACTTATTTCCCTATACGGGCTTGGGTTACGGTAAATTATTACCGCTTGGTCGGAAGTGGGATCAATCGAACGCCGGTTCGGTGATAGTAAATCCGCATATTTTGTTTTAATCAGTTTTGTTTGATAACTTAAACATCAGGGGTTAACAACCGTGTTTTGGATATCCTCGGCTCATTACAATAGAAATGGCCACAACCTTAACGCGGGTGTAGGCATACACCTGGTAGACACTCAATTATGCATTCCCACAGGAATTGACTCTTTCGTGAGTCCAAAGTGGTGTGTACGTTAATTGTGTCTCGGTCTCCGTACCGGGACCCGTATGTATGAACAAACATGTAAATCTGTTAACAAGGTTGGACGGTCAATTAACCCAAGTTATAAAAAGATTTTATGCTGATACGCACTTAAAACATTTTTGAAATGTTTTCAAAATGAGTCAGTTGGGTGTATTTACCAGCGAAAGCTAACGTATTTTCAAAAGACTAAACTACAGGTACAATACGAAAATATGCCGGAGGTGCTCGGTAGTGATAGATGATCTTGCAAATCCTAAATCTGCCCAAAGTCTGTTTTATATTCTTTCCATGTACAATTTATGATCCGCCTGTGGATCTTCTATTACGAGCCGGTATATTATTTTGTATTTTCGAACATTCGGTTTGTAATAGTAATTTTACTCCAAGACTTCCGCTGTGCCGTGTTTAATTGACTATAATGATTATCAACTGACGTCACGATACTCCCCACCCGGGCCCACCGGTATATGGATTTGGGTTGGAAACCCGGTGTGTGACAAGGTTGGTATCAGAGCCAACATTTAAGAGAATTAAACACTATCCTTCTTGTGTTTAATCTCAAACTTGCACGAGCATATTCCTTAGACTTCCGAGTCTAGGCATTGACCTACGATTACTCATTTCATTATTAAGTTATTAGTATTGTTTTTGAATTGAATTTTTAACAGGAAAATGCCGCCACGTGTGAGAGGGCAAAGTGGAAGAAGAAAAGGTCCAATGAGAGGAGCACCATTGGGGCGCATCCCTTCTCAACCTCATAACTCAGATGCTTACCAAGAATCAAGAGATTCATCTCCTTGGCAACCAGCGAGATGCTCTATCTCTAATAGACACTCGCCCTCACATTCCCAAAATTCTTACCACTCTCACGACTCTTATCATTCACACCATACTCACCATTCTCACCATTCCCATTCACACTCTTACCATGAAGAATTTAACCCTAACCATTACTTTAACACGCCTCCAGCCGACCAAAATCAGTTGGACCAGCCAAACCCTATGGACGAGGACTCCGACCCGGAGATGCCACCGTCGGGATCGAATACTCATCCCATTGAAATTTCAAGGGATTCAAACTGTTATGCTAGATCGCCTTACCAAGGTCCTAATGAGTGGGACCAATATTGGAATCAATTCACCTTCGCCCACACTCCTTCTCACCAGTATCAACCACCTCCTGTTCAAGAAGATGTCCACATGGAACTAGTGGACCAACCACAACCACCACCCGAACCACCAAGGAGGAAGCATGGAGCACGTATGTCGGTACGTGCAAGACAAAGATCGTGATCCCTGCCACCTTTGCCCAACTCTTACCCCACAATTCACGAGGACCCACAAATGGGTGGACCCTCTAATACCTCACCAGTGGTGGAACCAACACCAATACCTATGGTTCAACCACCACCAACGGGTTATACTAACCCAACCCCACATATCCACACACGTCTGGGTATGATCCTTATAACCCGTCTACACCGGTAGACTATCAAGCATGGTCGCAAAACCCCTATATGCAAGCAGTTATGCACAATGCACTTTACCCGTCTCCTTTCCCACCTACTTATCCACCAACTGGATATCCCACTTATGGGTACCAGTATCCGGTTATGCCACAACTACAACAACAACCTCCGCCACCACTCGAGGCCATTAATGAGGCCTTAGAAAGAATGAAAGAAATGCAACAGCAAGCGGAGAAAACGGAGGAGAAGAAGACAAACAAGTTCTTCAAGAAACTCTCCAAATTGGTCAAGGGGACGAGTGAAGTCTCTTTTAATTATATGTAGTCCCTACGAGGACGTTGTTATTTCTTTTAGTCCCTGCGTGGACATTTTTATTCCTTTAAGTCCTTGCATGGACAAGTTTATTTCATTTTTCTAGTATTGTAATTTCTAATTTGGAATTTAATGAAGTACCTTTGGAATTATATATATATATATATATATGTAAATCATCCTCTTGAAAACGAGTGTCTCGATTTTACTCGAAATTTATGCTCTGCTATATAATTCCAAAAGATCTTAGTGGACTTATTAGTCCAAGTGGCGTAGACCACATAATGGCCAAGAAATGATAGTTAAGTACGAAGGGGTCTTCTATCAGGATAGTTAAGGGAAATTGTCCTTCTATCCAGAGGTAAGGGACTAGGTCCAAACCTCCAAGGTCGTTAAGGTCGAACGTGACCGGGACCATTAATCAATCATTAAGGTACTCTTATGTAACATTAAGGAATGTTCATACTCTTGGTAGTGTGGCTTGAAAAACCACACTAACCGTCCAATGGGACAGGCTGATATGCCAAATACATCTGATACGATGTAGGCCAATATGCCCAATTTATGTCCAATGGGACAGGCTGATATGCCATATACATCTGATATGATGCAGGCCAATGTGTCCAACTATTGTCCAATGGGTTAGGCTGATATGCCAAATACATCTGATACGATGTAGGCCAATGTGCCCAATTTATGTCCAGCAGGACAGGCTGATATGCCATATACATCTGATATGATATAGGCCAATGTGCCCAATTATTAAGTCAATTAGGGACAAGCCTAAAGCTACATAATTGTCAATAATGACAATGACAGTTGTGACATTGCGATCCGATGTCCAATGATATATGGACTACGTCCAAATTGTAATTTGCCTATGATGGTCCTATTAAGACCTAGGCCAAATATAGATATGTTAAGCCTAAGAGTTGTGATGTTATTCACACTAGTATAGGCAAAGGATTGTTATATCCAATATTGAAAGCCGATATGGTTGATACACCATGGTTAAATGAAGTTTTATTGGTATATAGAACCCAAGACTTAAAGATGGCTAATTCAAATGAAACACAAAGTAGCCACAGGAATGTTGAATCTAACAAAGCTGAAAACAAAAATATAGATGATGATAATTTTCAAGCTCGCATTGATGCGGCTGTCGAAAAGGCCATGGGAAAGGCCATAGAAAAGCTAAGAGAGTCGAGTGCCATCGCTCTAGACCCTTATCTATCCCACCATCTTCAGCTCATAGGGAGAGCTCCGTTCACTCTTCAAATGCGAAGAGTGAACCAAAGAAAATAGATCTTACTGAAAAGCCTCGTTCTGTTAAGGACGGATGTAGCTATAAGTATTTTGTCTCCTGTAAGCCCGAGACTTTAACAGGGAGAAAGGAGCTGTAGAAGCCCTAAAGTGGCTAGATGAGATGGAAACGATAGTAGATATCAGCAATTGTGCTGATAAGGATGTGGTCAAGTACGTATCACAATCCTTCAAGGGCGATGCCCTAATATGGTGGAAAGCCATGATTCAATCAACAGGTAAGGTACACCTGTACAACTTGGGATGGTCCAAGTTTGTTGATTTGGTAAAGGAAACTTACTGCCCACCTCATGAGGTGGAGAAGTTAGAGACAGACTTCTTGTCTCTTTCAATGAAAAACCTAGATTGTCGGAAGTACGTTTCTGACTTTAACTCCCTATCTAGGTTAGTTTCCTATTTGATCACCCCCGAATCCAAACGCATTGCGCGTCTTATAAATGGGTTGGCTCCCGAAATAAAGGGCATGGTAAAGGCTGCACAGCCTAATACCTATAGGTCCGCTGTAGACCTATCTCTTTCCCTCACCCTTGATTTGGTAAGACAAATGTCAGTTAGGACTGAAACTGACGGAAAGAGGAAACGGGAGGATAATAACTCCCAAGGATTTAAAAGAAAGGAAATTTCGGGTTCAAGAAGAACCAGCAAGTGTCTAATGACAAACCTCTGTGCAAGAATTGTGAATATAGGCATTAGGGACAGTGTAGCATAAATCCACAAACAAAGCCTTGTGGTATTTGCAAAAGAAAAGGGAATAAGACCTTAGATTGCAAGGATCCTAAAGATGCAGTTTGCTATAACTGCAATGAAAAAGGGCATATAACGTACAATTGCCCCAAGAAACCAAAAAGTAATGATGCAAAGCCTGGGGATGCCAAGAAGGGGAATGCCCGTGCCTTTCAAATGAATTCCAGGGAGGCCGTTAATGACAACAACGTCATAACAGGTACATTCCTCATTAACAATATTTACGCTAGAGTTCTTTTTATTCGGGTGTGGATAAATCATTTGTTGACCATAAGTTTAGTAAACTATTAAACCTGCCCATAAGAACTCCAGATAAAACGTATGAGATAGAACTCGCTAACGGAACATTAGAGATAGCATATTCCATTCTTGATGGATGCTCTATATCCATTAAGAATCATTCCATCCCTATCTCTCTTTGGCCAATGAAATTGGTGGGGTTTGATGTTGTCTTAGGCATGGATTGGTTATCTCATAACCAAGCCTGCATTGCCTGCGATAAGAAGCTCATCGAAATTAAAACCCCATCTGGTGAAATGATCACCATACCCGGAGACTCACACTATGGATTGCCAGACAACGCGTCGTTATTTAAAGCATCCAAGTGTTTGAGGAGAGGTTGTGTCATCTACGTGGCACAAGTCACCATAAATGAACCTAAGCCGAACCTTGAAGATCAACCAGTTATCTCGGAGTATCCCGATGTTTTCCCTGAAGAATTACAAGGCCTACCTCGGATAGGCAAGTAGAGTTCAGAACTGACATCATACCAGGATCAGCACCCGTAGCTAGAGCTCCATATAGACTAGCTCCAACCAAAATTAATGAGTTAAGAGTTCAATTGGATGAACTCATGGAGAAAGGATTTATTCAACCTAGTTCCTCTCCTTGGGGAGCTCCAATCCTCTTCGTAAGAAGAAAGACGGAGCAATGCGGATGTGCATCGACTACCAGGAGCTGAACAAGCTAACAATTAAGAATAGATATCCTCTGCCCAAGATCGATGATTTATTCGACCAACTTCAAGAGGCTGGTTACTTTTCTAAGATAGATTTGAGATCAGGATATCATCAACTGAAGGTTAGAAGTGAAGATGTTCCTAAGACAGCCTTCAGGACCTGCTATGGTCATTTTGAGTTTTTGGTGATGCCTTTTGGGCTCACAAATGCACCAGCAGCATTCATGGACCTCATGAACAGAGTCTGTAAAGAGTATTTGGATAAGTTTGTCATTGTCTTCACAGACGACATACTTATCTATTCTCGTAATCAAGTTGATCACGAGAAACATCTTCGGTGCATCCTAGAATTATTAAGGCAGGAGAAACTTTATGTAAAGTTCTCTAAATGCGAATTTTGGCTTAGAGAAGTCCAATTCCTTGGACATGTTGTAAGTGAGCGTGGTATCCAAGTGGATCCCACCAAGATAGAAGCCATAATGAATTGGGAAGTTCCCAAGACTCCATCTGAAATTCATAGTTTCTTAGGACTAGCTGGTTATTATAGAAGGTTTATTGAGAACTTTTCAAGAATAGGCACTCCGTTGACTACCATGACCCGTAAGAATGTTAAGTTCATTTAGTGTCCAAAAATACAAGAATCTTTTGAGATTCTAAAACACAAGTTGAGCAACACTCCTGTGTTATCTCTACTTAGGGTATTGAGGAATTTGTAGTCTACTGTGATGCATCGCACACTGGCATGGGCTGTGTACTAATGCAAAAAGGCAAAGTAATTGCATATGCATCACGACAGTTAAAGGTGCACGAAAGGAATTACACCACCCACGATTTGGAATTGGGTGCCGTTGTATTTGCACTAAAACTGTGGAGACATTACTTGTATGGCACAAAGTGTATTATATACACTGACCATAAAAGTCTCCAGCATCTGTTCAATCAGAAAGAATTGAACATGCGACAACGCAATGGATGGAAACACTTAATGACTATGATTGCGAAATCCGCTACCATCCAGGCAAAGCAAATGTAGTTGCTGATGCCTAAAGTCACAAAGAACGAGTTAAACCTATAAGGATTAACGCAAAGAGCATTGAGCTTAGAAATAGCTTAAGAGAGAGGCTACTAGATGCGCAAAAGCAAGCTCTATTAGAGACTAATATCCCTAATGAGGGATTAGGCAGAACTGTGGATTAGTTAGCGCCTGGAAAGGATGGAATCCTTAGATTCAATGGAAGAATCTGGGTTCCAATCTTTGGAGGACTTAGAGATCTAATCCTCCAAGAAGCGCATAGTTCGAGATACTCAATTCACCCGGGAGGTGACAAGATGTATCAAGATCTGAAGAAGAAGTATTGGTGGATGGGTTTGAAGAAATCCATAGCCACTTATGTAGCTAAGTGTCTGACGTGTTCGCAAGTTAAAGCCGAACATCAGAAGCCGTCAGGACTTCTACAACAATTGGAAATTCCCATATGGAATTGGGAAATGGTAACTATGGATTTGATTACCAAGTTACCTAAGACCAAAGTGGAAACGACACTATTTGGGTCATAGTGGATAGGCTGACCAAGTCTGCACATTTCTTGCCAATAAAGGAAACGTATAATTCAGATAAATTGGCTAAGTTGTATGTGGACAATCTTGTGTCCCTACACGGTGTGCCAGTATCTATTGTATCTGAAAGAGATACTAGATACATATCTCACTTTTGGAAAAGTTTCCAACAATCCTTAGGCACACGATTAAACTTTAGTACGGCTTATCATCCGCAGACTGGTGGTCAAAGTGAGTGTACTATCCAGACACTGGAAAGACATGCTTAGAGCATGTGTGATTGATTTAGGCGGAAGTTGGGACGACCACTTACCCCTAATAGAATTATCCTACAATAACAGCTATCATACTAGCATCAAGGTTGCTCCTTTTGAGGCCTTGTATGGGAGAAAGTGCCGAACGCCCGTGTGCTGGGCAGAAGTTGGGAAGCACAACTATCAGGACCAGAGATTGTCCTGGAGACCACGGAAAAGATTGTGCAAATCCGTGATCGTCTCAAAGCTGCCAGGGATAGGCAGAAGAGCTACGCTGACAAGAGGCGTAAACCTCTTAAGTTCCAAGTAGGGGACAAGGTCATGCTGAAGGTATCACCCTGGAAAGGTGGATGCATTTTGGAAAGAAGGGCAAGTTGAGCCCAAGATATATTGGACCATTCGAGATAGTCGAATGTGTCGGCACTGTAGCTTATAAGCTCAGGTTGCCAGAGGAGCTTAGTGGAATCCATGATGTATTCCACATATCTAACCTTAAGAAATGTCTAGCCGATGAGTCGCTTGCAATGTCGCACAAAGATGTGCAAATTGATGAAAACATGAGGTTCGTTGAGAAACCAATTACAACCAAGGATCGACAGGTTAAGAAGCTCCAAAGAAAGATGATACCTATAGTAAAGGTTAAGTGGGACGCTTTTAGAGGTCTTGAATATACATGGGAGGTTGAGTCCACTATGTGACAAAAGTACCCCCATCTTTTTGAATAAAATCTCAAGGTCGAGATTTCTTTTAAGGGGGTGAGGATGTAACATCCTGTAAAATCGTGTCCAGTAGTATAGTGACACGTGTAATATTTTAAATATAGTCTATTAAAGACCAATGAGGACTAAAGGCGTCAACATGCTCAATCTGAGCCTCTGAGTGATGGTCCGATGTCAACATGCATAAATAACAACCTCTGAGTGACTGCTATGTCAACATGCCCAGCCTGTGAGTGACATCGGAGTCAACATGTTTATAATAAAGCCTCTGAGTGATCCTTTACGAAGTCCTAACTCTCATTTGTGCCAATTGTTGGACAAGAGGGTTCAATTTTGTAAATATGTGAAAGTTGGATGATGGAGGGATTAAAAGTGTCAACACGTTAATTTATACCTCCGAGTGACCTTTTAACGAACCGAGAGCTCGACAATGCTCGGACATAATCCCGGGTATGCCAAATATTGGCTACGGAGGGCTAGAAGTGCCAAAAAGGTGTTTTAGAGAGGTTTAATGGGTTTTAAAAGTTAAGGGACTAAAAGTGTCAAACTTGAAAACTGCCTTTGGGGCGCTTGCGAGGCGCGAGAGGCAGGGCCTGTGCCTATCGCGGCCTGCCAGAGAACATCTGCTGCAGAAAGTTTTGCTTGGCTCCCAAACAAAACTATTAAACCATTAAAACCGAAACCATGGCTTCCCAAACTGCTATGCCACGTTTTGGGACACTTGTAAGCTTCTCTTACACCCCTAAACACCTGGCTTCACCTTCTTTGAGTTCTCCAACTATAAATTGGTGCTTAAGTTCACATTCCAACTTGCACCTTTCTCATTAATTCACTCTTCTCCCTCCTCTGGAAGTTCCTAGCTAAAAGGAGCATCCAACTTAGTTATCTTGCATTCTAGGAACCTCTTGTAAGTGTTCCTTGCTCTTGCATTTTCGTTTATAGGCTTTTAAAGCCAAAAGTCAAGCGTTTATTGGAAAATGCTTTGACTTTCGGTTAAGACCATTATGGTCCAGCCATTGTTCAAATGAACATGGCTAAGTGATCGTAATAAGGTAGGTGTTAATACATATAAAGGCCACCTCCTGAAGATCACGGTTGCTAGACCAATTGACGGGTCAAAGTTATGATATAAAAAATCAAACATGCCATTTTTCAAAAAAATCATAAAATGATCTTATATATGTTATGAAACCTATTTTGACACTTAAACAAGTTGGTAATAATTATTAGAACATGTAAGAACATGTTCGGCTCGTCAATTTCAGTTCTAGGGTCGGTTTGCAACCGAAAGTCGTGAAGTTTGACTTCTGCTTTGACTTTCAATTCTGACCCGATTTAGATTAGTTATCTACTGATCTATAGTTGCATTATGATCGTAATATAATGTAGTATAACCCTCTGAGGTTATATTACATGATCATAATCAGAATCCTAGTTTATGCGCAAGTTCTATAATTATGCCATTTTTTACCAATATACCCTTTTTTTGCATAAAACAAGGTTTTAAATGGTAATGAACTTGAAAATGAGTTACCTACTGATAAAATATTATAATTAGGATTATTTGGGATGTTAAACCAAGTTATAAACTGAGTTTTCAAGCATGTCCTTAAACCATGTCGATAAATGGCGATTTTAGCCCTTGTGGCTCATAAACTAGTTTTGATCAAATCTTTTTAAGGTAAATCTTTTACCTACTGATATGTTATATTAAATAACATATCGAAGACTTTTTAATCCGAACTTAACATCCATTTTCGTGAAAATCGCATAAGGACATCATTTTACGACATAAGCGCCATTTAGGCGCATAGTATGGTTTTAAACCATATTAATTAACCAAGACTTGTAACTACTGATATTAAATATTATATTAAACATATTTACAGTAGGTACATGTTGTAAACTCAGAATCCCAAATAATTTATAAACTATATGTAAAATGACCAAAATGCCCCATCGGTGCATAGTTTGGTCATAAAAGATAAATTACACAAATAATTGTAATCCTACTGATATTATATCATAAATAAATTATTTTTCCAAAATACTTATGATTATAAAATTTAATTATATGTATATATATCTATATTCCTTTTATATAATATGAAATTTACCAAAATGCCCTTATGAGGCATAATTTCGTTTTAAAACTTTAACGGGCATATAAGTTGATATACTACTGATATTTTAACATATTTAAAATATAATGGCATATAGAACTTGTCCATAACTTATCCGGTTACCCGATATCGCTGACATGCGTACGGTTAAAGTATATGTAACTATTTTAAGAAAATTAATCGAAACGGGTTTAACCTTATCGTTTTAATCTCAAAATCCAGAATGTTAATAGTTTACCCATATTAAACAAGTCAAGGTACTTGTTGGGATTAAACTACATTTTATCAAATCATCGTTTAATCTAGCGTCATACGTTTTGATCAAGCACGCTAGTCGGTCTAAGTCTATGACTTAAATAAGACCGTTAGTATTTATTTGGTTAGTTTATGCCATAATCCAGACTAATGCTATCTGCACTTAGTACTTTTGTGTACGGCTGAGTTATTAAAATTAAAGAATACTGGCTCAGGTAAATACTCTCGACTTATTTCCCTATACGGGCTTGGGTTACGGTAAATTATTACCGCTTAGTCGGAAATAGGCTCAATCGAACGCCGGTTCGGGGATAGTAAATCCGCATATTCTGTTTTAATTAGTTTTGCTTGATAACTTAAACATCAGGGGTTAACTACCGTGTCTTGGATATCCTCGGCTCATTACAATAGAAATGGCCACGACCTTAGCGTGGCTGTAGGCATACACTCGGTAGACACTCAATTATGCATTCCCACAAGGTTGGGAAGAATTGACTCTTTCATGATTCCAAAGTGGTGTGTACGTTAATTGTGTCTCGGTCTCCGTACCGGGTCCCGTATGTATGAACAAACATGTAAATCTGTTAACAAGGTTGGACGGTCAATTAACCCAAGTTATAAAAAGATTTTGTGCTGATACGCACTTAAAACATTTTGAAATGTTTTCAAAATGAGTCAGTTGGGTGTATTTACCAGCGAAAGCTGACGTATTTTCAAAAGACTAAACTGCATGTACAATACGAAAATAGGCCGGAGGTGCTCGGTAGTGACAGAGGATCTTGCAAATCCTAAATCTGCCCAAAGTCTGTTTTATATTCTTACCATGTACAATTTATGATCCGCCTGTGGATCTTCTATTACGAGCATGTATATTATTTTGTATTTTCGAACATTCGGTTTGTAATAGTAATTTTACTCCAAGACTTCCGCTGTGCCGTGTTTAATTGACTATGATGATTATCAACTGACGTCATGATACTCCCCACCGGGCCCACCGGTGTATGGATTTGGGTTGGAAATCCGGGGTGTGACAAGGTTGGTATCAGAGCCAACATTTGAGAGAATTAAAAACTATCCTTCTTGTGTTTAATCTCAAACTTGCACGAGCATATTCCTTAGACTTCCGAGTCTAGGCATTGACCTAGGATTACTCATTTCATTATTAAATTATTAGTATTGTTTTTTAATTGAAGTTTTAATAGGAAAATGCCGCCACGTGTGAGAGGGCAAAGTGGAAGACGAAAAGGTCCAATGATAGGAGCACCAACGGGGCGCATCCCTTCTCAACCTCATAACTCAGATGCTTACCAAGAATCAAGAGATTCATCTCCTTACCAGCGAGATGCTCTATCTCTAATAGACACTCACCCTCACATTCCCAAAATTCTTACCACTCTCACGACTCCTATCATTCACACCATACTCACCATTCTCACTATTCCCATTCACACTCTTACCATGAAGAATTTAACCCTAACCATTACTTTAACACGCCTCCAACCGACCAAAATCAGTTGGACCAGCCAAACCCTATGGACGAGGACTCCGACCCGGAGATGCCACCGTCGGGATCGAATACTCATCCCACTGAAATTTCAAGCGATTCGAACTGTTATGCCGGATCGCCTTACCAAGGTCCTAATGAGTGGGACCAATATTGGAATCAATTCACCTTCGCCCACACTCCTTCTCACCACTCTCAACCACCTCTTGTTCAAGAAGATGTCCACATAGAACCAGTGGACCAACCACAACCACCACCCAACCACCAAGGAGGAAGCGTGGAGCACGTATGTCGGTATGTGCAAGACAAAGGTCGTGATCGCTGCCACCTTTGCCCAACTCTTACCCCACAATTCACGAGGACCCACAAATGGGTGGACCCTCTAATACCTCACCTGTGGTGGAACCAACACCAATACCTATGGTTCAACCACCACCAACGGGTTATACTAACCCAATCCCACATATCCAGACACGTCTGGGTATGATCCTTATAACCCGTCTACACCGGTAGACTCTCAAGCATGGTCGCAAGACCCCTATATGCAAGCAGTTATGCACAATGCACTTTACCCGGCTCCTTTCCCACCTACTTATCCACCAACTGGATATCCCACTTATGGGTACCAGTATCCAGTTATGCCACAACCACAACCACAACCTCCGCCACCACTCGAGGCCATTAATGAGGCCTTAGAAAGAATGAAGAAATGCAGCAGCAAGCGGAGAAAATGGAGAAGAAGACAAACAAGTTCTTCAAGAAACTCTCTAAATTGGTCAAGGGAAAGAAGTACGAGTGAAGTCTATTCTAGTTATATGTTGTCCCTGCGAGGACATTGTTATTTCTTTTAGTCCCTGCATGGACATTTTTATTCCTCTAAGTCCTTGCATGGACAAGTTTATTTCATTTTTCTAGTATTGTAATTTCTAATTTGGAGTTTAATGAAGTACTTTTGGAATTATATATATATATATATATAATTATATAATATATATATATATATATAATATATATATATAATATGTAAATCATCCTCTTGAAAACGAATGTCTCGATTTTACTCGAAATTTATGCTCTTCTATATAATTCCAAAAGATCTTAATGGACTGATTATGCCAAGTGGCGTAGACCACATATTGGCCAAGAAATGATAGTTAAGTACGAAGGGGTCTTCTATCAGGATAGCTAAGGGAAATTGTCTTCTATGCAGAGGTAAGGGACTAGGTCCAAACCTCCAAGGTCGTTAAGGTCGAACGTGACCGGGACCATTAATCAATCATTATGGTACTCTTATGTAACATTAAGGAATGTTCATACTCTTGGTAGTGTGGCTTGAGAAACCACACTAACCGTCCAATGGGACAGGCTGATATGCCAAATACATCTGATACGATGTAGGCCAATATGCCCAATTTATGTCCAATGGGACAGGCTGATATGCCATATACATCTGATATGATGTAGGCCAATGTGTCCAACTATTGTCCAATGGGACAGGCTGATATGCCAAATACATCTGATACGATGTAGGCCAATGTGCCCAATTTATGTCCAGCGGACAGGCTGATATGCCATATACATCTGATATGATATAGGCCAATGTGCCCAATTATTAAGTCCATTAGGGACAAGCCTATAAGCTACATAATTGTCAATGATGACAATGACAGTTGTGACATTGCGATCCGATGTCCAATGATATATGGACTACGTCCAAATTGTAATTTGCCTATGATGGTCCTATTAAGACCTAGGCCAAATATAGATATGTTAAGCCTAAGAGTTGTGATGTTATTCACACTAGTATAGGCAAAGGATTGTTATATCCAATATTGAAAGCCGATATGGTTGATACACCATGGTTAAATGAAGTTTTATTGGTATATAGAACCCAAGACTTAAAGATGGCTAACTCAAATGAGCACAAAGTAGCCACAGGAATGTTGAATCTAACAAAGCTGAAAACAAAAATATAGATGATGATAATTTTCAAGCTCGCATTGATGCGGCTGTCGAAAAGGCCATGGGAAAGGCCATAGAAAAGCTAAGAGAGTCGAGTGCCATCGCTCTAGACCCTTATCTATCCCACCATCTTCAGCTCATAGGGAGAGCTCCGTTCACTCTTCAAATGCGAATAGTGAACCAAAGAAAATAGATCTTACTGAAAAGTCCCGTTCTGTTAAGGACGGATGTAGCTATAAGTATTTTGTCTCCTATAAGCCCCGAGACTTTAACAGGGAGAAAGGAGCTGTAGAAGCCCTAAAGTGGCTAGACGAGATGGAAACGATAGTAGATATCAGCAATTGTGCTGATAAGGATGTGGTCAAGTACGTATCACAATCCTTCAAGGGCGATGCCCTAATATGGTGGAAAGCCATGATTCAATCAACAGGTAAGGTACACCTGTACAACTTGGGATGGTCCAAGTTTGTTGATTTGGTAAAGGAAACTTACTTCCCACCTCATGAGGTGGAGAAGTTAGAGACAGACTTCTTGTCTCTTTCAATGAAAACCTAGATTGTCGGAAGTACGTTTCTGACTTTAACTCCCTATCTAGGTTAGTTTCCTATTTGATCACCCCCGAATCCAAACGCATTACGCGTTTTATAAATGGGTTGGCTCTCGAAATAAAGGGCATGGTAAAGGCTGCACAGCCTAATACCTATAGGTCCATTGTAGACCTATCTCTTTCCCTCACCCTTGATTTGGTAAGACAAAGGTCAGTTAGGACTGAACTGACGGAAAGGGGAAACTAGAGGATAATTACTCCCAAGGATTTAAAAAGAAAGGAAATTTCGGGTTCAAGAAGAACCAGCACGTGTCTAATGACAAACATCTATGCAAGAATTGTAAATATAGGCATTGGGGACAGTGTCGCATAAATCCACAAACCAAGCCTTGTGGTATTTGCAAAAGAAAAGGGCATAAGAAATTAGATTGCAAGGATCTTAAGGATGCAGTTTGCTATAACTGCAATGAAAAAGGGCATCTAACGTACAATAGCCCCAAGAAACCAAAAAGTAATGATGCAAAGCCTGGGGAGGCCAAGAAGGGGAATGCCCGTGCCTTTCAAATGAATGCCAGGGAGGCCGTTAATGACAACAACGTCATAACAGGTACATTCGTCATTAACAATATTTACGCTAGAGTTCTTTTCGATTCGGGTGCGGATAAATCATTTGTTGACCATAAGCTTAGTAAACTATTAAACATGCCCATAAGAACTCTAGATAAAACTTATGAGATAGAACTCGCTGACGGAACATTAGAGATAGCATCTTCCATTCTTGATGGATGCTCTATATCCATTAAGAATCATTCCATCCCTATCTCTCTTTTGCCAATGAAATTGGCGGGGTTTGATGTTGTCTTAGGCATGGATTGGTTATCTCATAACCAAGCCTACATTGCCTGCAATAAAAAGCTCATCGAAATTAAGAGCCCATCTGGTGAAATGATCACCATACCCGGAGACTCACACTATGGATTGCCGGATATGGTTTCATTATTTAAGGCATCCAAGTGTTTGAGGAAAGGTTGTGTCATCTACTTGGCACAAGTAACCATAAATGAACCTAAGCCAAACACGGAGGATCAACCAGTCATCTCAAAATATCCCGATGTTTTCCCTGAAGAATTACCGGGCCTACCTCCAGACAGACAAGTGGAGTTCAAAATTGACATCATACCAGGATCAACACCCGTAGCTAGAGCTCCATATACACTAGCTCCAACCGAAATGAATGAGTTAAGAGTTCAATTGGATGAACTCTTGGAGAAAGGATTTATTCAACCTAGTTCCTCGCCTTGGGGAGCTCCAATCCTCTTCGTTAAGAAGAAAGACGGAGCAATGCGGATGTGCATCGACTACCGGGAGCTGAACAAGCTAACAATTAAGAATAGATATCCTCTGCCCAGGATCGATGATTTATTCGACCAACTTCAAGGGGATAGTTACTTTTCTAAGATAGATTTGAGATCAGGATATCATCAACTGAAGGTTAGAAGTGAAGATGTTCTAAGACAGCCTTTAGGACCCGTTATGGTCATTTTAAGTTGTTGGTGATGCCTTTTGGGCTCACAAATGCACCAGCAGCATTCATGGACCTCATGAACAGAGTCTGCAAACCGTATTTGGATAAGTTTGTCATTGTCTTCATAGACGACATACTTATATATACTCGTAATCAAGCTGATCACGAGAAACATCTTCGGTGCATCCTAGAATTATTAAGGCAGGAGAAACTTTATGCAAAGTTCTCTAAATGCGAATTTTGGCTTAGAGAAGTCCAATTCCTTGGACATGTTGTAAGTGAGCGTGGTATCCAAGTGGATCCCGCCAAGATAGAAGCCATAATGAATTAGGAAGTTCCCAAGACTCCATCTGAAATTCGTAGTTTCTTAGGACTGGCTGGTTATTATAGAAGGTTTATTGAGAACTTTTCAACAATAGCCACTCCTTTGACTACCCTGACCCGTAAGAATGTTAAGTTCGTTTGGTGTCCAAAACAACAAGAATCTTTTGAGATTCTAAAACACAAGTTGAGCAACGCTCCTGTGTTATCTCTACCTGAGGGTATTGAGGAATTTGTAGTCTACTGTGATACATTGCACACTGGCATGGGCAGTGTACTAATGCAAAAAGGCAAAGTAATTGCATATGCATCACGACAGTTAAAGGTGCACGAAAGGAATTACACCACCCACGATTTGGAATTGGGTGCCGTTGTATTTGCACTAAAACTATGGAGACATTACTTGTATGGCACAAAGTGTATTATATACACTGACCATAAAAGTCTCCAGCATCTGTTCAGTCAGAAAGAATTGAACATGCGACAACGCCGATGGATGGAAACACTTAATGACTATGATTGTGAAATCCGCTACCATCCAGGCAAAGCAAATGTAGTTGCTGATGCCTAAAGTCACAAAGAACGAGTTAAACCTATAAGGATTAACGCAAAGAGCATTGAGCTTAGAAATAGCTTAAGAGAGAGGCTACTAGATGCGCAAAAGCAAGCTCTATTAGAGGCTAATATCCCTAATGAGGGATTAGGTAGAACTGTGGATCAGTTAGCGCCTGGAAAGGATGGAATCCTTAGATTCAATGGAAGAATCTGGGTTCCAATCTTTGGAGGACTTAGAGATCTAATCCTCCAAGAAGCGCATAGTTCGAGATACTCAGTTCACCCGGGAGGTGACAAGATGTATCAAGATCTGAAGAAGAATTATTGGTGGATGGGTTTGAAGAAATCCATAGCCACTTATGTAGCTAAGTGTCTGACGTGTTCGCAAGTTAAAGCCGAACATCAGAAGCTGTCAGGACTTCTACAACAATTGGAAATTCCCATATGGAAATGGGAAATGTTAACTATGGATTTGATTACCAAGTGGAAACGACACTATTTGGGTCATAGTGGATAGGATGACCAAGTCATCACATTTCTTGTCAATAAAGGAAATGTATAATTCAGATAAATTGGCTAAGTTGTATGTGGACAAGCTTGTGTCCCTACACGGTGTGCCAGTATCTATTGTATCTGATAGAGATACTAGATACACATCTCACTTTTGGAAAAGTTTCCAACAATCCTTAGGCACACAATTAAACTTTAGTACAGCTTACCATCCGCAGACTGATGGTCAAAGTTAGTGTACTATCCAGACACTGGAAGACATGCTTAGAGCATGTGTGATTGATTTAGGCGGATGTTGGGACGACCACTTACCCCTAATAGAATTCTCCTACAATAACAGCTATCATACTAGCATCAAGGCTGCTCCTTTTGAGGCCTTGTATGGGAGAAAGTGTCAAACGCCCGTGTGCTGGCAGAAGTTGGGGAAGCCCAACTATCAGGACCAGTGATTGTCCTGGAGACCATGAAAAAGATTGTGCAAGTTCGTGATCGTCTCAAAGCTGCCAGGGATAGGCAGAAGAGCTACGCTGACAAGAGGCGTAAACCTCTTAAGTTCCAAGTAGGGGACAAGGTCATGCTGAAGGTATCACCCTGGAAAGGTGTGATGCGTTTTGGAAAGAAGGGCAAGTTGAGCCCAAGATATATTGGACCATTTGAGATAGTCGAATGTGTCGGCACTGTAGCTTATAAGCTCAGGTTGCCAGAGGAGCTTAGTGGAATCCATGATGTATTCCACATATCTAACCTTAAGAAATGTCTAGCCGTGAGACGCTAGCAATGTCGCACAAAGATGTGCAAATCGAGGTCGAGATTTCTTTTAAGGGGGTGAGGATGTAACACCCTGTAAATTCGTGTCCAATAGTATAGTGACACGTGTAATATTTTAAATATAGTCTATTAAAGACCAATGAGGACTAAAGGCGTCAACATGCTCAATCTGAGCCTCTGAGTGACGGTCCGATGTCAACATGCATAAATAACAGCCTCTGAGTGACTGATATGTCAACATTCTTAAATCATTAGCCTCTAAGTGACTGATATGTCAACATGCTTAAATCATTAGCCTCTGAGTGATTGATATGTCAACATGCTTGAAATTTGGCCTCTGAGTGACTGATATGTCAACATGCCCAGCCTCTGGGTGACATCAAAGTCAACATGCTTATAATAAAGCCTCTAAGTGATCCTTTACGAAGTCCTAACTCTCATTTGTGCCAATTGTTGGACAAGAGGGTTCAATTTTGTAAATATGTGAAAGTTGGATGATGGAGGGATTAAAAGTGTCAACATGTTAATTTAGATTAGTTACCTACTGATCTATAGTTGCATTATGATCGTAATATAATGTAGCACAACTCTCTGAGGTTATATTATATGATAATAATCAGAATCCAAGTTTATGCGCAAGTTCCATAATTATGCCATTTTTGACCAAAATGTCCTTTTTACATAAAACAAGGTTTTAAATGGTAATGAACTTGAAAATGAGTTTCCTACTAATAAAATATTATAATTAGGATTATTTGGGATACTAAACCAAGTTATAAACTGAGTTTTCAAGCAAGTCCTTAAACTATGTCGATAAATGGCGATTTTAGACCTTGTGGCTCATAAACTAGTTTTAATCAAATCTTTTCAAGGTAAACCTTTTACCAGTGATATGTTATATTAAATAACATATCTAAGATATTTTAATCTGAACTTAACATCAGTTTTCATGAAAATCGCATAAGGACACCATTTTACGACATAAGCGCCATTTAGGCGCATAGTATGGTTTTAAACCATATTAATTAACCAAGACTTGTAACTACTGATATTAAATATTATTTTAAACATATTTACAGTAGGTACATGTTATAAACTCAGAATCCCAAATAATTTATAAACTATGTGTAAAATGACCAAAATGCCCCCTCGGTGCATAGTTTGGTCAAAAAGATAAATTACACAAAAAATTGTAATCCAACTGATATTATATCATAAATAAATTATTTTTCCAGAACACTTATGATTATAAACTTTAATTATATTCAAGTTCCTTTTATATAATATGAAATTTACCAAAATGCCCTTATGAGGCATAATTTTGTTTTAAAACCTTAATGGGCATATAAGTTGATATACTACTGATATTTTAACTTATTTAAAATATAATGGCATATAGAACTTGTCCATAACTTATCCGTTTACCCGATATCGCTGACATGCGCACGGTTAAGTATATGTAACTATTTTACGAAAATTAACCGAAACGGGTTTAACCTTATCATTTTAATCTCAAATCCAGAATGTTAATAGTTTACCCATATTTAAACAAGTCAAGGTACTTGTTGGGATTAAACTATATTCTATCAAATCATCGTTTAATCTAATGTCATACGTTTTGATCAAGCATGCTACTCGGTCTAAGTCGATGACTTAAATAAGACCGTTAGTATTTAATTGGTTAGTTTATGCCATAATCCAGACTAGAGACTTGCCGGTAAATGCTATCTGCACTTAGTACTTTTGTGTACGGCTGAGTTATTAAAATTAAAGAAGACTAGCTCAGGTAAATACTCTCGACTTATTTCCCTATACGGGCTTGGGTTACGGTAAATTATTACCGCTTGGTTGGAAATGGGATCAATCGAACGCCGGTTCGTGGATAGTAAATCCGCATACTCTGTTTTAATCAGCTTTGTTTGATAACTTAAACATTGGGGGTTAACTACCGTGTCCTGGATATCCTCAGCTCATTACAATAGAAATGGCCACGACCTTAGCGCGGGTGTAGGCATACACCCGGTAGACGCTCAATTATGCATTCCCACAAGGTTGGGAGGAATTGACTCTTTCGTGAGTCCAAAGTGGTGTGTACGTTAATTGTGTCTAGGTCTCCGTACCGGGCCCCGTATGTATGAACAAACATGTAAATCTGTTAACAAGGTTGGGCGGTCAATTAACCCAAGTTATAAAAAGATTTTGTGCTGATACGCACTTAAAACATTTTTGAAATGTTTTCAAAATGAGTCAGTTTGGTGTATTTACCAGCGAAAGCTGACGTATTTTCAAAAGACTAAACTGAAGTACAATACGAAAATAGGCCGGAGGTGCTCGGTAGTGATAGAGGATCTTGCAAATCCTAAATCTGCCCAAAGTCTGTTTTATATTCTTTCCATGTACAATTTATGATCTGCCTGTGGATCTTCTATTATAAGCCTGCATATTATTATTTTGTATTTTCGAACATTCGGTTTGTAATAGTAATTTTACTCCAAGACTTCCGTTGTGCCGTGTTTAATTGACTATGATGATTATCAACTAACGTCACGATACTCCCCACCCGGGCCCACCGGTGTATGGATTTGGGTTGGAAATCCGGGGTGTGACATATGTACTCGGCCAGACTTAGCCTATGCTGTGAGTAGGCTAAGTAGATATACTAGTAATCCTAGTTCAGAGCACTGGAAGAGTATGACAAGATTATTAAGGTATTTGAGATACACGAGAAACTATGGACTGCATTATGGCCAAAATCCAGCTGTTGTGGAAGGATCAGTGATGTCAACTAGATATCCGATACGAAAGATTCTAGAGCTACAAGTGGTTATGTGTTTACCCTTGGAGGAGCAGCTATATCTTGGAAGTCGTCCAAACAAACACTTATAGCTAGATCCACGATGGAATCTGAGTTTATCGCGTTAGATAAAGCTGGAGAAGAGGCAGAATGGTACGTCAATTCTTGGAATATGTTCCAAGGTGGCCTAAGACTATGACGGCTATTTGTATACATTGTGATTGCCAATCAGCTATTGGTAGAGCTCAAAATACAATGTATAATGGCAGATCAAGGCACATATGAAGTCGGCATAACACGATACGACAACTGCTCTCAACTGGAGTTATCACGATTGACTTGTGAAGTCAAAGGATAACATTGCAAATCCACTTACAAAAGGCTTAAGCAGAGAAGTACTACATAAGTCGTCAATGGGAATGGGACTAAAGCCCGTGGAGTAAGTTTGTGCAACGGAGAACCTATCCTAGAAGATTGGAGATCCCATGATCTAGGATCAATAGGACCACTTAACTGTACAAACTGAGGTCACTGTGGGAGAGTACCTTAACATACAAAGGAGTTACAAACTTCCTAGTCCGTTCCTACTTAAATCAGTGATATCAAGAGAGGTTAAGCATATGGCTTTTAATGATTTGTAAATCACCTATGTTAGAGAGAAGTGGGGTCGCTTCAAATGGAATTGGGGGCACAATTCCTAGAGCTCTCGCAGAACCAGGATAGTGTTCCAAGACCATAACGGACACAACTATGAGGGGTTAGCCAGACCAAGAAGAGTAATGTGTGATGTGTAATAACGTCTACGTAAAAAGGAGTTGGTTCAAGGACATCGCGTCTATTAACTGCTAGGAGACTAAGTATGTGTCACAAAGGAGGGTTCAAAAGGAAACTTACCTATCCTACATTACTTAATCGATGAAATTTTATCGTGACATTTGAGTGTGTGGGATGATCTCCATTCATGTGGGGGATTGTTGGAAATTATGATAAATAATTTAGTGATTAAAGCAAATGAATGATAGATTATAAGCTTTAATTGTGTGTTGGAACTTGTTTTGGAACTTTAAAGTGTGGGAAGTTGTGTTTGTCCCACATTGGTGGAGAGATAAATCATGTGTTGATTTATTATCTATAATTCTATACACGAATGTATTCCTATGTGACAAGTCACACCCAGTGGCAGGCAGGAGGGTACGAAGCACCCGACACGCGCCCGCGCACGCGCCTGCTTCGGGCCTGGTTCCGGGGACGTGCACGGGACCGGGATGAGGGCGATGGGCGCAATGTGGCACTTTGATAGCGCACTTTGCACTTCGCACGCTCGCATCGCCGCGAGCCGCTTGGAGCTGCCTTTACTATTTTTAGATGTAACTTGAGCCAGTGGTCTGGTGACTATTTACATTCCTACTAGTCAGAGAATTAAGTTCTCAGAATTCAATTGAGATTTAATTTTTATTGAATACTGTAATCAACTGTGACCTGTGGGATTCCAAAACAGATTATACAAAGCCTGGCGCTTTGTTCAGGAAAGACACGAGACTGGAAAATCGTATGGTTAATACAACACACACCTCTAACGAATTTCCTAACTTTAATTCACTGCACACTCTTGTTTCAGGTACTTTTTTGGGTGCTAGGCTAATCCCGGCAGTACAATCTGCTTAGGCTGTTGTACCCTGGGAAACAGACGGGTTCACCTGGGTGACCTAAAATCTGTTTTAAGGGAAGCGTGATTTTCACGTGCCTCAGTCACCTTCATTTTCATTTCTTTGTTTCTTTTTAATATTTTCTTAGTTTAGTTTTCTTACGTATTTCCATTCTGTTCATTTCAATTTTGTGAACGGTGTCCCACAAGCTTAAAACAGATTTTAAAACCCGTTTACTGTTTTGGTTTTAAAATTTTTATAAAGTGTTTCTGTTGATTATTACAAAACTTTGTAGTTTGGTTTTTCTGTAAACCAATTTGTTTCTACCATAATTTGATATTTTTTTTACTCTTGTTTCAGAAATGGCTACTGCTCAAGCAAACACATCAACCACTGTTGGATCCACATCTACTACCATTGGACCATTAGTTGGTACCCAAGCGACTCAAGCGGTTGCTAACCATGCTGAGAAACCAGAGAAGTTTACTGGTTTAAATTTTAAGAGTTGGCAACAGAAGATGTTGTTCTATCTGACGACTCTAAACCTTGCAAGGTTTCTGACTGAGTCCCCTACTGTTCTCGCAGAAGGGACATCTGATGTTCAATCAGTGAATGCTATTGATGCATGGAAACATTCTGAGTACTTATGTCGCAACTATGTGTGGAACGGCTTGTCAGATGCATTGTATAACGTGTATCTGAAGGTTCCAACTGCCAAAGAATTATGGGAGTCGTTGGAACACAAATACAAGACCGAGGATGGCGGGTACTAAAAAGTATGTTGTGGCTAGATTTTTGGACTAACAAATGATTGATTCAAAAACTGTTATGAGTCAAGTTCAAGAATTGCATATTATTCTTAGTGACATCTTGTCTGAAGGAATGAATCTTAGTGAAACATTCCAAGTGGCAGCAATTGTTGAAAAGTTGCCTCCTAGTTGGGTCGACTTCAAGAATTACCTTAAGCATAAGCGAAAGGAAATGACCATTGAAGACCTTGTGGTTCGTCTTCGTATTGAAGAAGACAACAGGCTGGCACACAAAGGAAGTCAAGTTGAAGCTTCTACAAAAGCAAACATTATGGAACATGGTCAATCCTCAAGGGGTTACAAGGGTAACAAAGGCCACAAGTTCAATGGCAAGGGGAAAAATAAATGTGTTGACCTTGGGCCCAAGAAAGGTGGTGTGAAGAAGAAGGTTGGTCCCTTTAAAGGTCATGTTACAACTACGGACAAACTGGTCATCGTGATGACCAATGCAAAGAGCCTAAACGTAACACGGCTCTTATGGTTGATGATGATATGCCTTTAGTGGCCATGATTTCCGACCTCTCTGCTATGATGGAGGAGGTAAATTTGGTGGCTAACGAACCAAAAGGGTGGTGGGTTGACACTGGGGCCACCCACCATGTGTGCCCAGACAAGACCCTCTTTAATACGTTTAAAGAGGTGGTGGGAGAAGAGAAGCTGTACATGGGAAATGCTGCTACAGCTGATATCAAGGGAGAAGGTGATGTGATCTTAAAGTGGACTTCTGGAAAGAGCTCACTTTGAAGAATGTGCTTTATGTTCCTGACTTACGCAAGAGTCTTGTGTCAGGTTGGATGCTTAACAAGTTTGGCTTTCGTTTGGTTTTTGAGAAGGATACATTTGTTTTAAGTAAGCGTGGTATGTTTGTTGGAAAGGGTTATGCCCAAAATGGCATGTTCAAACTTATTGTAATGTTTATTAAGAAAAACATGAATTAAAATGCTAGTACTTCTGATTACTTGGTTGAGTCTCCTAATGTTTGGCATGGACGTCTTGGTCATGTAAATTTTAATTCGATGTGTCGTTTAATTAAATTAGATTACATACCAACTTTTGCCTTTGACTCTAAAACAAAATGTAAAACATGTGTTGAAGCCAAACAAACAAGATCATCCTTCAAATCAGTTGAAAGAATAACTGAACCCCTTGATCTGATACATACTGATGTGTGTGATTTAAAATCAATTCCTACCAGAGGTGGTAATAAATATTTTATTACTTTTATCGATGACAATACAAGGTATTGTTATGTATACTTACTTAAGAGTAAGGATGAAGCAATTGACAAGTTTATCTTGTACACGGCTGAAGTTGAGAATCAACTAAACAAGAAAATAAAACGTGTTAGAAGTGATAGAAGAGGTGAATATGTATCACCATTTGGGGAACTGTGTGCAAAAAGTGGCATAATACACGAGTGTACCCCACCTTATACACCCCAATCAAATGGCATCGCGGAGCGAAAGAATCGTACACTAAAAGAAATGATGAATGCCATGTTGATAAGTTATGGGTTGAGCCAGGACATGTGGGGGGAGGCCATTTTGTCAGCCAATTTTTTGTTAAACAAAATACCTTTCAAGAACAAGGATGTAACACCTCATGAGTTGTGGTGGGGACATAAGTCATCCTATAATACTTGAAAGTGTGGGGGTGCCTGGCCAAGGTGATAGTTACACCCCCTAAGGCTCTTAGAATAGGGCCCAAAACTGTTGATTGCATTTTCATTGGATATGCCAAAAATGGTAGTTCACATCATTTTCTTATATTTGAATCCAAGAATCCTGATGTGCACAAGGACTCTATCATAGATACAAGGCCAGGAAATGTGATTACTTTGAAGAAGAGTTCCAATGTTACAACAAACTCTTGTGAGTTCTTCAAATCATGCAGTTCATCAAAAATGGTTAATGAGATCGTTCGAGAGGAAACTCAAGAACAATCAGAGGCTAAAGAAGGTGAGCCAAGAAGAAGTAAAAGGCAAAGGACTGAGAAATCCTTTGGGCCTGAATTTCTTACATACATGGTTGAAAGTGAGCCTCAAACCTATCGAGAAGCAGCCACCTCTTCAGATGGACCTCAATGGAAAGAAGCCATCAAGAGTGAAATTGATTCTATTTTACAGAATTATACATGGGAGCTAGTAGATCTTCCACCAGGGTGCAAGCCACTTGGATATCGATGGATATTTAAGGAAAAGATGAAAGCTGATGGCTCTGTCGACAAGTATAAGGCAAGGCTTGTGATCAAAGGTTTAGACAAAAGGAAGGACTTGACTATTTTGACACATACTCGCCTGTAACTAGAATAACCTCTATTAGATTGGTGCTCGTGATTGCAGCTTTGAGAAATTTGGAAATACATCAAATGGATGTAAAACCGCATTTCTCAATGGGGAATTAGAGGAAGAGATTTACATGGAGCAACCAGAGGGTTTCTCTGCTCCCGGCCAAGAGGGCAAAGTGTGTAAACTTGTCAAGTCATTATATGGCTTGAAGCAAGCTCCAAAACAATAGCATCAAAAGTTTGACCAATTATGCTTAACAATGGTTTCAAAATAAATGAATGCGATAAATGTGTCTATGTGAAAGACACTTCTAAAGGTTATGTGATCTTATGCCTTTAGGTAGATGATATGCTTATCATTGGGAGTGATGATAAGATGATCAGATCTACTAAAGACATGTTGAAAGCGAGATTTGATATGAAAGATATGGGTATAGCTGATGTGATTCTTGGAGTAAAGATCATTAGAACCCAAACTGGTTTGGTGCTAAGTCAATCTCATTAAGTTGATAAGATCCTTCAGAAGTTCAATTCAGAGGACACGAGTGTAGCTCAAACTCCAATTGATACCTCTCAACATTTGTCAAAAAATAGAGGTGAGAGTGTTGCTCATTGGAATACTCAAGGATCATTGGCAGTCTTATGTATCTCATGTCATGTACTCGGCCAGACTTAGCCTATGCTGAGTAGGCTAAGTAGATATACTAGTAATCCTAGTTCAGAGCACTGAAGAGTATGACATGATTATTAAGGTATTTGAGATACACGAGAAACTATTGACTGCATTTTGGCCAAAATCCAGCTGTGTAAGGTTCAGTGATGCCAACTGGATATCCGATACGAAAGATTCTAGAGCTACAAGTGGTTATGTGTTTACCTTGGAGGAGCAGCTATATCTTGGAAGTCGTCCAAACAAACACTTATAGCTAGATCCACGATGGAATCTGAGTTTATCGCGTTAGATAAGCTGGAGAAGAGGCAGAATGGTTACGTCAATTCTTGGAATATGTTCCAAGGTGGCCTAAGCCTGTGACGGCTATTTGTATACATTGTGATTGCCAATCAGCTATTGGTAGAGCTCAAAATACAATGTATAATGGCAGATTAAGGCACATACGACGTCGGCATAACACGTTACGACAACTGCTCTCAACTGGAGTTATCACGATTGACTATGTGAAGTCAAAGGATAACATTGCGGATCCACTTACAAAAGGCTTAAGCAGAGAAGTAGTACATAAGTCGTTAATGGGAATGGGACTAAATCCCTTGGCGTAAGTTTGTGCAACGGAAAACCTATCCTAGAAGATTAGAGATCCCATGATCTAGGCTCAATAGGACCACCTAACTGTACAAACTGAGGTCACTGTGGGAGAGTACCTTAACATACAAAGGAGTTACAAACTTCCTAGTCCGTTCCTACTTAAATCAGTGATATCAAGAGAGGTTAAGCATATGGCTTTTAATGATTTGTAAATCACCTATGTTAGAGAGAAGTGGGGTCGTTCAAATGGAATTGGGGGCACAATTCCTAGAGCTCTCGCAGAACCAGGATAGTGTTCCATAACCATAACGGACACAACTATGAGGGGTTAGCCAGACCAAGAAGAGTAATGTGTGATGTGTAATAACGTCTACGTAAAAAGGAGTTGGTTCAAGGACATCGCGTCTATTAACTGCTAGGAGACTAAGTATGTGTCACAAAGGAGGGTTCAAAAGGAAACTTACCTATCTACATTACTTAATCGATGAAATTTTATCGTGACACTTGAGTGTGTGGGATGATCTCCATTCATGTGGGGGATTGTTGGAAATTATGATAAATAATTTAGTGATTAAAGCAAATGAATGAGAGATCATAAGCTTTAATTGTGTGTTGGAACTTGTGTTGGAACTTTAAAGTGTGGGAAGTTGTGTTTGTCCCAATTGGTGGAGAGATAAATAATGTGTTGATTTATATCTATAATTCTTTACACGAATGTATTCCTATGTGACAAGTCACACCCAGTGGCAGGCAGGAGGGGCGAAGCACCCGACACGCGCAAGCGCCGGCGCCGGGCATGGGTCCGGGGACGGCACGGGACCGGGACGAGGGCGATGGGTGCAATGTGGCGCTTTGATGGCGCACTTTACACTTCGCACGTCCGCATCGCTGCGAGCCGCTTGGAGACGCCTTTACTGTTTTTAGATGTGACTTGAGCCAGCGGTCTGATGACTGTTTACATTCCTACTGGTCAGAGAATTAAGTTCTCATAATTCAATTGAGATTTAATTTTTATTGAATACTGTAATCAATTGTGACATGTGGGATTCCAAAACAGATTATACAAAGCCCGGTGCTTTGTTCAGGAAAGACACGAGACTGGAAAATCGTGTAGTTCATACACACACACCTCTAACGAATTTCCTAACTTTGATTCACTGCACACTCTTGTTTCAGGTACTTTTCGGGTGCTAGGCTAATCCCGGCAGTACAATCTGCTTAGGCTGTTGTACCCTGGGAAACAGACGGGTTCACCTGGGTGACCCGAAATCTGTTTTAAGGGAAGCGTGATTTTCACGTGCCTAGTCACCTTCGTTTTTATTTCTTTGTTTCTTTGTAATGTTTTCTCAGTTTAGTTTTCTTACGTATTTCCATTCTGTTCGTTTCAATTTTGTATATATTATGTATTCAGAATTTCATTAATAAAATTATTAATTTTGTTTGTGTTGTGAACGGTGTCCCTACAATACATTCGTATGCGAAAGTGCAGGAGTTGGATTGGGTGAAATGGAGAAACTTCGACTTCAAATTGTTTCCAATGTAATATGTCTGTAACTCCTCATGCTATATACTTACGAGGATTGTAACGTCTTTATTTTTCTCCTGTACTTGTTTCCCATACTTGAGCATCTTGTTAAGACTTTTTATAATATAATCGCCTTTAAAAAAATGGGAAAAGCATAAAAAAGAACCACTTAATGCATGCACGAGTCTTGGCTGTTTTCGAAGTTACTAGTAGAGATGTCAACTAGAAAGCTAAAGATAAATCAATTGAACAAACAAAATATTCAAAACTAATCTTTTTATTAAAGAACGAGTCACAAGTTACTTCTTACTAATTAAATAGAACACAGCTTGTATTAATAAAAATTAGGCCTTTTTAATTATATCAGTCTGTATTTTTCAATCACCAACACCATCACCAGAAGAGTAATAAGAAAAATCGTAAATTATATTATATATATTACATATTTTGAAACAAAAGCAATGCTAACTTTTTTTTGTCTTTTAACGGTTTCTGTTTCTTTCTGGTTTTTGTTCTATTTTTTCATCTTACCTCTTCAACTTTTAGCATTAACATTACGCCTTTCAACTTTTTAAATACTTTATAAAATGTCATTTTAACTTCTTAGAGTTTTTAAAGTTTCAAGTTTACAAATTGCTTAAAAATTATATTGTTATAACAAATTTCTGAAACAAAAGCAATAGTAACTTTTAGTAGGTTTTTTTTTTTCTTTTTGGTTTTTTTTTTGCATCTTACCCCTTCAACTTTTAGAAATTAACAATTTTGAAACAAAAGCAATAATAACTTTTAGTAGGTTTTTTCTTTTTGTTTTTTTTTCCATCTTACCCCTTCAACTTTTAGAGTTAACATGAACACCTCCTTAACTTTCTAAATACTTTGTAAAATATCATTCTAACCCTCTAGAGCTTCTAAAGTTTCAAGTTTATAAATTTTTACCTTATATTTATATTATATGTAATAATTTTTGAAACAAAAGCAATAACTTTTTGTCTTTTAGGAGGTTATTTTTCTTTTTGGTTTTTTTTCATCTTACCCCTTCAATTTTCAGAATTGACATTTACACCTTCTTCACTTTCTAAATATTTTGTAAAATGTCATTTTAACTCCCTAGAGTTTCTAAAGTTTCAAGTTTACAATTCTTAAACGTAAAAATAGTTAAAAACTATTTACTTACGGGCTTATTTTCATGTACGTTTTTAGCTTGTTTACGTTCTGACGTAATTTTTTTTCAAAAACGAGTAAGGTCAAATATAATACATTTTCATTAAATGGTATAAATTCAAATAACTTTACATTTCAACGCCGCCACAACGTACGACAGGTAAACTTATGGGTTTGGATTGATTTATTTTACCATCTAGGTGCACCTTCTCATCACCATATGTACAACATTGTCAATTCTCATCATGTACTCAAGTGGAAAGGAAATTGTAGTTGTTAGACTATTCGTTAGACCAAATACCAAGCAGGATGACTATAATTCCGACAGATACATTAAGCAACCATGAAATCGGTCGTTGCTTAACTAATATTCTCTTATTAACCTAACATGATTGAAGAACGGTGATCATACTGTTCAAGAAGTGAATAATATTAAGTGTTTTATTAATAATTAAAAAATGCATATAAAATAACTATTATATGGGAATCCGGCGTGAACTTGTATTTTGTAGTTTGACTATAATGGTCACCGATAAAATAGTTGTATTAAATATAAATGTATCTATTTTAATCTCAAATTAAAATTTCTGACTTTACCGTAACCTCTAATCACCTTCTCTCTTCGTCCCCTTCAACCTTCAATCTTAAGTGGACACAAACCTTTCATCCATCTGAAGTTGCCCAATAGACATATACATTAACAAAAAAAATCATTAAGTTACATATTTATGTTCAAATGATAAATATGATTGATAACAGAATACATAATACATACACATAACTGCTTACTTTAAAAAAAAAAGACTAAGTGGCTACTTCGCTTTACACTACTATAAAACAATCAAATTAAATCACATAAAATAAACTGTGTGAACTTCAAAATCACGGATATAAATATATCTTATCGTAAGTACCCTAATTTACTAAAGGGTTTGCAGGTTAGCGGGATTAAGTTAAGATGTATAATAAAAGATAATCCTCCATATATTTTAGCGTAGGGACGAACATTTGATATCGAGTACGTACTATACTGATAGATTAGGATGGTATTCGGTACCTACTTTTCAAGAAAATCAAGATCAGTATTTTTGGTATCGATAAACAAGAATTTTGTAACAAGTACCAGCATCATATCGGTACCTTACCGATAAATTCTATAACTTTTGCATCAAAAAAATTGCCCTAATTTTACTTTTCCCTAATCTAGAACAACATCTCCACAAAAAAAATGTCAAAGATGGGGATTGACAATTCTACCCTGACGGCTTAAGTTTTCCATCTCACGCTTGTTTTTATTCGTTTACATATTCAAGTCAACAACGCATCACCATTCCATCTCTCCTTTTTTCCAGTATTCTCCTCTCATTTCCTTTTCGAATCTTAAGTTCGAATCTTAAGGTACAACAGCTCTAATCAATCAATCATCATCACAACATCAATTTCACTTTCAATTATAATGGATCGATGATCGATTCATTTTCTATTATTTTCAGTCGCCAGATCTGCGTTTTTGCGTCTATTTGACGACTGTTTTGTTGATTCTACATTGCAGTTTGTTTTGTTATCAGCGATGGTGTTTTATCGGAGCGTTTCGCTTCTTTCGAAGCTAAGAAATCGTGTTGTAAGTTGCTTTATAATTTGTTTATTGTTCTTCGCATTTGTATCTGTTATTGATTGATAGTGATTTGTGTTATTTGACTGCAGTTTGTAACAAATTGATAGTATTATTTTGATCAATGTGTTTTAATTGTTTACAAAGAAATTGTTATGATGCACAACATAGTTTTAATTTTTTAAACAATTTAGGATTTACTACAACTTGAAAGTTGAATGACCTAATCTGATTTTTTAAGTTAATAGATAGAAACGAGTTACTTTCGGAAAGTGTATATGTCACAGTTTTATCTGTAAACAAAGAACTAAGAATTGATTATTTGTTAGATGTACAGTATGTGATTGAGAGCAGCAAGAGGTTTTCTAGTGAATCATTGTTAGTTTGTTACTATGCACTTAGTAAGTACCAATTTGTGGCCAAAATTATGTCTTATGGTTTGGTGATTGTGTTTGTTTAACAGGTTCAACAGCCTAGTTTGAGTAATTCGGTTAGGTGGCTGCAAATCCAGACCTCCTCTGATCTTGTAAGTTGTTTTAATTATACTATTTTATTAAATTATAAAATGATGATATGAATCTTATGCATACATGAATGGTCATAGAGTTTTTAATTGGTAGAATTTTGAGCATCTTAGCATAAGTTATGGACCACAAAAGTCAAATTCTGTCCGTTTGCTAAATAAATAAATAGGCTAAGCTTTCTTAAAGTTGGAGGAGTATATGGATTTAAGAGGATTAATAATGTCTATTGACTTTTTTTTATAAGATGTCTCTTGTAATAGGTCAAGTTAGTTTTCAGAAAGGCATGTATGATGTGTTTCTAGCCATTTTCAACAAGTAATAAAGGAAGTCTACAAATTAAGTCAGTACATGTGTCAATTGATGACCAGAAAGATGTAATCTCCTATGCTCCATAATTGTTGGATGTGATCAGGGAAAGCATATTGTATTCGACTATTCTTTAGTATTTATGAAGTACCTTCGAATTGAAGCATTTATGTGTTCTGGTCCATCACAATAAAACATGGGACAATAATGGCTTTTGAAAAAGACATTGTGTTAGAGGCTATACCCTTACATTTATGAAAGTTATTGTTTCTTGAAAAAGTTATTTTTTAGCAACAAGTAAATAACTATGCTTCAAATCCCAAAGGATTAACTTATGTGAAAATACCATTTCATTTCTGGTTTTCATTTTCTTTAGTCACTTGTACTTGGAGCTTTATTGCCCTGCTAGTATATGCTCCAATTTGTTCAATAGAAATTTATGAATTGATAGGCGCATGATATATAATCCTTTAATCTTGAGAATTGGGTTCAGAAGCCTTAATATGTTTATGTTCCATGTAGGACCTTCATTCTCAGCTTAAGGAACTGATTCCAGAACAGCAGGTACATTTCCCATTTACGGTTTTGGGTGCCATGTTCTTTCTGTAGTCTTCTTGTCTGTCACTCTACTTTGTCAAATCCTTTCTTTTAATATATTCTTTTCTCTAAGTTGCTTACTTACTGTATCAAAATTACATACTATTCATTTATTTTGCATATTCAAGGCTTCCTTTCTAATACCACTTGCTTTATATCTCTTCATGATCGTATTTGTTATTTAAAGAATTCAATCTTGTGCAGGAACGCTTAAAAAAAATCAAATCAGAATATGGAAAAGTTCAGTTGGGTAACATTACTGTCGATATGGTAAATAAACTTCTCCTTTTGTTTATTATTTTTTCTTTCATTTTTGGATGCTTGTCTTATTCTGTTTGCATTTTAAAGGCAATCTGTTTGGATCTCTTTTACATTCATTTTCTTGCAGTATTACAACTTTTTATTTGATATCTACTTACTCTTAGCGTTACAAATCCAAAGGTACTTGGTGGTATGAGAGGAATGACAGGTCTACTTTGGGAAACATCCTTGCTTGACCCAGATGAGGTATAAACTCAGATCCACTGTGGGAATTATGTGCAACTTTTTCAAATGCATATATATTACTAATTTTTATTTCTTATTAATTAGGGAATTCGCTTCCGGGGTCTATCTATACCCGAATGTCAGAATTTATTACCAGCTGCAAAGCCTGGTGGTGAGCCATTGCCTGAGGGTCTTCTTTGGCTTCTTTTGACCGGAAAGGTAGACAACCATCCATATATTATTATGATTATTATTGTTTTGGTATTATTGCTATTAGTATAACTTTGTGTGATCCGGTCTCTGTAATTAGCGTTTTGTATTTGCTCACTGCTAGGTTCTGATATAATATATATATATATAGAGAGAGAGAGAGAGAGAAAGTGTACTGTACAATTTTGCTTAACGTACGCTGGTAAGATATAACATGCGGATATTGGATTTACAACATGCGGATTTGTGTTTGGAGAGGTAAATCCGCATGTGTATACAAGAAAAGAAAGTCCGCATGTTACAAACAGAAAAAATTGCATGTGGGAGAGCATAAAGAATCGCATGTTAAGAAGAAAAAAAGCCGCATGTTGATAAAAAATAATTACGCATGTTAAGGGAAAAAACCCGCATGTTGAAATAGCTTAGCGTACGTAAAGCAAAATTGTACGTTAACCAACCCCTATATATATACCACTAGACCTCCTAGTCTTAGAGCCAGAAAAAGATAGGTTTACTTTTTATTCATTTGAATTCTAGTGTCGTAAGAAAAAAAAGAATAATCTGGGAAGAAGAAATTTTTTTAGTGAACGTGTTGATTCATATTTATTTTGACTACTTTCTCATATTTTTCATATTCTATTCATTTTTATTCGACCATATCACCCTGAGTTGTGAGAACTTATCGGTGGAAATCCTACTTCGCGTGCGAGTTTTTCAACCAAGTTTTGCACAAACGTAGATGAACATCTAACTAACATATGTCAAAAAATATAAAAAAATTGCCGAGCCGGCATTTATTCGACATGTAAATTCACTTACAGTGGTGTAAATGTGTTTTACACACCGCATGATGTCACCTGTAAATTTTTTATGGTGATGTAAATTTTCACAGCCGATTTTTTTTTTAAATTTTTGGGATTTAAAAAAAAACTTTTTTGGCCTTGTATATCATTTCTACTTTGACCTAATACTTTAATTACTGTTTTTCCTAAAATAAGGTACCAACTAAAGACCAAGTGGATGCTTTATCCAAGGAACTGCGCAGCCGTGCCACTATCCCAGGTCAATTTCAGTCATATTCAAAGCTCTTTAGTATTAACTATAAGCTAATCAACATTTTTTTCATACTTTGAAATCAAGTGTTTTTTTTGTTTTTGTTACATATAGCGTTTTCATTTTTGTTGCAGATCATGTGTACAAAGCCATCGATGCTCTACCTGTTACAGCTCATCCAATGACTCAGTTTACCACTGGTGTTATGGCTCTTCAGGTTTATTTTAAATTGTACCTGTTGCACTGCATGTTGTTTGGAGCGTTATGTTCAGAGTATATTAAATAATACGCTTATCTGTTGGACCCACTTATGAACTCCCTTTTCTTTACTTTTAACTACATCATTCTGTAGCTAATATCAATATCTGTTGACTTCACATATTCTTTCATTATACTCAGTTAACTACTCAAATCTATGATCATGCTATTGGTTAATTTGATTGAGAATTTATATCTTAAATTCTAACTATTCATTCTTGTTTCAGGTACAAAGTGAGTTTTCAAAAGCCTATGAGAAAGGGATCCATAAATCCAAGTGGGTATTGTTGGAATATCAATCTGTATGTTGAAATAACTCTAGTTACTCTTGCATAATTAAATATGTAATGTTTGTCCTGCTTATAATAGATACTGGGAGCCGACATACGAGGACTCACTTTCATTGATTGCTCAAGTGCCAGCTGTAGCTGCATATGTCTACCGCAGGTATGCATACAAGTATCTGTGTATATCTTTGTTTTTCATTAATATATATTTCTAGCTACTAATTCCACACTCTTTTTTTTTGAAGGATGTACAAAAATGGAGAAAGGATACCCATGGATGACTCACTAGATTACGGTGGGAATTTTGCACACATGCTTGGATTCGATGGTCCTGAAATGCAAGAGCTTATGAGGCTCTATGTCACCATCCATAGGTGAGATTATACATTTATAATTTACATATTATAACATCTGAGCCTACGCTTATAAAGGAAATATGAAATATGTTTTAATTGGCATATGAATTGTTGCAGTGACCATGAAGGTGGAAACGTTAGCGCTCATACCGGTCATCTTGTAAGCATTTAAACCCTTTTCGCACCCAAAGTTTTTAAATTGTTCTTGTTTACGCGTGTTCATTGTCTTAACTATTTTTGAGGTTCGCTTAGGTTGCCAGTGCCCTCTCGGACCCGTATCTGTCATTTGCTGCAGCATTGAATGGTCTAGCTGGACCCCTTCATGGTCTGGCTAATCAGGTATATTTTTAATGGCTCTTTTAACTTCTTTTCTTTATTTAAGTTATATATCTCTTCACCTTGATTCTTCCATTATTATCAGAAAATTTGGAAACAAATGTATAAGGTTTCAGATTCAATGGCTCATAAGTAAATTATTTTATTGTACAGGAAGTTCTGCTATGGATAAAGTCGGTGGTTGATGAATGTGGAGAGAACATAACCAAGGACCAACTGAAGGATTACGTCTGGAAAACCTTAAACAGTGGCAAAGTATGTAATTAGAAGGTTTTTTCTTTAATTTTTTTTATTGACAAGTATATGTAAATTTTTATTGATTTTGATATGCAGGTTGTTCCTGGATTTGGGCATGGCGTTTTGCGAAAAACAGACCCCAGATATATGTGCCAACGAGAATTTGCATTGAAACATTTGCCTAATGATCCTCTGTTCCAGCTGGTTAGCACCTAATAACTAATCATGCAATCAGTTGTGTTCATGTCATATAGCGACTGCCCACGTATCAATCATGTTGGGTTGGCAGGTTGAATTGATGAATACAAACACGACCCATATATTTGCATGTTTCTGACGACATCAAACCCTAACCCAAACACAATTAAAATCGTACAACCCCGAACAAGAACAGTGTAACCATTTATGTACACGAGTCTATTTAATCTTTTCCTTTTTTGTTTTCTTTTAGGTTTCAAAACTTTATGACGTGGTGCCTACAATCCTAACAGAGCTTGGAAAGGTAAGTTGCTTTTTAACGATTTTATATTACAAAGGAAAAATAAAAAAAAACGTTTTTGGATTGTTGCTTTTTCTGAGAAACAAAAGAATATAGAGCATAAAAATATACAAAAAAAAATAGCAAATATCGAAGTTTCAGTCATGCAACATTTATACTCGTGAAATGCATATTATGACTTCTTTTTACGAATAATAATTTATTGTGAATGTCAATGCTCAAAACCGGAGTTCAATCAATCTTGATCGGGAATTATGCATGTAGGTGAAAAACCCTTGGCCAAATGTTGACGCTCATAGTGGTGTGTTGCTAAACTACTATGGTTTAACTGAAGCAAGGTATGCATTTTTTTGTGGTTTTCTTATATAAGAATTGTGTTTTATAACGCTTGTACTTTATGGTTATTAAAATTTTAACTTGTTTCAGATATTACACTGTTCTCTTTGGCGTATCGAGGGCAATTGGAATCTGTTCTCAGGTAAGCCAATTACATGTAATGTTTTTTGTTTTTCCTTGTTCTGACATGTCTTTATGTATGGTCTTATATTGTTTTCAGCTCATATGGGATCGAGCTCTCGGGTTGCCATTGGAGAGGCCGAAAAGTGTTACAATGGAATGGCTTGAAAACCACTGCAAGAAGTCTGCATAACTTTATAAACCAAAAAAGATCTAAATTTTCATTTTTTGAAAAAAATCTAGGTAATAATAATTGCTTGTAGATACGCGATGGTCGTATGAAAAAGCAGAGGTACTAGAACTCTGGCGAGTATCTGTATTTGACAATTGTTTTTGTTAAGTTGCCGGCTTCGTGTTTATATTGCTTGTGTGATTGATTGATTAACCGTTTTACTTTGAATTGTACCATTTTGGCGAGGTCTGATTCTGGTGGTTGTGAGTTCCAAACACTGGTCTAGATTTTTTTTAATAGACTGATTTTACACTTTACATCAAAAAGCTAAAGATAAAAATTATATTAAAAGTAAACCAATAATAAAGACTTTATTGATAAAAAGGTACTTTTAAAAGATCAACAAAGGATGGACCTCTTTTACTGCGGTCAAATATATAAAATTGGCTAAAAACAATAAAAAACAAGATGTGTAAAATGGCTTGAATGGTAGATGGATCAATAACGTTCTAAACTAATTTATTAAACAAAAAAAAGACCATCCTATTATTATCAATGTTATCCTATTATTATCAATGTAATATTCATTTTTACTTTTATTTATACATATACAAAGGCATAAGGGGAATAGTCACGCAAACATAGGGCATAAGGGGAATAGTTCCAAGCAAGTATAGAGAAAAATAGTGCACGCTTTTTCATTAGCCCGGAACAAATATATTTTGCCTCTTATTAAAAAATTTAGGTTTGTCTTCCTTAGGGTGAACGGGCTGCAGACGGCAAAGAGGGAGGTGAACCCCTTCATCGCGCGAGGAACACCGCCGCCGCCACTCTTTGCCGCGCAGAGTGGGTGAAAATCGGTGACTCTTTACCGCTTGCATACTCTGACTGTTGGAGGGTAACGGCTCCATAGCCGTTTTATTTTGAAAAAAAAACTAAATACATTATAAATATTACCATTTTACATTTCATTTTTCGCCCAATTCACATACTCTCAAAGCATACTATGGATAGACAAAACAAAGGTGATGAAAAGAAAAAAGTTTCAGGTTCCGATTCGAAGGCGAGGGGGCGCGGCTGTTAGTGGACGAGGCGGATCGAGTGGTTCAAGTGTGTCGTTTCAATCACAACACGGTTATTCCCCACACTCTCAACCTCCATACTTTTACGCCCAGAATACACAAACGGGTTTTTACAACACCCAACCCCAACCCAATTATCCACCACAATTTTTTCATTACCACAGGGTCCCACGATGGTTGCACCGGGTGTGTAGGAGTATCCTACGGAAGCCCAAAACGCTTTTGACCCGTTTGCTTATCGAAGTTCACCGACTCAATCTCCAAGACATAATGTTGAATACATGCTTCCAATATATGATGATGACGAAGATGAAGAATTTGTAGCCGAGACTCAAGACTTAGATAAAGACCAAAATGAAGAAGCCGAAGAAGAGGAAGAACTTGAAGTCGAAGAAGAAGCCGAAGATGAACCAAAAGGAAAGGAGGGTAAGGCACTCCGCAAAGATGGACGAAGAAACAAGAAGAGGCGTTAGCGATGGCGTATGTGCATTATAGTGTAAACAAGAAAAAAGGCAATCAACAAAAATCAGAAGGTTTTTGAAAAACAGTTTCCGCACATTACAATGCAACGGTTGGAGGAAGTTCCCAGACTGTTCATCAAGTCCGTCCAAAATGGAAAGCTAATAAGGGAAGTTGAACTTATTCAACGGATTTAGGCATCAAGCGGTATAATTTTTTACGTTTACATACTTTTTATTTTTAACCTTTATATATTGTTATTTTTGACCTGATATATTTTTATTATAGGATCGTTTACGTTCTAGCAGGAGTGACGATGCTCATGTTATGAAACAAACGGGGTGGCTTAGCTCATATTGAGGCGTGGGAGGTGGTTAGAAAACATGAGAAATGAGCCCCGGTGCCATTGCTGGTGAGGAGAGTGGTAGTTTGGGGCAAAAAAGAAAGTAATCGGATTCAGGTAACTACCAAGCGGGTACACCGAATACCGAATTCACTAGTGAGATACCTGACATAAACGTAGACCCCTCTCTAAGAAGACAAAAAAGAAAGAAAAAAGATAAGACTCGCAACGTCGACCGAAAGGTCAATTGGTATGTCCGACAAGCTCCAAGAATACCAATTTATGAAACAAGAGTTGGTGGACATTAAAACGAAACGAGAGGAAAAATTTATGGCGTTGGCGAATGAACATCGAGAGACGTTGAGATCGATTAGAGTTGATAAGGATCTGGAGACGTTTAACAGGCTACACGACAATGTTCCACCGGAGATGTTGGAAATCACACTAGCCCAAAAACGTAAGATCGCAAAAAAAATATAATTTGCCCATGTAGTTTCTAAATTTTTTATGGTTTTATTTTTTGAGTAGGTTTAATTTTATGTATTGTCTTTTTTTTAATTTAGTTTAATGTAATTTTAGCTAGTTTAATTAATGTAATGTTTTTTTTTAATTTAATGTCCTTTTATTTTGTTAAAAATATGTTTCATTTATTAATGAATAGCTCTCCACGAGTGATGACCACCCATTATGTTTTTTTTGGCAAGAAGGGAATTAGAGATGAGAATTGATATGGCAATAGATGATTAAGTGCGTGGAAAGTTTACCCCATCTCATAAGGGGAGCACCCCTTTCACCCTTAGTGCTAGCCTGACACTCCTTCATTGACCCTGCCAAATTATGATTTTGCCCCAATTTAAAATTACGGTTCTGTCATCGCTTTAGCTTTTGTAGCAAAACTATAGTCGTTTCTCTAATTGTGAGTTTTTCATTGTGTCATTTATTCCTGGCATATGGCATTCTTGAAACTAGTCCTGACATAATACAATTTTGCCCCATTTTAAAATTACAGTTTGCTAATTGTTTTGTTTTATTAGCAAACTGTTGGTAGTGTTTTTTTAATTGGTCGACTTGATGTAACTTTTTTGGAATCGGTATTTTATGAGAAGTAAATTGATCGACTCGATATAAATTTTTTAAACCGTATTATGAGTATATGTACAAATAACATTCAGCTTAGCGTCCCGCAATGCAAGCGGGGGCATAAAACTAGTTTAATACATTTACACACACAAAAAAAAAACCTTCTGCTTCTATATTATCCACCTTCTAACAGATTTTGATCGTGTTGTTAAAAGAAATCTTATGTTGGCTGATATTCCAATTTCGAGTCTCTAATTCCATTGTTTTCAGTTCCAAAACAAACGTGATCGATCAAATCCACTCATACAATCAAACGTTTTAAAAATCACAGCTAAACAATTAGACATGTATGCGCATGTCTAGTTTATTTACCTTTTTTTCTTTCTCATTCTCTAAAAAATATAAACGTCTATTCGATTATCATCAAACAATATTCTAAAAAGTAAATTTATAATTCAAGACATTGTAACATGTAGAGGTATTTTTTTGACCGTCCAAACTGGTAGCAGAGACACCTTTGAGCAACCCGACCTGCTTTATACGGCTGGTCTAACCCTTCTTGGTTGTCGGGATCAGGCTTTGGAGCCGTGCAAGTTGTTGGATCTAACTCATCGTAATTCTTACCTGGAACTGAAACACGTTAGAACAGCTCAGAAATCGGGGTCTCTGAACCACCCTTTACGGCCACATCAATATTTAGTATATATAAGTGTATAACAAGGGTAAGTCAAAATCTATACAAGTAAATTGCATCTATAGAAATATAGTTGTTAAGTGAGAGGGGGGAGTGGTGGAGATGATCCCTTTGAAGGGAGTGTTAGCCCTCCGGCGTATGTTACGACGTTGGGCTAAAGAGTCGGATCTTATTCGGGCTGGTCCAAACAATGTCGCCGACCAGATCTCATCCTGGCCTAAGCTCAAATGAAGCCGGACATCCTGCATCACTACCAAACAATAAAACACTATAACTTCTTATACTTTAAATCAAATCTCCTTGTTTTGAATGGGTGGACGGAGTTCCCAGTGACCGTGTTTGGCATCATTAAACTCTCAAGTACCTATGTTGTTTGAGTTTCTGGCAAGTTAACGCGCCGCCGGCTCCGTTTTTACTTCTGCTGTGGTGGCTAGATAGCATTTTAGGGTTCACATTTCAAACGCCAAAACCCTAAATCGAACACTACATCTCAAACGACGGCGACTAGGGTTCTGGTGGCGGCATGGTGGTTCAGATGGTGACGGGTTTATCTAGGGTTGAAGATGATGATGGGTTTGTCCGGGTTGAAGATGGTTTGTGTTTTGGTGATCGATTTCAAGGATGGTCGTTCCAGATCCAGATATTTTTCTTTATGTTGAAAATTTTTAGGGTTGTTCGTATGTATCTTTTCACTGTGTTTTTGAAAGGCATAGTTTTTTATTGAAATTTTGGGTTTAATGGTTATGTAGGTTCGGTGTGTTGTTGATGGGTTGTATAATATATCAAGGATTCATCTCCATATATGTCAAGGAATCATTCGGATTTTGTTTAATTTATAAGGTATAAACTCGTTTAATAATTTCAGAGTGTTCTTATTTGCCTAGAATAAACAGACATATACGCATTTACCATCCAAACAATTAGAAACTGTTTTTGCAAAACAATAGGCATATAAGCAATCCCGAACACCCCTTAGCAAGACATGATGATGGATAAAAGGGACACGGGATCGTTGGTTTATAACATTTTTTTGGTGTTTACGCAGGTAACGAGTATTGAATATGATGAACACAAAGGAAAAATAGCTATTGGATGTTAGTGTAAGTGGAAGCACATTTTAATACTAATTTATACAGTACTTTATATTACAAGTAGATATATTCCTAACAAGTTTTCAGTCCAAATCAACTTGTTTATTTCTTTTGTTTATTTGGCAATATTTCAGATGATATGCATATCGGATGAAGCCTGCAGATTTGGAAAAATCAGCGAATTATTTGTGTTTGAGAAAGTTTTTCGGGCTCCAGCAGAAAGTGTTGAGGCTCATGATATTTGTGCAACCTGTTGTCTTGGTGATATTCAGGTAACAATAACTCTTACAAATATATAATATTCTGAAATGTTTAATTTGCACTCGTGATCGGCTCGGTTAAAAGCTCGTTCGAGCCAAGCCTTAACAAGCCCGAGCCCGATATACAAAGCTCGTTTAGGCTGGCAAGCCTAAACGAGCTCAAACAAAGTTTAAGTTTTTTTATATATAATAAAATAATAACGATGATAACTTTGGCGAGCTCGAGCTCGAGCTCGAGCCGAGTTTTGATTCGTTCAAACGATATTGAAGCGAGCTCGAGCCGATCTTTTAGCTTGTTTGAGGTTATTCTCAACATAGCTTGAGCCGAGCCGAGCAGAGCCAAGGTCGAGTTTTTAGTTTTACTCACGAGCCGAGCTCGAGCTCAAAGAAGTGGGCTTGAACCGAAAACAACCCGCTTTAGCTATACGCGTAAAACCGACACCCTTTAACAAAACAACCCGCTTTTTTAACCGTGACCTTTTTTACCTTTGATGTTTTTACTCCACACCCTCTTGGATTCCCCCCCCCCCCCTTCTAAATTCTCACCCTCCGTAAAATTTTATAAATTTTTTACGCCTGGTATATTTTTTACATTTGGCAGAATAGGGGTGTTGAACGTAAACTCTTAATAAAAATTAAAAGTTTTTCAAGCGCTGACAATTCCAAATCAGGGGCATTAAAAAATTACACCCGTCCCAAACAGAAATGATGTCTTTGTTGCACAAAGAAAAATCGACACCCTGCAAGCGAGAAAGGTTACGCTTTGACCTAGCCCTGTTATAGACATAAAAACGACACCCTTCAACGAAAACAACCTGCCTTTTTATCAGTAACCTTTTTATAATACATGTAAAAGCGACATCCTTCGATGTAAACACTTCTTTTTTTACAAACGATAACAAAATGTTTTTTATGCCCCTGATCGCCGGCCCAAGCTCCTCTAAACGTCATACGTAAATCGATTTTCACAAAATGTTTATTTTACATACGTTTGTAAAATGTTTTTACGTACAGCTGTCGAATTAAATTTTTTTTGCGTACGATGGAGAATGTAAAAGCTGTGTTTTACATATGGTAACAAAATGTTCACGTTCGTAAATTTTGAGTTTTTACGTAGGTTGTCGAATGCAAATATATTTTTCTTCTTACAATGTCGAATGTAAACGTTTTTTGCATACGGTAAAAAAAGTTTTTTTACGCCCCTAATCGCCGGCCCGGGCTACTATAAATACTACACGTAAATCTATTTTTACACACGTTTCTAAAACAATGTTTATTTTACATACGTTTGTAAAATGTTTTTACGTACAGGTGTTGAAAATGTAAACAACTTGTAAAAAATGTAAATGCTAAAAAGAAAACCAAAATCATTAGATAATACAATTTCTGGGTTTGTCTAAGTTTTACGGTTCATGTATAAAAATAGATTGATTTTTATAGGGTGGTTGTGGTGTTTTTATGTCGAATGTAAAAAAAATTTGCGCATGGTGTTGAACATAAAAAAAATGTTTTTTTTACATCCTTGCAAAAAAATTTTGGATTTATGAGATATGTTCTTCCAAATTTTTATTGGTTTCTTAAACGTAAAATTTTACAAATGTGTGTAAAATTTACACATGTGTAATAAATTAACAATTTTCCATTTTTTGTCGTTTTCTTAAACGTAAAATTCTGAATTTTTACACTTGTGAATGCTTTTTACATCCATGCAAAAAAATTCAAGATTTTTATACTTGTGAAGATTTTTTTACACCGCACGTAAAAGAAATTTATGTGTGGGTTTACATTCTACATTTTAAAATAAACCGTTTACATTCGACACCATGCGCCAAAGTTAAGTTTTTTTACATTCTACACCACATGTAGAAAAAAACATTTATGTGTGAGCTTACATTCTATACCACATGTAAATTCCGGACTCTTACACTTCTGAATGTTTTTTACATCCTTGCGAAAAAAATTCCAGATGTTTACCATTGTGAATGTTTTTTACGCCCTTGAAAAAAAATTCCGGATTTTTATACTTGTGAATGTTTTTTACGTCGCACGTAAAAAAAACATTTACTTGTGGGTTTGCATTCTGCATTTTAAAATTAATTGTTTAAAATTCAGCACCGTGTGTAACTTTTCTTTTAAATTCTACACCCACACATAAAAAAAACATTTACGTATGAGCTTACATTCGACATATAAAAAAACAATGACAATAAACACCCGTGCGTAAATCAAATTTCCGTTTTTGTACAAATATGCGTTTGAATTTCGTTACTTTTTTCGTTCAAAATTTTGATGCTATATGAAAGCTATGTTTTTTCTTTGATTTCGGAGGGTGTTGGGCTTCATGATAAAAAAATGCTTTTTTTACATCCTTGAAAAAAAAATTTGGGTTTATGAGATATGTTCTTTCGAATTTTTATTGGTTTCTTAAACGTAAAATTTTACACATGTGTGTAAAATTTACACATGTGTAATAAATTAACAAATTTCCAATTTTGGTCGGTTTCTTAAACGTAAAATTCTGAATTTTTACACTTGTGAATGCTTTTTACATCCATGCAAAAAAATTCAAGATTTTTATACTTGTGAAGATTTTTCTACACCGCACGTAAAAGAAATTTATGTGTGGGTTTACATTCTACATTTTAAAATAAACCGTTTACATTCGACACCATGCGCCAAAGTTAAGTTTTTTTACATTCTACACCACATGTAGAAAAAAACATTTACGTGTGAGCTTACATTCTATACCACATGTAAATTCCGGACTCTTACACTTCTGAATGTTTTTTACATCCTTGCGAAAAAAATTCCAGATATTTACCATTGTGAATGTTTTTTATGCCCTTGTAAAAAAATTCCGGATTTTTATACTTGTGAATGTTTTTTACGTCGCACGTAAAAAAAAACATTTACTTGTGGGTTTGCATTCTGCATTTTAAAATTAATTGTTTAAAATTCCGCACCGTGTGTAACTTTTCTTTTAAATTCTACACCCACACATAAAAAAAACATTTACGTATGAGCTTACATTCGACATATAAAAAAACAATGACAATAAACACCCGTGCGTAAATCAAATTTCCGTTTTTGTACAAATATGCGTTTGAATTTCGTTACTTTTTTCGTTCAAAATTTTGATGCTATATGAAAGCTATGTTTTTTCTTTGATTTCGGAGGGTGTTGGGCTTCATGATAAAAAAATGCTTTTTTTACATCCTTGAAAATTTTTTTTGGGTTTATGAGATATGTTCTTTCGAATTTTTATTGGTTTCTTAAACGTAAAATTTTACACATGTGTAATAAATTAACAAATTTCCAATTTGGTCGGTTTCTTAAACGTAAAATTCTGAATTTTTACACTTGTGAATGCTTTTTACATCCATGCAAAAAAATTCAAGATTTTTATACTTGTGAAGATTTTTCTACACCGCACGTAAAAGAAATTTATGTGTGGGTTTACATTCTACATTTTAAAATAAACCGTTTACATTCGACACCATGCGCCAAAGTTAAGTTTTTTTACATTCTACACCACATGTAGAAAAAAACATTTACGTGTGAGCTTACATTCTATACCACATGTAAATTCCGGACTCTTACACTTCTGAAAGTTTTTTACATCCTTGCGAAAAAATTCCAGATATTTACCATTGTGAATGTTTTTTACGCCCTTGCAAAAAAATTCCAGATTTTTATACTTGTGAATGTTTTTTACGCCGCACGTAAAAAAAACATTTACGTGTGGGTTTGCATTCTACATTTTAAAATTAATTGTTTAAAATTCAGCACCGTGTGTAACTTTTCTTTTAAATTCTACACCCACACATAAAAAAAACATTTACGTATGAGCTTACATTCGACATATAAAAAAACAATGACAATAAACACCCGTGCGTAAATCAAATTTCCGTTTTTGTACAAATATGCGTTTGAATTTCGTTACTTTTTTCGTTCAAAATTTTGATGCTATATGAAAGCTATGTTTTTTTTTTGATTTCGGAGGGTGTTGGGCTTCATGATAAAAAAATGCTTTTTTTACATCCTTGAAAAAAAAATTTGGGTTTATGAGATATGTTCTTTCGAATTTTTATTGGTTTCTTAAACGTAAAATTTTACACATGTGTGTAAAATTTACACATGTGTAATAAATTAACAAATTTCCAATTTTGGTCGGTTTCTTAAACGTAAAATTCTGAATTTTTACACTTGTGAATGATTTTTACATCCATGCAAAAAAATTCAAGATTTTTATACTTGTGAAGATTTTTCTACACCGCACGTAAAAGAAATTTATGTGTGGGTTTACATTCTACATTTTAAAATAAACCGTTTACATTCGACACCATGCGCCAAAGTTAAGTTTTTTTACATTCTACACCACATGTAGAAAAAAACATTTACGTGTGAGCTTACATTCTATACCACATGTAAATTCCGGACTCTTACACTTCTGAATGTTTTTTACATCCTTGCGAAAAAAATTCCAGATATTTACCATTGTGAATGTTTTTTACGCCCTTGCAAAAAAAATTACGGATTTTTATACTTGTGAATGTTTTTTACGCCGCACGTAAAAAAAACATTTACATGTGGGTTTGCATTCTGCATTTTAAAATTAATTGTTTAAAATTCAGCACCGTGTGTAACTTTTCTTTTAAATTCTACACCCACACATAAAAAAAACATTTACGTATGAGCTTACATTTGACATATAAAAAAACAACGACAATAAAACACCCGTGCGTAAATCAAATTTCCGTTTTTGTACAAATATGCGTTTGAATTTCGTTACTTTTTTCGTTCAAAATTTTGATGCTATATGAAAGCTATGTTTTTTCTTTGATTTCGGAGGGTGTTGGGCTTCATGATAAAAAAAATGCTTTTTTTACATCCTTGAAAAAAAAATTTGGGTTTATGAGATATGTTCTTTCGAATTTTTATTGGTTTCTTAAACGTAAAATTTTACACATGTGTGTAAAATTTACACATGTGTAATAAATTAACAAATTTCCAATTTTGGTCGGTTTCTTAAACGTAAAATTCTGAATTTTTACACTTGTGAATGCTTTTTACATCCATGCAAAAAAATTCAAGATTTTTATACTTGTGAAGATTTTTCTACACCGCACGTAAAAGAAATTTATGTGTGGGTTTACATTCTACATTTTAAAATAAACCGTTTACATTCGACACCATGCGCCAAAGTTAAGTTTTTTTACATTCTACACCACATGTAGAAAAAAACATTTACGTGTGAGCTTACATTCTATACCACATGTAAATTCCGGACTCTTACACTTCTGAATGTTTTTTACATCCTTGCGAAAAAAATTCCAGATATTTACCATTGTGAATGTTTTTTATGCCCTTGTAAAAAAATTCCGGATTTTTATACTTGTGAATGTTTTTTACGTCGCACGTAAAAAAAACATTTACTTGTGGGTTTGCATTCTGCATTTTAAAATTAATTGTTTAAAATTCCGCACCGTGTGTAACTTTTCTTTTAAATTCTACACCCACACATAAAAAAAACATTTACGTATGAGCTTACATTCGACATATAAAAAAACAATGACAATAAACACCCGTGCGTAAATCAAATTTCCGTTTTTGTACAAATATGCGTTTGAATTTCGTTACTTTTTTCGTTCAAAAATTTTGATGCTATATGAAAGCTATGTTTTTTCTTTGATTTCGGAGGGTGTGTTGGGCTTCATGATAAAAAAATGCTTTTTTTACATCCTTGAAAATTTTTTTTGGGTTTATGAGATATGTTCTTTCGAATTTTTATTGGTTTCTTAAACGTAAAATTTTACACATGTGTAATAAATTAACAAATTTCCAATTTGGTCGGTTTCTTAAACGTAAAATTCTGAATTTTTACACTTGTGAATGCTTTTTACATCCATGCAAAAAAATTCAAGATTTTTATACTTGTGAAGATTTTTCTACACCGCACGTAAAAGAAATTTATGTGTGGGTTTACATTCTACATTTTAAAATAAACCGTTTACATTCGACACCATGCGCCAAAGTTAAGTTTTTTTACATTCTACACCACATGTAGAAAAAAACATTTACGTGTGAGCTTACATTCTATACCACATGTAAATTCCGGACTCTTACACTTCTGAAAGTTTTTTACATCCTTGCGAAAAAATTCCAGATATTTACCATTGTGAATGTTTTTTACGCCCTTGCAAAAAAAATTCCAGATTTTTATACTTGTGAATGTTTTTTACGCCGCACGTAAAAAAAACATTTACGTGTGGGTTTGCATTCTACATTTTAAAATTAATTGTTTAAAATTCAGCACCGTGTGTAACTTTTCTTTTAAATTCTACACCCACACATAAAAAAAACATTTACGTATGAGCTTACATTCGACATATAAAAAAACAATGACAATAAACACCCGTGCGTAAATCAAATTTCCGTTTTTGTACAAATATGCGTTTGAATTTCGTTACTTTTTTCGTTCAAAATTTTGATGCTATATGAAAGCTATGTTTTTTTTTTGATTTCGGAGGGTGTTGGGCTTCATGATAAAAAAATGCTTTTTTTACATCCTTGAAAAAAAAATTTGGGTTTATGAGATATGTTCTTTCGAATTTTTATTGGTTTCTTAAACGTAAAATTTTACACATGTGTGTAAAATTTACACATGTGTAATAAATTAACAAATTTCCAATTTTGGTCGGTTTCTTAAACGTAAAATTCTGAATTTTTACACTTGTGAATGATTTTTACATCCATGCAAAAAAATTCAAGATTTTTATACTTGTGAAGATTTTTCTACACCGCACGTAAAAGAAATTTATGTGTGGGTTTACATTCTACATTTTAAAATAAACCGTTTACATTCGACACCATGCGCCAAAGTTAAGTTTTTTTACATTCTACACCACATGTAGAAAAAAACATTTACGTGTGAGCTTACATTCTATACCACATGTAAATTCCGGACTCTTACACTTCTGAATGTTTTTTACATCCTTGCGAAAAAAATTCCAGATATTTACCATTGTGAATGTTTTTTACGCCCTTGCAAAAAAATTACGGATTTTTATACTTGTGAATGTTTTTTACGCCGCACGTAAAAAAAACATTTACATGTGGGTTTGCATTCTGCATTTTAAAATTAATTGTTTAAAATTCAGCACCGTGTGTAACTTTTCTTTTAAATTCTACACCCACACATAAAAAAAACATTTACGTATGAGCTTACATTTGACATATAAAAAAACAACGACAATAAACACCCGTGCGTAAATCAAATTTCCGTTTTTGTACAAATATGCGTTTGAATTTCGTTACTTTTTTCGTTCAAAATTTTGATGCTATATGAAAGCTATGTTTTTTCTTTGATTTCGGAGGGTGTTGGGCTTCATGATAAAAAAAAATGCTTTTTTTACATCCTTGAAAAAAAAATTTGGGTTTATGAGATATGTTCTTTCGAATTTTTATTGGTTTCTTAAACGTAAAATTTTACACATGTGTGTAAAATTTACACATGTGTAATAAATTAACAAATTTCCAATTTTGGTTGGTTTCTTAAACGTAAAATTCTGAATTTTTACACTTGTGAATGCTTTTTACATCCATGCAAAAAAATTCAAGATTTTTATACTTGTGAAGATTTTTCTACACCGCACGTAAAAGAAATTTATGTGTGGGTTTACATTCTACATTTTAAAATAAACCGTTTACATTCGACACCATGCGCCAAAGTTAAGTTTTTTTACATTCTACACCACATGTAGAAAAAAACATTTACGTGTGAGCTTACATTCTATACCACATGTAAATTCCGGACTCTTACACTTCTGAATGTTTTTTACATCCTTGCGAAAAAAATTCCAGATATTTACCATTGTGAATGTTTTTTACGGCCTTGCAAAAAATTCCTGATTTTTACCCTTGTGAATGTTTTTTACGCCGCACGTAAAAAAAACATTTACATGTGGGTTTGCATTCTGCATTTTAAAATTAATTGTTTAAAATTCAGCACCGTGTGTAACTTTTCTTTTAAATTCTACACCCACACATAAAAAAAACATTTACGTATGAGCTTACATTTGACATATAAAAAAACAACGACAATAAACACCCGTGCGTAAATCAAATTTCCGTTTTTGTACAAATATGCGTTTGAATTTCGTTACTTTTTTCGTTCAAAATTTTGATGCTATATGAAAGCTATGTTTTTTCTTTGATTTCGGAGGGTGTTGGGCTTCATGATAAAAAAATGCTTTTTTTACATCCTTGAAAAAAAAATTTGGGTTTATGAGATATGTTCTTTCGAATTTTTATTGGTTTCTTAAACGTAAAATTTTACACATGTGTGTAAAATTTACACATGTGTAATAAATTAACAAATTTCCAATTTTGGTCGGTTTCTTAAACGTAAAATTCTGAATTTTTACACTTGTGAATGCTTTTTACATCCATGCAAAAAAATTCAAGATTTTTATACTTGTGAAGATTTTTCTACACCGCACATAAAAGAAATTTATGTGTGGGTTTACATTCTACATTTTAAAATAAACCGTTTACATTCGACACCATGCGCCAAAGTTAAGTTTTTTTACATTCTACACCACATGTAGAAAAAAACATTTACGTGTGACCTTACATTCTATACCACATGTAAATTCGGGACTCTTACACTTCTGAAAGTTTTTTACATCCTTGCGAAAAAAATTCCAGATATTTACCATTGTGAATGTTTTTTACGCCCTTGCAAAAAAAAATCCGGATTTTTACCCTTGTGAATGTTTTTTACGCCGCACGTAAAAAAAAACATTTACATGTGGGTTTGCATTCTGCATTTTAAAATTAATTGTTTAAAATTCAGCACCGTGTGTAACTTTTCTTCTAAATTCTACACCCACACATAAAAAAAACATTTACGTATGAGCTTACATTCGACATATAAAAAAACAATGACAATAAACACCCGTGCGTAAATCAAATTTCCGTTTTTGTATAAATATGCGTTTGAATTTCGTTACTTTTTTCGTTCAAAATTTTGATGCTATATGAAAGCTATGTTTTTTCTTTGATTTCGGAGGGTGTTGGGCTTCATGATAAAAAAATGCTTTTTTTACATCCTTGAAAAAAAAATTTGGGTTTATGAGATATGTTCTTTTGAATTTTTATTGGTTTCTTAAACGTAAAATTTTACACATGTGTGTAAAATTTACACATGTGTAATAAATTAACAAATTTCCAATTTTGGTCCGTTTCTTAAACGTAAAATTCTGAATTTTTACACTTGTGAATGCTTTTTACATCCATGCAAAAAAATTCAAGATTTTTATACTTGTGAAGATTTTTCTACACCGCACGTAAAAGAAATTTATGTGTGGGTTTACATTCTACATTTTAAAATAAACCGTTTACATTCGACACCATGCGCCAAAGTTAGGTTTTTTTACATTCTACACCACATGTAGAAAAAAACATTTACGTGTGAGCTTACATTCTATACCACATGTAAATTCGGGACTCTTACACTTCTGAATGTTTTTTACATCCTTGCGAAAAAAATTCCAGATATTTACCATTGTGAATGTTTTTTACGCCCTTGCAAAAAAATTCCGGATTTTTATACTGGTGAATGTTTTTTACGCCGCACGTAAAAAAATATATATACATGTGGGTTTGCATTCTACATTTTAAAATTAATTGTTTAAAATTCAGCACCGTGTGTAACTTTTCTTTTAAATTCTACACCCACACATAAAAAAAAACATTTACGTATGAGCTTACATTCGACATATAAAAAAACAATGACAATAAACACCCGTGCGTAAATCAAATTTCCGTTTTTGTACAAATATGCGTTTGAATTTCGTTACTTTTTTCTTTCAAAATTTTGATGCTATATGAAAGCTATGTTTTTTCTTTGATTTCGGAGGGTGTTGGGCTTCATGATAAAAAAATGCTTTTTTTACATCCTTGAAAAAAAAATTTGGGTTTATGAGATATGTTCTTTCGAATTTTTATTGGTTTCTTAAACGTAAAATTTTACACATGTGTGTAAAATTTACACATGTGTAATAAATTAACAAATTTCCAATTTTGGTCGGTTTCTTAAACGTAAAATTCTGAATTTTTACACTTGTGAATGCTTTTTACATCCATGCAAAAAAATTCAAGATTTTTATACTTGTGAAGATTTTTCTACACCGCACGTAAAAGAAATTTATGTGTGGGTTTACATTCTACATTTTAAAATAAACCGTTTACCTTCGACACCATGCGCCAAAGTTAAGTTTTTTTACATTCTACACCACATGAAGAAAAAAACATTTACGTGTGAGCTTACATTCTATACCACATGTAAATTCCGGACTCTTACACTTCTGAATGTTTTTTTACATCCTTGCGAAAAAAATTCCAGATATTTACCATTGTGAATGTTTTTTATGCCCTTGTAAAAAAATTCCGGATTTTTATACTTGTGAATGTTTTTTACGCCGCACGTAAAAAAAACATTTACATGTGGGTTTGCATTCTACATTTTAAAATTAATTGTTTAAAATTCAGCACCGTGTGTAACTTTTCTTTTAAATTCTACACCCACATATAAAAAAAACATTTACGTATGAGCTTACATTTGACATATAAAAAAAACGACAATAAACACCCGTGCGTAAATCAAATTTCCGTTTTTGTACAAATATGCGTTTGAATTTCGTTACTTTTTTCGTTCAAAATTTTGATGCTATATGAAAGCTATGTTTTTTCTTTGATTTCGGAGGGTGTTGGGCTTCATGATAAAAAAATGCTTTTTTTACATCCTTGAAAAAAAAATTTGGGTTTATGAGATATGTTCTTTCGAATTTTTATTGGTTTCTTAAACGTAAAATTTTACACATGTGTGTAAAATTTACACATGTGTAATAAATTAACAAATTTCCAATTTTTGACGGTTTCTTAAACGTAAAATTCTGAATTTTTACACTTGTGAATGCTTTTTACATCCATGCAAAAAAATTCAAGATTTTTATACTTGTGAAGATTTTTCTACACCGCACGTAAAAGAAATTTATGTGTGGGTTTACATTCTACATTTTAAAATAAACCGTTTACATTCGACACCATGCGCCAAAGTTAAGTTTTTTTACATTCTACACCACATGTAGAAAAAAAACATTTACGTGTGAGCTTACATTCTATACCACATGTAAATTCCGGACTCTTACACTTCTGAATGTTTTTTACATCCTTGCGAAAAAAATTCCAGATATTTACCATTGTGAATGTTTTTTACGCCCTTGCAAAAAAATTCCGGATTTTTATACTTGTGAATGTTTTTTACGCCGCACGTAAAAAAAACATTTACATGTGGGTTTGCATTCTGCATTTTAAAATTAATTGTTTAAAATTCAGCACCGTGTGTAACTTTTCTTTTAAATTCTACACCCACACATAAAAAAAACATTTACGTATGAGCTTACATTTGACATATAAAAAAACAACGACAATAAACACCCGTGCGTAAATCAAATTTCCGTTTTTGTACAAATATGCGTTTGAATTTCGTTACTTTTTTCGTTCAAAATTTTGATGCTATATGAAAGCTATGTTTTTTCTTTGATTTCGGAGGGTGTTGGGCTTCATGATAAAAAAATGCTTTTTTTACATCCTTGAAAAAAAATTTTGGGTTTATGAGATATGTTCTTTCGAATTTTTATTGGTTTCTTAAACGTAAAATTTTACACATGTGTGTAAAATTTACACATGTGTAATAAATTAACAAATTTCCAATTTTTGACGGTTTCTTAAACGTAAAATTCTGAATTTTTACACTTGTGAATGCTTTTTACATCCATGCAAAAAAATTCAAGATTTTTATACTTGTGGAGATTTTTTTACACTGCACTTAAAAGAAATTTATGTGTGGGTTTACATTCTACATTTTAAAATAAACCGTTTACATTCGACACCATGCGCCAAAGTTAAGTTTTTTTACATTCTACACCACATGTAGAAAAAAACATTTAAGTGTGAGCTTACATTCTATACCACATGTAAATTTCGGACTCTTACACTTCTGAATGTTTTTACATCCTTGCGAAAAAAATTCCAGATATTTACCATTGTGAATGTTTTTTACGCCCTTGCAAAAAAATTCCGGATTTTTATACTTGTGAATGTTTTTTACGCCGCACGTAAAAAAAACATTTACGTGTGGGTTTGCATTCTGCATTTTAAAATTAATTTTTAAAATTCAGCACCGTGTGTAACTTTTCTTTTAAATTCTACACCCACACACAAAAAAAACATTTACGTATGAGCTTACATTCGACATATAAAAAAACAATGACAATCAACACCTGTGCGTAAATCAAATTTCCGTTTTTTGTACAAATATGCGTTTGAATTTCGTTACTTTTTTCGTTCAAAATTTTGATGCTATATGCAAGCTATGTTTTTTCTTTGATTTTGGAGGGTGTTGGGCTTCATGATAAAAAAATATTTTTTTTACATCCTTGAAAAGAAATTTTGGGTTTATGAGATATGTTCTTTCAAATTTTTATTGGTTTCTTAAACGTAAAATTTTACACATGTGTGTAAAATTTACACATGTAATAAATTAACAAATTTTTAATTTTTGTCGGTTTCTTAAACGTAAAATTCTGAATTTTTACACTTGTGAATGCTTTTTACATCCATGCAAAAAAATTCAAGATTTTTATACTTGTGAAGATTTTTTTACACCGCACGTAAAAGAAATTTATGTGTGGGTTTACATTCTACATTTTAAAATAAACCGTTTACATTCGACACCATGCGCCAAAGTTAAGTTTTTTTACATTCTACACCACATGTAGAAAAAAACATTTATGTGTGAGCTTACATTCTATACCACATGTAAATTCCGGACTCTTACACTTCTGAATGTTTTTTACATCCTTGCGAAAAAAATTCCAGATGTTTACCATTGTGAATGTTTTTTACGCCCTTGAAAAAAAATTCCGGATTTTTATACTTGTGAATGTTTTTTACGTCGCACGTAAAAAAAACATTTACTTGTGGGTTTGCATTCTGCATTTTAAAATTAATTGTTTAAAATTCAGCACCGTGTGTAACTTTTCTTTTAAATTCTACACCCACACACAAAAAAAACATTTACGTATGAGCTTACATTCGACATATAAAAAACAATGACAATCAACACCTGTGCGTAAATCAAATTTCCGTTTTTGTACAAATATGCGTTTGAATTTTCGTTACTTTTTTCGTTCAAAATTTTGATGCTATATGAAAGCTATGTTTTTTCTTTGATTACGGAGGGTGTTGGGCTTCATGATAAAAAAATGTTTTTTTTACATCCTTGAAAAGAAATTTTGGGTTTATGAGATATGTTCTTTTGAATTTTTATTGGTTTCTTAAACGTAAAATTTTACACATGTGTGTAAAATTTACACATGTGTAATAAATTAACAAATTTCCAATTTTTTGTCGGTTTCTTAAACGTAAAATTCTGAATTTTTACACTTGTGAAGATTTTTTTACACCGCACGTAAAAGAAATTTATGTGTGGGTTTACATTCTACATTTTAAAATAATCCGTTTACATTCGACACCATGCGCCAAAGTTAAGTTTTTTTACATTCTACACCACATGTAGAAAAAAACATTTACGTGTGAGCTTACATTCTATACCACATGTAAATTCCGGACTCTTACACTTCTGAATGTATTTTACATCCTTACAAAAAAAATTCCAGATATTTACCCTTGTGAATGTTTTTTACGTCCTTGCAAAAAAAATCCGGATTTTTATACTTGTGAATGTTTTTTACGCCGCACGTAAAAAAACATTTACGTGTGGGTTTGCATTCTATATTTTAAAATTAATTGTTTAAAATTCAGCACCGTGTATAACTTTTCTTTTAAATTCTACACCCACACTTAAAAAAACATTTACGTATGAGCTTACATTCGACATATAAAATAACACTGACAATCAACACCGGTGCGTAAATCAAATTTCCGTTTTTGTACAAATAAGCGTTTGAATTTTCGTTACTTTTTCGTTCAAAATTTTGATGCTACATGAAAGCTATGTTTTTTCTTTGATTTTGGAGGGTGTTGGGCTTCATGATAAAAAACGAGGATAACACATGACAAATGAAGAATGAGTTGAGTATATTTTTTGGCATAACTTTGTTGATTTTTATGTCAATGTAAATATGTTTTCTAAGGATTCGTGATGACAAAGATCAAGGGGACAACAGACTAGTTGATTATATATATATAGGATTAGGATCATTTGTGAATATATTTTTCATAGTGAACTGTGTGAACTATTCTGGACCATTGATCTCTTTTTTAATTATCAAGCATAGGATTGTAATTTAAGTTCTTTTTTTCGGTTTCAAGATATATTTAAAAAATTAGTTTGGCGTTAATGGTTTCCTAAATAATACTGTTTATTAATTCAAAATATATTTTTTATCTTTTACCTTGATTTCAAATACAATCCAATTCAGTTCGGATTTTATTCGAATTTTGTTCATCTTATCAAATCAAAATTCGAACAATACAAAATCATTCGAACATTTTGTATAATTCCCATATTCTTTTTAGTTTTCGATCTTGTTGTCTCATTATTATGGACGAACCAGTAAACAATACCACAAGTCAGCCGGAAAACGTTGATGAAGACAACGTTTAGACAAACGATAATTTTTTCGTTACGACATTGGATCGTCAGGTGCGATTTAGTATCTCGTTTAAGTTTATTATTTTTCAGTTTTTTGTCAACTATTTGATCGACATGTGTTTAGTTAAGTGTTTATATAATTGCATTCGTATTCCATCCAAGATTTCCTTTTGCGTGTTTTATTTGTTCATGTAATTCTGATGCATGTTTGCTTCTGTTGTTATTTGTTCATGTAATTCTGCTGTAGTGCACAACGTTACATTGAAGTACATATGTGTATATTTGCGAATTTTGAACTACCCGTTTCATGTTTTATTTTTTTTTATCTTTATATCTGTTTGGTTACAAATCAGTACACATGAGCATATTTGCACCATATAAGACACGTTGTTTGTTGTTTTTTCGTTTTGTATATGTGATTGTCTGGTTTGCTTTAATAGTCAAGTTGATACAGATCAGTACACATGTGTATAGTTGCATTAGTATAAACCATGTAGTTCATGTCTGCGTTTTGTATTTTGTCAGCCTGTAATATTGATGTATTTGTTGACTTGGTACAGATAAGTACACATGTGTACTGTATGGTATGAATTTTTACAGTACACAGGTGTATAATGTTTTAAATAAATCAGGTTTCTAGTAAATCGGGGATGCAATTTGTTTTTTTTTCTTTTTACAGATCCAAGTTTAAAAAAAACATTACTCAAAGTTATAATCTTACTTTTTTCATAATTAGTTTTTACTTTTTCGCATATTAATATTTGCAGAATCAGTTGCCAGCAACGTATACGAAACTCCTAATAGAACTAGTACTGGACACCAACCGTCCCTCTCGGATTCAAAACCATTTATTAAAGCTAGATTTAGTACCATTGAAGAAGCTATTGCAATGTACGAAGAGTATGCACAACTTGCCGTCTTTGGAACCCGTCTTGGTACTTCGCAGAAGGAAAAATTAGGGAACATAGTTGTTACTAATAGGCGACATGTCTTATGTTCTAGAGCCAACAAATCTAAACGGAAAGATAATATGGCTGAACAAATCAACTCTTGTTCTCCAAAAAGACGGTCGAATGTTAAAGTTACAGATTGCAAGGCATGTGTTAAGTTTGTCCGTATAAAAAATTCATTTGAGTACGAGATTTATGACTTTGTAGAACGACATAACCATGGGTTTACTACACTCGAAAATCTTGATCATCGCTGAAGCGGAGGAAACTTGACTTCTCTACACAAGAGTTACAGCAAAATGTCGTAACACTAATCTTGGCCCTACCAAGTCTCACAAGGTACATGTAGTTTTAAAGGGTGGTCATCATAACGTGCATGGCACGTTTGTCGACTACAAGAATTGCGGGCGTGATATCCGAGATTTTATAGGCGACAGAGACGTCCAGATGATTCTTGACAAATTCAAGGAACGCAGCAAAAACGAAGAAAACTACACCTTTAACACCCATATTGTTAATACCGAACTCAGTTAATTTTTTGGTGTGATGTTTCTAAATCAAACTACGACTCATGTGGTGATGTTATTGCATTCGACACAACGTATCACACAAATATGTATGTATTATATGAAAATTCTAATCAATGATTTCAATTTAATATACATACTATTCTGTTTTTGCAAAATAGGTACGATATATTTTTGTTCCTTTCACTGGAGTCGATCATCACAAAAAATGCATATTTTTGGTGCTGGGTTGCTGCATAATGAGACTATCGAATCTTATACATGGCTGCTTCAAAAATTCCTTAAGGCACACAACGGTAAACAACCCATGTTAGTACTAACTGATCAAGATTGTGCCATGAAACAAGCGGTAGGAAAAGTCTTTAATAAGTCAATTCACAGGTTGTGTATGTGGCACATTATTCAGAAATTGCCGGTGAAGGTATGAATTCCAAACGAAAATTAACTATTCATTACACATGTGCACCGTACTGCAAATTAATATATATATATACACACACATGTGTACTAAACCGTGCACATGTGTTTTTAAATTTTACATGTAGATCAAGGGGAACGACAAGAGGAATGCAGAAATAAAACAGAAGTTCCACAAACTCGTTTGAAATGTTTATATTAAACAAGAAACATTTGAGAATAGATGGCACAATCTAATTGCCGAATACGGGTTGGAAGACCATTCGTGGTTGTCTGATATGTATTATATTCGTGAAAGTTGGATTCCGGCATACTTTCGCGAGCTACCTATGTGTACGTTGATGAAGACCACATGCAAGTGTGAAAGCGCAAACCACCTGTTCAAATCTAATTCTAGTTCTCATAATACATTGGTGCAGTTCATGTTGTGTTACGACACATCAGTCGATGGGCTACGAAACGAACAGACGGAACTAACACATAGAACCTACATCACTAATCCGGAATTTAAAACCAGTTGGCCTATCGAACGTCATGCAAATGATATTTACACAAGGAGAATTTTTTTCGATGTCCAAAAGGAAATATTGAACAACAAGGAAAATTGTTATATCGCTGAACGATCCGTATCCGATGGTGTAAGCAGCTTTGTGATTGCTCACCAAACCACATTGTGTGGCACATTCTCTTGATTGTTAAGCTCATCCTGTGTAATACCAAGGCTGAACGACGGTATTTCATCCAGCCTTTGCGTATCATACGTACCAAAATAATTTCCTCAATCATTTTAGCGGATTTCATAAAAAACTGTGTTGTGGGAGAAGCAATGTGTGGTTGTGTAACATTATCTCTATGTATGTTTTGGCCAGTGGTACTCTTCGCTTTTCCTTTTCTGTCATCCACACCTTCAACAGCATTATATTAAAAACGTTACTAAGGTTTACACTAAACTATACGTAATAGATAAAACCATCTAAAAAAAGTATACAACTTTTTAATTACCAGTTTCTTTCATAACGGGACTTGAAAAGCCATTTTTTTCTCCGAACGTATCAAAAGACTTGGTAAAAAAAAATTTATACCTCTCTAGAATGGGTATAACAGACTCATTCGTTGGATATCGCGATGTATGTTCTTTTATTCCAGCCTGCAGCTTGATTTTACAGCTCTCAATTTCATCAGACATCGACAAAATCCTTGCACTACTCAACTACGCATTCAAAAAAATAATAATAAGAAATAAAAATAAATAGATGGATAAATAAAATATTTAAGCCAATGTCACAACACCATTGTAATGAAAAAAATAACCACAAATGTTAACCTTATCATACCTCTACCGACGACCAATCTTGCGACACTTTTTTTTCCCAAAATCTTCCTTCGGCATGTCAGCCGCCTCTTCTTCACACACTTCCTCATCATCTTCAACGCATATAATTCTCTTAACTCTCCGAGTCCAAAACCTCCATTTCTTAACTCTTGATCCTTCCTCTGGTTCACCAAATCAAGCGTCCAAAATTTTAGTGGAGCTTCACGCCGTTCATGTTGGAATCCAGGATAATTGGTTGCATCCAAATACAACAACTGATATAATAAAAAACTTAAGTAATTACAACACCTAACAGAAAAAAGAAGAACTAAAAATAAAAAATGTTTAAACTTAAGAACATTTGTGTATTTCACCCTATAGAACACTTGTATATACAATTAAAATGCACAAGATTGATAAATATTATAATAAAACATTACAACTACCACAAGATAATGAGAGTCCCCTGAAGTACACCTTTGGATCCATCTGACCCAAACATCTTTACATTTTTTAACTGCATCCACCACAAACTGGCACCAATCATGATTCTTGAAGCTCTTTTCGTGATTAAACAAATCTAACATGTTATACATCACACTTCCGTTCTTTGTGCACCTAATCATTGTTGATATAAACAGTAGCACAAAATCTAATATGAACATCTCTTTATCTTCATATAAATCTGCCCTTATCTTATCCAATATATTCTTAAAACTAACTGGAAGCTTCTCAAATCTTGACAACCATTTATCCTTTAGCAGATGCCCAGTATCATCTATATTCTTTTTTGAAACTTTTATATTTCCGGCAAGTACCCCTAATATTTTTCTAATTGACTCTTTGTCCACCATAATGTGTCTTTCACCCAAACTAATCCTCATGTTAGTTGTGTCTAACATATCTACCAAAAAATATCCATGATGAGCCGTCACTTCGCTTACCTGCAACATCAACAATTTACCAAAACCGATATCCTTGACCATCTTTTTCTGCCAAGGTTTCATCATCCGGATAGCTTCATACAGCTTATTAGGTGACGTCCTCACCCTAATTGATGCCAGTCCACCTTGAACTTTCACCCGTTTTTTCCGTTCTACACTTCCTTTTTTCGGTTTTTTTTTCATACGCCTTTTCCGGTAGTTGAATAGTTCACCTGTAACATTATCAACCGAAACTTCATCGCTTACATAAAAAAAACAACATTACATTATATACAATAGAAAATCTTAATGGATACACTGTTACAAATTTGTCTCAAATATACCTCCATCTTCTTCATCAACCTCACTAACGTAACTCTGTTCATCATCCAACAAGCCCTTGGTTTCCATCGTCTCAATAACTATTTACAAAACAAAACATACAAAAATTAAATACACAAATCATAGTACAAATATGTATACTTTACAAAACAAACGTTACCTTCCTCTTCTACGCTTTCATGGTCCCTAGCTATATTACGACGTGCTCTTCCACGTTTCGGTGAATATCAACTTTCACATCATCTGCTAATAAACCGTTTCAATTACTACAATGTTAAAACCTCTCAAGATAATTGAGTAATACAAATAAACCGATCAATGATACATGTATCCAGAGCAAGTAACATAGTATACGACATAACAACTACTATTTGTTTGTAGAACCATACCTGTTGCTTCTTTTTCAGCAAGCTCAGCGTTTCTTTTAAGTCTTTTTCGCCTTTGAATCTTGAATTGACTAACTTTAACATCTACAACCAACCAAATTAATTAACTGTCATATTAAACAGGTCCTGTATAATTTTATTTTTATTTATACATTCAAATGTTTCACAACACAAATTGGAATAAAGCAAACAATCAAACCTTCTTCATCGACCGTGAAAGGGACTGGCATGCTTGCACACTTTCCTTTTTTTTCTTCTTCGATGCTTTACTTTTTTCCTCCTTTGATTTCTGAATGCATTCTACTTAGTTCCATATCATGCGTCCTTTTCCCCCTTGTTTATGTCCTCTTTGACATTGTTGGTTTCCAACTTTTTTCCATCCACACATCCTGCACTCACAACACATTAACTACAACTAAAAGTTTTTTTAACACAAATCGTCTGCCATGTTCTAAACATCACCTGTACGCATCTTCGTCGTCTTTACCGACTTCTTGTTGCACCTTATTCCGAACCGCTGTATGACTTTTGGTTACTACCAAAACAGAATCAACAAATACACAAAAATACTTAAAAAAATTAAAAAAAAAAAAATAATTACTAAATTAGACTCCGTTGTCAATTGTTCCTTTTCCAATTATATATATTTTTTTTGTAAACACATTTTTCACCAACAAAATCTTTAAATTATCTTTACCAGTTTCGTCTTTATCAAAGTTTGCTTCCTCGTCTGAAAATTGTATAGGGTCATCAATAGTATTACTAAACTTACTCGCCTTTAAACGAACTATTTTTTCACTCCTCTGACATACATGATTAAAACATTAATATTAATCAAACGTTTCGACAAACTCCTAATATATTACTACATATATTTTTACATAAGTAGGTTAACAACTTACGTTTCCTCATTTGCGAACAAACTTTTGTATCCACAGAACAAATCAACTATACACTGCACAAATACCAAAAGCATATGACCGCACATTTTAATTTTTAATGTATTCCAACAAACAGCATCATAAACAAATGTAACAATATTGCCATTGTTTATTCTATGAACAATATAAAGATATCATACTAATTATCCTAAACCTTGAAAATTAACATACACGTTTAACCGACCCTAAACACTTATATATTAAGATATGTGTACTATCCATGTCCCTGTTTATCCTCGGCCATCATCGCATTTAATAACAACCTAACAATCCACTTTGTCAAAACACAAAATTATACATCACCCAGGTCGACAAGATTTACATAATACACTCAACATTAGGGCTAAAAATCAGTAAACAAAGAAAGACACTCTACACATAACGCAATCACTCGGTAAATATAACATACACATTTAACCGACCCTACAAACAAATAGATTAAGCATAATACACATGTGTACTCTAGCATGCCCTTATGAATACCAAGCCTTCATCGCGTTAAATAACACCCAAACAATCCATTTTGCCCAATAGATAGAATTCCCAAAAAATCCACTTTGCCCAATACTCAGAATTATACATCACCCAGTCGGCAAGATTTACATAATACACTGAACATTACGGCCAAAAATCAAAGAAAAAAAGATATACACTCTCCATAATACACAACCACTCAAATAATTTTAACGTACTCATTTAACCGGCCCTAAACACTTATAGATTAACATAATACACATGTGTACTGTAACATGTCCCTGTGAATCCGCAGCCATCATCACGTTTAATAAAAACCTAACAATCCACTTTGACAAAACAAAAATTATACATCACTCAGGTCGGCATGATTAACATAATACACTGAGCATTACGACCAAAAAACAAGAAACACAAATTTACACTATGCAGAAAACGCAACCACTCGCTAAATTTCAAACCCTAACTAACAAAACTCTGTTCTTGTATGTTGCCGGAATTCAAACTTACAGTCGAAGGTAAGGAAATCATCAAAATAACTACTAAAATTATCTACAAATTACCTATTTTCGTCCACTCGATTGAACTTCAAAAGGCCTGCACCCTTCACCCAAATCTTCTGTCTGCTACTTGATATTCTGAAAAACCGAAGAACTCGGTATATGGGGGTAAGAAATCGGTAGAGAGGAAGAGTTTTTGGCAACAATAATCTTGAAAACAAACTATGCGAATTGTGGGGGGGGGGGATACGAATCAGCTGGTTAAGGGAACCATTTTTTGTTTCCTAAATTAAAAAATTCTCCGTATTTAAATTTACAATTCTACCCTTTTTATTTATTTTGAAAGTTAAAAAGATACATACTTAATTACAATTATGCCACTAATAAAAACATAAGGATGTTCAAGATCAACGGCCTGAACAGTTCGCACAGTTCACTCCTATAATGTTGTTCACTCTTGATCCCTACCCTTAAAATTGGAAGAGAGATTATCTTATTGATTTGATTGATGCTGTTTGCAAACAAATGATATGGACAAGTTGGTGATAAAATTACCTTTTTTTATCCTTTGGTACTTTAATTTAATTTTAAAAATAAAAAAAAGGGTAGTCAAGTACAAAAAGTCAACAAAACAATCTTGCCATACAAACAACATTGATCAAGGGTTGAGTATGGTTCCTATGATTCTCTCATCTAGTGGTGGTTTTCATTTTACCCGATCCCTATATATATATAGGGTTAGGTTCATTTATGAACAACCCTATTGATTGTGAACACTAGTGAACTAATAATAGCCTTTGATTATCAATATACAAGTGTAAATTAATGGCAAAGATTTGATGAGATAGTGTATTACACTAGATGTAATTTATGATTTGATGATGGAAATCAATGGTTCAGATTTGTTCATTGATTTACAAATACACTAAATGTTCACTTTAGAACCCCACCTTATATATATATATATATACACACACATGGTAAGGTTCATGCGAGAACCCATTATTGCGAGAACCAATATGAACACAAAAAAATACCTAAAAAATCTAAAAAACATACAATTTTTCTTTTTAATATTTTTTTTAAAAAATCCCTATATTTCGTTACAAAATTTTTTTTCGAGTAACAATTATCGATGCACATGTGCATATGTATCATTTATTGGACAAATTCCGTAATACATTACCAGTAGTAGACAAATTGCACGTTCATTTACACTATCATTCGTAATACACTACTTCTTATATTATTATCGATATTAAAAATGCACATGTGAATCACTGTATAACCATGATATAACGTGTTTGGTACAAAAAGTTTGTGATTTGAATAATGAAGTAGGTCTATATACATGTTTTTTGTTAGTTATATTTAGTGGTTGATGGTTTGGTTATATTTGTCACTTTATGATGTAATATGTTGTTTTGGATGGTATAAAGGGTGTTAATGTACATGTAATAAAGTATGTAATAAAGTGAATTATTGGTAATGGTATTGTATTATCGATGGTAAGAGGTAATGGTAGTGTATAATGGATGGTTAATAGATGAAAGAGAAAGTGTATTCAAAGTAGTGTTACAAAACACGTTATATCATGTTCATACATATAGATGCACATGTGCATTTCTTATATTGTTAATGTTAAAAGTAGTGTCTTATGGATGGTAGTATAAATGAAAATGCAATTGTCTAATATTGGTAATGTGTTACAGAATTTGTCAAAGAAATGATACATGTGCATAGATAATTTATACTCATTTTTTTTGTTTTTCTATTGACGAAATATAGGATTTTTTTTAAAAAATAAAAAATTTGTGTGTGTGTGTGTTTTTTTTCATTTTTTAGGTATTTTTGGTTGTTGTTCACATTGGTTCTCGCGATTCTCGCAATAAAGGGTGATTCCTAACGAATCCTTCTCCTATACACACACCACACACATGGTGAATACTATTGTTTATGAAAAAAGAAAAAAAATAAAAATGGGTAAAAATAAACTTAAGCTTAAAATAGTTATATAAAAATATTAGGTTAAAAGATAAGCATATATGAAAACTTATAAGTTATAAAAATAAGTGTAAAATGATTATTTATTAGATTGTTATTAACAAATTGGGTATATTTGATATTTTAACATTTTGTAAGGGCATATATGATATCTTTAGTTTTAGTTTTTGTGAGGGCATATATGATCTTTTTCTTTTTTTGTTGGGTATATATGAAAATTTTCAAGGTTGTAAGGGTATATATGAAATTAATCCTAAAATTAAAATAGATAAAATTGAACAAATTACACCGAACGAAAAGCAAACGTAAAATCATTAAACCATGTACACCCATTACATTGTGTTAATGCGAAAAAAATTAGACAAAAACGTAAAACGTAGAAAAGAATAACTAAGTCGATCTAGGACCAGCCCGTTGCAACTACTTGTCAAACATGGAAAAAGAGACACGTTGCAATAGACCTGTCAAATGTGAAAAAATAGACCAAAAAACGTTGAACCCCAAGTGCACTTTGCGACGTGTTAACTTGAAAAATTTAGAACAAAATATATACGAAAAACTTGTGAAAGATAAAAAATATGTCACACCCCGGCTTTTCACAGCCAATCCAGACACCGGTGGGCCCGGGTGGGGAATATCGTGACGTAAGTTGATAACTTCATAGACAATTAAACACAGCAAGTCTTGGATTTAAATTACTATTACAAACCAAATGTTCAAAATACCAAAATAATATACGGGCTCGTAATAGTAGATCCACAGGCGGATCATAAATTGTACAAAAGAAAGAATGTAAAACAGACTTTGGGCAGATCTAGGATTTGCAAGATCCTCTTATCACTATCGAGCGCTTCCAACCTATTTTGTATTGTACCTGCAAGCTTAGTCTTTTGAAAATACGTCAGCTTTCGCTGGTAAATACACTCAACTGACTCTTTTTGAAAACATTTGAAAATATTGTTTTAAGTGCGTATCAGCACAAAATCTTTTATAACTTGGGAAAGTTAACGTTGCAACTTTGTTAAAGATTCACATGTTTGTCCATACATACAAGGCCCAGTGCGAAAACCGAGACATGATTAACTACACACCACTTACGAACTCACAAGGAGTTATCCCCAACGATGTGGGTAGTTGCATTTGAGCATTTGTCGGGTATATGCCTATACCCCACGCTAAGGTCGTGGCCATTATCTAATGTAATGAGCCAAGGATATTTAGGACACGGTAGTTAACCCTCGATGTTTAAGTTATAAAACAAAACTGATTAAAACAGAATATGCGGATTTACTAGCCACAATCCGGCATTCGATTGATCCCATTTCCGACCAAGTGGTAATAGTTTACCGTAACCCAAGCCCATATAGGGGAAATAAGTCGAGAGTATTTACCTGAACTAGTCTTCGTTTAAACGCAAGATTTATCAACTCAGCCGTACACAAAAGCACTAAGTGCAGATAGCATTTACCGGAATGTCTCTAGTCTTGGCATAAGCTAACCAATTAAATACTAACGGTCTTTCTTAAGTCATAGACTTAGACCGACTAGCTTACATGATCAAAACGTATAACGCTAGATTAAACGATGATCGGATAGAATGTAGTTTAATCCCAACAAGTACTTTGACTTGTGTAATATGGATAAACTATAAACATTCTGGATTTTAAGACTGATATGACAAGGTTAGACCCATTCGGTTAATTTTCGTTAACTAGTTACATATGCTTAACCGTACGCATATCAGTATATCGGGTAACCGGATAAGTCATGGACAAGTTCTATATGCCATTACACTTTAAATAAGTTGTAATATCAGTAAATCAACTTATATGCCCGTTAAAGTTTTAAAATGAAACTATGCTCATATGGGCATTTTGGTAATTTCATACCTTATAAAAGAAACTTGAATATAATTTAATGTTATAACCGTAAGTATTCTGTAAAAATAACTTATTTATGATATAATATCAGTAGGATATTAATTATATGTGTAATTTATCTTTTATGACCAAACTATTCACCGAATGGACATTTTGGTCATTTTACACATAGTTTATAAATTATTTGGGATTCTGAGTTTATATTATGTAACTACTGTAAAAATATTTAAAATAAATTTTAAAATCAGTAGGTAACAAGTCTTGGTTGGTAAATATGGTTTAAAACCATATTATGCGCCGAAACGACGATTATGTCGTAAAATGACGATTTATGCGATGATTAATGAAAACCGATGTTAAGGTCAGGTTAACATGTCTTAGATATGTTATTTAATATAACATTCAGTAGGTAAAAAGATTTACCTTACAAGATGTGATTAAAACTATTTTATAAGCCACAAGGGCCTTATCGTCATTTATCGACATAATACAAGGACTTGTTCATAACTCAGTTTATAATCTGGTTTGATATCCCAAATAATCCTACTTATAATATTACATAGTAGAAAACTCATTTTCAAGTTCATTATCATTAAAACCTCTTTTTATGCAAAAAATGCATTTTATCAAGATGGCATAATTACGGAACTTGTGCATAAACTCAGATTCTAATTATGATCATGTAATATAACCTCAAGTATTTACGATCATAATGCAACTTTAGATCAGTATCTAACTAATCTAAATCGGGTCAGAATTGAAAGTCAAAGCAGAAGTCAAACTTTGCGACTTTCGGTTGCGAACCGACCCTAGAACTGAAATTGACGAGCCGAACATGTTCTTACATGTTATAATAATTATTACCAACTTGTTTAAGTGTCAAAACAAGTTTCATAACATATATAAGATCAAATTATAACATTTTCCGAAAAATGGCCTGTTTGACTTTTTAATATAATAACTTTGACCCGTCAATTGGTATAGCAAATGTGATCTTCAGGAGGTGCCCTTTATAGGGACTAACACCTACCTTATTACGATCACTTAGCCATGTTCGTTACGAACAATGGCCGGACCATAATGGTCTTAACCGAAAGTCAAGGCGTTTTCTGTAAAACGCTTGACTTTTGGCTATAAAAGCCTATAAACGAAAATGCAAAGGAAGAACACTTACAAGTGGTTCCTGGGATGCAATAGAACTAAGTTGGATGCTCCTTTCAGTTAGGAACTTCCAGAGGAGGGAGATAGAGTTTTGAATGAGAAAGGTGCAAGTTCAAATGGTGAACCTTGACACCTATTTATAGTTGGAGAGCTTGAAGGAGGTGATGCCAGGTGTTAAGGGGTGTAAGAGGAAGCTTACAAGTGTCCTAAAATGTGGCATAGCAGTTTGGAAAGCCATGGTTTCGAATCAAATGGTTTTTGCAATTTGTGTGGAGGCCAAGCGAAATTTCTGCAGACACAGGCCTCTCGCCCGCGGGCCAACCTGCTCGCAGGAGCGCCCATGGCCAGTTTCAAAGTTTGACACTTTTTATCCCTTAACTTATAAAACCTTCTAAAACATCTTTTTAGCATATTTAGCCCTCCGTAACCAATATTTGGCATACCTGGGAGTATGCCCAGACATTGTCGAGCTCTCGGCTATTTAAAAGGTCACTCAAAGGTATAAATTAACATGTCAACACTTTTAACCCCTTCATCATCCAACTTTCACATATTTACGGATTTAATCCCTCTCGTCCAACAAATGGGACATATGAGAGTTAGGACTTCGTAAAGGATTACTCAGAGGCCCACTATATGCATGTTGACTCCGATGTCACTTAGAGGATGGACATGTTGACATATCAGTCACTCAGAGGCCAAGTTTAAGCATGTTGACATATCAGTCACTCAGAGGCTAATGATTAAGCATGTTGACATATCAGTCACTTAGAGGCTATTGTTTTAAGCATGTTGACATATCAGTCACTAAGAGGCTTACGTTTATACATGTTGACATCAGACAGTCACTCAGAGGCTTAGTTTGAGCATGTTGACACCATTTAGTCCCTATTAGTTTTTAGTAAAGATACAACACGTGTCACTATACTATTGGACACGATTTTACGAGGTGTTACAAAATATGAGGGACCAAAGTTGTAAGTAAAAAAGTGTTGGGTTAAATTACAAAAAATGAAAAGTTTTTTTATAAGTAAAAAAATTAAAAGGAATAAAATACAAAAGATAAAACATTTGGGTTAAAAGTGAAAAATCAAATTTTTTTTTGAAAAACCCCCATGCTGGGGTACAACTTCACAATGCAACAAAGTGTTACTAATTTAGACTATGGGGTGTGGAGGGGCTTGGGTTGGGGGCATTGAACGACACGTGATAGGTGTGGGTCCACCAGTCCACACCCAAAAAAAGTAGGGTGTGGAAGGGGTGTGGCCAGGCCGGCGTTGGGGTGCCATGTGGCACCTAGCCAAACGGTCACAACACCTAGCCAACCATTACCAGCCACGTCACCCCAAGTCAGCGCCCCACGCCAAGCGGGTTACGCCCACCAAAACACCAACCTGGGATGGAGCACCCGATGTTAAAGGGCCAAAACGCCCACATAGAAACACACCCACCCACCGGTCTTATGTTATGGAAATTATTAGCATATCATGCAAAACATACATCGAGTGTAAAACAACACAACACAATCATCTTGGCTTTACTAGAAACTAGTATAATTCTCCGTGCGTTGGGCAGGTCCAAATGTAAAGTAACTCGAATTTTGTGTGGTAAAGATCTGAATCGTTTTAGAACAAAGGTTACGTTAAAACACAGATAAACTGAAGATATACATAAAAATAAAGCAAAGACTCGAATTATATATAGCCTCACTTATTTGCGAAAGAAATATACGTCGAACACCAACCTGAACTTATACCGACATGTACAAAAAAATAAGGAAAAAATATATTTTTAAGTTAAAAACAATAGCGCAAGTTGTGGTGGCGCTGAAACGTAAAGTAAGCCCAACTTATAAAGTCTAATGAAAACATATTATCTTTGATCCCACTTGTTGTAAAACAAAATTTATGCAAAAAACGTAGATTAACTGAAAACATAAAAAATAAAGAACCTGAACTTATACCGACACGTACATAAAAATAAGAAAGAAATGCTTTTTTCAAGTTGTACCACACGTTGTCGTGACGCTGAAATATAAACACATAAAAAATAATATAAAGTTCTTAAAAAATTAAAGGGTTATAAATACTAAGACTAAATACTAAAAGGTAAAAAAAAAAGTTATTAAAAAAAATTAATAAAGATAAATGGCCAATGATCAAGTGCCATACAGGAGCATGACAATGTTCACCCAAGTTCAAATTGCAATGCCTGACAGTGTTTACCCAAGTTCAAATTGTAAGGTTATATAATATAATATAATATAAAAAAATATTTAATACTTTGATATCTTAGTCTCATAATTGGACAAAAAGTACATATATGAGTGGCTGCGGTTAAAGCCCATTGGACCTTGCTAATATTGTATGTACATTTATGACTTCACGATGTGGACTCGATTGACTTGGGTATCGGAGTGGCTGCGGTTAAAGCCCATTGGACCTCTATGAAATTTTCATGTGGTTGCAGCTTGTTTTGTGGCCCGATAAAGAAGGAAAACACCTTCAGTCGAGGAAGATGAATCTGGACCACAAAACTTACACACTTTTGATGCTACCTGAGACCACTCCTATAATGGTGTAGATTTTGGAAGCAACACATCTCAAACAAAACAATACAACTGAGGTATCTGACATTAGGTTGCTAAAATTAAGTAATACATGCGACAATAAAGTTATCTAGGCTAGATGTACATGGGCACAAGAGGCCCGATGGGTCGAGTTTGTCAGGAAGTCTAGACCACAGGCCGCAACTAATCATGGGAATTTGGTAAAAAGAAACAATGGATCGAGGGGATGATGAGCGGGGTTCAAACCCCTACCCCTAGGGTTGTAATTGAGAAAGTTAACCATACGTTAATAATCTAATATGATTAGTAGAAATAGTTACATGAATGGTTTGTGGTCTTCCATATTAGGGGGGGTTATAGTCAGGTTTTGACGGTTCTTAGGTTAAATCATGAGTCAAGCCGTTAGTAATGGTGTTTCATCATTATAACCAAAATCAAACCTTTGAAAATTAAAATCAAACTGAACCAAACCAACCCGTTATTAATAATCTAGCTTCATGGTTTAGACATCTTGATTATTAAAGTTAGGGAATTAGTAAAAAGAGTAAAAGAATGTCATTTATCAATTATATTATACAACAACACATGAAAGAATCAAATAACTCATGTGATTTTGTGCTACTTTGTTGTGTGTAGATCTATGTGATTTCATATAACCCACTCCACTTATAATTAACGTGCCACACTCGAGCTTAGTAGGAAAAAAAGGAAGTCTAGCTACTTTTTTCTTTTTTAATTATGACTGGTTGAGAGTATTAAACAAAATTTTAATGAAATTAACTTCATGAGCTCAATAACCCTTTTAGGCCATATGTTATACATGTGGGAGAGGTGCGGAGGCACTGAAGTGACATGAGTGGTGGGGCGGGAAGTGTGCAACCTCACTTACTATTTTTATCCTAACTTGTGACTTCTTCTCACATATGAAACTATTTGACCGTTGCTATGGAACCGTTTAAGAACGGTAAAACTAGGAAAACAATTATCTTGTTTTCAAAATAAAAATACCATTATTACCTATAAATACAAATTTTAACCTTTATTATTTTGATACAACAATTTTCTCTACTCTTTTACCGTTGAAAGGCAAAGTTACAAAAAAAGAAAATGGACTTTAGTACCTTTTTATTATTATTATTATTACTGAAAAGTTTCAACTTATCTTATCTTTATATGTTGTTTTTATTTAGCAAGTAGTTGTTTTATATGAGATAAATATTATTTGTATTAAAGTAACTTAAAAAGTTGAATGGTGGTATAAAGATCAAATCCAATGCAAGGCAGTTGTTTTGTATTTGTGCTGATGTACGCATGTTCCAAACATTCGTTGGAGAGGACATTTGTAGAAGGCGCACGTGAGTACATGCAACCAAATGCACACCCTTCCAATAAAAAAAATAAAAATAAAACTATTTTCTGATATCGACTTTTTTAGTTAGGATACATTAATGACTTGTATATTATATGATTTAAGACTTGTGCATGGCATTTTTATTATAAATATAACTAGGTTAGAACTTTGTGTATTATACGGGTTGTGTAAATGTAATTTTATATAATAAATAGTAAAAAAGATATATCTTAAAAAACTCGTATATTGCACGTGTTAAATAAAAAATTATGTCATATAATAACATAAACAGTCGTCAAGATTTGAACATTCCAAACCATTATAGTGATACGTCTAAAAACACTTATAATTTGATAGAAGCATATGTCCAACCTAGAATAAGCATTTCATTCTAGTGAAAAAAGACAATAATACAATTATTAAGTATATATCAAACAGGAACCTTTGAGTCTTAATTTACCATAATTTCAATAACCGAACTCCAAAGTATATATATCTACTCACAATATCTAAATTTCTGTTTAAATTATCTATAGAAAAACAAATATTTATTCTTATATTAATTTTTTGTTTAAAATTATTATTATTTAACATGATCATAATAAAAACAAACATATATTCTTATCTAATATTTTTATTAAAATTAAAATTATTTATTATTATTATTATTATTATTTTTATCTAATATGATCAGAATAAAAACAAATGTTTATCCTTATCTTAATTTTTGTACAAAATTATTTGTAGAAAAACAAATATTTATTCTTATCTAATATTCTATTTAAAATTATTACTATTATTATTTAATATGAGAGATAATAGGAAAATAAGGTGAGAAGTCACCAGGAAGTGACACCCGTCTATAAAAGATTTTCATTTATTAGTATAGAAAGACTTGTATTAAGCACCCTTGCGTTGCGGCGGTGGCATAAAACCGTGCAAAATAGTATCAATGTCACACCACCCCGAGCGACCATCAACACTGAATTTACAGCGTGTTAATGTGAAAAAAAATAGACCAAAACGTAAAACATAGAAAGTTATAACTAAGTCGATCTAGCGTCAAACGAAAAAAAATAGACAATGTAAAAACGTTCGTGTTAACTCTCAAAAATTTAAAACGAAGCGTAAAACAAAACGTAAAAACATTGAACCACACACGCACATTGTGCCGTGTTAACTCGCAAAATTTGGAACGAAGCAAAATCTAAAAATTAGGAAAACATGAAAAGTATAGAGGACCAAAGTTGAAAGCAAAAAAGTTGCGAGGTTAATTTGCAAAATTTAAATAGTTTTGGGTTAAAAATAATTTATCAAATTTTGGATTAAAAATAAATATCCAACTTTTTTTTGAAAATCTCCCCAAACATTAGGTAAAATACCTATATTCATAAATAAGTTGCCAATTTATAGAGTTTTAATTTTAATAATTAAATAAATTAACAAAAAGATATGTGACGTTTCTTTTTTGAAAATAAAGGTTTAATAAAAAAGTTACTTTTGAAATAAATTTATAAAAAAAGTTTTTGTCATTTTCGGTTTATAACATAAACATTATTTTTTAAATGAGTAAATTATTGTTTTGGCATGGTTTAGTCAATTTAACCATTTCTGTCTAAAAAAGAATCTTTTGATATGTCAGACACTGAATTGCATTTTATAACGGTTATGATCCCTTACACTAATTTTGTTACTTTTTTTTGCAGTTAAGTGTAAGGTAATTAGGTAATTCTATACCTTAGGATTGTTTTTTTTATAATTACAAAGCTTTTTTAATATTTATGAGATTATTAATGCAATATTCAAGTTTTTTTATATTTCGTTATTTTCATGATTATTATTTAACAAAATGTGTTTTAAATATACAAATAAATATGTATTTTCATTAACCGGTTATTGCTTTATTATCATCGTTTTTAGAATCATTTGTTTTTTAACCTTTTTTTAAAACCGTCTATTATTTTTAAAATGGTTCCTTTTTAATCTGTTTGTTTATTAAAATCGTTTTTTAAAGTCGTTTGTCTTTTTAAAGTCGTTTGTCTTTTTAAAGTTTTTTTAAACATTTCAAATTATATTTTTCTTTTTTAAATTCTTTTTAGAACTTTTTTAAAACAAATCGTTTTTTAAGTCGTTGATTTTTAAAAGCGTTTCTTTTTTAAATTGTTACTTTTAGAACCGTTTTTGAAATCGTTCTTTTCTGAAACTTTGTATTCAATTTACTTATAGTCGTTAGGGATAAAGAAATTCAAAAAATGAATGATCCAAAAATAGCAGGAATTTAAAAAACGATTGATTTTAAACGAGTTTGAAAAACGATGTTTATAAAAAAAACAAAACCTTAATAAAATAAGTTAACAGGTGTAAAGTTTTAAAAAACGCACAAATTTAAGAAACCCTAAAAGGTTAAAAAATAACAAATTTTGAACAAACAAACGATCCAAATGGAAGATTTGAGAAAAAGATAAAAGCATTCTAAAAAAGTTTGAAAATGAACGATTTTTTGCAAACATTTCATCAAAATAATTTATCTTTTTTTTCAAATCTTCCAATTCTTTTGTTTTTTATACGTGTGATTTTATAAAATTTAAAAAATGAACGATTTAAAAAAAATGAATTGTTTAAAAATGTTTAAAAAACAAACGATTTTAAAAAGAATGATATAAAGTGAAGTGTCTAGAAAAACTTTAAGAAACAAACGACTTTACAAAGAATGATTTAAAAAAAGCAAACAGTAATTTTAAAAATGATAGACGGTTTAAAAAAACGTTAAAAATTATTTTTAAAACGACGTTTATAAAAACAAACCATTAGTGAAAATACATATTTGTTTGTGTATTTAAAACGTATTTTGTTAAATAATAATCGTGAAAATAATGAAATTACAATAAAAAAACTTGATTAATTTCATTAATAATCTCTTAAGTATTAAAAGAACTTTGTAATTATCAAAAACAACCCCTAAGGTACATAATGATCTAACTACCCTTACGCTTAACTAAAAAAAAGTTACAAAGTTAGCGTTGGGGGAGGGGGGCAAAACCGTTATAAAATGCAACATTGGAGTCTGATATGTCAAAAGATTTCTTTTTGGGCTGAAATGTTTAAATTGTCTAAACTAAAGGTGCCAAGACAGTAATTTACTTTTTTTAAATATGCTTTATTAATTAAATTAATATGAAAACAAAAAAAAAATAATTAAGGGGAAAGGGTAGGAGTGAGCAAAGTCCAGTACCTGACCCGACCCGAAGATTACCCGACCAATCCGATACTCGAGAACCTCATATAACAGAACCCGATTAGCTACCCTAAATTCTAAATTTGGTTTCGGTTCATTACGTAATCGGGTCTCTCGGTCAAGTTAAAAAGACCGACCCAAACCTTTAACCCCCTCCCCCCTCTTTTTTTTCCCAGGATTATCACACAGTTCACACTTCCCACACAATATAGCAATTCCAAATCAAGGTTTCACCATTCAAGATTACTTATGCTGGTCTAGATTACACCTGTTCGATTTTATTCCAGTTTCATTTCGCTCCATTCCCGTTCCAAATTTGATCAATTTCATTCCAGAATTTAGAATTAGCAGTGGGTGAAATTATAGATTAGAAGGTATTTGAATCAAATATTAATGTTCTATACTATTGATTAAAGGTATGTAAGTTTTCAACAGTTCTAATTTAGAACCTTAAAGGAATTATGTACCTACCTACCTACCTGATAGCTTGAAGTTGAAACAAAGAAGTAGCAGTCCTTTCAATGTTTACTGATTGTTATTATTATGAATATGAATTAAAAATTGCTCAATGAAATATGCTCACCCACTACATGGGACAAAATAGTAATTTACATGAACAAGTCTATTAGTGTTTAATCAACCTTTTTATATAAAATAATCTTATCAATATACATTTCATTATTATGATTCATCTGATCATCCAAAGCTCGTTACTTTCCCGTCCTAGATCAGATCAGGACGTCAGGAACTGACAGGGATCTATTATGCATTTTTTAAAGAATTATTTTATACGTATTCTTAATTAAATAACATATATAATATGTTGTTGACTTGGTGTGCATCTTTACTAATTAGTCAAATACTGAATCTATTTGATATCTTTTATTTTATGAGATTAATGAACTTAAATAAATTTCTAGTAAAATTATGTTAGAATGTATTTGGCTCGTTCTATTTGGATATCCCTGTGAGATTATTGACCTTAAACAAATTTCTGCTAAATTTATGTTTGAATGTTTTTGGCTCGTTTTATTTGGACATCCCCGCATTCGGATTCAACACATATCATGTTGTATAGGGTGCATATAAACATATATAAGACATATACAAGTAACCCTAAACACTAGATCTATTGGCCAAGGTCAATTTAACTGTTATGATGTAACATCCTAAAAACGAGTTTGGTAATCAAACCACGTTAATATTAAAGAATGGGTAAAAGACCGTTAGCGGTGAAAGTTAAACTATGAACAAAATAACTAGGAACAAATAAACCTAGTTAAAAACATGTATACAAGTAACCAAACAATGAGTTGTAGTCTCCTTAATAATCAAAACTAAACTTGAGGGACCAAAACTGCCAAAAAGGGAACTTATATTATAAATAAATAAATAAAACACATAGTGAGTGTGTATGTGTTGTACGGCTGGAGAACAAGGGGTAAACCCTTATTCTTCTTAAATCATCAAATTGAATGATGAATTGAGCTTGGAATCGATGCATGAACGCATATAAACGATCACCTAATCGAGGGGATCATAAGGTATGTCTCAAAACTTAGATTTGGTGAAAATCATAACTTGAGACATGTTGATTACTTGCAATTAGATAGTTGGATTATGATCCAGAGATGAAATTAAGTGTATATGTATGATTGATTTCGTTAAACTTAAAGAAATCATGCACAATTTGATGTAAGATTTATTGTTAGTGATTAACAAGTAAATAATGAAATGGGTTCTTGACTATATGATGAAATTGATAATGTAGGATTGTTTATGATCATCATACTTGTATGCATGTGTAAGATACTCGAACAAATTAGAGATTCCAGTAAGTAATCATAAATGACTTGAAATGAGTTTTGTATGATACTATGAAATTGATGTTGTTAAATTTAATTGCGTATTCGTGAATGTTAATAGGTAGTTGACTTTCAAAAGTCAAACCGACCTATAATAAGATCAAATGGTGATTTTGATATAAAGTCCGTAAGGTGGAATGCTTTTGATAAATGATGACAATCTAACCATCTTGCGAAATGATAAAAGGTAGTTTGACGCTTGACAAGCTAGGAGGAAGCTTGGAGAGAAGCGAGTCAAACGGATCGAGTACGCGGAAAAATGCATAATCGGACTTCAAGGTAAGTAAAGCTTACATCTTTAAAATAGTAGAATTACTTATGTAGTTGAATAAAACGTTTTGAGTATTTGGAACAAGATTCTGAAATATAAAAGTTCCAATACGGACAAATACGGGTTGGAACAAGTGAATATGGTATTAAACTATAACTTGCGGTAAAAAGGGTAAAACGGTAAATTAGTCACGTGATGACGACTGAATAAGGAGTTTTGAAAAGGATACCATATGGCGTAAGCCATAATGGGTCAAGCGAATTAAGAGAAAATTTTTAAGCAATATGATCATATAGTGTAAAACGAAATGGGTTAAATACGTGAGATGGCAAATAAGTGCCATCTCTTAATGACCAACGGTTATTTATACCGAACGGGTCAAATGGTGATAGTATCACCATTTGACAATGATAACTAATATCGCTTGTTGATTTTTTTTGTGTTCTTGGAAAGAACAGAGCACGATACTTGAACGAATCAATGTATGAGCTGAGCCAGGTACGTGTAACGGGTCAAAACTCTCAACAAGGACTTAAAGGTCCGATGAGAGTTAATGAGTCATAAATTAATATTGGATTACCTAAGGTAAGGTAAATCCAATAATCTAATTCGTCAACATTATGGGGTTAAAGGGCAAAATCGGAAATGTTGAGCATAAATCGAAATAAATGCATAAGTCTTCGGGTTAAATATGCAAGAAAACATTTTACATTCATTTAAAAACAAGTTTCATTTTACAGTCATTTAAAAACTAGTTGTTAAGTTATATTTTTCGGTAATTTGCTATAATACTGATATTTAGCAAATTTCCAATTCAGGGTAATCACAAGCACTTCCGGATGATGATCAAGGCCGAAGAAGAACCGAATACAATCAAAGATCAAGCTTCCGCATTTGGTTTCAATATTACGAAACAAAATAGTAAGGACACGTCAAAATGTTTAACATAAATAAAGTTTTTTATAAACTCAAAGATTTAAAGTGACGTGTAATCGCATTTGCTCTTTTAAATGCGAAATAATTAATAAATATTCAATAAAATAAGATAGGGCCTTACAAGTTGGTAATCAGAGCTCAAGGTTAACGATCAAAGGTGTTCGGTTCGAGGCTTGGTTGCATGATTAAGTTATTATGAATATAAACGGTCTCGCATGTTAAAGTGTTGTAAACAACACATAGGGTTATCGTGTAAATGCACATTACCCCAAGTAAATTGGTAAAAGACCTGTATAGTTAACAAATTACGTATGTTAACAAGTATAGTAGAAAGCCTTGTATTATAGTACGGGTGCTTATTAATGTCAATGTTACTAATCTTTTGTGAACGTTCTAATTGAAGGATACTCGCATCTAAGGGTGGGGAGAGTTTAATGATTTACTGATATGACGACGAGTTAGTCCAGAGTATGACAAACAGAGCATGCTCATCAGGGAACTAAACCAAGTGAGAACACCGAATAAAGGTCAAACGACAATGAAAGCCCATGAGGGAAATATCACCCAGGTGCACACTTTAAATTATTGTATAACTAGTAGTATTTAACAGATACCTAATGAACGACGGTTGTATACGAGATTAAAACATGGGAAAATCGGACGGGATACCCATCCATGACAATGTTCCCAAGAGAAATTGGGCGGGTAATATGCATTGTTCACAATCGTGAAATAATAAAAAAAAATATAAAAGAGATCAGATCTAAAATCTTGGATGGGGTGACCATTCAAGTAGAAATTTTCAATAAAGATTTTATTGAGAAAAAGTAAAGATCACATAAATAAATGTGGTTACATAAAAGTCTTATAAAACGTAAAACATTCTATATGTTTTGAGATGAGAAAGGTAAAAACTAATAATTGTTAAATAACAATTAAACAAAGTTTTACCAAATAAATCAGAAATATGGACATGAACCGAGGATTTACTTGCATGGGAAGTAATGTGTTAGTTATAATAAGGTCATGTGTACCATGTGTTGATCGCTTACTCTGGCCAAGTAAATGATAAACACATGAGACCATGAACTTGTTATAATAAACACATATACATTCAATGTGGTAAAATCGAGGTGAATAGAAAAGTTAAAAGATCCATGGGGCCAAGAAACTTATAAGTGTAGTTGTATAAATGGTTGTCGTGGAAACCATAAAAACGGTAATAGGCGCACATAGAAAGAAATGACCCAAGGAAACCATGGTTGACAAAAAGGGCACGTAAAACCAAGGTATAAATGACCCGCAAGATCATAGAAACGGAGGTAGTGCCCACACGGAAAATGATCAAAGTCGATGACTATAATCGTAGAAAAGATAAAAAGAGAAAAGAAAGAATTAAAATGTTTAACACAAATAAAATTTTTTATCAACTCAAAGATTTAAAATGACGTGTAATCGCATTTACTCTTTTAAATGTGAAATAATTAATAAATATTCAATAAAATAAGATAGGACTTTACATATGAAGTACCCTCTCTTATACGGTTTGTGTCGTAAAAACATACACACTAGATTTATCATCACATAGTCGTGTAAATGAAAATACACACGACGACTTCAACATCTCGTGTAAGTACTAGAGGCATGGGTGGGAATGCAGTTTTACTTTGGATTATAGGGTTCACGTGCCTTTGTAACGGTCCTCAGGGGAGATATGTATATGAACAATACCACACACCTATGTGATTGGGAACCAAAGGCTTGTGATTTGAATTATGTATATTTCTTTAATTTATCATGATCAATAATTGTTCCTTTTAACAGTTTGCAGGAATTTAGTCAAGCAAAACTCATGTAAAACAATTTAGTATCACATTCAATGTTTTCATTAGTAAAAATGACAAATTTTCTAGTAAATAATCATGTAAAACATATTTTATTTAGGACATATCAATCCACATTGTAAACAAGTCTTTAGTGTGAAGATTGTCAGCGTGTTTATGACACGGGAGACTTGAGAGGGGTATGTAGTAAACACAAAATTAGTTCCTTATATTTGGATAATAGAGTAAAATCTTTAGGGCCATTGGTGGCTTAAACTTATGATCATGCTTAAACTAAAATGATTTATTCAAATGTGTGTCTGTTTGATCGCTTCTATTTTATTGAACTCATAAACTTAAGAATGTTTAAAATTGTTAAATGTTATTCGGTTACAAGATTTTTTAAATTCCAATAAAAATCATATCAATAAGAACTCATAAACTTAAGTCATAATCAATGTGGGGACAAGATATCATAATGCTTAATAATTGTTATGTACCAGCCCAATGAACTATCGAATTAACTTAGAAAACAATGAAAATTAATAATGTTATAAGTAACAAGTCTTGATGAAAGTTAATAATGTTGTAAGTAATCAGTCATGACTAAGGACTTATGTCGAACTCCGTAAGTCAAAGTCAATATAAAACGCTCATCACATAAATGACAATACAAGTTAAAGTGGGCCGGGTATAATGTTTTTTGTCCTTCGAATGTTATTTGAACGTTGACCATAAAATTGATTTGTAATTTTCCTTTTAACTCTTTAAGAATATATTTTCAGGGTAATAGATTATGTTAATAACTAAGAAGGTTTCATTTTAAATAAAATTTATATCGAAAGGTCAATAAAAATAAGTGTGTCGTAACGGTATAGTAAGAAATTTATACAACATTATATTTGAAAAGAAACAAGATATGTTACATTGATTGAAAATCATACAAATAAATACCGGCACCGGTTCTGATAATATCGATAGCCGTACAAACGTTGTTCGGTTGGTAGACAATCGGTGTAGCATACAACACAAAAGAATACATTATTCTGAAAACAACTCGATTCGTTATGTTACCAGTACGGGTATAGTTTACGATACAAAGAAACTTACAATGGCTTTATTGAACAAAAGTTGTTTTATGTAACCCAAAAAAAGTTAGTGTAACCCAAAAAATAAAGTTGTGTTTTACATCGATCGAAAACGAGAAAAACAAATATCCATATCGGTTCCGATAATACCAATACCGGTACGGCTATGATGTTGTCCATTTGGTATCGGTTTCGTTTGTAATGGTACCGACACTTTTTGTAGCAGATGATACAAAACGAATACTCAATTTCGAACACAACTCTGTTTTCAATAAAATATATACCGGAATGTCGAGAAAAAAACTAAACACAAATGCATATTTGTTTTTTTTAAACTAACGAAACCAAGTTATCTAAGAAAAATCAATTAGTAAAAAGCAAATAGATAAAAGATGTATATTATGTATAGTAAAAGGGGTGAAAATAAAAACTAAGACTAGAAATATTAATTTTACCATTCGTGCAATAATAAGAAACTAACAAGATGTATGAATGAGTAAAAGTTTATTGTATATATTAGAGCATTTACATTGGAGTCTTTCTATTTCTCGATAAATATAAGAAAAAAATAGAAAAAATAGCTAAAACTTATTACATCAGAGCCTCTGTAACAGAGAAAGTTTTATAGAAAACTAACGTAATCTTTTGAACTTAGAGGCTTATTATTCATCCAATCTATGTATTATTCAATCTATGTATTATTGTGAGTGCATAAAACCGAGGAAAAAATAAAATAAGTGTTTATGAGTAAGATAGAGATAGAGATAGAGATGGAAAGTTGGATGTGAGATGTTTTAAAAAAATAAACAAAGTTTAGAGAAAATGATGTTGTTTTAGTTAAATTAAATAGACGGAGATAAACAGTCGGGTGAAATGCTCTTAGAGTACCCAAAATGGAGTTTTTATCCTCTTACCCATATCTAAATTATAAAGAAAATATGAGATTTTATTTACTTTTTACTTATTTATTGACATCCTCATCCATATATCTCATTACCCTACAACCAAACTAGGTGGAAAACTAAAGCAAACCATCATATTTGGGGATCACTATCCATCCCATATCTCATATTTTGAGTGTTTGTAAGTGGAAAATGTATTATTTAATTCATAATGAATATATATATATATGTGTGTGTGTGTGTGCGCGCGTGCGCACGCGCTTGCGCGAGAGTCGATTTTGTAGAGGGCTTTTTTAATAAATTTTTTTTATGAATATATGTGTATTACATACCCTATGTCTATCTAAAGTACGAGTATAATATTTGTTTGAAGTCCCAACTTCTATTGAGCGACTTTGAATAAGAGCATCTTCAATAGGTTTTGACTTTTTAGCTTATGTAGCATCATTAGGCATTTTTAGGTGCCACATGCATGTACATGGATGGGGTTGGACACTTATATGAGAGGGGTAGGAGAGAGAGTAAGGTAGGATGACGGTTATTTGTGTAATGTTCGCATTCTATACTTTCCTTATTTAGAAAATGTAATCATATTCTTTTTATGGAAAACTTGTATCCATGTCATGTTTGTATTTTGTTTCCAACTTTGTAATCAGAGAATCTGATCATGATGGAAATTCATATTTTATTCAAACTTGTTATACATGCAATCAATCAATTCAATACGTGTTTTCATGCAAAACAACACTTGTTATACGTGCAATACTCACACATTACACCTTTATACTTGAAATGCTTAAACACCGACTAAAACACGTAAAAATGGGCCAAGCTGACGCCCTCGTGAGAACTGGAGCTCACTTCGTACGAAGTGAAGCTCACTTCGCATGAAGTGAAACTCGCAGCAAACCGTTCTATAAATAAGGGCACACTTCCCTCCTTCAAACTTTCCGAATCTTCACACTTTATCTCAAAATTGCAAATTATTGGCAGAAACTTCTCAACCTTCTAAGTGAGTGTTAGCTCACTTCTCTTCTTATTTTTACGATTTCTTCTTTCAATTTATTCTTGTTCTTGAACTTTACTTTGATTCTAAATTAAATGTACCAAGTGTTGAAACTAACTAAGTTCACCATCCTCGACATAGATGGACTTGTGTTTTAGTAAGTGTGTGAACGATGGGAGCCTTGGCTTTTCGAATTAAGTTCTACCACCTCACTCATACGCTTTATGTTAAAAACTTATATTTCATTTCCGTTCATTCATGACCAACCGGGTTTATCAACTGTGTTGATAAACTTTGCGCTTTGGTGAACCATATAATGAGGTGTTCATACCTCCATGCTTGATCTGTATGACATATCTGAAGGACTAAAAGACTTAACCTATATAATATAACGTATAAATATATAACTAGCCGAGTACATGATACTAACCGATGCATGGTTAGGTCTTATGAGCTTAGGTTATTCTGTCTCGTTTCTAAATCCCTCGTTTACAGCATTCAGGGTCAAAACGAGTATTAGACGAGATACATATTCGAAAAATGTTAACTTCGTACGAAGTGGACCCTCACTTGTAACATCTGTGTAAAACGGGTTTCAAAAACCCGCACCATTTCCATTAATCAAGTGTATTATTTATGTTATTTCTAGTTTTTTTTATATACATAATTAATAATCTTAATGATATAATAAAATAATTAATCAATTTATAATTAATAATATCATATAATTAAATATAGATTTAGCAAATTAAATAAAATAAAAACACCAAAAGGGGTAAACCGAGAATCGAACCTGGGTCGCCCGGATAGTCACACGCACCAAACACCACTACGCTGCACACACATGATGTGTTAGATTTTGTATATCAATATATATACGCAACTGGGCGGGAAACCTGCAGCTATAACCGGAATTATCGCAAATCTTCCATGCGCTTTTCCTTTTCGAATTTCCGACAACTGTCATGGTTATATTAGGCAAACTGCAAGCACAATGGCTGTCATCTCCGCGGTAATCTATCAATCACCCGAATTGGTTTCCAAAACCGAAACCAAACCCACCTTTGTTTCAATCTATAAATACCTATCACAATCCCACACCCAAATTCGTTCAATTCTTTCTCCTCTAAACGCAAGTCTTCTCTGCTCAAAGTATTCCCCTTGTTTCACCAGAAATTGCAGTCGGCCGCCTGACATAACTCGCTGGGAAAAGAGTCACTACCGACCGGTAACAACCCTTTTCTTTCTAATTCAATTCGTATACTAATTCGGTAACTATAGGTATGATGATCAAGTATAATTAAGTTTTGAAATCAAGGAACGGGTTTTGGGTAAAATCTTCAACGAAGAAGATGAAGAACAGTGTGTGTATATATATTATAATTCGGAGTCTTAATCGGGTTAGACACACAGTCCAGCGGTGGACTGTGTGCAAACACAACACTCCTGTCTCCGGTTCGAGACTGATTCATGACCATGCGATGATTTTTATTTTGAAGAATCTTATCATTTGGCAGTATGTAAATAAATATAATATAAAATCAAGTTTCATTGGGTTAGACACCCAGCCCAGTTGGTTGGGCTGGGTGCAAATCACAGTTAAGGTCATGGGTTCGAGCCCTATTGGTACGCGGTTTAATCGATTCTTAAAAGCTTTTTAATTTACTTAAACCAGAAAAGATTTAAACCGTATATAAATATAATAGGAAGCATGAGCTTAACGGGTTAGTCACCCAGCCCAATTGGTTGGGCTGGGTGCAAAATAACATCAAGGACCCAGGTTCGAGTCCGCTCCCACTCACCGGCCTGATCATTTTAAAACTTTTTAAAAATTTACCATTTTCTGAAGGAACCTAAACTGTGTATAAGAATAATTAAAAACTAAATCCTAACAGGTTAGACACGTAGCTCAGGTGGAAGAGCTGCGTGCACCGCGAGGTCTCGAGTTCGAACCCGGTCACATGCAATCCAATCCCACAAAGAACCGGTCAGATCAACCTGTCAGATCTGACAGTTTTTATAAATATTTTTATTTTATTTATATTTATATTTTTATAATTAATTGTTCTATTTTATTTATTCTACCTTATGTTATTACTTTAACTTAAATATATATGTTCCAAAGGTTTTCAAACCGACAATAATAATCTAAAAATCCTAAAACGAGAGATTATAACTTAAATATTAGTTTATTATTTACCGAATTACCACGTTATTATTTCTAGGTTAGTACTCCTTCATCGGATAAATTCCCAACTCGTGCGCTCTCTTTACCACTCAAGAATACGCATCCAAGGTGAGTGAATCTCTACACATTCCCCGTTTTAATCACGTGTTGGGGTGTATCATGTGTCGTACCATTCCTTTATTTTATTTAAACACTTGTGCTTATATCATTTTGTGATCAAATGTGTATTGGTTGTTGTGTGGTTTATATGTGGATTAAATTTATCATTTCAGTGCACTCATTTCATTAGGCCCATCAGTTTCTCGTGGGATACGGGTTGAGCATCAGGTGCCTCATTAGATCGGCTCTGTTTGATTGAGCCTTGATCTCAGATACATCATCATTCATGTCATATATTCATTCAATGTGGTTTGTGATTGGTTACATATATATATTTGCTCACATGTGACATATGCACTAATCTTCTTTAATAAACAAAGCAAGCAATTATATAAAATGTTTTATCAAGGTTCACTCGCCAACTTTTGTTGACCCAAAATCTCCCCTGTTTTACACATGATACAGGTGATCCAATTGACGAAAGAAACACTTAGGATGGCCTAGAAGAATAAACAAGTTATTGCGTTGGAATAAACATTTAGATTTGTTTTCTTTATTTGTATTCGTATGAATTTTGTTTATTGGATATTTAAATTTGTAATTTGAATTTAATAAATATGAAACTTCTTAGTAAATATCATGAGCTTTGGTGATAACCCAATCATGCCCCGACTTTTATTCCGCTGCGGGTCGTGGTGTGACAGATTGGTATCAGAGCTTGTGACTATAGGGATATAGGATAGGTTATTAGACCCTTAGAGCCTATACTATAGTTGATTAAATTTTAATTGTTTATGTGTTTCATGCAAAATAAATTTTAATTATTTTCACACCCAATATTATGCAAGCACTCTCACAAGTACGTGTTGATATGCAATGCTCATCATAGTTCATATCCTCATAACATGTCATACCTATGAAAGCACACACCTCACGGTTTCCATGATTTTCGCAATGTTTTCGTATTTTTCAAATCACATCAAAGTGAGTTTTCACGACGGGCATGTAGTAACTGGAAGGGTACGAGTACCGGTAGTCGGAACGTCCTGTCTAGGCTTGGCATTCGTATAAATCCAAAATAAAGGACCAGTTTGCCTACCTGGGGACTAACGATGAGAGTACGAAGGACCTATTAGGCCAAAGCATGCTATACCAAGCGTCGTGTGAGCTAACCCCACTTTGAGTTGTCATTGTGTCTACACCGGGACACCCTCCGACCATACATCTCGCAATCATGTTTTGACGATTTTCATTCGGGTGGTGCGAGTGTTAACCCGCCGACACCAATGTGAATCCTACCAAGCCCAATAGTCATGGGGGCCCACATGACTACACATGCAATGGTATGGGGGACATTTGGAGGCTCAAACATGAGCAAACCCAAGACATCCTATGGATGTAGTTAAATTATTTTCAGTTATGTTGTTTTCATTCTTTTTACGACACATGACACCTAGGAAATTCTTGAACTCACAATCTTCCTACATATGTTCCTGTAGATGTCGGCTAGGCAATTACGTGGAGGTAGAAGGTCAGGAAAGTCAAACGAACGCTTGGTCACACAAATTGCTAAACAAATGGCTGCAGTGCTTCCTGACATCGTGCTACAAGTTCAACAAGCCCTCACCGCTAATCCCATCAACCCTCCCAACCAAGAAGACCAAAGCGTCGCCAACCCTCCTCCCAAAACCCCCAAATGCCCCTACAAACACTTCAAATCCTGCGATCCCCCAAAATATGAAGGGACTGAAGGTGTCACCGCTCTCCTTCACTGGTTTGAGGAGATGGAAACACTTTTCTCATGCGACTGTCCAGAGGACCGTAAGGTACGTTACGCGACTGGAAGATTGTTTGGGGTAGCCCTTACCTGGTGGAATACGGAAAAAGGGTAAGCGAGGTGTTGAAGATGCCATGGCTTTGACATGGGAAGAGTTAAGGGAAATCATGACGAGATGCTTATGTCCAAGAAGCGAAATCAAAAAGCTAGAAGACGAGTTTCACGCATTGAAACAAAAGGAAGGAGACCACACTTCATACAATAAGAGATTCCTCGAGTTAAACCAAATGGTTCCCAATCTGTTCACCCCATTATACCGCCTCGTCGAACACTACATTCGAGGCCTCCCCTCGAAAATCCAAGATTCGGTTTTATGCACTTCGCCTGCAACACTTGAAGCCGCAATGGAGTTAGCTACGGAACTCACTAAAAATCGCATTCGAAACGGCAAATTCAAAGATGAGAAGAAGAAAACACCCATTGAGACCCCAATTCCAAACCACCCAGGATCATCCTTGAAGTTTGCTGGTAAGAGGAAACGAAATGGCAAGAACTTTGCTGTCACCCAAACCAACCCTCCCATCGCTGCTGCTCCAATTGTAACATCCGTCGAAATACGGGTTTTCCAAACCCGCTTCGTTTATTAATCGAATAATCAGTTTCGTATTTTTGTTGCTCATTTAATGCTTATTTTAATTTTAAACAATACATAACTAATAAACATTTTAGATTATGGAAATTTAAAATTGTTAAAAAAATAAAATTAAAACAATTAAAAATGAAAAGGGGCTGTCGGGTTTCGAACCCGGGCCAGCCGGAGAACCTTAACACCAAACACATAACCACTCCGCCACTTGATGTCTTTGTGAAATCTGGGAAACAAATAAAACATATGATCACCTGAGAAATCACCTGTTTGCGCCAAAACTGAAACCGATATCGGCTTTCAACATTCCAGTCGATTGAGTTATTGTAATTACTGGTTATAACCGATGAAAACATTACGATGCACGATCTCAATCAATTCGGCTTTTATTGAACTTGAATTCATATGATTTCGGGTTTAATAACCGAAAACATTCACTTCCTGAATTACTCCAACAATATCATCATCTCGCGACTCAAAATCATTCACAGAACCTCCAATTTCACTTTCGCTCTATTTTCAGTTCGTCGGAAACGCTTTCTGAAATCGCCGGACTTTCGCCGGAAAACCGTGTCTTTCATCAAAACGGTAAATTCTCAAATCTTTCATCTTCTATCTGTTGTTAGACTTTTACTAACTCAAACCCTCTAATCAGAATCGGTCCCAGACGACGATATCGGATAATCTGGAGTCGCCGGAAAACTTCTGAAAATTTCTAAATTGCGCTGTGAATCGGTATGAGCTCTGATAACTCTTGTCTAGTCATTCAGTTTCACAAATTGTTAATCAAAACTGTTAATTGGTCCGCTCAGACGGAGTTCATAAAACAGAGCCGACGACTTCGCCGGAGTTCTGAGAAAAGTCGTCATTCCGGTACATTCATTCCCAAAACTTTTCCTATCCGTTACATTTTAATCACTTATATGTCTGTTAATTGAATTGAACAAGATCAGTCGAAAATCAGTTGTCTGGGTTATTGTAACGAAGAAGATGAAGTTAGGCTTTATATAAATTTAATATAAATCGGATTATATCTCGGGTTAGACACACAGTCCAGCGATGGACTGTGTGCAATTGAAACGTAGCGATACCGGGTTCGAGTCCGTCCTTGTTCCGATTCGTCACAATATTCAGACTTTTTATAAAACCCAAATATGAAAACTTCCAGTTAGTATATAAGAGAAATAAAAACAAGTGTTTTAACCAGGTTAGACACACAGTTCAGCGGTGGACTGTGTGCAACGTTAATCAACAGGTCCCGGGTTCGAGACCTGTTACGCACGCCGGTTCGATAGAATTAAAATCCTTCTTAAAATAAATGAATATTGGAATAAATTAATTAGTATATAAATATAATTAAAAACAGAAATATTTCGGGTTAGACACGTAGCTCAGTTGGTAGAGCTGCGCGCACGCGTACGGGAGGTCACAAGTTCGAACCTCACTCAGTGCAAATAATATACACGACCGAACCGGTCAACAAGTCAAAGTCAAATAGTCAACGGTCAACCCAAAAAGTCAACATTTTTTTTATATTTTTATTTATTTATTTAATTTAAAAATCAATTAAAAATACTTAAAAATAATGTTTTTAAAGTTAGAAAATAGCCTTAAACTCACAAAAATATATCCAAAAATCCTATTAAAATTGTTAATAAAATCCTTACCGTACCTTTTCGTTATTATTTAGGTTAGTTATTCCTCGTCGATCAATCCTCTAAACTCGTGCGCATTCAACATCTTCAAACGAACGCACCCAATGTGAGTGAATCTCTACAAATTCCCCGATTTAATCACGTTTTTGGGGTGTATCATGTGTCTAATTATTTATTACATTTAAACAATTGTGCATCCATCATATCCATGATCAAATGTGTATTCAATATGTATCAACTGTTTGTGTGGTTATTGTTTAGATTAAATTTATCATTTTCAGTACATACATTATCATAGGCCGCCGCTCCCCATTACCTATGAGCGTGAGCTGTTCCCCATTACCTATGAGCGTGAACGAGGCGTTGCCAACATACGATCGGCTCCGTTTGATTGAGCCTTGATCGCACATACATTCATCATAGGCCGTCCGTTCCCCATTACCTATGAGCGTGAACGAGACGTTGCCAACATTTACATTATCATTCATGTTATATATTCATGCAAGGTGGTTTGTTATTGTATGTTATTGTTTGTTATTGTTATTGTTATTGTTATTGTATGTTTATTTACGTTTGCTCACATATGGTTATTGCACAATTTTCCATAATAAATATAACAAGAAATCAATAATAAATGTTTTCTAACAAGGTTCACTCGCCAACTTTTGTTGACCCAAAACCCCCCATTTTTACACATGATACAGGTGATCCAGTTGCAGCAAGAAACATATAGGATGGCTTAGAAGAATAAACTGGTTTAGACTTTGGATTGTTTAGTTAGTTATTTTTCTTTGTAATTGTTTGAACATGTTTGGAATATTGAGGATGTAATTTTGAATTTAATAAATATGAAACATATTAGTAAACATCATGAGCTTTGGTGATAACCCAATTATGCCCCGACTCTTATTCCGCTGCGGGTCGGGGTGTGACAGATTGGTATCAGAGCCATGACTATAGGGATATAAGATAGGTTAATAGACCCTTAGAGCCTATACTATAGTTGATTAGAATTTTTAAAATTATTTGTGTGCTACATGCAAGATTCATGATGTTTATATGTTTTATGTTTATTGTTACGTTCAATGTTATGCAAGCATGTTCATAAGTACATATTATTTTACAATGCCTATCATGAATCATATTCTCATAACATATCATATCCATGAGAGCACACACCACACAATTTCCATGACTTTTGCAACGGTTTTAGTATTTTCAAATCACATCAAAGTGAGTTCTCATGACGGGCATGTAGTAACTGGAAGGGTACAAGTACCGGTAGTCGGAACGTCCTGTCTAGGCTTGGCATTCGTATAAATCCAAAATAAAGGACCAGTTTGCCTACCTAGGGACTAACGATGAGAGTACGAAGGACCTATTAGGCCAAAGCATGCTATACCAAACGTCGTGTGAGCTAACCCCACTTTGAGTTGTCATTGCGTCTACACCTGGACACCATCCGACCATACATCTAGCAAACATATTTCATGGTTTTAATTCGGGTGATGCGAGTGTTAAACCGCCAATACCAATGTGAATCCTACTAAGCCAATAGTCATGGGGGCCCACATGACTATACAGGTGAAAGTATGGGGGACATTTGAGGCCAAAACATGAGCAAACCCAAGACATCCTATGGATGTAGTTGCATTATTGATGTTTATGTTACTTTTATTTTTAAGACACATGACACCTAAAAAGACTCTTTAAACTCACAATCTTCTTATGAATGTTCCTATAGATGTCGGCTAGGCAGCAACGTGGGGGTAGAAGGTCAGGAAGTTCAAACGAACGCTTGGCCACCCAAATCGCAAAACAAATGGCCGCGGTGCTTCCTGACATCGTAGTTCAAGTCCAACAAGCTCTCGCCGCAAATCCCATCAACCCTCCCCAGCAAGAAGACCAGAATGTTGACAACCCTCCCTCCAAAAAGTGCTATACAAACATTTCAAGTCTTGCGATCCCCCGAAATTTGAAGGGACCGAAGGTGTCACTGCTCTCCTCCATTGGTTTGAGGAAATGGAAAACACTTTCCTCAATTGCGATTGTCCCGAGGATCGCAAGGTACGTTACGCAACCGGGAGGCTATTTGGAGTAGCTCTTACCTGGTGGAATCAAAGATGCAATGGCCTTAACGTGGGAGGAGTTAAGGGAAATCATGACGAGACGTTTCTGTCCAAGAAGCGAGATCAAAAAGTTAGAGGATGAATTTCACTCGTTGAAGCAAAAGGAGGGAGATCATACTACCTACAACAAGAGGTTTTTAGAGTTGAACCAAATGGTCCCTAACTTGTTCACCCCATTTTACCGCTTAGTCGAACACTATATTCGAGGCCTCCCCTCGAAAATTCAAGACTCAGTTCTCAGCACTTCGCCTGCAACACTCGAAGCTGCTATGGAACTAGCTAACGAGCTTACTGAGAATCGTATTCGCAACGGCAAATTTAAGGACGAGAAAAAGAAAGCCCCCGTTGAGGGCCAAACTTCAAACCATTCCACATCCTCCTCAAAGTTTGCTAACAAGAGGAAACGAAACACCAGAAACTTTGCTGTCACACAAACAAATTTCCCTATCCCTGCTGCACCCATTACCCAAGTTGCCCCCTCACCTGCACCATATAAAAGGCCATACTCTGGCCCATACCCAAAGTACAACCGTTGCCAATACCATCACTTTCCTGATCATCCCTGCCAACATTGCACCGGCTGTGGTCGCGCAGGTCACACCATTCAAACCTGTCGCGTACCTCAGCGAACGAACCGCCATCAGCCCTCAACCCAAACCCACCATCAGATAGTGAGTCAAGCCCAACAACCTTTACTACTACCACCTACCCAACATGTAACCTAATCCTACTACCAACCCAACTATCCCATGGTGCAACCTATGCGGGCTTGTTACAACTGTGGAGACCCGAACCACTTCAGGAACACCTGTCCACGCCTAGTGAATATTATCCATGCCCAAGCTCAAGCTAATCCAGTAAACCAGGCTAATCAAGCTACTCCACCTGCAAGAGGAAGAGCTTTCAACATCAACGCTAATCAAGTTAGGGCTGACAACAATGTGGTTAACGGTACGTTTCTCATCAATGGTAGTTATGCATCCATGTTATTTGATACTGGCGCGGATAAAAGTTTTGTGTCCTTAGAATTTGAACCCATCCTCAACCAAACTCGTGATAAACTCATGGAATCCATAACGGTAGAAGTTGCTGACGGAAAACGGTCTCATTAAATTCTATTATACGCAATTGTACTCTCACCCTAAACGATCACGATTTTCCAGTTGACCTCATTCCTATGAAGTGGGAAGTTTCGACATTATAATTGTATGGACTGGCTCACCAACATCATGCTGAAGTTGTATTCGCCGCGAAAAGTTTATACGCATTCCTCTTTCAAACGGTCAGACCCTACGAATCTTTGGAGAAACCCCTTCGAAAGGCTCAAATTAATGTCCTGCCTTCAAGCCCGAAAATATCTCCGCAGGAATTATGTCGCATTTCTAACTCATGTCGTCAAAAAGGGAACCAAGGAGAAGAAACTCGAAGACATCCCAGTAGTAAAAGATTTTCCACAAGTTTTTCCTGACGACATTTCAGGACTTCCTCCCGTGAGAGAAGTCGAATTCCTCATTGATCTTATACCTGGAGCTACACCAGTTGCAAAATCTCCTTATAGGTTAGCCCCATCCGAAATGCAAGAGCTAGCCAGTCAATTGCAAGAGCTGACTGACAAAGGATTCATACGTCCTAGCTCCTCGCCTTGGGGTGCACCTGTCCTTTTTGTGAAGAAGAAAGATGGAACGTTTCGCATGTGAATCGACTACAGAGAACTCAACAAGTTAAAGGTCAAGAACCGCTACCCAATACCTCGTATCGATGATCTTCTAGACCAACTTCAAGGCGCCAGCTGTTTTTCAAAAATCGGCCTTCGTTCTGGTTATCATCAACTCAGAGTACATGAAGAAATTCCGAACTCGTTATGGTCATTATGAATTCATGGTCATGCCATTTGGTTTAACCAACGCTCCAGCTGTCTTCATGGATCTAATGAACAGAGTCTGCAAACCCTATCTCGATCGCTTTGTTATAGTCTTCATCGACGACATCCTCATTTACTCAAAGTCTAAGTCTGATCATGAACGACACCTTCGACTCATCCTTACACTCGTAGGGAATGAAAAGCTCTACGCCAAATTCTCCAAATGCGAATTCTGGTTAAAAGAGGTACAATTCCTTGGACATGTCGTCAATGACAAGGGAGTACATGTCGACCCCTCAAAGATCAAAGCAGTACAAGAATGGCAAGCGCCACGTACACCAACCGAAGTAAGATCATTCCTTGGTTTGGCTGGTTATTATCGTCGTTTCATTTCAAATTTCTCCCGTATTGCTGTACCACTCACGACTTTAACACATAAAGGAAAACCCTTCATATGGGGACCCAAACAAGAAGAAGCCTTCCAAACCCTTAAACAAAAACTCTGTGACGCACCTATTCTCACTCTTCCTGAAGGTTGTGATGACTTCGTGGTTTATTGCGACACGTCAGGGCAAGGACTAGGCTGTGTTCTAATGCAAAGAGGAAAGGTGATAGCTTATGCTTCTAGACAACTCAAAACTCATGAGAAGAACTACACCACCCACGACCTAGAACTTGGAGCCGTTGTGTTCGCTCTTAAGATATGGAGACATTACCTCTACGGTACTAAGTGTGAATATACACTGACCACAAGAGTCTTCAACATATCTTCAACCAAAAGGAGTTAAACATGAGGCAACGAAGATGGGTCGAACTTCTTAATGACTACGACTATGAAATTCGGTATCATCCTGGCAAGGCAAACGTGGTGGCCGATGCACTCAGTCGAAAGGGTTATGCGAACTCCATTTGTCTTCTATGTTCGCAAAAACTGATATCAAAGATCAAATCCGAGAAGCCCAACATATTTCAGTAACGGAAAACGACGTACGAAAGGAGCTGTCTTGTGGAGCTGAACTTAAAATTGAAACTAAATCCAACGGTATTCTGTACTATCTAGATCGCATATGGATTCCTGACCACAACAACCTTCGTGAATTCCTTATGAATGAGGCGCACAGAACACGATACTCTATACACCCAGGAGCCGACAAGATGTATCAAGACCTTCGATACACCTACTGGTGGCCTGGAATGAAAAAGGATATTGCTGTTTTTGTTTCCAAGTGCCTTACATGTTCCAAAGTAAAAGCTGAACATAAAAGACCCTCAGGACTTCTGGTCCAACCTGAAATACCTGTATGGAAGTGGGAAAACATAACCATGGACTTCATTACCGGGTTACCTCGCACTTCTGGTGGGTATGACACTATATGGGTAATCATTGATCGTCTTACAAAATCAGCTCACTTTATTCCGATCCGCGAAGATTTCAAGAACGAGAAGTTAGCTCGTATTACATCAGCGAAATTGTAAGCCGTCATGGTGTACCGTTAAGCATTATTTCAGATCGTGATGGTCGTTTCACTTCACGAACATGGCAAGCCGTACAAGCCGCTCTGGGTACACGATTAGACCTCAGTACCGCTTATCATCCTCAAACTGATGGACAATCTGAACGCACCATCCAAACTCTTGAAGACATGCTTCGAGCATGTGTCATAGACTTCAAGGGAAATTGGGACGCCCATCTACCATTAGTTGAATTTTCGTACAACAACAGCTATCATTCAAGTACCGCATGGCACCTTTCGAAGCTTTATATGGTCGTAAGTGCCGATCTCCAGTATGTTGGCACGAAATTGGGGAAACTCAAATCACCGGTCCAGAACTAATTCAAGAAACAACAGACAAGATCCATCAAATTCGAAACAATCTTCTAGCGGCACAAAGTCGTCAAAAGAGTTATGCAGATAAACGACGAAAGCCCTTGGAGTTTAACATTGGTGATCATGTACTTTTAAAAGTATCAACGTGGAAGGGAGTAGTTCGTTTTGGCCAAAAGGGCAAGCTAGCACCACGCTACATAGGACCTTTCAAGATACTCGAAAGAGTAGGACCTGTAGCATACAAGCTTGATCTACCAGAAGAACTCAACAGAATTCACCCCACATTCCACGTATCAAACTTGAAGAAGTGCCTCGCCGATGAAAACCTCCATATTCCCCTGGAAGATATTCAGATCGATGAATCTATGCACTTCATTGAAAGACCAGTAGAGATCATAGACTTCGGAGAAAAACGTTTAAGACGGAGTCGTATTCCAATTGTTAGGGTACGCTGGGAGTCAAGACGGGGACCTGAGTTTACTTGGGAACGTGAAGACTCAATGCGCGAAAAATACCCGCATCTTTTTCCTGTTACTACTACAACTTAAATTTCGGGACGAAATTTCTAAAAGTAGGGGATACTGTAACATCCGTCGAAAAACGGGTTTTACAAACCCGCTTCGTTTATTAATCGAATAATCAGTTTCATATTTTTGTTGCTCATTTAATGCTTATTTTAATTTTAAACAATACATAACTAATAAATATTTTAGATTATGGAAATTTAAAATTGTTAAAAAAAATAAAATTAAAACAATTAAAAATGAAAAGGGGCTGCCGGGTTTCGAACCCGGGTCAGCCGGAGAACCTTAACACCAAACACATAACCACTCCGCCACTTGATGCCTTTGTGAAATCTGGGAAACAAATAAAACATATGATCACCTGAGAAACCACCTGTTTGCGCCAAAACTGAAACCTATATCGGCTTTCAACATTCCAGTCGATTGAGTGATTGTTATTACTGGTTATAACCGATGAAAACATTACGACGCACGATCTCAATCAATTCGGCTTTTATTGAACTTGAGTTCATATGATTTCGGGTTTAATAACCGCAAACATTCACTTCCTGAATTACTCCAACAATATCATCATCTCGCGACTCAAAATCATTCACAGAACCTCCAATTTCACTTTCGCTCTATTTTCAGTTCGTCGGAAACACTTTCTGAAATCGCCGGACTTTCGCCGGAAAACCGCGTCTTTCATCAAAATGGTAAATTCTCAAATCTTTCATCTTCTATCTGTTGTTAGACATTTACTAACTCAAACCCTCCAATTAGAATCGGTCCCAGACGACGATATCGGATAATCTGCAGTCGCCGGAAAACTTTTGAAAATTTCTAAATTGAGCTGTGAATCGGTATGAGCTCTGATAACTCTTGTCTAGTCATTCAATTTCACAAATTGTTAATCAAAACTGTTAATTGGTCCGCTCAGACGGAGTTCATAAAACAGCGCCGACGACTTCGCCGGAGTTCTGAGAAAAGTCGTCATTCCGGTACATTCATTCCCAAAACTTTTCCTATCCGTTACATTTTAATCACTTATATGTCTGTTTATTAAATTGAACAAGATCAGTCGAAAATCAGTTGTCTGAGTTATTGTAACGAAAAAGATGAAGTTAGGCTGTATATAAATTTAATATAAATCGGATTATATCTCGGGTTAGACACACAGTCCAGCGGTGGACTGTGTGCAATTGAAACGTAGCGATACCGGGTTCGAGTCCGTCCTTGTTCCGATTCGTCACAATATTCAGACTTTTTAGAAAACCCAAATATGAAAACTTCCAGTTAGTATATAAGAGAAATAAAAACAAGTGTTTTAACCAGGTTAGACACATAGTCCAGCGGTGGACTGTGTGCAACGTTAATCAACAGGTCCCGGGTTCGAGACCTGTTACGCATGCCGGTTCGATAGAATTAAAATCCTTTTTAAAATAAATGAATATTGGAATAAATTAATTAATATATAAATATAATTAAAAACAGAAATATTTCGGGTTAGACACGTAGCTCAGTTGGTAGAGCTGCGTGCACGCGTACGGGAGGTCACAAGTTCGAACCTCACTCAGTGCAAATAATATACACGACCGAACCGGTCAACAAGTCAAAGTCAAACAGTCAACGGTCAACCCAAAAAGTCAACATTTTTTTATATTTTTATTTAGTTATTTAATTTAAAAATCAATTAAGAATACTTAAAAATAATGTTTTTAAAGTTAGAAAATAGCCTTAAACTCACAAAAATATATCCAAAAATCCTATTAGAATTGTTAAGGAGAGGAAGCTCGAGGATATTCCAATTGTGAAAGAATTCCCGCATGTTTTTCCCGACGACGTTTCAGGACTTCCTCCTGTGAGAGAAGTCGAATTTCGAATCGATCTTGTGCCTGGCGCTACACCGGTCACAAAATCTCCTTATAGGTTAGCCCCATCCGAGATGCAAGAGCTGGCCAGTCAACTGCAAGAGCTGACGGAGAAAGGATTCATACGTCCTAGCTCATCGCCTTGGGGTGCGCCTGTTCTTTTTGTGAAGAAGAAAGATGGAACGTTTCGCATGTGCATTGACTATAGAGAACTCAACAAGTTGACGGTTAAGAATCGCTATCCACTGCCTCGTATTGATGACCTTCTAGACCAACTTCAAGGCGCCACCTGTTTTTCCAAAATCGACCTTCGTTCTGGTTATCATCAGCTTAGAGTGCGCGAAGAAGATATTCCAAAAACTGCCTTCCGAACTTGCTATGGTCATTACGAGTTCATGGTTATGCCCTTCGGTTTAACCAACGCCCCCGCTGTCTTCATGGATTTAATGAATAGGGTATGCAAACCCTACCTCGACCGTTTTGTCATAGTCTTCATCGACGACATTCTTATCTACTCCAAGTCAAAATCCGATCATGAGCGACACCTTCGACTCATTCTTACACTCTTAAGGACTGAAAAGCTTTACGCTAAGTTCTCAAAATGCGAATTCTGGTTAGGAGAAGTACAATTCCTTGGTCATGTCGTCAATGACAAAGGGATTCATGTCGACCCTTCAAAAATCAAGGCAGTACAGGAATGGCAAGCGCCACGTACCCCTACCGAAGTTAGGTCATTTCTTGGTTTGGCTGGTTACTACTGACGCTTCATTGCCAATTTTTCCCGTATCGCCGTTCCGCTCACGACCTTGACTCACAAAGGAAAACCTTTCATTTGGGGACCTAAGCAAGAGGTGGCCTTCCAAACATTAAAGCGAAGGCTTTGTGACGCACCTATCCTTACACTCCCTGAGGGTTGCGATGACTTTGTGGTTTATTGCGACGCATCAGGGCAAGCACTAGGCTGTGTATTGATGCAAAGAGGAAAAGTGATAGCCTATGCCTCTAGGCAACTCAAAGTTCATGAGAAGAATTACACCACCCACGACCTGGAATTTGGAGCCGTTGTGTTCGCTCTCAAGATATGGAGACATCATCTTTACGGTACCAAGTGTGAAATATACACTGACCACAAGAGTCTTATCTTCAACCAAAAAGAGTTGAATATGAGGCAACGAAGATGGGTCGAACTTCTCAACGATTACGACTTCGAGATTCGGTACCATCCTGGCAAGGCAAACGTGGTGGCCGATGCGCTCAGTCGAAAGGGATATGCGAACTCTATTCGTCTTCTATGTTCACAAATCATAACCGATATCAAGGATCGAATCCGGGCAGCTCAACATATCTCGGTAACAGAAAATGACGTACGCGATGAGCTGTCATGTGGAGCTGAACTCAAAATTGAACCGCATATGGATTCCCGATCGCGACAACCTTCGTGATTTCCTCATGAAGGAGGCACACAAAACACGATACTTTGTACACCCAGGAGCCGATAAGATGTATCAAGACCTACGATACACCTACTGGTGGACTGGCATGAAGAAGGATAACGCTGTTTTTGTTTCCAAGTGCCTTACATGTTCCAAAGTGAAAGCTGAACATCAAAGACCTTCAGGACTTCTAGTCCAACCCGAAATACCTGTATGGAAGTGGGAAAACATAACCATGGACTTCATTACCAGGTTACCTCGCACCTCCAGTGGGTATGACACCATATGGGTGATAATCGATCGTCTCACAAAATCATCTCACTTCATTCCGATTCGCGAGGACTTCAAGAACGAGAAGTTAGCTCGTATCTACATCAGCGAGATCGTAAGCCGTCATGGTGTACCGTTAAGCATCATTTCAGACCGCGATGGTCGTTTCACTTCACGAACATGGCGAGCCGTACAAACTGCTTTGGGTACACGGTTAGACCTCAGTACCGCCTTTCACCCTCAAACTGATGGTCAATCTGAACGCACCATCCAAACCCTTGAAGACATGCTTCGAGCATGTGTCATAAACTTCAAAGGGAACTGGGATGCTCACCTACCGTTAGTCGAGTTTTCGTACAACAATAGCTATCATTCAAGTATAGGCATGGCTCCTTTCAAAGCTTTATATGGTCGTAAATGCCGATCTCCAGTATGTTGGCACGAAATTGGTGAAGCGCAAATCACCAGACCTGAATTGATTCAAGAAACAACCGATAAGATCCTTCAAATTCGAACCAATCTTCTAGCAGCTCAAAGTCGTCAAAAGAGTATGCTGACACACGACGAAAGCCTTTGAAATTTGGCGTTGGTGATCAAGTACTTTTGAAAGTATCACCGTGGAAGGGAGTGATTCGTTTTGGCCAGAAGGGCAAGCTAGCACCACGCTACGTAGGACCTTTCAAGATACTCGAAAGAGTAGGTCTTGTAGCATACAAGCTTGACCTACCAGAAGAGCTTAACAGAATTCATCCCACATTCCACGTATCAAACTTGAAAAAGTGCTTCGCCGACGAAAACCTTCATATCCCTCTAGAAGACATTCAAGTCGATGAATCGATGCACTTTGTTGAAAGACCCGTGGAAATCATGGATTTCGGTGAGAAGCGTTTAAGGCGAAATCGTATTCCAATCGTCAGGGTGCGTTGGGAATCAAAATGAGGACCCGAGTTTACTTGGGAACATGAAGATTCAATACGTGAAAAATACCCGCATCTTTTTCCGGTTACAACTACTACTTAAATTTCGGGATGGAATTTCTAAAAGTAGGGGATACTGTAACATCTGTGTAAAACGGGTTTCAAAAACCCGCACCATTTCCATTAATCAAGTGTATTATTTATGTTATTTCTAGTTCTTTATATACATAATTAATCATCTTAATGATATAATAAAATAATTAATCAATTTATAATTAATAATATCATATAAGATTTAGCAAATTAAATAAAATAAAAACACCAAAAAGGGGTAAACCGGGAATCGAACCCGGGTCGCCCGGGTAGTCACACGCACCAAACATCACTACCCTACACACACATGATGTGTTAGATTTTGTATATCAATATATATACGCAACCGGGCGGGAAACCTGCAGCTATAACCGGAATTATCGCAAATCTTCCACGCGCCTTTCCTTTTCGAATTTCCGACAACTGTCATGGTTATATTAGGCAAACTTCAACCGCAATGGCTGTCATCTCCGCTGCAATCTATCAATCACCCGAACTGGTTTCCAAAACCGAAACCAAATCCACCTTTGTTTCAATCTATAAATACCTATCACAATCCCACACCCAAATTCGTTCAATTCTTTCTTCTCTAAACGCAAGCTTCTCTGCTCAAAGTATTCCCCTTGTTTCACCAGAAATTGCAGTCGGCCGCCGGACATAACTCGCTGGGAAAAGACTCACTGCCGACCGGTAACAACCCTTTTCTTTCTAATTCAATTCGTATACTAATTCGGTAACTATAGGTATGATGATCAAGTATAATTAAGTTTTGAAATCAAGGAACGGGTTCTGGGTAAAATCTTCAACGAAGAAGATGAAGAACAGTGTGTGTATATATATTATAATTCGGAGTCTTAATCGGGTTAGACACACAGTCCAGCGGTGGACTGTGTGCAAACACAACACTCCTGTCTCCGGTTCGAGACTGATTCATGACCATGCGACAGTTTTTATTTTGAAGAATCTTATCATTTGGCAGTATGTAAATAAATATAATATAAAATCAAGTTTCATTGGGTTAGACACCCAGCCCAGTTGGTTGGGCTGGGTGCATATCACAGTTAAGGTCATGGGTTCGAGACCCTATTGGTACGCGATTTAATCGATTCTTAAAACCTTTTTAATTTACTTAAACCAGAAAAGATTTAAACCGTATATAAATATAATAGGAAGCAAGAGCTTAACGGGTTAGAAACCCAGCCCCATTGGTTAGGCTGGGTGCAAAATAACATCAAGGACCCAGGTTCGAGTCCGCTCCCACTCACCGGCCTGATCATTTTAAAACTTTTTAAAAATTTACCATTTTCTGAAGGAACCTAAACTGTGTATAAGAATAATTAAAAACTAAATCCTAACAGGTTAGACACGTAGCTCAGTTGGAAGAGCTGCGTGCACCGCGAGGTCTCGAGTTCGAACCCGGTCACATGCAATCCAATCCCACAAAGAACCGGTCAGATCAACCTGTCAGATCTGACAGTTTTTATAAATATTTTTATTTTATTTATATTTATATTTTTATAATTAATTGTTCTATTTTATTTATTCTACCTTATGTTATTACTTTAACTTAAATATATATGTTCCAAAGGTTTTCAAACCAACAATAATAATCTAAAAATCCTAAAACGAGAGATTATAACTTAAATAATAGTTTATTATTTACCGAATTACCACGTTATTATTTCTAGGTTAGTACTCCTTCATCGGATAAATTCCCAACTCGTGCGCTCTCTTTACCACTCAAGAATACGCATCCAAGGTGAGTGAATCTCTACAAATTCCCCGTTTTAATCACGTGTTGGGGTGTATCATGTGTCGTACCATTCCTTTATTTTATTTAAACACTTGTGCTTATATCATTTTGTGATCAAATGTGTATTGGTTGTTGTGTGGTTTATATGTGGATTAAATTTATCATTTCAGTGCACTCATTTCATTAGGCCCATCAGTTCCTCGTGGGATACGGGTTGAGCATCAGGTGCCTCATTAGATCGGCTCTGTTTGATTGAGCCTTGATCTCAGATACATCATCATTCATGTCATATATTCATTCAATGTGGTTTGTGATTGGTTACATATATATATTTGCTCACATGTGACATATGCACTAATCTTCTTTAATAAACAAAACAAGCAATTATTTAAAATGTTTTATCAAAGTTCACTCGCCAACTTTTATTGATACATAATCTCCCCTGTTTTACACATGATACAGGTGATCCAGTTGAGGAAAGAAACACTTAGGATGGCCTAGAAGAATAAACAAGTTATTGTGTTGGAATAAACATTTAGATTTGTTTTTTTTTTATTTGTATTTGTATGAATTTTGTTTATTGGATATTTAAATTTGTAATTTGAATTTAATATATGAAACTTCTTAGTAAATATCATGAGCTTTGGTGATAACCCAATCATACCCCGACTTTTATTCCGCTGCGGGTCGAGGTGTGACACACTTCGCACTAAGATGTATTTTCATACGTATACTTTCATGTACTTTTAATTCCGAATCTAAAACTCCTGTCAAATCAGAATACTCACACACCTCTGTTCCCTAGTATAGGGTAACTTCGGTGCTCTACCCACCAACATATTGACTCGCGGATTGCTCGGAAAGCTTTGCAAAACCGTGAGTATATTCGACTCCCCTTCTTATCTTTTACACTTTTGGGGTGCAACATATATGAACTATCAAAAATCATTAAATCACACATACTTAATGCTTAATCATAAACAAACATTCCTTAATACATGCTTAATATGCAATACTTGTAAACTTGTATATGCTAGAATTCGAATGTTTTATAGTATGTAATTACGAGCCTCCCTTAACATGTATAGTACCATAGGAGTAACGCACCGTTCGTATTCTTGAGGTCATGTTAAGTAAACAAAACGGTCTTATCGTTGCTAAGATAAGATTACGCTTGCGGGAAACTTTGGGTTGACATGTATAGTTGCATTACTAGTACTGTATGATAGTTTTAAGTAACGTTTATGTCATGTGGAATTTGTTAAAATTTTACATTATCTAGTATTGAAAGTTGTATGCTCGCCAATGCCTTGTGTGTTGAACTATACTTTAATATATGTTGCAGGAAATTACTGATGACGAGGACGCATGGAATCTAGTAGGATGAACTAGAAACCCATTTTAAATTTAGATGTAATGTTGATCGTGTTTCTTGATTATGTTGTTGTACTTTGTTTCCAATCGATGTACTTAAATTTAGAAATGAAAGGAAATTTTGTTATTTAAATCTTGTCGCAAAATAGTGTTATGAAGTCTCGAGCAATCTATTTCGTCCTGCCCTGATGTTTCCTTCATCGGTTGGGGTGTGACAGATCGGTATCAGAGCCATAACTATAGTGAATTAGGAAACATTGCCATGATTTGACCTAGTCTATAGTCTAAGTACCAAATCAGACCCCTTCGTGTGAACTGAACCCTTTGTGCGAACTAGATTTACATTCGCATGAAGTAGTCACTTCGTACGAAGTGGACACCTCGCATGAAGTAACTTTTACTCCGCACGAAGTAAATTCACTTTGCACGAAGTGAATTGTTTTCCCCGCTTAAACGTCTAAACTTTTCCTATTCTGCTTTTGATCTAACCCTGTTGTCTTAAATATTACATGCCTTCCCTAAGGTTAACACAATACACATATGAAGACGTGAAGATACTCATACTACAAACGAGACGAACTCACCAAAATAGGGGTGAAACACGCACTTTGGTGATTACCCTCAATCCGCGTATTCGATTTTTCATGAAATTACGCATCAAGTATGAGTGATATCCACATCTTGATGGAAAATTTCCATTTCATACTCTAGTGGACCCTTACCAACGAGTCGGAATTTGCTCATCGTTTGGTAAGTACCAACCACGTTTAGGGAATGGAATTATCAAGTTAGGGGTGAAACCTGCATCTTGATAACTAGTCCCACTCCTCGATTTTCAATCCCGCCAAAGTCTCAAATATTTGATCTACTAGAGACATGTAGTGACAGGAAGGGTAAATGCTGGTAACCACTCCTCGGTGAGAGTATTCTACCTATTAGGCCAAAGCATGTTTCCTAACTCAAAATAACTTTCGATTCACTTTGGAAAAGTCTTAGTTTCGTTCCGAGACACTCCAAGTTTTACATTGTATCTCTTTTATGTTATATCCATTTCTATGTGTTCTACATAGATACGTTTATCATTTCAAAACCGAAGCACGAATCACATGTTATCCGCAATCTAAAACAATATTAATAATCGTGAACAAACTAAATTTACTACTCTACCGTCTTTATACGTGATTATGCAATGCAAATACGTGATATACACTTGCGTCTATGTGAAACTTACGTGTTACGTGAAGTACTTTATGCTCATTCATACAAACAAACACTATTTTCTAAACACATTATGGTCAAGTCTCATCTTTTCTCTATTTTTGACCTTTCAGATGTCTTCTCCACGAAACTCGACTGCAAGGAAGAACTCGAAGTCCAACTCAACTCCGATTCGATGTCTAAGAAGGAAATGATGAAGTTCATGGCTAAGCAAATGGCCAAGGTTATCCTCGATATAGTCAGTAAGATCCAACCAACCCCCAACAACATCGACTTCCCTAACGCCTCAGTCGACTCTAAAATCGCACCACCCTAGTCAACCTTCTCGTTTAAGTAATTTAACTCTTGCAGCCCGATGGCATTCACATGCGAAGAGGGAGCGATGAAAATGCTCCAATGGTTCGACTCCATTGAGGTCATGTTTCGTCAAAGTGGGTGCCACCGGCTTCTTCCGATCATGAGCTCTTGATTGGTGGACCGCCGAAGTAACCCTCGCGGAGATGATGCCACTTATGCGTTAACATGGACTGAGCTTAAGAAGCTCATGAACGATGAGTTCTGTCCTCCCCACAAGCTCCAACAACTCGAGAATGAGTTTTGGAACATTAAGCAAGTCGGGAGCGACAACATCAGCCTCACCACTAGGTTCAAGCAACTTATTACCCTATGCCCTGGTCAAGTCGATTCTACCGTAGCCAAGTACATCCGAGCCTTACCTCCTTCCGTTTTAAATTTCGTCAAGTCTGCTCAACCCAAAACCCTTGAAGATTCCTACCGTTTAGCCGCCAAGTTTAACCATAACCGAATCTTGGATGGAACCTTTGAAACAAAAGGTTCTACCAAAACAGTTCACCGAAAAACCACCAAACCTGTCGCCGAATATTCTAAACCCTCACCCAAACTCAACTCCAACGGTAAGAAGCGGAATGCTTCAAACCGAAACTGTGTGGTTGTTACTCCACAAAACCCTCTGCAACAACAACTTGCTATAACACAAAACCCTGAACCAACCAAGTGAGCCTACACTTGGACTATCCCAAGTGTGTGACTTGCGCCTACCATCACCCAACCACTGCACCATGCCGCCTTTGCACTATGTGCAATAGGTTTGGGCACTTTAACACCCAATGCCGAATTAGCCAAAGGCCACAAGGTAACCAAACCCAACCACCTGCCCAGAACCAAAACCAACAGCCAGCAAACAACAGCCGCACTTGCTACAAGTCTGGCGACCAAAACGATCTCAGCAACATTTTCCCTCAACGCCATAACCAGTAACAGGCTCCTCGTTGACGAGCTTTTGTCATCACTGCCGCTCAGGCTTAGAACAACAACGATGTTATCAATGGTACGTTCCTCGTAAACGGTGGATATGCTTCTTGTTTATTTGATATTGTCGTGGATAAAAGTGTTGTATCCGTTGAATTTGAACAATTGCTTAAGTGTAGAAGCTCTAAGTTGCCAAAATCGTTTAACGTCAAAGTTGTTAACGGGAAATCTATAACCGTTAACTCCGTTCTTTTTAATTGTACCCTCAACCTTAACGATCACAACTTTTGAATTGACCTCATACCCATCCAATTGGGTAGTTTCGATATCATAGTAGTCATGGATTGGCTTCGAGAGTCTGTGCCAAAGTTGTTTGTTCGGAGAAGTTCATTCGTTCTCTTCCATCGGGTGATTCCTTACACGTCTATGGTGAGAAACCTTCAAAAGGTCTCTAACTTATGTCGAGTACTCAAGCGAACAAGTACTTACGCAAAGAGTATTTAGCCTTTCTTGCCCACGTTGTGGAAAAGCAAGATAAAGGAAAAGGCATGAGTGATATTCCTATTGTTTGTGCCTGACTTTACCAAATGCCCACCACTGGCCCTTCACTGAAGAAAGGAAAGAGCAAGATGGTGGTTTTTGTTGTTCCCGTGAAGCGAGGATGATTCGCTGGACTTTCCTGACGTTTTCCCCAAAGACCTACCTGGTCCTCTTCCTCCTCGTTCGTTTGACTTTCACATTAATCTCATTTCTTGCGCTAAACCTGTTGCGAAATCCCCTTATCGCCTCACACCCTCGGAAATGCAAGAGCTATCAAGCCAACTTCAAGAATTACTTAATAAAGGCTTTATACATCCTAGTACTTCTCCTTGGGGTGCTCTAGTTCTCTTTGTCAAAAACAAAGATGGTTCTTTTCGCATGTGCATCGACTATCATGAACTTAACAAACTCACCGTCAAGAACCATTATCCGCTTCCTCACATCAACGATCTCTTCGATCAACTTGAAGGCTCCAAAATCGACCTTCATTCTGGCTACCATCAACTTCGAGTACTTGAAGAGGATATTCCAAAGACCGCCTTTCGTACTAGATATGGTCACTACAAATTTGTAGTCATGCCTTTTGGTTTAACCAATGCACCTGCGGTTTTCATGGATTTGATGAACCGTGTGTGTAAGTTATACTATTTCGTGATCGTATTTATAGACGATATCCTCGTTTAATCCAAAACCCAAGATGAGCATGAATGACACTTGCGCCTAATCCTTGAACTTCTACGTGGTGAACGACTATACGCCAAATTCTCAAAGTGTGAATCTTGGTTAACGGAAGTTCAATTTCTCGGTTATATTGTGAAGCCATCAACAACCAGATTGCACCAAAGTATCCATCTGAGATTCGTTCGTTCCTTGGATATGTGGGTTATTACCGCCGGTTCATCTCCAACTTTTTGAAGATCGCCGTTCCTCTCGTGTATTATGATGCCTCCAACCAAGGTCTTGGTTGTGTTCTTATACAACGAGACAAGGTTATCGCGTACGCTTCGAGACAACTCAAGATCCATGAGAAGAGCTACATTACCCACGACCTTGAACTTGGTGTAGTTGTTTTTGCGTTAAAGATGCTACCTTTATGGTACCAAGTGTGTGGTCTTCACCGACTATAAGAGCCTTCGACACAACTTTAACCAAAAGGAGCTCAACATGCGGCAACGTCGATGGGTGGAGTTTCTCAACGACTACGACTGCGAGATTTGCTACCATCCTGGTACAGCGAATGTCGTGGCCGACGCTCTTATTCGTAAAATCCATGTGAAAAGTATTCGTTGTTTCCACATTTTAAGCAATCTTTGAGATCAAATTCATGAAGCACAATGCTCGTCCGTCAATGAGAATGATTTATACAATGAGATGATGTGTGGTACTGAAAATCGGCTTGTATCCAAATCCAACGGAATTCTTTACTATCTCGACTGCGTATGGATTCCAAACCGTGACAACCTCCGTGACTTCTTGATGAAAGAAGCTCACAAATCCCGATACTTTATTCGTCCTGGCGCCGACAAGATGTACCAAGACCTTCGTATGTCTTATTGGTGGCTAGTATGAAGAAAGATATCGCCACCTACGTTTCTAAATGTCTCACTTGTTCAAAGGTAAAAGCTGAACACCAACGTCCATCTTTCTTGCTCGAACAACCAGAAATTCCGGTCTGGAAATGGGAGAGCATAGCTATGGATTTCATCACCAAACATCCTCGTACTTCATCTGGTCATTATAGCATTTGGGTAATCATCGACCGTCTGACCAAATCAGCTCACTTTCTCCCCATTCGTGAAGATTACAAAGTCGAGAAATTGGATCGTATCTACACGGATAAAGTCATTTGTCATCATCGGATCCCCATTGACATCATTTCTGACCGCGATGGTTGTTTCACCTCGCATCTTTGGCAAACCTTTCATAAAGCCCTTGGTACTCATCTTAACCTCAGTACCGCTTTTCATCCTCAATCCGACGGTCAAACTGAATGAACTATCCAAACGTTTGAGGATATGCTCCGTTCATGCGTAATTGATTTTGGTGGGAACCGGGATTCGCACTTGCCTTTGGTAGAATTCTCGTACAATAACAGTTATCACACTAGTATTCAAATGGCACCATTCAAGGCACTGTATGGTTGTAAGTGTCGTTCGCCTACTTGTTGGCACGAGATCGGAGAAGCTCAAATCACCGGTCCCGAGCTCATACAGGAGATGGCAGACAATATCTTGCAGATTCGTGACAACTTACTCAAAGCTAAAAGCCGACAAAAGAGTTACGCTGATAAACTCCACATGCCTTTGGAATTTAATGTTGGTGATCATGTACTTCTCAAGGTATCTCCTTGGAAAGGAGTAGTTCGATTTGGTAAGAAAGGTAAACTAGCTCCTCACTTCGTGGGCCCTTTCAAGATTCTCGAAAGGATTGGCAAAGTAGCGTATCGACTGGACCTACCTCAAGATCTCAACAATGTTCATCCAACATTTCACGTTTCAAATCTGAAGAAGTGACTAGCTGAAGAAGGACTTCAAGTTCCACTCGATGTCTACAAATCAATGAGTCCTTAGACTTTGTGGAAAAACCGGTTGAAATCATGGACCGAGGAACCAAGCAACTAAGGCGCGGTCGCATTCCCATAGTCAAGGTTCGATGGGAAGGCAAACGTGCCGATGAATTCACTTGGGAACTCGAGAGTGAAATGAAGACTAAACACCCGCATCTTTTCGTTGAGTCATCCTCTTGAATAAATTTCGGGATGAAATTTCCTAAAGTAGGGAAGTTTATAATGCTTCACATTCTTTACTTTCATTATTTAGAAAGTGTAATCATATTTCTATTTATGGAAAACTTGTATCCATGTCATCTTTATATTTCGTTTCCAACTTTGTAATAAGAGCTTTGATCATGATGAAAATTCATACTTTATTCAAACTTGTTATACATGCAATCAATTATTTAAATGCGTGTTTTCATGTAAAACAACACTTGTTATACGTGTAATATTCATACATTACACCTTAATACTTGAAATGCATAAACATCGACTAAAATACGTAAAAATGACCCAACCCGACACCCTCGTGCGAACTAGAGCTCAATTCGTACGAAGTGAAGCTCACTTCGCACAAAGTGGACACTTCGTACGAAGTGAACTCACTTCAAACAAAGTGAAACTGGTAGCAAACCGTTCTATAAATAAGGGCACACTTCCATCCTTCAAACTATTCGAATCTTCACACTTTCTCTCGAAATTACAAGTTATTGGTAGTAACTTCCCAGCCTTCTAAGTGAGTGTTAGCTCACTTCTCTTCTTACTTTTTACGATTCCTTCTTTCAATTTATTCTTGTTCTTGAACTTTACTTTGATTTTAAATTAAATGTACCAAGTGTTAACACTAACCAAGTTCACCATCCTCGACATGGATGGACTTGTGCTTCATTAAGTGTGTGAATGATAGGAGCCTTAAGTTCACCACCTTACTCATACGCTTTATGTTAAAAAGTTATATTTCATTTCCATTCATTCTTGACCAACCGGTTTTATCAACTGTGTTGATAAACTTTGCGCTTTGGTGAACCATATAATGAGGTGTTCATACCTCCATGCTTGATCTCTATGACATATCTGAAGGACTAAAAGACTTAACCTATGTAATATAACGTGTAAATATATAACTAGACGAGTTCATGATACTAACCAATGCATGGTTAGGTCTTATGAGCTTAGGTTATTCTGTCTCGTTTCTAAATCCATCGTTTACAGCATTCAGGGTCAAACGAGTATTAGACGAGATACATATTCGAAAACTGTTAACTTCGTATGAAGTGGACCCTCACTTCGCACGAAGATGTATTTTCATATGTATACTTTTATGTACTTTTAGTTACGAACCTGAAGTTCTCTTCAACTCTGAATACTTACACACCTCTGTTCCCTCGTATAGGGTAACTTCGGTGCTCTACCCGCGAACATAACGACTCGCGGATTGCTCGGAAAGCTTTGCAAAACCGTGAGTTTTACTTGACCGCCCTTCTTATCTTTTACACTTTTGGGGTGCAACATATATGAACTATCAAAAATCACTAAATCACACATACTTTATGCTTAATCATAAAGAAACATTCCTTCATACATGCTTAATACGTAATACTTGCAAACTTGTATATGCTAGAATTCGAATGTTTTGTAGTATGTAATTAACTTCGTACGAGCCTCCCTTAACATGTATATTGCTATAGGAGTAACGCACCGTTCGTATTCTTGAGGTCATGTTAAGTAAACAAAACGGTCTTATCGTTGCTACGATAAGATTAGCTAGTGGGAAACTTTGGGTTGACATGTATAGTTGCATTACTAGTACTGTATGATTTCTTATACGAATGTTCCTTTATACTTGAAAACCATTAAAAAATAATTTCTTTATACGAATTACATCATTTATCCTTCATTAATATACCAAATATAACATACTAATACTAAGTACATGACCACCCATTCCGTACAATCCATGTCTCTTTAACTCAATCTCCAATCACTTCTCCTTATGATGTTTATCCACAATTATGTACAACCTACATTCATCACATACATTCTAGACATTAGTACACATTATATATGTATCTAAGATTCCTAATTATATGGTCTCATCATGTTCTATCCTTGTATACTTACTATTCCGTTATCTTTCTAAATTTAAGCTTTTCATCTGGGTGTCAAATCCTCGGCGAGTCAACAATGATGTACCTACATTACATTACATTTCATTCTCAAAGGCAACCCGATTAGCATCATTAATACTTGTATATTTAGTACCATACATACTTACAAGTTACATATGAGGATTCACACATTCGAATACCTATGGATCAATAATGCACATACATGTTATCTAATCCAACTCTTTCGTGTTTAATAACTTCTAATGAAATATCTATTCGTGCATACCAAAGGGTTCCATCTACTGGAATACAATTATATTAAATATATACATACCCATATGCTTATTTCATTCCTACGCCTACTTTCCTACACGCCCCATTCTTACTCGTACCTCATGAACACTTTTTAATGACTTTCGGACACATTCGGGATCTTAAAAATGAGTTCAATACTCACCATACTTCACAAACCATTTGGTAAGATTGAGATACAATATGGAAGCATAACATGGCTTGGAATGGGTTCACGGGGTTCGAGATCGAAGAAAACAACCTTGCTGGTGGAAACTCCACCATAACCTACGCAGCCACCGTAGCTTACGGTGGCTAGGAAATCGCTATGGTGTGGAACAACTGCCTTATGGTGGAATAATGTGGCCTTACCATCTACCGTAGCTTATGGTGGCTACCATAAGCTACGGTAGAGCCCATTTCAATCCACCTTTGTTCTCTTTTTTTACTTTCGTAAACGACCGATAGGTCCCCGAACTTCTTTCTTCCCCGTTTTTCATGCTTCCATGACGTAAATTAACCATATTCAAGTCCCATATCCTTCTAATTCTTAATCATAAGATCAAATTAACTATTACATCTCACCAAATTACTTACTGTATTTTGACCCGTTTGATTTCACCATGTACCTTCCGTTACTTTTGAACTATAAACAACTTACTACAACATTCTTTCCCATTTACTTACCTTTTTCAATCATTCCTACATGACTCCTATCCTTCATACAATAGACTTTAATTATGTACTAAGAAGTGAGGTTTCGGAATTCACTTACCTTAGGTGTTCGTGTCCGTATCCGCTTCCTTGCCTCCTCTTAACCCGTTAGCCTTTCGTGCTTGAGTCTATCTCGACATGATCCCTATACTTTCATGTCATCGCAATCACATTCCTGTTAGCATACATGATTGTACATATAAACAATCATATCAAATGCATATCTCACATTTGACTGTATTAATCAATTTTAACAAGCATACGACATATACCCAAAATCACATCCTTTCAAACTCATATAATTCATCATGTCGTCCCATTTAACACGTATTGATATAACACGTACCATATGACTTTCTATAATCTTACAATTATGACAACAAGTCTAGCCATGCTTCTTATGCGCAGTTGACTTTCAGAAGTCAACGGTTTGTCATATGAACTTTTGACTTAACCATCATATATTCGCGTCATCAATATTAGGCTATACTAATGACACTATATACATTTCATACTCATGATGCAATTGCTTACAACCACATGATCACCTAGTTATATCATGCATATATACAACCAAATCAATACAAATTAAAGCTCTCATCATCTTACAATTGTCAACCACATTCAAAGCTAGTAATTTAACAGAGTCTTAACATCATTCTTTACTAGTAAGTCCACAAGCTATCCATTTAGTGCACATCCATTGTTTAGCATAAAATTTCACATACTAGCTTTTACTAGGCATTTTATCAAACACTTGGTGTGCGTACACCATTTAATACACAATGTATAACTAATTTATGCATAATTCTTCCAAGCTCATACATAATTCATCAAATCTTCTTACTAATCAACAAGTATCATTCACACATAGACATTAAACATATCAAACACCACATTTCTTTCAATTCATCTAACAAGAATCCATCATACATAACATAATACATCAATATTGAACAAGAATTGGACATGAATGATACATCCATATCACCATCTTCATTATAACAAATGGGTTTCACCTCAAAACATCAAATTAATCAAAATCATGCATAATTCATGTTCTATATGGTGATTCTAACACATATACATGATCAATTTCATTCAATTTCGTGGATTAAACATAAAACCACTTCATACAAAATCATCAAATCTCAAATTACAACTTATCACATGTTTGTAAGGTTGAGATGATGATAATTCTTCATTCATGCATAAGATTGGATCCTAAATTCATCACCAATTTGGTGATTCTCGATGAACAAGGGTTTTGACTCCCTTTGTGTTTCTCCTGATGTTCCATGCACACAAACACACACTCTCCACACATATAAAGTGCAGATTTTGACCCACACTTTCTTTGTTGACCATTTTATAAACTTTCAAGGAATAACACCAATGGTCCCTACACTTTCATTCCTTTCTTCTACTTAATAATCCTTTCTAACTATGTTAAGTTACTTAGTTATCTCATGTCATGATATAACATAAGTGAACTTACTCAAATCAAAATATCCGAGCTTTTTAGGGGTGTTACAAGTCTACCCCCTTAAAACAAGTTTCGTCCCCAAAACCTTGTTCATATCCACAAGACAATAACTACTAACACTTCTTGGTTATTATTATTACTTCAATCGAAATACTTAGAACGCACTCCTAAATTACATACCCTTAGTTTGCGGATTCTTCCATATTGCTAGTTCCTAGCGATTATCGTTATTATAGATTGATTCATTCACTTTATTCAAAATGCATCCTATGGCATGAATTCAATCGTGCCTTCATAGGGCTTTATTCATGAACATATGCAATCATACATTTTGTCCCTACCTTCTTAATTCAAGCAACTTCTTTCATTCCTTTGTTAGCCATAACTATAGAAGTATTCCTACTTTCACTCATGAATCATTCATGACATTCCATTCTAGCGTTGGCCAGATGAGTTCTTATCGTGAGTTTACTTCAGTAAGTCGTTATTAGCATTCCTCCGACATGCTTTCATTGCAACTTGGTAGTTTAGTTTACTATGTACATACATTCATTTAGGGTTAACACTATTTCAAGTGGTTATTATTTCATTTTCACTTATGTGAGTAAATCACAACGTTCCATTACTAACATTTCTTCTACTTATTTCCATAGCCACATGAGAAGTCAGGAGATGATCATATGCATACCATAAACATTTAGTTATAGTATCGCTATAACAATACAACTATTCTTTTCATAATTACTTATTTGTACTAACATGGGAATTAAGTATCATTCTACTTTTTCTACCGTTACTTGTACTATGCACGCCCTTAGGTTTAACAGCGAATCATTTCATTCATGTTATTTTGTTATTAGCTCTCTTCACGTACTATTTTCTACTAAACAAGTATGCCGTGCAAGTGCATCGTACGAGCGTTTAACCATTTAGCCTAAATTTTCACTCAAGACTTTTGAGATTTCCCTTAATAACATAAATTTCTTCTTATGTCGACCGTTAAAAGTCAATCGTTCCATATCATACCATACCATACCATAGTTATCCTACCATTCATTTCGTTCATAAGTACTAATCAATCTACAAATTCTTACTTATCAATCATGAACCAAACATTTTACTAACCTCGATTTCATTGCATAAACCAATGATCCGCGACCCGAATCGGCCCACTCCTTCATGAGTCCACACCATAACCGGATTGACCTCATCCATCCATGTGATGAGCTTTCGCTTGTGAGCATCCTTTCATCAACTCTATTAGCTTTATCACTTCAAGAGTTCTACCACTCTCATCTATAAAATTAAGAATTAACACATTTCGTTCAAATTCCTTAAAGTATGGCGTTTATCAAATCATATTATTTACATACTAGCCCATTCTATATTATTTTAAAACTTTAGTTCGTTTGACCCATTTATAACGGGTCAATACATGACTGTTCCATAACATATCATTTTCATTTGTTTGACCTATTCATAACGGGTTAATACATAACCATTCTTTAACATATCATTTCCATTATGTTATTCATTGTATTCAGTGTTAATTCACGTATGTTCTTTTGTAAATCCCTAACTTACTTGGTATACTACATTACAAACTTTGTTTCATATGTACTATTTATACAACTCGATAATTAATTGCCAACTTCTGTAGTTTGACTTCTCAAAGTCAAACTGCCACTCATTTCTTATTGTTTTTACATATTGGAGTATGCATTATACTTACTTCTAGTTCGAGCATACTTACAAAATGTCATTTCATCATTTTAATGTTTTCTTACAAACCTTCCATTCTAGTCCATATTTGAACCACTCGTCCGGGTTTTAACCGTCATTTATCCTAACTCTCTCATGAGTTAATTTTCCAATTGTGTATTTCATAGCTTTATTCAATATTTCTGTCAGATATATATATATATATATATATATATATATATATATATATATATATATATATATTTGTATATATATATACTACGACAACAACTTTCATTGGTTTTGCTTAGTTAGCATATCGAACCTTTCATGTTATTTTACTATTACTTGCCTTCTAACCAACAATATCACCTTCTTGCTATACCATCGCCATTTACTTTGTACTTAATCATATGACTCATTTGACTCCATCCCATGGTCAACTGTCAACTCATTCTTATGTAGATTAATTTCATTCTTTTTATGTTTTGAATCCTTCTCACGGATTCAAACTTCTCTTTCATACTTTTTAATTCTTTTACGTTTGAATCCGTCAATGGATTCAAACCTTTCATTCTTACCTGGTTAGTCCGTTCCTACTTACAGACTCATACCTTTTTGTTCTTAAAACTCATTCTTTCTTGTTTGATTCGTATTTACTTACGATTCAAACTTTTTCATTCTTATCATTCATTTTTACAAGTTTGATCTGTACATCTACTACGGATTCAAACTTTTTTCACTCATACTTCTCATTCATGCTTTTCATTCTTACAAGTTGATCCGTACATCTACTACGGATTCAAACTTTTTCATTCATACTTTTCATTCAACATATAATCCTCCCAAGTTGCTTAGGTGTGTTACTGTTCCTTTCTCACACACGGCCACTTATTTTCCAATTCTATCAAACATACCTGTAATGATCATTATAGTCTCACGAGGGTCATATGATTCTTGCGTACTAGCCAGGCGCGCAATCCTCATACTAGTTTTGTACCTTTACGTAATCATCACCTTATGTACGAAGAAGTGGGTTTCAGTTCGTGCAACATCTTTAAAACCTTACCAAGACAATATCATTGTCTTTCTTTTAATTATTACTCTCCCCAAGGAGATTTTCTGTTTTCTTCTAACACAAGTACCCATATATATATATATACACACATTAATATTGTGTACCTGGAGTTCATCTGTCTGATTGCATGCTTTGGTATTGAAGCTTTGATATTCATCCTAGACCGCATCCTCAGATAATCCTCCTCAAACACTTAAGCTTACCTTGCATATACAATACAATTAGCTTCTTTATATATGAATACATATGTACATGCTTACATTCAATTCTATCTTTGGATCTTGATCGAGTATTGGGTTGTACGGGTTCCTTGTCACGAGAGCACACGGGTTTGAGCTCAAGTATTTACCTTCTTGTACTTGATTTCACTCAAACCAGGGTTCTGATACCAACTTGAAACACCTTAAGATGTTTTAATCATGAATACACAGCGGAAATACATACCATAAAATTTCTTTCTTACTAATGTTCCTTTATACTTGAAAACCATTAAAAATAACTTCTTTAGATTAATTACGTCATTTATCCTTCATTAAGATACCAAATATAACATACTAATACTAATTACATGACCAGCCATTCCATACAATCCATGTCTCTTAAACTCGATCTCCAATCACTTGTCCTTCATGATATTGATCCACAACTCTGTACAACCTGCATTCATCACATACATTCTCAACATTGGTACACATTATATATGTATCTAAGATTCATAATTATAGGGTCTCATCACATTCTATCCTTGTATACTTTCTATTCCGTTATCTTTCTAAATTTAAGCTTTTCATCTGGGTGTCAAATCCTCGGTGAGTCAATAATTATGTACCTGCATTACATTCATTCTCAAAGGCAACCCGATTAGCATCGTGAATACTTGTGTATTTAACACCATACATACTTACAAGTTACATATGAGGATTAGCGTGGTGTGAGCGGGTTATAAATTTTATTATATTTTAGGTACTTTTTACTTGTAGATCAAACTTTAAATTTATAAAACACGTTACAATACTACCACTCTACACACGTTAGGGCAAGTGCACCCATCGTGGACGTAGTATATTGATGGTAAGATACCGAGGTCATCCAAGGACACAAGTGCTTTTAATTCCGGATTATCGTTAACGTCTAATCTAACCAAATTTTTTGATAAAAGTTTTGAAAGTTTAAAAGATATAAAAGTAAAAACGCAAATAAAAAGGAAAACAAATAGACAAGAAAGAATCACTTAGTTCCGACTCCTCTTTAACATATCATTTGATGATTTCCGCACTTTGGGCATTTTAAGAGATCATCTTAGTTATAGTAGTAGGACCATCTTGTGAAGGCGACGTTACCCTCGGCCATATTGGTCTGAGTCAGCAGGGATACAGTCCCGCAAGGCCGGGTAAAGTTTTAATAGTAGTTTATTTATAAGGGGTTCAATCCGTTCTTACTTCCCCCGATTTGATGCTATCTGCCTCAAGCAAGTCCTAATAAGCTTGAACCAAGTCCTCGCAGGATCTATACACTTAACGAGACAAGAACTTTACCCGAACACCAATCTAACCCCCTTCCAGGTAGTTAACGTGCTTTATATAGACCGTAAAGACACGAATGAGTGAATAAACGAAACATGAAGAAATGTTTAAATAAAGTTCACTTTCAATATAAAAAACTAGTTATTAAAGTCATTAACACATACCCAAATAAAAAGTTGCCAAAGATTGGAAATCAAAAGTAATACATAAAAGATTTGTCTTCACCAAGTGATGTAAGAGATTTAGCCAAGCATGGGCTTTGTTTGACAAGAACTCTACGATCAATATTGGATCCCGAGAATACTACACACTCTAAAAAGTGAAAGATGGAAGATAGTAGTAGGTGTTGGTGTTGTAATGGTGGTGGACTGATGGCAAGTGTAAGAGAAGTGGTTTGCCAAGGGATGTCTTTCTCCAAATCCAAGCACCTCTTTTATAGCTGGAAACAGAAGGCGACCACGACCCTGTGCCAGGTGGGAACGACCCTGTGGTGGACTTTTTTTCTCCCTTCATTAACTGCAGATGTCTGGTCGTTGTACCTACACGCCCCGTGGTGGCAGAGCACGACCCCGTGGTTAGTGTACTTGCTATACTATCTAAGATTCTGCGAATCTTAAAGTTGACCACGACCCATGTTGAGCTGGCACGAACCCGTGTTGGTTGTCTATTGCTGTCGTCGCCTGGTTGGCACGACCCCGTGCCTAAGCTTTTGTCTTTGTTATTTTTTGTTGTTTTGGATGTGAATGGGGGTTTGGCAAGTCGGGTCAATCCTCCTTTATATTTGTGTTGGTTTTGGCTGTTAATTTGCTTCTTTGTTCGTTTAAGCTCTTTTGATCCTGTAATTTAAAAGTAAACAAAGAAGCATGCTTTTTCCAACATTAGTACCGAAAAAGGGTTGATTTTATGCCTTGTTTGATGTAATTTATATGTTGCATGTTGCGCACATCAAGGATTCACACATTCAAATACCTATGGATCAATAATGCATATACAACTTATTACTCTTTTGTGTTTAATAACTTCTAATGAAATATCTATTCGTGCATACCAAAAGGTTCCATCTATTGTATACAATTATATCTAAATATATACGTACCCACATGATTATTTCGTTCCTACGCCTACTTGCCTACACGCTCCATTCTTACTCGTACCTCATGAACACTTTTCAATGACTTTCGGATAGATTCGGGATCTTAAAAATGAGTTCAATACTCATCCATACTTCACAAACCATTTGGTAAGGTTGAGATACAATATGGAAGCATAACGGGGCTTGGAATGGGTTCACGGGGTCCGAGATCGAAGAAAAAATGAAGAAAACAACCTTGCTGGTGGAAAACCCCACCGTAACCTATTTACGGTGGCTAGGAAATCGCTACGGTGTGGAACAACTGCCTTACGGTGGAATAATGTGGCCTTACCATCTACCGTGGATTACGGTGGCTACCGTAAGCTACGGTAGAGCCCAGTTCATATCACCTTTGTTCTCTTTTTTGCTTTTGTAAACGACTGATAGGCCCCCGAACTTCTTTCTTCCCCGTTTTTCATGCTTCCATGACATAAATTTACCATATGCAAGTCCCATATCCTTCTAATTCTTGATCATAAGATCAAATTAACTATTACATCTCACCAAATTACTTTCCATATTTTGACCCATTTGATTTCACCATGCACCTTCTGTTACTTTTGAACTATAAACAACATACTATAACATTCTTTTCCATTACTTACCTTTCTCAACCATTTACTATAAACAACTTATTACAACGGCCCATGTTGAGCTGGACCGACCCCGTGTTGGTTGTCTGTTGCTGTTGTCTTTTTCTACAGAGAATCTTTGACTGGGCATGACCCCATGCCTGGTGGGCACGGCCCCGTGCCTAAGCTTCTTTATTCGTTATTTTTTGTTGTTTTGGATGTGAATGGGGGTTTGGCAAGTCGTGTCAATCTTCCTTTGTATTTGTGTTGGTTTTGGCTGTTAATTTGCTTTTTTTGTTTGTTTAAGCTCTTTTGATCCTGTAATTTAAAAGTAAACAAAGAAATATGTTTTTCCAACATTAGTACCAAAAAATGGTTGATTTTTTGCCTTTTTTGGTGTAATTTATATGTTGTATTTTGCGCAAATCAAATACCCCCACACTTGAATCTTTGCATGTACTCCAGCAAAACTTTATAATGTGGCTTACACACCCAAACAGAATTGGTAGAAGAGAAGTTTTTGGGCTTATCTTTAGAGTATCGGGAATCCAAGTTCTAAATTTATTTTGTTTTTATTTTATTTACCATCTTATTCGTCATGATTTATTTAGAACATATTAAAAAAACTATTTGTTTTGGGCATATCATGCCTTTATAAAATTTTATTTAGTTATATATAAATTTACATACTTCACAAGTGGTCACTCAACATTCAGCTGAAGAGGTTTAAGAGAAGTCGCTCGGAACCGATGTGGTGCTTACCCCTACCTTTGTGACATTTAATCTTTGTAAATATCAAGAGTGCTTTAAAAGGGTAGGTTTTAGCTAGGGGTAAGTATTTTTGGGTAAAAATGGTGAAAAGTGTAAAAATGTCATTTTTTTCAAACAATTTTTATGGCTTAGAGAAAAAACTTTAACCAATGTTTTTTAAATTAAAGTTAGAATTAAGCCATTCTTCGTAATTTTATAACCGAAATTTTTACTAAAATAAAGGGTGTAAACAAAAAGAAGTTTTTTTTAGGATGTGGATTATTCTTTTTGCAAAAAATTATATTTTTGCGGGTTTAGAAACGAAAGGATTAAGGCTCAAAGGGGTTTAACAGGGGGGGGGGGGGGTATAAAAAGGAAAATAAAGGTTTAAAATGAAAAATGGGTTGTAGTCCTAGTGCCTCTATCATTTACTTACTTGCATTAGTGTTGGTAAGGATTGGGAACGTATTGCATTGGCAAGTTCTAGATTTGTAAGGACTAAACGGGCTATTCACACAAGAAACGAAAAATTAAGCAATTCGTATAGATATATATTTGTATGCTCGGTAAAGGCTCAAAAACTCACTTTTGTAGGAAAGGGTTATAATGTAAAAGTGTATATATAATCAAATTTTACAAAGATTTGTTATGCCCGTTTTTATAATTTTCTTAATTGGGTTTTTTATCACGACGCTATCAGGTGTAATTTTGTAAAAACATAAATTTTAGAACTTATTTTTCCCAAACTAAACCAATATATGTAAAAAAATGAAAAATTTTGAAAAATATTTGGGGTGATTAGCGGTTTTCCAAAGCGAGTTTTGTGTAAGGGTTGATTTTAGGACAAATGATTCAAGGTTTTAACATCCCCCCACACTTAAGTTACACATTGTTCTCAATGTGTCCGAAATAGGATTTGTGTTGATTAAATATGTAAAAAGTGGGGTTAAACAACAAATATTAAGGTTACTAGTCACTTGGCACAGGGCGTGCTAGCTGGGCACGGCCCCATGGTCAAAGTGTCAGTAACGTGTATTTTGAAAAGCTTAGAGAAGGCTAGGAACGGGGGAGTGGGCTATGGGCACGACCCCGTGACAATTGTCTATAATAGATTAGGAGCTGTGTTTCGTCACTTGGCGTCTGATTTCTTGGCTTGGGGACCACTATGCTTAGTGTGTCCAAGCCTCCAAGGTATCTGTAAGCTATAATCCTACCACAGTACAACAATCTAACACAAAATAACAAGTTTCCTACATTACGAGCATTCACTTGTTCAACCATCATCACACGAAAAGAAAAATAAAACGCAACAAAGTAAGTTGTTTAGAGAAGCAAATTGTTCATCGGGACACAACGCAGAAAATACCAAAATGTTCAAAGTTCAAAGAGAGATAACCAGAAGGATTGATATGTCGCCCACCACCGCCATCGCTTAGTTTGAGTCCATGTCCTCGCCCTCTTCCTCCTCCTCCTTGTCATGATACGCCATACGCTCCGGGATTTAGGTAATGTCATTTTGCATGACAACGATATTGCGTTCCATGCTTCTGATCCAGCTTCTTGAGCTTTGTCCCAAGCTACAAGCATTCCTTGACACTTGGAGGTTTTCCTGCAGGATATTGTATAAATTTTGGAGATTAGGAAAATCACCTGCTCCTTGAGAGGAGCAGCCCGGTGCGTGTCCAGAGTATCGATGTTAGGGTCATCATTCGATTGCGAGGACCTCATCTGGGTCATTTGGGTTCCACACCTGACCACGTGCATCCTTAAAGCGCATGAGACCATTGTTGCAATCGATGATAAGACCTAAGCTTCGGCATAAGGCTAGATTGGCCTTTTCCACACCCACTCCCTTGTGGAACCCACTCGGAGTGCACCCAATGTAATTCTTAAATAGCTTGGCGATCCATCCTCCGAGGGAATATCGATGTGCGGGTGTTGGCGGTGGCATTTGAAGCCATGTTCCTCAACAACATGTGGGCGACATAGATAGGTTGGCGATTCAGGATGCAATATAGGTAAGTTAGCTCGCGAAGATTCACCACCCCACCACTATCCTTGCTTTGGCACAAAGAGCCACTAAGGACCCGATGAATGTATTGGATTATGGGGTCCCTTATCTTTGTGCTCTTTGTGCTGCTTGGGTCATAGTGGCCATCCCCAATCTGTGCCCATGCAGCTTGTCTCAGGTTATCTGGGAGTTCACGGACTCCTTCCGTGAAGTCTGGCTCAGCTGTGTCTTCCTCAGTGTATAGCCCAATATTCACGCCAAACTGGCCAAAGAAATGCTATACCATTCTCCTCCACACCTAAACTGAACTGCATTTGACTCAAATAGATCCGGCTCATTCTTCTCAAAAATGATGTGCTTAAGAATTCCATGTTGTACTCGTGAACGGATCTGAGTAGGGTCTCTAGAAAGGTACGACGTGGACCAGTACGAACCTGTGTCTTCAGAATGAGGTGCCCACGGCCCCGTGGTCAATGGGCACGACCCCATGGTAAACCTTCTGTTAACCCAATTTTAAGGCTTTCGAGCCGGCTTCGAAAAAGTTTTGGTTCATCATGTGCGGTTTACCCCGAAAATCAAACCCCAAGTATCAATTTTGCACAAACTACCTTCGATTTTAGTTTTTTTCGGTTATGAACAAGGGTTTGTGGAAAATTTATTGAATAATATGATTTTTCTGACAATGGTTGGTTATTTACTTCTCAAAACACTTCTATTTACTACTAGTAACAAGATCTAAGCATTGGGATTGGTACGGGTCTTGTTCAAGAACCCTAGATTTTCCCCAAATTTTTGATGTTAAACTACATGCAAAGTGTTAATCTAACTAATCATAATGTCAGAATCATACCTTGTCGATGGATTTTGGTATGAAATCATCAAAACTCTTTGAAAAAAGGAGAGGAAGGTCGTGGTTTTGTGTTGAAAAAGTGAAGAAAATAGGGTTATAAACACGTCTGTAGATTTGCCACTGCTCCGTGGCCAATTTTTTTTATGTGTGTGTGTGACCATTTCTATTTCGTGTTCATTTTGCTTCTTCCAAATGTACCTACAAGATATTAGAAAAGAAAGAAAGATATACATATTTACAGTTAACGTTTGATTACTTATCTGCTTCTTGGAGTGTTATTTCAACCTCCTCATCCTCAAGGAAACCTCTATAGAGCTTAAGCATTTGTCCGTTGACTTTGAAAGTTCGCCGTTTGGAGGCTTAATTTCTATAGCGTTATGTGAAAAGATTTGGGTAATGGAAAAAAGTTTCGACCATCTAGACTTGAGTTTTCCAGGAAACAACCGAAGTCTTGAGTTAAACTAGAGCACTTGATCCTCTCCTGAAATTCTTTAGGTTTGCTTATTTTATCGTATATGTTTTTCATGCGTTCCTTATAAATTTCGGAGTTGGAATATGCTTGATTTCTCATTTATTCTAGTTGATTTAACTAATAAAATCAATTTTTACCGGAAGTTTCTTGGTCTAGGATTATGTTTTTAATGCCCAATATGCTGTGTGTGCGATTTCTACTGGGAGGTGACAATTTTTTCCATAGATGAGCTTATATAGGATAGTGCCTATTGGTGTTTTATAGGTTGTTCGAAAGGCCCATAAAGCGTTGTCTAATTTATTCGCCAAATCTTTTTTATTTTGACCTACAGTTTTTTCTAAGATTCCTTTTTAACCGCGATTGGTTACTTCGGCTTGACCATTGGTTTGAAGGTGGTAAGCGGTTGAAACACGATGATAGACCTCATATTTTGTTAAAATTTTATTTAATTGGTAATTACAAAATGGGTGCCTTTATCACTAATAAGTTTTTTGGAGTGCCGAAACGAGAGAATAATCGTTTTAGGAATTTTACGACAACTCTTCCATCATTTGTTGGAAGAGCTTCGGCTTCGGCCCATTTAGACATTTAATCGACTTCCACAAGAATATACTTGTTCTCTCTTGACGGTGGGAAATGTCCCGTAAAATCTAAACCCCAAACATCAAATATTTCACAAATAAGAATGCCATTTTGAGGCATTTCATTCTTGGATGTAATATTACCTATTCGTTGGCATGCGTCACATGCTTTTATTAAATTATATGCATCGTTATGGATGGTTGGCCAATAAAATCCTGAATCGAATACCTTACGTGCGATGCTCGTTGCTCCATGAAGTTCTCCATATGGTCCTTCGTGACAATGGCGAAAATTTTTCTTGCTTCTTGACCATGGACGCACCTTCGTATAAGTTTCTTCCCAAATGTAGTGCTTGACATCGGCAAAAAAAAATTTTCTTTGATGATGTGACCATCCTTTTGCTAAAATACCACTAGCGAGATAGTTAGCATAGTCGGCGTACCATGGTTCTTCTTGATATTCGACCATTTCTAAGGATTCGATTGTAACATTCGTTGTAAAACGGGTTTTAAAACCCGTTTCGTTTAAATAATTCAAATATATGATAAGAGGTTTCGTTACGTACTTATGTTAATCGTTCAAATTCGTTATATTAATGTCTTAAGTTAATAAATAAATCAAAAGGGTTAAAATAATAAATAATAAATAAAACCTAATAATAATATTAATAAATAAACTGAAAATAATAAAAAATATAAATGGTGACCACGGGTTTCGAACCCGGGTCTTCACTGAACCAAAACACACAGCACACCACTCCACTACACACACATCTGAATTTATCCTAAATCAAATAAGTCTTATATCAAATTAACGCGCTAAAATCAATTTCAAAAGAACACCCGCCTGTAATCGGCAGTAACTTCCAAATCATTAACAATTTCCGTTTTATTCACAAATTGAACCGCTGAAACTGATTCTAATCACACATTAAGGCTTAATCATGACGAAATTCGGTTATATAATCAAATCCAAAATCAATCATTTGACCGAAACATATTGAAACCAAAAATCTAAAATTGAGCAAGCTTTAGCCTATAAATAGTGAACCTTAGGCCTTTGGTTGAACTCGCTCAGTCTAAATCACCCTCTAAAAGGCTCAGTAGAACCCTCTGTTTCAATCAACCACTTCGCCGGAATTTGCTTCATTTCCGGAAAATATCACCGGGGCAGTTCGGTTCACGTCTGATCGGTATAATCACTTAAACTTTCTTCTTATTTCATTCAATTCATTAACAATGTTGAATCATAATAATTTTCTGATTGATCAGTCGGGTTATGTTTCTGGGTTTTAATATAAAGAAGATGAAGTCGTGATAATATATTAGTATAATTAAAATTAGAGATTTAACTGGGTTAGACACACAGTCTAGTGGTGGACTGTGTGCATTACAAATACAGTTGCCCGGGTTCGAGTCCTATCACACTACCAATTTCTGAATCAAACCAAATCTTTTTAATACTTATATATAATAACCGTTAGTAAGTGTATAAAATTAATATAAATCTTAGATATCCCGGGTTAGCCACAAAGCCTAGTTAGTAGGGCTGTGTGCAACGTAAGGTATGGGCGCGGGTTCGAACGGGTTTGGTAACCGGCTTTGTAAACATAAAAACCTTTTTAAAATAAAATCATAATATAGTTTAACTCAGTTAGTATATATATATAATTAAAATCCAGATTATTTCGGGTTAGACACGTAGTTCAGTTGGTAGAGCTGCGTGCACGTATACGAGAGGTCACGATTTCGATCCCCACATGCTGCCAAAAATCGATTATCTGACCGGTTCAACCCCTGAAAAGGGAATATTTTTTTAATATATGTTTCCTTTATTTTTCTCCAAAAATCCCTAAAAATATCTATAAAAATAAGACTTTTTAAGCTTAAAATTTGTAATAATGCTACATAAATAGTCTCAAAATCCTAATAAAACGCATTAAATAAAAATATTAATTACAAATAAAAGAAATATATTTACTGAATTATTACGTGAATATTTAGGTTAGGTTTCTCGTCGGTTGGAACCTTTAATCGTGCGCGTTCGTTATCAACTCAAGAAACGCACCCACGGTGAGTGAATTCCTACAAACTTCCCCTTTTTATTCATGTTTTGGGGTGTATCATGTGCCGTTTAGTTATATTGTTTGTTCAAACACTTGTGCTACTACCAATATATGAACTAACGTGCTATGTGATATTTGGTTTATTGTTATTTGTGGTTATATTTTCTCATTTCAGTCAAGCATTCACATTAGGCCCATCAGTTCCCTGTATAGATGGGTAGAGCATTGCGTGCCTAATTAGATCGGCTCCGTTGGTTTCAATATTACGAAACAAAATAGTAAGGACACGTCAAAATGTTCAACATAAATAAAGTTTTTTATAAACTCAAAGATTTAAAGTGACGTGTAATCACATTTACTCTTTTAAATGTGAAATAAATAATAAATATTCAATAAAATAAGATAGGACCTTACATATGAAGTACCCTCACTTATACGATTTGTGTCGTAAAAACACACAACACACTAGATTTATCATCACATAGTCGTGTAAATGAAAATACACACGACGACTTCAACATCTCGTGTAAGTACTAGATGCATGGGTGGGAATGCAGTTTTACTTTGGATTATAGGGTTAACGCGCCTTTGTAACGGTCTTCAGGGGAGATATGTATATGAACAATACCACACACCTATGTGATTGGGAACCAAAGGCTTGTGATTTGAATTATGTATATTTCTTTATTTATCATGATCAATAATTGTTCCTTTTAACAGTTTGCAGGATTTAGTCAAGCAAAACTCATGTAAAACAATTTAGTATCACATTCAATGTTTTCATTAGTAAAAATGACAAATTTTCTAGTAAATAATCATGTAAAACGTATTTTATTTAGGACATATCAATCCACACTGTAAACAAGTCTTTAGTGTGAAGATTGTTATTTTTTATATGTTCTTCTTAATTCAAAACAGTTATAACCATTGTCAGCGTGTTTATGACACGGGAGACTTGAGAGGGGTATGTAGTAAACACAAAATTAGTTCCTTATATTTGGATAATAGAGTAAAATCTTTAGGGCCATTGATGGCTTAAACTTATGATCATGCTTAAACTAAAATGATTTATTCAAATGTGTGTCTGTTTGATCGCTTCTATTTTATTGAGAAGCACAATAATTGAACTCAATATAACTCGACTCACAATAATTGAACTCAATATAACACGACTCATGTTTAATGGGATGTCGAGATAAAGGTTAACCAATATATTACCCATAACATTGGTATTAGAGTGTAGAAATCAATGGATGCTTTAGATGACACATATTCCACATGATGTTGGACATTTTGTTGTTTTTGCTCAAGACCAAAAAAAAGAGTATTAACAGAGATATTAGATTTAAATAACCATAACTTTCACTAATTGGTCGATAACACTCTCAACTTTCGATTTGTACACCATCACTCCCAACTTTCAATTTATTGAAAGATAACACTCCCAACATTTTGAAAATTGAGGTTATTTGAATCCAATATCCCTTTATGTTACATGGTAACAACACAAAGAGCAACTAGACACCAATTACATATATTTAAATACTTGACGGTATATTTAATCCAGATAATATTACATGTAATATTAACTTACATGTATGCAATCATACGTTAAGATTGGAAAAGAATGTTTAAAATGGTTAAATGTTATTCGGTTACAAGATTTTTTAAATTCCAATAAATATCATATCAATAAGAACTCATAAACTTAAGTCATAATCAATGTGGGGACAAGATATCATAATGCTTAATAATTGTTATGTACCAGCCCAATGAACTATCGAATTAACTTAGAAAACAATGAAAATTAATAATGTTATAAGTAACAAGTCTTGATGAAAGTTAATAATGTTGTAAGTAATCAGTCATGACTATGGACTTATGTCGAACTCCGTAAGTCAAAGTCAATATAAAACGCTCATCACATAAATGACAATACAAGTTAAAGTGGGCCGGGTATAATGTTTTTTTGTCCTTCGAATGTTATTTGAACGTTAACCACATAATTGATTTGTAATTTTCCTTTTAACTCTTTAAGAATATATTTTCAGGGTAACAGATTATGTTAATAACTAAGAAGGTTTCATTTTAAATAAAATTTATATCGAGAGGTCAATAAAAATAAGTGTGTCGTAACGGTATAGTAAGAAATTCATAAAACATTATATTTGAAAAGAAACAAGATATGTTACACTGATTGAAAATCATACAAATAAATACCGGCACCGGTTCTGATAATATCGATAGCCGTACAAACGTTGTTCGGTTGGTAGACAATCGGTATGGCATACAACACAAAAGAATACATTATTCTGAAAACAACTCGATTCGTTATGGTACCAGTACCGGTATAGTTTACGATACAAAGAAACTTACAATGGGTTTATTGAACAAAAGTTGTTTTATGTAACCCATAAAAAGTTAGTGTAACCCAAAAAATAAAGTTGTGTTTTACATCGATCGAAAACGAGAAAAACAAATATCCATATCGGTTCCGATAATACCAATACCGGTACGGATATGATGTTGTCCATTTGGTATCGGTTTCGTTTGTAATGGTACGACACTTTTTGTAGCATATGATACAAAACGAATACTCAATTTCGAACACAACTCTGTTTTCAATAAATAATATACCGAAATGTCGAGAAAAAAACTAAACACAAATGCATATTTGTTTTTTTTAACTAACGAAACCAAGTTATCTAAGAAAAATCAATTAGTAAAAAGCAAATAGATAAAAGATGTATATTATGTATATTAAAAGGGGTGAAAATAAAAACTAAGACAAGAAATATTAGTTTTACCATTCATGCAATAATAAGAAACTAACAAGATGTATAAATGAGTAAAAGTTTATTGTATATATTAGAGCATTTACATTGGAGTTTTCTATTTCTCGATAAATATAAGAAAAAATAGAAAAAAACAGCTAAAACTTATTACATCAGAGCCTCTGTAACAGAGAAAGTTTTATAGAAAACTAACGTAATCTTCTGAACTTAGAGGCTTATTATTCATCCAATCTATGTATTATTGTGAGTGCATAAAACCGAGGAAAAAAATAAAATAAGTGTTTATGAGTAAGATAGAGATAGAGATAGAGATGGAAAGTTGGATGTGAGATGTTTTAAAAAAATAAACAAAGTTTAGAGAAAATGATGTTGTTTTAGTTAAATTAAATAGACGGAGATAAACAGTCGGGTGAGAATGCTCTTAGAGTACTCGAAATGGAGTTTTTATCCTCTTACCCATATCTAAATTATAAAGAAAATATGAGATTTTATTTACTTTTTACTTATTTATTGACATCCTCATCCATATATCTCATTACCCTACAACCAAACTAGGTGGAAAACTAAAGCAAACCATCATATTTGGGGATCACTATCCATCCCATATCTCATATTTTGAGTGTTTGTAAGTGGAAAATGTATTATTTAATTCATAATGAATATATATATATATATATATATATATATATGTGTGTGTGTGTGTGTGTGTGTGTGCGCTCGCGCGCGCGCTTGCGCGAGAGTCGGATTTGTAGAGGGTTTTTTTTAATAAACAAATTTTATAAATATATGTGTATTACATACCCTATGTCTATCTAAAGTACGAGTATAATATTTGTTTGAAGTCCCAACTTCTATTGAGCGACTTTTAATAAGAGCATCTTCAATAGGTTTTGACTTTTTAGCTTATGTAGCATCATTAGGCGTTTTTAGGTGCCACATGCGTGTACATGGATGGGGTTGGACACTTATATGAGAGGGGTAGGAGAGAGAGTAAGGTAGGATGACGATTATTTTTGTAACGCTTCGCATTCTATACTTTCCTTATTTAGAAAATGTAATCATATTTCTTTTTATGGAAAACTTGTATCCATGTCATGTTTGTATTTTGTTTCCAACTTTGTAATCAGAGACTCTGACCATGATGGAAATTCATATTTTATTCAAACTTGTTATACATGCAATCAATCAATTCAATACGTGTTTTCATGCAAAACAACACTTGTTATACGTGCAATACTCACACATTACACCTTTATACTTGAAATGCTTAAACACCGACTAAAACACGTAAAAATGGCCCAACCTGACGCCCTCGTGAGAACTGGAGCTCACTTCGTACGAAGTGAAGCTCACTTCGTACGAAGTGAAGCTCACTTCGCATGAAGTGAAACTGGCAGCAAACCGTTCTATAAATAAGGGCACAATTCCCTCCTTCATACTTTCCGAATCTTCACACTTTCTCTCGAAATTGCAAGTTATTGGCAGAAACTTCTCAACCTTCTAAGTGAGTGTTAGCTCACTTCTCTTCTTACTTTTACGATTTCTTCTTTCAATTTATTCTTGTTCTTGAACTTTACTTTGATTCTAAATTAAATGTACCAAGTGTTGAAACTAACTAAGTTCACCATCCTCGACATGGATGGACTTGTGTTTTAGTAAGTGTGTGAACGATGGGAGCCTTGGCTTTTCGAATTAAGTTCTACCACCTCACTCATACGCTTTATGTTAAAAAGTTATATTTCATTTCTGTTCATTCATGACCAACCGGGTTTATCAACTGTGTTGATAAACTTTGCGCTTTGGTCAACTATATAATGAGGTGTTCATACCTCCATGCTTGATCTGTATGACATATCTGAAGGACTAAAAGACTTAACCTACATAATATAACGTATAAATATATAACTAGCCGAGTACATGATACTAACCGATGCATGGTTAGGTCTTATGAGCTTAGGTTATTCTGTCTCGTTTCTAAATCCCTCGTTTACAACATTCAGGGTCAAAACGAGTATTAGACGAGATACATATTTGAAAACTATTAACTTCGTACGAAGTGGACCCTCACTTCGCACTAAGATGTATTTTCATACGTATACTTTCATGTACTTTTAATTCCGAATCTAAAACTCCTGTCAAATCAGAATACTCACACACCTCTGTTCCCTCGTATAGGGTAACTTCGGTGCTCTACCCACCAACATAATGACTCGCGGATTGCTCGGAAAGCTTTGCCAAAACCGTGAGTATATTCGACTCCCCTTCTTATCTTTTACACTTTTGGGTGCAACATATATGAACTATCAAAAATCATTAAATCACACATACTTTATGCTTAATCATAAACAAACATTCTTTAATACATGCTTAATACGCAATACTTGTAAACTTGTATATGCTAGAATTCGAATGTTTTATAGTATGTAATTAACTTCGTACAAGCCTCCCTTAACATGTATAGTGCTATAGGAGTAACGCACCGTTCGTATTCTTGAGGTCATGTTAAGTAAACAAAATGGTCTTATCGTTGCTAAGATAAGATTACGCTTGCGGGAAACTTTGGGTTGACATGTATAGTTGCATTACTAGTACTGTATGATAGTTTTAAGTAACATTTATGCCATGTGGAATTTGTTAAAATTTTACATTATCTAGTATTGAAAGTTGTATGCTCGCCAATGCCTTGTGTGTTGAACTATACTTTAATATATGTTGCAGGAAATTGATGATGACGAGGACGCATGGAATCTAGTAGGATGAACTAGAAACCCATTTTAAATTTAGATGTAATGTTGATCGTGTTTCTTGATTATGTTGTTGTACTTTGTTTCCAATCGATGTACTTAAATTTAGAAATGAAAGGAAATTTGTTATTTAAATCTTGTCGCACAATAGTGTTATGAAGTCTCGAGCAATCTATTTCGTCCTGCCCAGATGTTTCCTTCATCGGTTGGGGTGTGACAGATCAGTATCAGAGCCATAACTATAGGGAATTAGGAAACATTGCCATGATTTGACCTAGTCTATAGTCTAAGTACCAAATCAGACCCCTTTGTGCGAACTGAACCCTTTGTGCGAACTAGATTTACCTTCGCATGAAGTAGTCACTTCGTACGAAGTGGACACCTCGCATGAAGTAACTTTTACTCCGCACGAAGTAAATTCACTTTGCACGAAGTGAATTGTTTTCCCCGCTTAAAACATCTAAACTTTACCTATTCTGCTTTTGATCTAACCCTGTTGTCTTAAATATTACATGCCTTCCCTAAGCTTAACACAATACACATATGAAGACGTGAAGATACTCATACTACAAACGAGACAAACTCACCAAAATAGGGGTGAAACACGCACTTTGGTGATTACCCTCAATCCGCGTATTCGATTTTTCATGAAATTACGCCATCAAGTTATGAGTGATATCCACATCTTGATGGAAAATTTCCATTTCATACTCTAGTGGACCCTTACCAACGAGTCGGAATTTGCTCCTCGTTTGGTAAGTACCAACCACGTTTAGGGAATGAAATTATCAAGTTAGGGGTTAAAACTTCATCTTGATAACTAGTCCCACTCCTCGATTTTCAATCCCGCCAAAGTCTCAAATTTTTGATCGACTAGAGACATGTAGTGACCGGAAGGGTAAATGCCGGTAACCTCACCTCGGTGAGAGTATTCTACCTATTAGGCCAATCTAACTCAAAATAACTTTCGATTCACTTTGGAAAAGTCTTAGTTTCGTTCCGAGACACTCCAAGTTTTACATTGTATCTCTTTTATGTTATATCCATTTCTATATGTTTTACATAGATACATTTATCATTTCAAAACCGAAGCACGAATCACATGTTATCCGCAATCTAAAACAATACTAATAATCGTGAACAAATTAAATTTACTACTCTACCGTCTTTATACGTGATTATGCAATGCAAATAGGTGATATACACTTGCGTCTATGTGAAACTTACGTGTTACGTGAAGTACTTTATGCTCATTCATACAAACAAACACTATTTTCTAAACACATTATGGTCAAGTCTCATCTTTTCTCTATTTTTGACCTTTTAGATGTCTTCTCCACGAAACTCGAATGCAAGGAAGAACTCCAATGTAACATTTGTCAAAAACGGGTTTTCCAAACCCGTTTCGTTTGTAATCGAATATCAAGTTATAAATTTTTCGTTGCGTATTTATGGTTATTTTAATTTTTAAACGATGCAAAATTTATAAACAAATTAGAATTTAAAAACTTCAATTAATAAAAGTGAAAATAAAATAAATAAAAAAGAAAAGCGGCTGTCGGGATTTGAACCCGGGTCAGCCGGGTGAGTTAACAACTTAACTCGCGCAATTATAACCACTCCGCCACTAGTTGCTTTTGTGAAATGTAGGAAGCAAATAAAACATAACTTCACTCAGGAATCAACCTGTTTACGCCAACTGAAACCGTAATCGGCTCCCAAACGTCCAAGACGTTTGAGTGATCGCGGAATTCTGTTTATAACCGATAAACCGACACTTTCAATCAATTCAGTCTTGAATGGACTTGAATTTATGTGATGATCGGTTTTAATAACCGAAAATCTTCATTTCCTGAATTACTCCAACAATAACATCCTCTCGCAACTCAAAATCAGCCACAGAACCTCCAATCTCACTTTCTCTCTACTTTCAGTTTGTCGGAAAAGCTTTTTGAACTCGCCGGACTTTCGCCGGAAAACCGTGTCTTCCATCAAAACAGTAAGTTTCTCAATTCTTCCATCTTCTATCAGTTGTTAAGCTTTTGCTAACTCAAACCTTTCAATCAGAATCATTTTCAGACGACGATATCGGATAATTAACTCTCGCCGGAAAACTTCTGAAAATTCCCAATTTTCGCTGTGAAACGGTATAGCCTTTTAAACCTTCTGGTAACTCTTGTTCAGTACTTCAATTCTACATCTAGCTAATCAAAACTGTTAATTGGTCCATTCAGATGAAGCCCATAAAAACAGAGCCGACGACTTCGCCGGAATTCTGAGAAAGACCATTTTTTCGGTATGTCTACTCCCAAAATCTTTCCTGTCCATTTCGTTTTAATCACTTAAAAGATTGTCAATCGAATAAAACATAATCAGTAGGGTAATCGTTGTCTGTGATATTGTAACGAAGAAGATGAAGTTAGTTTGCATATAGGTTTAATATAAATTGGATATTATCTCGGGTTAGACACACAGTCCAGCGGTGGACTGTGTGCGCACATATATCACACGCCGCGAGTTCGATCCTTGACACAATTGTATGCTCTGTAATAAAGATGTTTTCTTTTTTAACTGAACCGGATTAAGTCAAGGAAGATGTTAAGTATAATAAAAATCGGTATATTAACCAGGTTAGACACACAGTCCAGCGGTGGACTGTGTGCAACACTAACCCACAGGTACCGAGTTCGAGACCTATTACACACGCCGGTTCGATGATTAAAATCCTGTTTGAAAAATAAAAGAATTTAGAATAAACTAAAACAGTATATAAATATAATTAAAAACAGAATTATTTCGGGTTAGACACGTAGCTCAGTTGGTAGAGCTGCGTGCACGCGTACGGGAGGTCTCGGGTTCGAGCCTTACCCGGCGCACACATGAACCGGTCAAACAGTCAACAGTCACGGTCAATGGTCAACGCAAAAGTCAACATTTTTTTTATTTTTATTTATTTATTTAATTTAAAAATCAATTAAAAATACTTAAAAATAATGTTTTTAAAGATAGAAAATAGCCTTAAACTCACAAAAATACATCTAAAAATCCTATTAAAATTATTAATAAAAATCCACTCATTTACCATACCTTTCGTTATTATTTTAGTTTAGTAAAATTCTCGTCGATCAATCCTCTAAACTCTTGCGCATTTCATCATCTTCAACCGAACGCACCCAATGTGAGTGAATCTCTACAAATTCCCCGTTTTAATCACGTTTTTGGGGTGTATCATGTGTGTTATTATTTATTATATTTAAATTATTGTGCATCTATCATATCCATGAACAAATGTGTGTTCAACATTTATCAACTGTTTGTGTGGTTATTGTTTAGATCAAATTTATCATTTTCAGTACATCCATTATCATAGGCCGCCGCTCCCCATTACATTATGAGCGTTGAGCTGTTCCCCATTATATTATGAGCGTGAACCAGGCGTTGCCAACATACGATCGGCTCCGTTTGATTGAGCCTTGATCGCACAGACATTTATCATAGGCCGTCCGTTCCCCATTACATTATGAGCTTGAACGTGACGTTGCCAACATATACAGTTTCATTCATGTTATATATTCATGCAAGTTGGTTTGTTATTGTATGTTATTGTTTGTTGTTGTTATTGTTATTGTAGAATTTAATTACGTTTGCTTACATATGATTATTGCACAATTTTTCATGATAAAGATAACAAGAGATCAATAATAAATGTTTTTCTAACAAGGTTCACTCGCCAACTTATGTTGACCCAAAAACCCCCATTTTTACACATGATACAGGTGATCCAGCTGCAGCAAGAAACACATAGGATGGCTTAGAAGAATAAACTGGTTTAGACTTCGGATTGTTTAGTTGATTCTTTTTCTTTGTATTTGTATGAACATGTTTGGAATATTGAGGATGTAATTTTGACTTAAATAAATATGAAACATATTTGTAAATATCATGAGCTTTGGTGATAACCCAATTATGCCCCGACTCTTATTACGCTGCGGGTCGGGGTGTGACAGATTGGTATCAGAGCCATGACTATAGGGATATAGGATAGGTTATTAGACCCTTAGAGCCTATACTATAGTTGATTAGAATTTTTAAATTTTTTTGTGTGTTACATGCAAAATTCATGATGTTTATATGTTTTATGTTTAATGTTACATTCAATGTTATGCAAGCATGTTCATAAGTACATATTATTATATAATGCCTATCATGAATCATATTCTCATAACATATCATATCCATGAGAGCACACACCACATCATTTCCATGATTGTTTTTGCAATGATTTTTGTATTTTCAAATCACATCAAAGTGAGTTCTCATGACGGGCATGTAGTAACTGGAAGGGTACAAGTACCGGTAGTCGGAACGTCCTGTCTAGGCTTGGCATTCGTATAAATCCAAAATAAAGGACCAGTTTGCCTACCTGGGGACTAACGATGAGAGTACGAAGTACCTATTAGGCCAAAGCATGCTATACCAAACGTCGTGTGAGCTAACCCCACTTTGAGTTGTCATTGTGTCTACACCTGGACACCTTCCGACCGTACATCTCGTAAACATATTTCATGGTTTTCATTCGGGTGATGCGAGTGTTAAACCGCCAATACCAATGTGAATCCTACTAAGCCAATAGTCATGGGGGCCCACATGACTATACAGGTGAAGGTAGGGTGGACATTTGAGGCCCAACATGAGCAAACCCAAGACATCCTATGGATGTAGTTGCATTATTGATATTTATGTTATTTTTATTTTCTTTAAGACACATGACACCTAAAAAGACTCCATAAACTCACAATCTTCTTATGTATGTTCCTGTAGATGTCGGCTTGGCAACAACGAGGGGGTAGAAGATCAGGAAGGTCACACGAACGCTTGGCCACTCAAATCGCAAAACAAATGGCCGCGGTGCTTCCTGACATTGTGGTTCAAGTACAGCAAGCTCTCGCCACGAATCCCACCAATCCTCCCCAGCAAGAAGACCAGAACATCGGCAACCCTCCTACCAAAAAGTGCTCATATAAACATTTCAAGTCTTGCGATCCTCCGAAATTTGAAGGGACCGAAGGTGTCACTGCTCTCCTCCACTGGTTTGAGGAAATGGAAAACACCTTCCTCAACTGCGATTGTCCCGAGGATCGCAAGGTACGTTACGCAACCGGGAGACTATTTGGGGTAGCTCTTACCTGGTGGAATACTGAAAAGGGTAAGAGAGGAATCGAAGATGCAATGGCCTTAACGTGGGAGGAGTTAAGGGAAATCATGACGAGACGTTTCTGTCCTAGAAGTGAGATTAAAAAGTTAGAGGATGAATTTCATTCGTTGAAGCAAAAGGAGGGAGATCATACTTTCCTACAACAAGAGATTCTTAGAGTTGAACCAAATGGTCCCTAACTTCTTCACCCCGGTTTACCGCTTAGTCGAACACTATATTCGAGGTCTTCCCTCGAAAATTCAAGATTCAGTTCTCAGCACTTCGCCAGCAACACTTGAAGCTGCTATGGAACTAGCTACTGAGCTTACCGAGAATCTATTCGCAACGGTAAATTTAAAGAGCAGAAAAAGAAAGCCCCCGTTGAGGGCCAAACTTCAAACCATTCCACCTCCTCCTCTAAGTTTGCTATCAAGAGGAAACGTAACACCAGAAACATTGTTGTTACACAAACAAATTTCCCTATCCCTGCTGCACCCATTACCCAAGTTGCCCCCTCACCTGCACCTTATAAAAGGCCATACTCTGGCCCATTCCCAAAATGCAACCGTTGCCAATACCATCACTTTCCTGATAATCCCTGCCAACATTGCACCGGCTGTGGTCGTGCAGGTCACACCATTCAAACCTGTCGCATACCTCAGCGGACGAACCGCTACCAGCCCTCAACCCAAACCCACCATCAAATAATGGGTCAAGCCCAACAACCTCTATTACTACCACCTACCCAACATTTAGCCCAATCCTACTACCAACCCAACTATCCCATGGTGCAACCTATGCGGGCTTACTACAATTGTGGAGACCCAAGCCACTTTAGAAACACTTGTCCACGCTTGGTGAACATTATACATGCTCAAGCCCAAGCAAATCCGGTGAATCAGGCTAACCAAGCTCCTCCACCTGCAAGAGGAAGAGCTTTCAACATCAACGCTAATCAGGCTAGAGCTGACAGCAATGTGGTTAACGGTACGTTTCTTATCAATGGTAGTTATGCATCCATGTTGTTTGATACTGGCGCGGATAAAAGTTTTGTGTCCTTAGAGTTTGAACCCATCCTCAACCAAATTCGTGATAAGCTCATGGAATCCATAACAGTAGAAGTTGCTGACGGAAAACCGGTCTCATTAAACTCTATTATACGCAATTGTATTCTCACTTTAAACGATCATGATTCTCCAGTTGACCTCATTCCTATGAAGTTGGGAAGCTTTGACATTATAATTGGTATGGACTGGCTCAGCCAACATCAGGCTGAAGTTGTATGCCGCGAAAAGTTTATACGCATTCCTCTTACAAACGGTCAGACTCTACGAATCTTTGGAGAAACCCCATCGAAAGGGCTCAGATTAATGTCCTGTCTTCAAGCTCGAAAATATCTCCGCAAGAATTATGTCGCATTTTTAACTCATGTCGTCAAAAAGGGAACCATTGAGAAGAAACTTGAAGACATCCCAGTAGTAAAAGATTTCCCGCAAGTTTTTCCTAACGACATTTCAGGACTTCCTCCCTTGAGAGAAGTCGAATTCCGCATTGATCTTATACCTGGTGCTACACCAGTTGCAAAGTCTCCTTATAGGTTAGCCCCCTCCGAAATGCAAGAGCTAGCCAGTCAATTGCAAGAGTTGACTGACAAAGGATTCATACGTCCTAGCTCCTCGCCTTGGGGTGCACCTGTCCTTTTTGTGAAGAAGAAAGATGGAACGTTTCGCATGTGCATCGACTACAGAGAACTCAACAAGTTAACAGTCAAGAACCGCTATCCATTACCACGCATTGATGATTTTCTTGACCAACTTCAAGGTGCCAGCTGTTTTTCAAAAATCGACCTTCGTTCTGGCTATCATCAACTCAGAGTACATGAAGAAGACGTCCCAAAGACCGCCTTCCGAACTCGTTATGGTCATTATGAATTCATGGTCATGCCATTTGGTTTAACCAACGCTCCAGCTGTCTTCATGGATCTAATGAACAGAGTCTGCAAACCCTATCTAGATCGCTTTGTTATAGTCTTCATCGACGACATACTCATTTACTCAAAGTCTAAGTCTGATCATGAACGGCACCTTCGACTCATCCTTACACTCTTAGAGAATGAAAAGCTCTACGCCAAATTCTCCAAATGTGAATTCTGGTTAAAAGAGGTACAATTCCTTGGACATGTCGTCAATGACAAGGGAATACATGTCGACCCCTCAAAGATCAAAGCAGTACAAGAATGGCAAGCGCCACGTACACCAACCGAAGTAAGATCATTCCTTGGTTTGGCTGGTTATTATCGCCGTTTCATTTCAAATTTCTCCCGCATTGCTGTACCACTCACGGCTTTAACTCATAAAGGGAAACCCTTCATTTGGGGACCCAAACAAGAAGAAGCCTTCCAGACCCTTAAACAAAAACTCTGTGATGCACCTATCCTCACTCTTCCTGAAGGTTGTGATGACTTCGTGGTTTATTGCGACGCGTCAGGGCAAGGACTAGGCTGTGTTCTAATGCAAAGAGGAAATGTGATAGCTTATGCTTCTAGACAACTCAAAACTCATTAGAAGAACTACACCACCCACGACCTAGAACTTGGAGCCATTGTGTTCGCTCTTAAGATATGGAGACATTATCTCTACGGTACTAAGTGTGAAATATACACTGACCACAAGAGTCTTTAACATATCTTCAACCAAAAGGAGTTAAACATGAGGCAACGAAGATGGGTAGAACTTCTTAATGACTACGACTGTGAAATTCGGTATCACCCTGGCAAGGCAAATGTGGTGGCCGATGCACTCAGTCTAAAGGGTTATGCGAACTCCATTCGTCTTCTATGTTCGCAAATCATAACCGACATCAAAGATCAAATTCGAGAAGCCCAACATGTTTCAGTAACGGAAGACGACGTACGAAAGGAGCTGTCCTGTGGAGCTGAACTTAAAATTGAAACTAAATCTGACGGTATTCTGTACTATCTAGATCGCATATGGATTCCTGACCACAACAACCTTCGTGAATTCCTTATGAATGAGGCACACAAAACACGATACTCTATACACCCAGGAGCCGACAAGATATATCAAGACCTCGATACACCTACTGGTGGCCTGGAATTAAAAAAGATATTGCTGTTTTTGTTTCCAAGTGCCTTACATGTTCCAAGGTGAAAGCTGAACATCAAAGACCCTCAGGACTTCTGGTCCAACCTGAAATACCTGTATGGAAGTGGGAAAACATAACCATGGACTTCATTACCGGGTTACCTTGCACTTCTGGTGGGTATGACACTATATGGGTAATCATTGATCGTCTTACAAAATCAGCTCACTTTATCCCAATCCGCGAAGATTTCAAGAACGAGAAGCTAGCTCGTATCTACATCAGCGAAATCGTGAGCCGACATGGTGTACCGTTAAGCATTATTTCAGTCGTGATGGTCGTTTCACTTCACGAACATGGCAGGCCGTACAAGCCGCTTTGGGTACACGATTAGACCTCAGTACCGCTTATCATCCTCAAACTGATGGACAATCTGAACGCACCATTCAAACTCTTGAAGATATGCTTCGAGCATGTGTCATAGACTTCAAGGGAAATTGGGACGCTCCTCTACCATTAGTTGAATTTTCGTACAACAACAGCTATCATTCAAGTATCGGCATGGCACCTTTTGAAGCTTTATATGGTCGTAAGTGCCAATCTCCAGTATGTTGGCACGGAATTGGGGAAGCTCAAATCACTGGTCCAGAATTGATTCAAGAAACCACAGACAAGATCCATCAAATTCGAAACAATCTTCTAGCGGCTCAAAGTCGTCAAAAGAGTTATGCAGATAAACGACGAAAGCCTTTGGAGTTTAACATTGGTGATTATGTACTTTTAAAAGTATCACCGTGGAAGGGAGTAGTTTGTTTTGGCCAGAAAGGCAAGCTAGCACCACGCTACGTAGGACCTTTCAAGATACTCGAAAGAGTAGGACCTGTAGCATACAAGCTTGATCTACCAGAAGAACTCAACAGAATTCACCCGACATTCCACGTATCAAACTTGAAGAAGTGCCTCGCTGATGAGAACCTCCACATTCCTCTGGAAGATATTCAGATTGATGAATCTATGCATTTTATTGAAAGACCAGTAGAGATCATGGACTTCGGAGAAAAACGTTTAAGACGGAGTCGTATTCCAATTGTTAGGGTACGCTGGGAGTCGAAACGGGGACCTGAGTTTACTTGGGAATGTGAAGACTCAATGCGCGAAAAATACCCGCATCTTTTTCCTACTACTACTACTTAAATTTCGGGACGAAATTTCCAAAAGTAGGGGATACTGTAACATTTGTCAAAAACGGGTTTTCCAAACCCGTTTCGTTTGTAATCGAATATCAAGTTATAAATGTTTCGTTGCGTATTTATGGTTATTTTAATTTTTAAACGATGCAAAATTTATAAACAAATTAGAATTTAAAAACTTCAATTAATAAAGTGAAAATAAAATAAATAAAAAAGAAAACCGGCTGCCGGGATTCGAACCCGGGTCAGCCGGGTGAGTCAACAACTTAACTCGCGCAATTATAACCACTCCGCCACTAGTTGCTTTTGTGAAATGTAGGAAGCAAATAAAACATAACTTCACTCAGGAATCAACCTGTTTACGCCAACTGAAACCGTAATCGGCTCCCAAACGTCCAAGACGTTTGAATGATCGCGGAATTCTGTTTATAACCGATAAACCGACACTTTCAATCAATTCAGTCTTGAATGGACTTGAATTTATGTGATGATCGGTTTTAATAACCGAAAATCTGCATTTCCTGAATTACTCCAACAATAACATCCTCTCGCGACTCAAAATCACCCACAGAACCTCCAATCTCACTTTCGCTCTACTTTCAGTTTGTCGGAAAAGCTTTTTGAACTCGCCAGACTTTCGCCGGAAAACCGTGTCTTCCATCAAAACAGTAAGTTTCTCAATTCTTCCATCTTCTATCAGTTGTTAAGCTTTTGCTAACTCAAACCTTTCAATCAGAATCATTTTCAGACGACGATATCGGATAATTAACTCTCGCCGGAAAACTTCTGAAAATTCCCAATTTTCGCTGTGAAACGGTATAGCCTTTTAAACCTTCTGGTAACTCTTGTTCAGTACTTCAATTCTACATCTAGCTAATCAAAACTGTTAATTGGTCCGTTCAGACGAAGTCCATAAAAACAGAGCCGACGACTTCGCCGGAATTCTGAGAAAGACCATTTTTCCGGTATGTCTACTCCCAAAATCTTTCCTGTCCATTTCGTTTTAATCACTTAAAAGATTGTCAATAGAATTAAACAGAATCAGTAGGGTAATCGTTGTCTATGATATTGTAACGAAGAAGATGAAGTTAGTTTGTCTATAAGTTTAATATAAATTGGATATTATCTCGGGTTAGACACACAGTCCAGCGGTGGACTGTGTGCGCACATATATCACACGCCGCGAGTTCGATCCTTGACACAATTGTATGCTCTGTAATAAAGATGTTTTCCTTTTTAACTGAACCGGATTAAGTCAAGGAAGATGTTAAGTATAATAAAAATCGGTATATTAACCAGGTTAGACACACAGTCCAGCGGTGGACTGTGTGCAACACTAACCCACAGGTCCCGGGTTCGAGACCTGTTACACACGCCGGTTCGATGATTAAAATCCTGTTTGAAAAATAAAAGAATTTAGAATAAACTAAAACAATATATAAATATAATTAAAAACAGAATTATTTCGGGTTAGACACGTAGCTCAGTTGGTAGAGCTGCGTGCACGCATACGGGAGGTCTCGGGTTCGAGCCTTACCCGGCGCACACATGAACCGGTCAAACAGTCAACAGTCACGGTCAATGGTCAACGCAAAAGTCAACATTTTTTTTATTTTTATTTATTTATTTAATTTAAAAATCAATTAAAAATACTTAAAAATAATGTTTTTAAAGATAGAAAATAGCCTTAAACTCACAAAAATACATCTAAAAATCCTATTAAATTTATTAATAAAAATCCACTCATTTACCATACCTTTCGTTATTATTTTAGGTTAGTAAAATTCTCGTCGATCAATCCTCTAAACTCGTTCGCATTTCATCATCTTCAACCGAACGCACCCAATGTGAGTGAATCTCTACAAATTCCCCGTTTTAATCACGTTTTTGGGGTGTATCTTGTGTGTTATTATTTATTATATTTAAATTATTGTGCATCTATCATATCCATGAACAAATGTGTGTTCAACATTTATCAACTGTTTGTGTGGTTATTGTTTAGATCAAATTTATCATTTTCAGTACATACATTATCATAGGCCGCCGCTCCCCATTACATTATGAGCATTGAGCTGTTACCCATTACATTATGAGCGTGAACCAGGCGTTGCCAACATACGATCGGCTCCGTTTGATTGAGCCTTGATCGCACAAACATTTATCATAGGCCGTCCGTTCCCCATTACATTATGAGCGTGAACGTGACGTTGCCAACATATACAGTTTCATTCATGTTATATATTCATGCAAGTTGGTTTGTTATTGTATGTTATTGTTTGTTGTTGTTATTGTTATTGTTATTGTAGAATTTAATTACATTTGCTTACATATGATTATTGCACAATTTTTCATGATAAAGATAACAAGAGATCAATAATAAATGTTTTTCTAACAAGGTTCGCTCGCCAACTTATATTGACCCAAAAACCCCCCATTTTTACACATGATACAGGTGATCCAGCTGCAGCAAGAAACACATAGGATGGCTTAGAAGAATAAACTAGTTTAGACTTTGGATTGTTTAGTTGATTATTTTTCTTTGTAGTTGTATGAACATGTTTGGAATATTGAGGATGTAATTTTGACTTAAATAAATATGAAACATATTTGTAAATATCATGAGCTTTGGTGATAACCCAATTATGCCCCGACTCTTATTCCGCTGCGGGTCGGGGTGTGACATCCAAGTCCAACTCCAACTCAGATTCGATGTCTAAGAAGGAAATGATGAAGTTCATGGCTAACCAAATGGCCAAGGTTATCCTCGATATAGTCAGTAAATCCAACCAACCCCCAACAACATCGACTTCCCTAACGCCTCGGTCGACTCTAAAATCGCACCACCCCAGTCAACCTTCTCGTTTAAGTAATTTAACTCTTGCAGCCCGATGGCATTCACATGCGAAGAGGGAGCGATGAAAATGCTCCAATGGTTAGCTATTGAGGTCACGTTTCGTCAAAGTGGGTGCCACCGGCGTCTTCCGATCATGAGCTCTTGATTGGTGGACCGCCGAAGTAACGCTCGCGAAGATGATGCCACTTATGCGTTAACATGGACCGAGCTTAAGAAGCTCATGAACGATGAGTTTTGTCCTCCCCACAAGCTCCAATAGCTCGAGAATGAGTTTTGGAACATTAAGCAAGTCTGGAGCGACAACATCAGCCTCACCACTAGGTTCAAGCAACTTATTACCCTATGCCCTGGTCAAGTCGATTCTACCGTAGCCAAGTACATCCGAGCCTTACCTCCTTCCGTTTTAAATTTCGTCAAGTCCGCTCAACCCAAAACCCTTGAAGATTCCTACCGTTTAGCCGCCAAGTTTAACCATAACCAAATCTTGGATGGAACCTTTGAAACAAAAGGTTCTACCAAAACAGTTCACCAAAAAACCACCAAACCTATCACCGAATCTTCCAAACCCTCACCCAAACTCAACTCCAACGGTAAGAAGCGGAATGCTTCAAACCGAAACTGTGCGGTTGTTACTCCACAAAACCCTCTGCAACAACAACTTGCCATAACCCAAAACCCTGAACCAACCAAGCGAGCCTACACTAGGACTATTCCTAAGTGTGTGACTTGCGCCTACCATCACCCAACCACCACACCATGCCGCCTTTGCACTACGTGCAATAGGTTTGGGCACTTTAACACCCAATGCCGAATTAGCCAAAGGCCATAAGGTAACCAAACCCAACCACCTGCCCAAAACCAAAACCAACAGCTAGCAAACAACGGCCGCACTTGCTACAAGTCTGGCGACCAAAACGATCTTAGCAACATTTTCCCTTAATGCCACAACCAGTAACAGGCTCCTCGTGGACGAGCTTTTGTCATCACTGCCGCTCAGGCACAGAACAACAACGATGTTATCAACGGTACGTTCCTCATAAACGATGGATATGCTTCTTGTTTATTTGATCCTGTCATGGATAAAAGTTTTGTATCCGTTGAATTTGAACAATTGTTTAAGTGTAGAAGCTCTAAGTTGCCAAAATCGTTTAACGTCAAAGTTGAAGATAGCCACCATGCAACGTTGGGCATTGCATAGACCAAACGGCATGCGTCGATAAGCAAACGTTCCATGTGGACATGTAAAAGTTGTTTTCCTTGGTCTTCCGGTGCTACTGGGATTTGAAAATATCCAAAGAAACTATCTAAACAACAATAAAATCTATGACCGGATAGTCTTTCTATCATTTGGTCGATAAATGGCAAAGGAAAGTCGTGTTTCCTTGTTTCCTCGTTTAATTTGAGATAGTCTATAGATACCCTCCATCCGGTGACGGTTCTTATTGGAATAAGTTCATTTTTTAATTAGTTACAGCTGTCATACCTCCTTTTTTTGTACTACTTGGACGAGGCTCACCCAAGGGCTATCGGAGATAGGATGGATGAGTCCTGCGTCTAGTAGTTTGATGACTTCATTTTTTACCACTTCTTGTACATTTGAATTTACTCTTCTTTGTCATTGTATTACAGTTTTAAAGTCATCTTCCATTAAAATTTTGTGTCTGCACATGGATGGACTAATGCCTTTGATGTGCACAAGTTTTCATGCGATTGCTTTTTTGTATTTTTTCAAAAGTTCTATTAATTTTTCTTTTTCAAAAAGTTTTAGTTATGAAGAAATGATGACGGGAAGCTTACCATGATCGTCTAAGAATGCGTATTCTAGACCTTTTGGTAGTTCCATGAGTTCGAGCGACGGGGGATCTTCAAGAGACCACTTATTTTCTTCTTTGTAAGTTTGATGGCTGAAAAAGTCTGTTCGGTGACGTCTTCTTCTTCAGCGGGTTGTTTATCTGTTTCTTCCGTATCGGGTGGCTCTATTTCATCTTCAATTAGGGGTTCGTCATTACCAATGGGATATTTCATTGATTGGTCAAGATTGACGTACCTTTTTTCGGTCCCTAATTTAAGTAGTAGGTTGGTTTGCTTCAAATTGACTAAGGTTTTATGGGTATTTATGAATGGTTGTCCCAACACGAGCGGCGCATCATCTAAGATGATAAACTCGGTTAGTACTACTGTTTGAATCAATACGTCCTCAATCACCCCTTTGGCTTTTATCATTTTTCGATTTGAGAGAAAAATAGGAATTTTAAGTGGAGAAAAATCACTAGTACCCAATTTCTCGAAAAGGTAGTTTGGCATTATGTTAACACAAAGATCTCTATCAATTAGCACGTTAATAACAAAGATGTTTTGAAAAAAAACATGGTACCTGTCTTATGTTCAATTCATGGTGTTCATCTTGTATTAGTGAAGTTTGATCATTTGTTAAGTTAATGCTAACCATTTCCTCGGTTTTAGTGGTAGTGTTTAATTCTTTTAAAAACTTGGCATGAGGAGATACCAAACAATGATTTTCAAAAGATGGTTGTAAAATGTGAATTTCTTGAAAGTTTGGTTTCGTTTTGAAATCATCATTTCTAGACGTTCTTTCTTTGTGGTTTGGTTCATGCATGAGTTTTTCATTTTGTGGTTCTTCTGTCTTTACCTCTTTAATTATTACCCCTTTAGTACAAATGGCCTTATCTTTCTCGCGAGATCTCTTAAGTAAGAGTTCTAAATTCTTGAGACTTTGTATGAGGCTTTCAGCTTCAGGAACAATTGCTGGTGGAGTGTCGTTTGTTTCAAACGGATTGGTATTCCAATCAAAATTTGATTTTGGGAGCTCAAACCTTGGTTCTTCATACGTGGAGTATGAGGTTGATGGTTGAAAAAAGGTAACACCGAATGGGATTCACCGGAAATGGTACAAAATGGTTCCTCGTAATCATCCTCAATGTAGTAGTGGGTATAAACTTCTGAGTAGTAATCCATTGGAAGATACTCAGAAGATTAACGAGCCTGGGGATCAAAAAAAAAAGAAAAATAAAATTTAACAGGGAGATGACTACGGCCCCGAGCTGAACTAGCACGGCGCCATGGGTAAACTTGTATCTTGGCGTTTGAAAAGTTTTAATTAAATTTCTGCAGCACCGGGGAGTGGCCAGCTGACATTACCTCGTGGCAACCTACTGTAAAATTTTAAAAGTTTTTGAAAACGAGCGTGCTGCGCAGTTTTCAAAAATGTACATAATTTGATTAGGCTGCTAATTTTAAGCTTTCTTAAAATCCTTGTGTCCCCGGCAGCGGCGCCAAAAACTTGACGTGGTGCGAGCGGGTTATTAATTTTATTATATTTTAGGTACTTTTTACTCGTAGTTCAAGCTTTAAATTTATAAAGCATGATACAATACTACCACTCTACACACGTTAGGGCAAGTGCACCCATCTTGGACGTAGTATAGTGATGGTAAGATACTGAGGTTGTCCAAGGACATAAGAGCTTTTAATACCGGCTAATCGTTAACGTCTAATCTAACCAAATTTTTTGATAAAAGTTTTGAAAGTTTAAAAGATATAAAAGTAAAAACGTAAATAAAAAGGAAAACAAATAGATAAGAAAAAATCACTAGGTTCCGACTCCTCTTTTACATATCTTTTGATGATTTCCGCACTTTGGGCATTTTAAGAGATTATCTTAGTTATAGTAGTAGGCCCCTCTTGTGAAGGCGACGTTACCCTCGGCCATATTGGTCTGAGTCGACAGGGACACAGTCCCGCGTGGTCGGAATACTGAAAGATAATTAAGTAAGTTATGAATGCGAAAAGAGGTATGCCCCTCTTGTGAAGGCGACGTTACCCTCGGCCATATTGGTCTGAGTCAGTAGGGATATAGTCTCGAAAGGCCGGTTAAAGTTTTAATAGTAGTTTATTTATAAGGGGTTCAAGCCATTCTTACTTCCCCCAATTTGATGCTATCTGCCTCAAGGGAAGTCCTAATAAGCTTGAACCAAGTCCTCGCATGATCTATACACTTAATGAGACAAGAGCTTTACCCATACACTTTCTAACCCCCTTCCAGGTAGTTGACGTATAGACCGTAAAGACACAAATGAGTGAATCAATGAAACATGAAGAAATGTTTAAATAAAGTTCACTTTCAATATAAAAAACTAGTTATTCAAGTCATTAGTACATACCCGAATAAAAAGTTGCCAAAGATTGGAAATCAAAAGTAATACATAAAATATTTGTCTTCACCAAGTGATGTAAGAGATTTAGCCAAGCATGACCATTGTTTAACAAGAACTCTTAAGATTAATCTTGGGTCCGAGAATACTACACTCTTTAATGACTTTCGGATACATTCAGGATCTTAAAAATGAGTTCAATACTCACCCGTACTTCACAAACCATTTGGTAAGGTTGAGATACAATATGGAAGCATAACGGGGCTTTGAATGGGTTCACGGGATCCGAGATCAAAGAAAAACGAAGAAAACAACCTTGCTGGTGGAAAACCCCACTGTAACCTATGGTAGCCACCGTAGCTTACGGTGGCTAGGAAATCGCTACGGTGTGGAACAACTGCCTTATGGTGGAATAATGTGACCTTACCATCTACTGTAGCTTATGGTGGCTACCGTAAGCTACGGTAGAGCCTAATTCAATCCACCTTTGTTCTCTTTTTTGCTTTCGTAAACGACCGATAGGCCCCCGAACTTCTTTCTTCCCCGTTTTTCATGCTTCCATGGCATAAATTTACCATTTGCAAGTCCCATATCTATCTAATTCTTAATCATAAGATCAAATTAACTATTACATCTCACCAAATTACTTTGGTATTTTGACCCGGTTGATTTCACCATGCACCTTCCGTTACTTTTGAACTATAAACAACTTACTAAAACATTCTTTCCCATTTACTTACCTTTCTCAATCATTCCTAGATGTCTCCTATCTTTCATAAACAGACTTTAATTATGTACTAAGAAGTGAGGTTCTGGAATTCACTTACCTTAGGTGTTCGTATCCGTATCCGTATCCGCTTCCTTGCATCCTCTTAACCCGTTAGCCTTTCGTGCTTGAGTCTATCTCGACACGATCCCTATACTTTCATGTCATCGCAATCACATTCTTGTTAGCATACATGGTTGTACATATTAATAATTATATCAAATGCATATCTCACATTTGACTTTGTTAGTCAATTCTAACAAGCATACAACATATACACAAAATCACATCCTTTCAAACTCATATAATTCATCATGTCATCCCATTTAACACATATTGATATAACACGTACCATATGACTTTCTATAATCTTACAATTATGACAACAAGTCTAGCCATGCTTCTTATGCGCAGTTGTCTTTCAGAAGTCAACCGTTTATCATATGAACTTTCGACTTAACCATCATATATTTGTGTCATCATATTAGGCTATACTAATGACACTATATACATTTCATACTCATGATGCAATTTACTTACAACCACATGATCACCTAGTTATATCATGTATATGTACAACCAAAGCAATACAAATTAAAGCTCTCATAATCCTACAATTGTCAACCACATTCAAAGCTAGTAATTTAACATAGTCTCAACATCATTCTTTACTAGTAAGTTCAGTAGCTATCCATTTAGTGTACATCCATAGTTTAGCATACAATTTCACATACTAGCTTTTACTAGGCATTTCATCAAACACTTGGGGTACGTACACCATTTAATGCACAATGTACAACTAATTTATGCATAATCTTCCAAGCTCATACATAATTCATCAAATATTCTTACTAATCAACAAGTACCATTCACACATAGACATCAAACATATCAAACACCACATTTCTTACAATTCATCTAACAAGAATACATCATACATAACATAATTCATCAATATTGAACAAGAATTGGACATGGATGATATATCCATGTCACCATCTTCATTATAACAAATGGGTTTCACCTCAAAACATCAAATTAATAAAAAATCATGCATAATTCATGTTCTATATGGTGATTTTAACACATATACATGATCAATTTCATTCAATTTCATGGATTAAACATAAACCCACTTCATACAAAATCACCAAATCTCAAATTACAACTTATCACATGTTTGTAAAGTTGAGATGACGATAATTCTTCAGTCATTCATAAGATTAGATCCTAAATTCATCACCAATTTGGTGATTCTTGATGAACAAGGGTTTTGACTCCCTTTGTGTTTCTCCTGATGTTCCACGCACACAAACATACAATCTCCACACATATAAAGTGCAAAATTTTAACCCCCACGTTCTTTTGTTGATCATTTTATAAACTTTCGAGGAATAACACGATTGTCCCTACACTTTCCTTCCTTCCTTCTACTTAACAACCTTTTCTAACTAAGTTAAGTTACTTAGTTATCTCATGTCATGATATAACATAAATGAACTTACTAGCAAATCAAATATCTGAGTTTTTTTGGAGTGTTACATAGAACCTTCAATAACTTGACAAAGAAATCCTTTAAATTTTCAACACATCTTGGTATCGCTAGACTACAAATACTCACATGTGCCATGCTATTAAAGGAGACAATATGGTATTTGTGGGTATAAGTTTGTTGCAACTTTTCTTTGTCATTCTCTCGCTTATTCACATTGAGCATACAATTATTATAATGTGTAAGTAGCATGCTAAAATACTCAATTTTTAAGCTAAAGTATCACTGTTGTAAGTAGCATGCAAAAATGATCAATTTTTAAGCTAAAGTGATCAGTGTATTTGATAAAATCATTTATTCATAGGATATTAACAATTTAATAAAATAACTTTATTACTTACAATGTTTATATTTTTTAATGGTTAAACTTATACATCATTAGAATTGAACCCCTAAATTTTATCTATTTCACCATCATCACTGGATTATTCTCAACTGCATTACAATATTCATATCTACGTGGTACACGTCTTATCTTCTACATAGAAAGTTCTCCATTTTTATAATTCTAATAATTTCATTGTCATAATGTCAAAAACATCATAATTATAAAATTAATTCACTTTTCAATAGGTAAACAAATTAATCAAGTCGACAAATGATTGATTGTGACTTATTCCATCATGTAAATTGCATTTAAACTTCGCAACTATCATCCAAAAAGAACCTCTTCCATTATATATCACTAATATAATGAATCCAATTTGATTGCATTAACAATACCTTAGGTTGATATTAATGTAAATCCATACATAAGGTATATGAAGTGTTTATATTTACATCTATAGTTTAGTTTATGTACCTACATAAATACATATACTTTGAGTAGATTTCATCCCATATATATAAATTAACATATACGTATAAATGTAAAAAAAATTACTAACACCCATAAACATATACGTATACATGTAAAAATAAAATTACTTACACCCAATATGCATAATTATATATTGTATTACTTCGTTAAATAAGGGATTATTACATATATCCACTTATTTAAAACTTTAATTACATATTTCCTCGCAAAGGACAAAAATTACCCATTCAAACATAAAAAAAAGTTCAACCCCTATTATTCCCGTAACTCCTTGAATAACATACATCCTAGAAGACTACCGTCCGGCAACTGGCCAAGTGAACAACGACGAAGAGAACACCGGCGACGAGAAGACTACTGTCCGACGACGCACCAGCAATGATAACCGACTGAAACTACCACCAGCTGCATTTTAAGTGCAACTTAAAAATCATGGTTATAGATGCTTATGAGATATGATTAGTATCAAGCTATATTGGGTAAGAGATGGTGGGTTGAGCGGTATGGAGGAATCAGGGAACAGAAGATGCGTTCTATGAGAAAAGGAATATAAACTATAAAATAGGAAGACTTAATCTGCCCATGGCTTTATAGCCTAGTGGTATCTTGTGGGTGTGATAAGACTTTGGGACAGAAGAAACACAAAACTAAAACAACATTTAGTTTGTGGTTTGTGCCTCGACAAATAAAGGTTAATCTTCTTTCGTCTAATTTAATCTGCTATAAAGATCCTGCGAAACCAACAAAACACCATAAGATCGTTACAAGGAGGAGAATAGGGGGGGGGGGTTCTCCTTGTAACCACCCTCCGACGTGAGAATAAGTATCAGTTTTTAGGACAATAGTGTGTGTATTGAGTGAGAGATTAAGAGAGCGACCCTTAAACCTGGAGGTGCAGTCCTCTATTTATAGCCGAAGTGATTAGTGAAGGAGATGGGCTGATGGGCCTTGGGCCTAAGTTCGACAACAAAGAATATCCATTTTGCTTCCTCTGCCATGGCGGTTAGTGGACATTCGCAAGATGGCAGCTGGTGCACACCGAATGGATCCACGTGTCCTAGCAGTTGTCCTTGTTGTCTGGTCTATCATCTGCAGTGTAGTGGAGATATTGGGATAGTGGTCGGCGTAAGCTGATTGGTGCCACGTATGGGTCCTTGTGTACTTTTTGTCTCCTACAGGATTGCTCATCGTGCAACATGACATAATACAGCCTGTTGAGCGCCTATTGGCCCATTGTACTGTCACCTGTACCTTCATACTTTCCTAACATTGCCCTGCGCTTCATACATTTGCGGGACGTAGGTACATCCTCTGAAGTCGGCACAAGATTATGAGGCTTGGTCTTTTGACTAAAAGGAACACGTGTCTAAAATGCTTAAATTCACTTTTTGGCCTCGCACACGACCTTGGATACACTGGTTTGGTCGGCGCAAGGTTTGTGAAGTTGTTAATTAAGCTTGTTTAAGGTACGGTCTTGCGCGTGGCCTGAGTTTAGCTCACTTAGTCGGCGCAGTTTTTGGGACCATACCCCTTCAAGTCCCCCAGTCTAGTGCTGCTTCCATGCGCGAGGCAAATGGTTAGAGCTCTAGACTAGAAATAAAAGTTGGGTGCATGCACATGATCATGTGTTTTCGGGAATCATCAAGTGTGCTAAATTAGTTGGCCCGCGTGTGTAAGTATAAGACGTAAATGGCGCGACTACTTAGCTTCCCTTTGAAGTTATCTTTTGTGTTTTGCGTGGGAATGTCTTCGAGCAATGAAAAGAACAACCACTGATAGGTTGGTGAAGACGGCAACGTTTGATGTGATTGCTGACACTGTAGGCGGCATGTCGTCACTGTGTCAGTCGTGCCTTTTCGTCTTATGTCAGGCGAGTGAGGGCCACGCACGCATGGTAATCGCCAATCCGCTTTTTCCGCCTGACATGTCGTCTCCTTATTAGAGACGTGCCCCACTTGTTTGGCACAGTTACCCATCACTTTAAATGCGATGGGTATAAATAATCGAGGAGTTGAAGCAGATATCACTTTCCCATTGAATTCTCTCTCGTTTTCTTCATTTGAACTTCAAATATTCAATTTCTTCTTAGCGATCTTCAAGCAAACTTCAAGTTTTTCCCAGAAATCACCAAGAGTTCATCATGCCTTTATGGATTTCTTTACTACCATCATAGATCAAGATGTCTAACCGTGTAGAAGAAGTCGACATAGAAGAAGTTGGTGGAAGTATCCCGCCATAAAAATGGGAGGAAGCTTCTTACAAGCAGGTGGTTTGTGGTCACCAGTTCGCCGCCGAGTGGGAGGCTCGGTATCTAGCCAATGGTCAGACTGCCGCTGACGCACCACCTGGGTACATTACCTTGTTTCTGATTTCTTTGGTGAGGGTAACTTTCGATTACCCGTCACTCATTTTTCTCTGGATTGCTGTCGCACTACCACTTCCATATTTCTCAAATGAGTCAACTTGGCATGGTGAGGATACGTCACTTCGAGTTTTGCCTACGCACGCAATCTTGGATTCTTTTCTTTCTCCACCCGTGGGTCTAAGCGGTTGCTCATCAATCCCCCCAAGAGTTTCCATGATTGGAAAAGGAAATTCTTTTATATTCGCTAGGAAGTGATTCCGATTGCCATGGAATTTCGCGATCCTATGCCGATCCCCAAGGAGGATCTTAAAATACCTAAGGGCGCAATCTGGTGTGATAGATAACAACCGCTCCTTTGAACAAGGGTTTGGTGAGCAGGTGTTGTTGGCGGCGGGGATGAGTGACAAAAGGCCGGTGACTAGTATGAGCGTTCATGTGCTCCTTTTAAACGATCAAGGTAAACTTTTCTTTTTGTAACCTTTTGAGCCTCTTTGATTAATGGTGACTCACCTATTTCTTTTGTGTACTTACGAAGAAGTTGTGCTCTATCATCGGGCCTTCGCCCCCCACGCTAGTGGTGTTGGGTGTTAGGCGGCTGTGTGAAGACGAGAACATCTTGTATGACCAGATTCGAGGAAACTTTGTTTATCCACTAGCCGGATCTTTTGCTTTGCCGTCTACAGCAACTGAAGGTGCGCATATACTCAACCCTATGCCTTATCGGGCTATAACTCCTGCTGGGGAAGATGTTGTCTTGCTTTCCAGCGGGGAGTCTATTGCCTCTTCAGACCATGGATTAAACATCCCAACGTCTGTATTTGCAATTAGCTAGCGCAATCTTGGGATTGATACTGCAGATAAGAAACCCAAGAGGCCCAACAAGAAAAGGAAGGTGACTATTGTTGAAGGGGTGCGCCCTGTGAAGACAGAGACGACTGTTGTCGTGTCTGATGTTGCGTCCCTCAACAACGTAGTCTAGATGATTATATAATTGTGGCTGACTCTATGGAGGAATTACTGACTATAAGTGGGAAAACCAAAATGGTGTGGCTGCTAGCACTAAAAGTTCAGGGAGCACGAGTTCCAAGGAACAATTTTCTGGTGCTACCCCTACATATGTTACTGTTGAGGAAGAACTGGTAGTTGACCCTGTTCCGGAATAACGAGAAAAAACACGACCAAGAAGCCGTGCGAGGAGGCGAGCGAGAAACCCGCGCCTACCCCTAAAAAGGTTGCTCTCGGCAAGACTTTCATAGGGAAAAAGGCTGATCTTGGCTCATTGATGTCGGTTTGAGTGTTTTGTATGACTTCCTTACCTTGCACATTTTGAACAGAACCAAAGAAAACTGTGCCGAAATTCAAGTTTATCCATTCAAAGTCTGGTCCTTAGGCACCTCCGCCTCCTCCTACTGGCGCGACCAGAAAAAAGGATGGGACTTTTGAGGTGGTTGGTGAGAAAGTTGCTAAACCTTAGGTGGAGGTCACAAGTGAGAAGCCGGGGGAAAAAGTTGTTGATGTTGAGAAACCTGTGGAAACTGAAAAGATAACTTCGGAGGTTGAGCATGAAATTGTGGAGGTTGGGCATGTTGTATCCGTAGCTGCCGAAACTGTGGAAGAGCCTGCGAGAGAGGCTGAAAAAGAGATGGAAGAGCCTGCTGACAAAGACAAAGGAAAGAAATCAAACATGTTGCCAGCGCTGGTGCGGGGAGGGGGTGAAGGGGTCAGTTCCTTCAATGTTCAACACAAGGAACCTTCACCAATCCGGTCAGAGGATACCTTGGACGACCATTATTACCGGTCTAATAATGATAGTCGTGCCAATGATATCCATGCTCGTGTCTAGAAACTTAAGCAAGGAGATACCTTTTCTAGCTTTTCTATTTGCTGCGAGTGGTCCATGGGCACTTTCCCACATGCTGAGGTTAATCACCAGAAGCAACGCGAACATGACCAGCTGTATCGGTCGCATGTAGTTGCACAAGCTAATCAGATATCCACCAGCAACCAAATAATGCGGGAATGACGCACCATGTATCGTGAGCCTTCTAAGTGGGAAGAGTTTCGAAGCCGTTTGTCTGAAGATGCAACTTCGAGAAATCCAAGGATGAGTTGGCCAATCAGAAGGCTCAATTTGAGCGGGAGAAGAAGGATGAATATTGGGGCCTGCTTGGTTTGAAAAGGAAATTGCAAGCGAGCAAGGATACTCTAGCGGAAGAACGCCGTAAATGGCGCGAGGCTTGTCAAAAAGATAACAAGAAGATGTATGCTGCCCATAATGAAATAACCAATCTTAAAGCAAAAGTTGATGTATCTGCCAAAACCATCGCCAACCTTGAAGCAAAACTTGAGGAAGCAAAGTCGCATCGTGAGCGTGTGGAGGCCAAGAAAGTTCGTACTACCTATACTTGTTTTCAAAAAGATCTCAAAATTCAAAGATTAACTCATCGGTTATCTATATAGGGTGAGTTGGATTAACAAATCGTCTCTAAGGATAGCGACATGGCTGGAAGGACGTTGAAATTGCTGAGCTCAAGCGTCGCTTACGCGAGTAAGAGGAGAAGAATGAATCTCCGGAGGTTGACCTAGAAGCTGAAAAGTTGAAGTTTGAGTCTGCAGAAGAGGTGCACAAGGTTAACCAAGCGGCCTTGAACGTGGCTCAAGACAACTTTGCTAGGGTGAAATTTGTTGTGGAACCGCTGGTCAACAATTCAGGATGGTTGCAGCAGTACGGTATCGCCTATTTAAGTTATCATTCCTTTCCCTTTGTCTTTGTTAAATCATGTAATAGCTCTAATCTTGTACGTTTCCAACAGGCCACGAATGCGGTCCTTAACTCAGCTGAGTTGGACAAGACCGTGTCGGTGCTCACAATGGTAGCACGCCAGATCGGCCAACGCGAGGGATATGATGAGTGCGCCTACCATGTGAGGGAGGCTATGTAGACAATGTGGGACATCAGTCAGTGTTCCGTGAGCACGGACACTGAAACTAAATATGTTGCTAAGAAAAAAGCCTACAACATGCTTACCTTCCCCATCATGGACTTGGTCTCTGATCCTCTCCAACACGAAGCTTATATCACGCGCTTGAAGACTTTATTTGAGATTCCAGAGATTGTGGAACTTTCTGAGTCTGAGGAGGGAGATGCGATGACGATAGCGCAGAATGAAGATTGTGAGGCTTTTGATTTTAGGTGTTTTGTAACAGGCTTTAATGCATTAGTCAATTAATCAAAATGTAACTGATGCGCGTCTGCGCTTTGTTTTAATATAAGTCCTTTTTATCGATAATGATGTTACAGTTATTGCATCGTGGTGAAACTTTGTATAGGTAGTGCGAATAAATGTAAGTGTGGCTCAGTTTTGAACTATTCCGCGTTGTGTTCATGGGAATCTTGGAGGCTTAGTTTATGAGCTTGTAATTTACTGTAATGTTTTTGCGCGAACTAAAAATTGCACATACATTTGTAACCTTTATTAAAGAGGGAAAGCAACATGAAAAATAATGTAAACAACACGAAAAATAATGTAAACAACACTTTATATTGATAACCTTGTCAGGCTCTCAGCCATCGCTTACAAAAGGTTGTGTTTTTACATATAGCATTTCCTTAGCTGTTGTGCATTCCATGTGCGTGGAACAACGTGACCGTCCAACGTGCAAGCTTCCCTAGGTGTTCAACGTTGAAGGCTTCGTCACGGAAAACATAGTCTCCTGGATTGAAAGTACAGATGCGCACCCGCGCATTGTAGTACTTCTCCAGCTTGGACTGGTTCTTAGCCTCTTTATAGTTGTGTTCTCACACCGTTTTTAAGTAGGTCCAAGTCAAGTCGGCGCTCCGCTTCATTGTTGATCGCGTTTACTACCGTCAAGCGACGTAAGGGAGGCCAAGCTCATCCGGGATGACCACTTCCGAGCCATAGACTAGGCTGAAATTAGTTTCGCTGTTACTAGTCTTGGGCATGGTGCGATGAGCCTAGAGTATGCTGGGAAGCTCATCGACCCACCCTCTTCACTTTGTGCCCTGCCAGGCCTTAATTCCCTCCACAATGTCTTTGTTAACACTTTCCACCTGACCGTTGCCCTGTGGCTTCGCTACAGAAGAGAAAGTGTGTTCGATTTGAAGGTCTAGCATCCAGTTTTGAAGATCTTCAGAAGCAAAATTGGAACCGTTTTTTAGTAATGATGCGCAATGGCAGCCGAAATGGCAAATGATGTATTCCCAAATAAACGTGCGCACAATCATTGCGGAGGTTGATGCAAGTGCCTTTGCTTCTACCCATTTTGTAAAGTAATCTACTGCAACGATTGTAAACTTTACTGCGCCTAGAGCTTCTGGGAAATGACCTACCATATCAATTCCCCATTGTTGAAACGGCCATGCCATGGAAACTAGGATCAAATCATTCTTAGGCCGCATTGTCTTCGGCACGTAGCGCTGGCAGGAGTCGCACTTGCGCAGCTCTTTTACGGCATCCAGGTGCATGCCCAACCAATAGTATCCAACGTTTATAATTTTAGCGACCACCATGCGTGGCCCTGCATGGATTCCACATATACCCTCGTGAATCTCGCGAATCAGGTATTTGGCATCTTGTGGGTCCACATAGCGCAATAGTGGACCTAGGTAAGACCTCCGGTAGAGAATTTCGTCAGCCATTTGATATAACAAGGCTTTATGTTGGATCTTTCACGCTTCCGCTTTGTTTTCAGGGAGAATCCCCGCTTGCAAGTATTGAATGATGGGCGTCATCAAGGATGGTGACCCTATTTCAATGACATTTACTTGGGCATAGTGGTATGGAGGGATTTTTGAGAACTTCAATTCGAACGTCTTTAGCAAGGTGTTGAAAAGCTGTTGAAGCTAGTTTACTTAGCGCATCTGCTGGTTTATTTTCACTGCAGTTTATGTGAAAGAATTTGAATGATTGGAATTTCTGGATAAGCTCCTTGGCTTGATCAAGATAAAGTGCCATTGTTTCACCTTTTGCATCATATAAGTCATTGATATATCCAACAACATGTAGTGAATCAACGTGTGCTCGTAGATTTTTGGCCCCCATCCTGATTGGTAAGCGCAATCCGGCTAGAAAGGCTTCGAATTCTGCTTCATTATTCGTGTTCTTGTAGTCCAGCCGCATAGCGTATCTGAACTCATGCTTCTCTGGGCTGACTAATTGTAAACCCACTCATGCGCTGTCTGCGTTCGATGCTCCATCCATAAAGAACAACCATAGTTCTGCTGAACTTCCTTGCACAAGGTTTTCGATTGCTCCACACTCAGGAATTTTACCTTCGGGCACCTCCGTGGCAAAGTCTGCTAGGATTTGTTCCTTGATTGCTGGGCGTGGCCGATACACGATGTTGTGAACACCCAACTCGATACCCCACTTCACCAATCTCCCCGAGATTTCTGCCTTCTTGAGAATTGTGCCAATGTGATAGTTGGTAAAAAGGTTGATCACATGGCCCGTAAAGTACCTACATAACCTTCTGGATTGGTGGGCATCCTGTGAATAGAAAAAATTGGGGTTTACCGGTAACACCACGCCGACTGCTTTATCTGAAGCTGACAAAGTATGAGTGGCTCCTTTTCGCGCGGTGCAGTCAACGTTGGAAGTTGGATCAAGCATTCCTTCATTTCCTTGAAGGCAGTTCTTTTTTAGTTGTCCATTTGTACCCGTTCTTTTTGACGCAATTATGCAAGGTGCTTATGAAAGGAAAAGACTTTGCGGCGTGATTAGACAGGAATCGGTTCAGCGTGGCCAGGCGGCCAGCCAGGCGTTGCATTTCCTTGATCGTCTTGGTGGATGGCATGCGCTCTATGGCTTGAACTTTCTCTTGGTTTACCTTGAATCCATCCTTTGTTACCATGAACCCCAAGAACTTACCCTCCTCCATTCTGAATGAACACTTGCTTGGGTTGAGCTTCATATTGACGTTGCGCGATGAGTTGAAGGTTTTCTCTATGTCTTTCAACATCTGGTCTTCCTCTGGGCTCATAATCACAAGATCATCAATATATACTTCGACATGCTTCCCTATATCATCTTCAAAAGTTTGATCCATCTATGTGGCCGCTTCATTATAGAAGCCGAATAGCATCTTTGTATAGCAAAAGATACCCATTTCCATGCGGAAAGCCGTTTTATCTTCATCTTGTAATGCCATCTACACTTGATGTTAGCTCTTGTAGTAATCTAGAAAGCACTTCCACCGGACTGGCGTGAGAGAATCGATTTTTTGTCTATTTCCGGGAGGGAATAACAATCTTTAAACAAGCTTTCTTGAGGACTTTATAGTCGATGCACATGTGCCACCCTCCATTTTCCTTCTCGACCTCACTGGGTTCGTACCCACGTTTGGTATCGGACTTCTCAAAGTATGCCGGCTCCTAACAACTCAGAAACTTGTTCATTCATTGCTTTGGTCTTTACGGAACCAAGGTTGTGCTTCCATTGAACTATTGGCTCTACTGTTGGGAACGTGTTCAAGTAGTGTTCTGCTACGTCGCACGGGACACCGGTCATGTTAGACGGTGACCAGGCGAAAATATCCATGTTCTTGAAGAGTAGTTTCTTTAGGAATGTTCGAATGCGTTAGGATTTGAGTTTGAAACTGTTTATGAAAGTTCTAAAAATGATAATTGAAAGAAGATAAATCAGATGAACATGCAGCAGAATGATGAACTTTTAATTCATAACAGCCGAGAAATTGTTTTCATTGTCATGCTTTTGTAATTATAATTACTTGTATAAAACTCACAATCTCCCCCTCAGCTAAGATCACTGATTTGTTCGTACAGAATGTAAGGAAGATATGTTAGATTGATAATTGATGAAAGTGATCAAATAGAATAGTACAAGCACTGTTCTATTTATACTACAATCCTATCCACTAAGCACCTTATGATGATGCCAGCATGAAAGTGACACTTAACAAAAATAACAAACTAACAACATTTGCTAAGCTAACAACTGATATATCTAAACAATACAAAGACTGATAGAAAACAGTGATGAGACATCCTTTATTGGTCTTCAACAGAGCTTTGCCGTGGCAGACATTTAGCTTTAATCTTCAGTAGAGCTTTGCCTTAGCAGGCCTTTAGCTTTAGACTTCAGCAGAGCTTTGCCTTGGCAGATCTTTAGCTTTAGATTCCAGCAGAGCTTTGTCTTCAACAGAGTTTTGCTATGGCAGACCTTTGACATTTAGTCTTCAGCAGAGCTTGACTTGGGCAGATGTTATATTATTAGTAGGATCATAGGTTGTAGTATATTTTGGCTTTCTATCATATGTTCTTTTGTAGGGTTCAATTCCATGAATCTCCCCCTAGAACAGATGATGCCAAAAAAAACTTTATTACTGATCTTTATTCATCATCAATGATTCCCTTATTTGGCCTTTAAACTGAAGTTCAAAGTCCAAGGCAATCATGTCATCTACATCCCTTTCAAGTTCAAGATTCAGCAAGTCTTGGAGATCAACTCCATCCAGACCATATGCATCATCCATCTTTATCTTTTGAACTCTACCATCTGACCTGCACAACGTCAATTCATGTTTGTCTTTGTTGAACTTTCATTTTAGAATTTTTAAGTCAGATGGTTTTCTTAGGAGTAGGGTTATTTGTGATGAGTTGGGTGAAGTAGGTCTGCGTACAAGTGTATAAAGTGAGGATCTAAGCTTGTCACTTGCAGCATCTGTGTGAAACAAAATTTGATTCTTTATGCCCTCCCGTCTTAATTCTTCATGCATCCTTTGATCTTCTTCTTCCCTCTGCTTTGCTTCTTTGCTTAATTTAAGGTAATGGTGAATAAGCCAGATGTTGAAGTTGACTTTTAGGAGCATGGGTCTGTTTAGGAGCAGTGGTTGATTGATCATAGATTGGCTTTTTTGGGATAGAAGGACATTTCTTTCTTAATTCTTCCAACCTTCTATAGGTATCTACCATTTTTATTTTGGCCATCTAGCAATCTGCCTTGTTGTTCCATATAAAGCATCAACAAGTTCGGCTTTTATTCTTTTAATTTTGAGAGCATGATCTTGGCTTTCAAGTTTGGCCTTTTTCCAAGCAGGAGGTGTAGGCTTCTTTGAAGGATCCTTGAGCATTGTATGAATTCTTTCAGTTTCTTCCTTTAGCTCATTTGCCGACAAGTCTTTAAATTGTGCCCTTGTTTCTTTGTAAGGCTTATGCTTCATGACATGATCAAGATAATCTTCTTTCAATTCAGGATCATTAGTGGTTGGCTGTTCAGACATAGACTTATTCAACTCTTTAGCAAATTCTTCAATACTTCTCACTTTGCTTAGTTGATATTGCAAGGAGATTTGTAAAGCGTTGTCATCTTTATCTTTTGATTGTCTTTTAGAATGTGCTCAGCCCGTCTAGCCTTTAACTTAAGATATTTATCTAGGTTCTTAGGCTTTCAATACCCTAACAAGGAAGGAAATTATCTCTGTTTCGGATGCTCTATCTTGTAAAAAGATTCAATCTCTCCTTTAACGACAAAATTTCCAAGGTTAGCGCACCCATAAGAAGGAATAAAGATGATAGGTGCATGGTTGGAAATGTGGGAAAAGGGTTTCAGAATGTGGAAGTGATGAGGATGGTTGTGAAATGGATTGTGATGAAGCAGGAAGTGGTGTGGCTCTTTTCATAATTATCATCATCATCACATCAACAACAAAAAGTTTTTCTTTTGCATTAGAACTTAATTTTTGAGATGGTGGATGTGTAGGAATACGGATGGTGTGGATAATGGTTCAGTTAAGGTTGGAAATGGGATTAGGGCAGTGGTTTGGACAACATCGGTTGGAACATCTGTTGTTCCAGCATCTGCTGTCACAACATCTGTCCTAACATCTGCTGTGTTTAGGGTGACAGAGGATACAATAACAGTGGTTGCAGTAGGGTTATAGAAGAGATAGGAGTTGGTTTTCTTGCTTTTCTTGCAGACCTTCTTTGTCTTGAAATACCAACATCTTCATTTTCCAACTGCTTAGCTTTTTTTCTTTTATGAGCCTCAAAGCTTTTTCTTTGAGTGTATCTTGTCTTTGTTGTTTTTTTATTTGCAATCCTTTCAGCTTCTTTGTTTAATGTCTCATCAATTTCTTTACCCAAAGTAGCTTCGGATGCTTCAGCAGTGGTTGTAGTGGTTGTTGGCTGTTGTTGCACCTGTGATTTAACTTTTGAATCAGGCTACAACTTTCTCATGTAATCTTTCTCCCCCTTTTTGGCATCATCTTCTTTGTCATCTTGAAGAATGATAATCGGGACAGAGCATTAGTTTTCAACAAGTGGTCTTTGATGGCTTTAATATCAGCTTGGGTATCTTTATATCGAGCCTCGACCATGTTGCGGATCAACTTCATGTGAGTTTCATGCTGAATATCTGCTAATTGTCTCTAAGCTAGGATGATTGGTTGAACAACCTTCCATAGCTCATCAGCATTTGTGTTGGAATGGTTGAGGTTGGGAGTTTTGTTCATCATGGTTTTGAAGTCATCAATTGATGATTCCATGGAAGACTACCTCTCCATCAATTCTTTGTATCTTAATTCATCACGTAATTTAATAGGATCATCTGAATTCATACATGTGGTAGTTGTATTTGGATCATCTACAGGAGTAAACTCCATAGTATCAGAACCAAATGCCCCTTGTTCTTGGTTCTGGGGACTTCCAACTGGCTTAGAGGATACAATTGTAGCCTCAACAGTTGTTGCCTTCAAGGAAGTCTTATGTATGTAACTACTGTCCAACTGAGCTACTATTGTAGCAACAGTTGTAGTAGTTGCTTCACTTGAACTACCACCAAGAGTTACATGTAACTCTTAGGGTATAACCTCCTCAATTACTTGTGGGCTAGCAGATAGAGTTTTCTTCAGACTCAATCAAATGTGGAAGTTGACTTTCTTTAATAGGTGAGTGAGAATGACTGATGAGTGTCTGAGTTTTCTCTATTGCCTCAAGCAAAGGTATAGATTTGGGTGGTATTGGAGAAGTGGGTAATGGAGTAGAAAGAGACACAGCCTTGGGAGAGGGGCTTGAGAACAAATGTTTAATTGAATCATTTGCCTCATAGTGTGGTGTCCCTGTAATTAAAACTTGTTCCTTTTGTGAGGAAACAAGAGGAGCTTGTGATAGTGGAGATCTTTGAACCAACTACTGTGAGGAAGTAGCCGATGTGAGGAAATATGCAACCAAATTCAGAAAACAATACATGAGAAAAGTTCAATTTTGATTTGGTTAAAATAGCATAACCCATGTATTGAATATTTAAAGGTATTTCGTTAAAAGTGGTTGTTTTGGCTGACAGGCATAGTAAAAGGGTGTGGAAAAAGAATTTCATGTTCAGCGTAAAATTCAGGTTTGAAGATGGTAATAGTTGATAACTGACCTTCATATCCTCGCTCGATGAATTTTGCGTGTAAATCTTTCTTGAGAAAGAAGTGGGGTCATCAAGGTCTTTAAGACCAAATGTGGTGGAGATAGTAGATGGAGAGATCTGGACAAGTGACTGTCCAATCTTTGAGGTGATGGCAAAGTGCTTTTTGTTTTGAACTTGGAGTTCAGCATTTGCCTAAAATTGGCTAAGGTGTCGATATAAATTGGATCTTTGGCTAGTAACACATCTTTGTATGATGATGTTTTAGAACATCAATCATGAGTGAAACGCAGTGTTATTAGTTGTTTTTTCGAATATTGGAAGGTAGTTGTGGGGAGTTTTTATGATGAGATTCATGGCAAAAGAGTGATTATTTAGGTTTTTGAAAAAGATGAGAGTAATGGAGATTTTATGGAGAATTTTGTTGTGTTTGAAATTGAAACGGCAAGTGGAAACTCTGTTTGGATGAAACAGGGTTTATAAAGAGAAAAGTGAATACTGACGTGGCAGCGGTTTCCAAAAGATTTGATGGCTATCATCTGTGCACTTGTAAACTCTGTTGGATAATGGATTACAGTTTTTTGGAAACCTCTGCTGGAGACCAGCAGTGTTCTGAACAGAGGAATGATTAGTGGGGATTTTACACTTTCAGAGGATATATTATTAGTGGATTGGGAGAATAGTGATTTCACCAACAGTGGAAGGAGAACAGAGGATACTTTCAGCAACGGATGGATTTTCATGCGAAGCGGAGGTTTGAGAAATAGTGGTTGTGAACAGACTTTAGAGATTTATTGAAAATTCATTTTAGCTATTTTTAAGAATGGATGATTTTCTGAAAACATTTTGATGCTATTTACACATGGAGAACAAAAATTTGTTTTTATTCCATGTTTAGCATACCAATCCTAGAGATCAGACTTTCAAAGGTAGATGTGTCTAATGCTTTTGTTAGAACATCTGCAAGTTGATCTTTAGTTGAAACATGATGCAGAGAAATCAAACATTTTTCATAGCAATCTCTCACAAAGTGATGTTTGATGTCAATGTGCTTTGTGGTAGAATGAGATACTGGATCTTTAATGATGTTTTCAGCTGCTTGATTATTTAACATGAGAGGAGTCTTTAAAGCAGTTACACCAAAATCCAATAGTTGATTTCTGAAGCCATAGGAGTTTACCAATGCAGCTTGTAGCAGCATCATACTCAGCCTCTGTTGTGGATGTTGATACTGCTGCTTTTTGTTCTGCCAAGACACTAAGTAATTGCCTAGGAATTGATAACCTCCTGAAGTGGACTTCCTTGTGGCTTTACATCCAGCAAAATCACTGTCTGAGAAACATGAAAGCTCAATATTTCCATTAGTTGGATACGAGATACCAAGTGTGGGAGCACCTTTCATGTATCCGAATATCCTTTTTACAGCAATGAGATTAGACTTCCTAGGCGCTGACTGGGATCTGGCACAAACACATGTTGCAAACATTGTGTCTGGCATTGATGCAGTTAGGTACAGTAAAGAACCTATCATGCATCTATAAAGAGTTTGATCAACCAAATCATCTTTGTCATCAACAATGACAAGCTTTATGGTTGCCATGGGTGTGCTACATGGTTTGCAATCATTCATATCAAATTTTTAAGCAGTTCATTGACATACTTATTTTGATGAAAGAATGTACCATTTTGCAACTGTTTTACTTGGAGACCAAGAAAACATTGGAGCTCACCCATTGCACTTATTTCAAACTCTGCTGCCATGAGTTGTCTGAACTTTTCACATATGGCAGTGCATGTGGATCCAAAAATGATGTCATCCACATAAATTTGGACAAGCATCAAATCCTTTCCTCTCCATTTCAGAAATAAGGTTTTGTCAGTTTTACCCCTTTTAAAACCATGGATAAGAGAAAGGTGGAAAGAGTTTCATACCAGGATCTTGGTGCTTGTTTCAAGTCATACAAAGCTTTGTTAAGCTTGTAGACATGATCAGGATAAAATGCATCTTCAAAGCCAGGAGGTTGACAAACATATACCTCTTCTTTGATCTTACCATACAAAAATGCAATTTTGATATCCATTTGAAACACCTTGATGTTGTGGTTGGCAGCAAAGGCTAAGAAGAATCTGATGGCTTCTAATCTTGCTACAGGAGCAAAAGTTTCATCATAATCAATGCCTTCTTCTTGTCTGTAACCTTGAACCACAAGCCTAGCTTTAATCTTGACAATAATACCCCTTTCATCAGTTTTGCTTCTGAAGACCCATTTGATGCCAATTGGACATACATCCTTTGGCAATGGTACAAGTTCTCATACTTGTTGTCTTTTAAACTGAAGGAGCTCTTCTTACATGGCTTCTACCCAACTGTTGTCTTTCAGTGCCTCTTGGTTTGACAAGTTGTGTGAGAGATAGGAAACCAGCAAAAAGACAAATGTTTTGGGATTGACTTCTAGTGAGCACCCATTCATTGATGTTGCCAATGATGAGATCAGGTGGATGGTTTTTAAGGTAGATTACATATCCCTTATATGGAATAATGGCATTTTGGAGTGAAGGTTGCAAATGTGAATCATCTAAGCTAACATCTGTTGGCAATTTTGAAGAGCCAACATCTGTTTGAAATGGAGGTGGAGGTATTGGTGAAGAGGTGTGAGAACATGATGATTTTTATCCACAGTGGTTGGACTTTTATCAATAGAGGTTATAGTTGATGAGATGGTAGAGGATTGAGGATCAGCAATGGTTGATCCAACAGTGGTAGAGTTTTCACTGTTGTTGATAACAGTCATGTTGTGGAAACTGTGTAGGCTTTAGCTGTGGTTGAGTATCCCAGAAAATAACCACAGTCTACTTTGGCTGCAAAATTTGAAATAGAATCTTTTAGATTTAAAATGAAGCATGGGCAGGCAAAGATTTGAAAATATGTAATTAGTGGTTTGATCTTGAAGAGAGTTTCATAAGTAGTGGATTGATGTCTAGGGTTGATTAAAACTCTGTATTGAACATAGCAGCCTAAAAGAACAGGGATAAACCAGAATTTGCAAGCATGGTTCTAGCAGCTTCAATGAGAGTTTTGTTTTTCCTTTCAACCACCCCATTCTATTCTGGTGTTCTAGGAACGTTGTACTGCCTTACAAGCATAGTTCTAGCAGCTTCAATTAAAGTCCTGTTTTTCCTTTCAACCACCCCATTTTGTTCTGGTGTTCTTGGAATGCTGTACTACCTTACAATTCCTTTTGACACACAAAACTCATCCAACTCCTTATTTTTAAACTCTGTGCCATTGTCACTTCTGAAGAGTTTTATAGGCGGGCCAAATTGCTTTTCAACTTGTTTCACAAATCCTTGCAAGATATCTACAGTCTCATCCTTGGAGTGCAAAACGTAAGTCCATGTAAACCTTGAAAAATCATCAACTATTACAAGACAATATCTCTTTTTACTTAGACTCATGATTTTTACAAGGCCAAACAAGTCATGTGTAACAATTGTAAACACTGACTTGTTTTGGACTCTCCAATTGGTTTATAAGAACTTTTATGTTGTTTTCCTTTTAAACAGGAAACACAATGTTCTTCTTTTGTGAAAAGAATTTGTGGTAAGCCTCTTACAAGGCCTTTTTTAGAGAGTGTGATGATAGTTGTTAGATTTGTGTGTCCAAGTTTTCTGTGCCATAGTTCTGTCTCTTTGTTAGAGGCAGCTGAGAACAGACTGGCATCAGTCATTGGATTACCCTTCAACATATCACCCTCATACACATTGCCACTTCTATGAGCAACAAGTTATGCTTTGCTCTCGGCTATGATTTGATCAATCTTTTTAACCACTTCTGGCCCAACAATCTGACAAGTTTTCTTAGTGAAGAATGATCCATAGCCCTTGTCACTCATTTGTGAAACACTAAGAAGATTAAATTTCAGATTGTCAATAAGATTCACATTTTCAAATTTGAGTTTCCCAGCCTGACCTGTTCCTGACCCAAGCACCTTCCTTTTGAATTATTACCAAATGATATATCACCCCTTCATGAGCCATAAATCTTTGAGAAGGGCTCTACATCCTGTCATATGTCTGGAGCCTCCACTATCTACATACCATAAACTATCAAGGCAAGTAGAAGCTCCCTACACAATGGTAAATAATTAGTTTAGGTGGGTTTCCAAAGCCAAATTGGCTTTGGAAGGGGTAACAAACATGTCAGTCTCAAATTTGGAAGAATGAGCAGAGGTTTGAACCGATCTTTGTAATATCTGTTGGGCCCATCTCCTATTAGATTATAGTAACCATGAGGATGCCTATTCACTCTTGGTTTTGAGGGCTTTTTGTAACCCTCATAACTAAGAGGTACCTTTTGGTAAATTGGTTGGCAATATCCTCTTGGGTACTGGTTAGCAGGTGGAGCATCTGTTACCTGCACCTTTCTGGGAGCAGAGTTTTGTGCAGTGCTTTGGTAACAATGTTTCAACAAGCACAAAGGTCTGTTTAGACTTTCCTTTTGTAGTACTTGTCTTTGAACTCTCCAGTGTTTTGGATTTATACTCGTTCTTTTTCACATCAAGTTTTTGAGATAAACACACTCTTGAGTTTTATGAGTTGTTTATTACAAATTGTGCAATTTGGAGAATCAATGATCTCACTTATTTTGTTGATGGCAAGGTTTTAGAAGAAGACAGTTTTTAGTAACCTGGTTCTTCTTTTCAAAAAAATCACAAAGCAAGTTTTTGATCTTTTCTTTTTTTTCCCCCTTTTCAGACTTTTTTTCAGCAGATGTTGTAACATCTGCTGGTAAATCTGTTATGGGAATGATTCTAGCCTTTGGTTGCTTTGACACCTTTAATGGTTGAAAAATTCATTGGCTTAAAATTTTCAAGAATGTCACATTCATCAGACCATGTGGGTTTGAATTGATATTTCTCAATCTCCTCAAAAGTTGAGGATGCCTCATGTCTTTCTAAAACAATTTTATTTCCAATTTTATCAGTGACTTTGATTTCTTGACCAGCCAGGTTTGTTGGAACAATTTCAACCACACCCGAATCATTTTCAGTAACATTTTCAGAAACTTGGTCATTTTTCTTGAATCCTATGCCAAATTTTATGTTACTTTTGACCTGGTTTTCTAGCAAAATCTCATAACCTTTACAGGATTCCACCCATTTTTCAAAAGTGATTTGGGTGGATTCCAACTCCTTTTTGCAAACCTGATATTTTTCTATCATGGTTTGAAGTTGATCCTTGGTTATACTTGCTTCATGTTTTAAGCTGCTGATTTCAGATTCTTTTTTCAAGCAATTTTGATTTTAACTCTTTTGAAAGCTTTTCAAATTGAAATTCATCATCCAAAATCTTATTCCTAAGGTTTTCATTCACCTCTTTTATGTTAGCAAAAGCTATGATATATTTATCTGAACATAGATCTTTTAGGACATGAGGAGATACCTTAGTAGCATCTATCATGGCACAATCACATTCACCTTTACAAACACTAGCATCCCATGGGTTAGACAGAGGTTTCATATCTTCATCAACACTTTCTTTTGTAACCATTGTTTCATCATGAACGTTAGACTCAACAGATTTAGACCCCACCTCCTCAAATTAAACACCCTCAACTATAGACTCTAATGCCATAAAGCAAAATTCATTTTGTTTCTTTTCAGTGTCAGCAATTAGAGCAAAGTTTTCATTAGTCGGATCCTCAGGTAAGCTACTTCAATCAACAAAGTCCTGAGTAAAGAACCTCTTTTGATTAACCTTTACCTGAGCAGTGGTTTGAGTAACTTGTTGTGCAGGTTGCATTTGAACCTGAGGAGCTGGTGTTTGAACATATTGAATTTGAGGAACAATGGTTTGAACATATTGCGCAGGAACAGTGGTAGCAGGGTGTGCAAAATGAGCAAGGTCTTGCATATGAGGAGCAGGGGTGTATTAGGAATAATGGACAGTGTTTTGAGTCTAGGGCTAGGATGTGTGACGATTGGTCCAGTTGATTGAGACCTACATTCTCTAACAAAGTGTCCTAGCCTATTACATTTATAACACTTATTTTTTTACTTACCGACCCAACTTTTGTCCCCCCCCCATGCAACCTTGGAAACTTTCTACCAGATCTCTTATAATATTTGTTAGCCCTGACACTTAACAGAGCCAACTGGTGCAAAATGTCATCTCTTCCAAATCTGAAGGATCAAAATGTTGAAGGTCACTTAACTCAAAGGATAAATTGTCAAAGTTTGGCTTTCCCCATTAGTAGCAAATACATAATTAGGTGCGTAAGGGTCAGAGTTGAAACCAGAGGTTATATCAAGGAAATGATCATAACTCCGATCCTTACTACTGCCAGTGATTTCTTCTTGCCAAAGAGAGTTGTACTATCGAATGCATAGTCATCAGCCACTTTGCTAGACTCTTGTAGCTTCTTTTTCTGGTTCAACTCTCTCTCATAAGTGAGGAGCCTACCATGAAGCTGAGTAAGACTCATTTCTTTGAACCCAACTGAATTTGTAGTTACGAAAGCTATATTGTTCCACTTGTCTGGTAATGATCTAAGAAAACGATTATTTAGAGTCAAATTTGCAAGGGTAACATTTACCAGTTTAAGATCACTAATGAGACAGCTAAATCTTTCGATTGGTTGGGTTAGTGACTCTCCTTTTACATGACAAAATGTTTCATATTGTTGATTTAGAACCTCTATGTTGTTTTCAATCACTTCCTCAGTCCCACCGAATTGCTCTTTCAAAGCATCCCATAATTCCTTTGCACTGTTGCAATGCAACAGGCCAGCATAGATATCGTTTGGCAATGTAGAGGCCACGATGCTAAATGCCTTTGCATCTAGCTCGATTTTTTAGAAACCTTACTCGGAATAATTTTCAGATCTCTTTGGTACTTGGACTTTAGGGTCCTCTGTACTCGGTATCATTGGAACATAAGGTCCAAAGATGACCGACTTCCAGCAACTGGTGTTTTGCGGAGCAAGGACATGACCCATCCGTCTTTGCCAGATATTATACTCAGATCTGACAAGGATCGGTGGTTTAAACATGGTGCCTGTGTTATGAGGATCATGTGAAGTGTGTGACATTCTGATTGTTTACAAACAGTTTTTGTTTAAAAACTTTTAGAATGCAATTAAACTCTGTTTTTCAATAAAACTGAACAAATTGAATTAGCAGTTAGAGCTGGTCGATTCTAATCAAATTGATTGTTAAATCAAATTCGATTGACCAAGCTCTGATACCAATTGTTAGGATCTGAGTTTGAAACTGTTAATAAAAGTTCTAAAAATGATAAATGAAAAAAGATAAATCAGATGAACATGAAGCGGAATGATGAACTTTAATTCATAACAGCCAAGAGGTTGTTTTCAATGTCATGCTTTTGTAATTATAATTACTTGCATAAAACTCACAATCACTCCCTTAGCCTAAGATCATTGATTTGTTCGTACAGAATGTAAGGAAGATATGTTAGATTGATAATTGATGTTAAGTGATCAAATAGAATAGTACAAGCATTGTTCTATTTATACTACAATCCTAACCACTGAGCATCTTATGATGATGTCAGAATGAAAGTGACACTTAACAAAAATAACAAACTAATAACATCTGCTAACTAACCACTGATACATCTAAACAATACAAAGACTGATAGAAAACACTGATAAGACATCCTCTGTTGGTCTTCAGTAGAGCTTTGCCTTAGCAGACCTTTAGCTTTAATCTTCACCAGAGCTTTGCCTTGGCAAACTTTTAGCTTTAGACTTCAGTAGAGCTTTGCGTTGGCAGACCTTTAGCTTTAGATTCCAGTAGAGCTTTGTCTTCAACAGAGTTTTGTTGTGGCAGACCTTTGACATTTAGTCTTCAGCTGAGCTTGACCTGGGCAGATGTTATATTCTTAGTAGGATCAGAAGTTGTAGTATATTTTAGCTTTCTATCATCTGTTCGTTTGTAGGGTTCAATTCCAACAGAATGTTCTCAGACATTACAGTTCCGAGGGTTACTATTTGCTCCGGGTATTTTCTGTTTAAAACCCATTTCTCCGGCTCTGTGCGTGGAGTAGGTTTGCTTACTTTCTTTGGGGGCACTTCCTCGGCTGCCATCACTTCCTTCTTTGCATAGATGATCGCCACCCTTGTTTTCGTTGAGAAACCGATTACCAAGTGTGGGGTGGACGTCACCATGCTTAACTGACCATTTGTCCCTCTACCAATCAGGACATCATGTCTTGAGTTGGCTGGCATGACCATGAAATTTACCTCTATTGTTCTCGAGTGTTTTCCGTCTATTAGCGTGATCGGGAAGAAAATCTGGCCAAGCGGAAACACTATTTTATTGGAAAACCTTGATAGGGATAATCCACCGACTCTTAGCGTGCTTTATATTCAGGATCAGACTGGTTGAAACATTGTTCGAAGATGATGTCAGCTATGCTTCCTGGATTGATAAACATGTAATCCGTCTCATAATGGCCTAGGATGCGAGTGATCACGACAGAGCGTGTAGCTGGGGACCCTTGTAGACCACTTGGAAAATTACATGTTGTTCGCGCCATGACTCATCGAGCGGACGCTTGCCTTTGCTTTTCGCACTCCATCGAGGTCCTCCATCGACCATATGAGTTTCTAGACGCCGGACCTTCTTCTGCCCCCTTCGTCAGTTCTTTGTATCTATCGCGTTTCTTTTCGCACATTCTTTACCAAGTGACTGAGTTTCCTACTCTTAAGAGCCTTCTCAATCTCAATGCGTAAGCTGATGCAATTTTCGGTCAAGTGACTAGTATCTTTGTGAAAATCACATTACAGGTTCAGGTCTTGGCCATTATTGTTTTTCATCTAAGGCGGGCTTTAAAATCGTGGTTTTCTATCATAAGAACCTTCTTAGGTGTCTTAGATAATGGAGTCTAGTGTTTCTCCCTGTTCACATTCTTGATCGCTTTCTTGTATCCAATCTTGTCGATTGCTTCGCGAGCATCTTACTAGTATCTAGATCTGTCGTCGTAATGTGATCTTTCATCATAACCGCCGGGCTGGTTCACTTCCAGTCGGGGCCTTTTTCTTCCTGTTACGCCTGCTTGACTTCGTGCGCATTGATTCGAGAGTATTGATCATCTGAGTAGTGGCTTGATCTGCCACCAGTAAGTGATTCCTCAGTTTGCGCAACGATCTTGGCTGCCTCTATCAGTTTATCCAACTCTTCTGGCATTCCATCTTTGCTTGTGATAGTTCTGATTAGACTATCACACCAGATGGCTTTCTTGAAATTAGCGCTAATGAGATCCTCGCTTACATTACTGGTTTCCAGACACTCCTGTTGAAGCGAGTGATGAAATCTTCCAAACCTTCGTTGTCGCGCATCCAAATGTTCATAACCTCTGATGTGGCGCGCTGGTATCGCCTCTATTGACTGAAGTGCACAACAAAATCTGACCATGATTTTATCTTTCCCGCAGGGACGCGATTGAACCACGTGCAAGTAGCTTCTGTGAGGGTTCGTACAAACAGATGGCAACACATAGGCAGAGTCCATCCCCCTACCATGCCAACGCTTGTGAACAGTTGCACATGGTCAACTGGATCAGTTAACCCGTTAAACTTACCCACACCTTGTGGAAGTTAGCTTTCTATAATGAGCAAGAGCGATGTTCGAGTGATATTGGAATGTTCAGCTGCTGCCACTGGCCTGTAAATAAGGCTGAAATCCTGTTCTGCTAACTCATTGTACGTTGTGCGCGTCTTTTCGCTTGTAAGCTTCATGTTTGGAAGGCGGCTGAACACTAAGTAGCCTCTTGCTGTTAAGTTGTGTCAAATTCGTCAGTGTGAGTATTCCATTCAGCGTTCAGAAGGTTGCGCGGCCCGAGCCGGCTACTAATCGAAGTACGATGTCTGGATTCAGTATGCGTGTAGAAATAGCTTTCTAAATCATTGTGAATGTCACGTGCGAACACTCTGCTTTCTTGGCGAAAGTGGTTTGTTGACGTTTTGTCTTTACGCGTGCTCTTGATGCAGCGTTTCATAATTCAGCTGTCTAGGCATCGGTGCTACCATCGGAGTTTGTTGCGTTTGAGCTGGTGCTTGCCCTTGTTGCACACAATTGTGCATAAATGAGGCTCAAACTCGCCAGGCTTTTTGCGAACCAAGTCGCGGGGGTTTCTCCCACTAATAACCCTGGCATTGTGGGGGCTGAAGGACCGGCTACATGAATTGTTGGGGTCACCGTTTAGGTGGTACGGGTACCACTTGCGTGGATAACCCCAGCTTCTGTGTAATCTCCGTCAGCATACTCGTATTAGGTTGGCTTTGGACGTACACGTTGTCCTCTACCACCCCTATTTAAGAGTTTGCGCCGTAAGTCGGAAACGGAGTACTCTGATCAGCCATTGAATCAGAGTGTTAGCTCAGAAGAAGATGAAAAGTGATTGTAAAAAACCGGTGGGCGCCAATGAAGAAACACCAAACTAAAACAGCCTTTAGTTTGTGGTTTGTGCCTCGACAAATAAAGGTTAATCTTCTTTCGTCTCGTCTAATCTGCTATAAAGATCTTGTAAAACCAACTGTAAGCTCGTTACAAGGAGGAGAATAGGGGGGTTCTCCTTGTAACCACCCTTCGACGTGAGAATAAGTATTGGCTTTTGAGGATAATAGTGTGTGTATTGAGTGAGAGAGAGTAAGAGAGCGATCCTTAAACCTGGAGGTGAAGTCCTCTATTTATAGTCGGAGTGATTCGTGAAGGAGATGGGCTGATGGGCCTTCGGCCTAAGGTCGACAACAAGGAATATCCATTTTGCTCCCTCTTCCATGACCGTCAGTGGACATTGGCAAGATGGCTGCTGGCGCACGCCAAATGGATCCACGTGTCCAGGCAGTTGTCCTTGTTGTCTGGTCTGTCATCAGCAGTTTAGTAGAGATCTTAGGACAGTGGTCGGTGCAAGCTGATTGGTGCCACATATGTGTCCTTGTGTACTTTTTGTATCCTGCACGATTGCTCATCGTGTAGCATGATATAATACAGCCTGTTGAGCGCCTATTGGCCGATTGTACTGTCACTGTACCTTCGTACTCTCCTGGCGTTGTCCTGCGCTTCATACATTTGTGCGACGTAGGTACATCCTCTGAAGTCGACGCAAGATTATGAAGCTTGGTTTTTTGACTAAAAGGAACTAGTGTCTAAAATGCTTAAATTCACTTCTCGGCCTCGCGCGCGACCTTGGAGACATCAATTCGGTCGGCGCAAGGTTTGTGAAGTTGTTAATTAAGCTTGTTTAAGGTATGATCTTGCGCGCGACCTAAGTTTAACTCACTTGGTCGGCGTAGTTTTTGGGACCATGCCCCTTCAGGGACCAATAGGTCCCGGATTCGATTTCCACAAGGGGGTTTTTCCCATATTTATTGGGTTTCCTCCTGAATTGGTGTATAGTCATTATGCCTCTTGGAGATGGATATGATCGGATGGTTCCGCTAGTGTCACGATGATACTACAGACTCTACAATGGTCTTTCAGTTATCCAAATTTGCCGTTCAAAAAATAAAAATGGAAGACTTAATCTACAACAATTTAGCTCGAGCGGATAGCCGTGGGTGAGATTCAATAATTAGTTCCGTTAACTTCAGTTCAGAAGAAGACAACAAGCAAGTATAGTTCATCTAGAGCCTTGGATGACAAAGGTTAGGCACCATTCTTCCCAGGTCTCCGATACATCTTTCATAAGCTTATAATTCTAATTGTATGGATTATCTGTACATACACTAATCAAATGTGTTTATGTACACTTTGATTGATTCTTGAAAAAATATAAAGAAAGTAGAAAACCGATAACGAAAAGAAAAGGAACAAAAAAAACTATAAAAATGAAAAGAAAAAAAAATACTTAAAAAAGTTATTACAGAAAATTGGTAAATTTGAATTTTTTGGTTTAGTAAAAAAGCAAAATATTCATTCTCTAATCTATTTTTAATGAAATGGGTATATTTGATATTTGTAGTTTTCAGGTAGGGGAAATATATAATTTAATTTTTTATTTGGATAAATATGTAATTTATCAAGTTTGTATGAGTATATGTAATTGCCCCGTTAAATAATGATAGTTATTAAGACACCTTAGAAAAATCTCGTTTTTGACGTTTAAATCATATATTCTAATTAAGCATACTTGCAATGTGACCATTAGGATCAAATTATGATTAGCAATGTGGTTAATAAGCTGTTTCTTGTACACAGACATAACCTTATGCATCATATATCAATTATCAATTATTAATAGTATTAAATGGTATGAAAGTATTAAAAATGATATATCCACTTACGCTAATGTATATAATTTATATGCATAATCTGGAATGAGTCGACTGGTCACTTGATCTTTGTCATTTTTATTATCATACGTAAAGCTTTATCCAAAGTTGAATTCGTCACTTTAAGAATTGTATCCCCGTAAAATACAACCCCACTGTAAATCTCTCTAGAATCAATCATTTTATATTTATTCTGTGCTTCGGTTTGCATAATAAAACAATAACAAAACAAAAACTCTAACCCCACCGGCCCACCCTTGATATTGCTTCACAATCATCAGCACAGAGGGAGACACTTATGAGACTGAACAAACTACACATACACGACAATCATCAATATCACCATCTTCATCTTCTCTATCCATATGTTCTAATTTCATTCATTGAGCATGGTTTTAAAATTTCCATTTACGTAGATTTTTTAAGTTTAGAAAAACACTTCTTAAGTTTCTAAGTTTTTAGACTTCCAATAAAGGTGTAAAATATATCACCTACACGTAACCCACACCTATGCACGTAGTTTGGTTAAAAGGGTATCATTACCATCATCATACTTAGTAAATCCAACCAATAGCAAAGCTAACGTAGGATTTGAGAATGGTAAGATGTAGACCTCTACTCGTAAGAATAGAAAGACTACTTCCAGCAAGACCCTCGGCTCGATGGTTTGATGATATAAAAAACATATTTACAAATTAGTTTGATGGTTTTTTTATGTATATAACATAAGATGAGTAAGTGGTACAAGGTACTATATAACATAAGGATGAGCAAATGGTATCGGGTACCGGTTCGAAACCAATACCGGTACCAAATTTCCCGAATCAAAATATTTTCGGTACCAATTCGGTGCTGACATTTGACGTTTTCGGTACCGGTACAGTATCGCTTTTTACCTTCAAATACCGGTACCGAACCGTACCGTAATGTGTATTTTCTATACCGGTACCCAATATTTTTAGATTTTCGATACCAAACTCGTCCCTGATATAACATACGCATTTATATGTAAATGAAACAAAATTTAAAAAATACGAACCTTTTAGGAAAAGAATAATAAAAAAAATTGATGTTTGTTTTCACATAATATAATGTTATGTAATTTTCATCAAAGAAAGCCCTCCTCTCTCTCTCTCTCCTCATGGTGTGTGTATATTCACTTTTAGTTTGTTTCATTCCTATAATTGCAACACTCTTGTTGTCACATCCTCTTGCGTCATCGTTATAACCTTGTTGTTGTAGTCATAGTTCCTATTAGGGCGGCAATATTGACGCAAACCAAACTCCATTTAGAAAAAAAAATTAGTTTTGGGTCAAGTAACACGACTTATTAAAAATGGTTCGTATTTGGGTTGACTCGTTTAAAAAATAACCCAGGTTTGTGTTGGGTCCATATGATAAATAAGGTGATCTGTTAACTTGTTTAACTATATTTTGTTACTTTTTTGTTGATTCTATTGTCTCTCTTTGGAAGATTTGCAATTTACAATCCATTTTCAAGATTTATTTTTTGATTCTAATAATACTCATTTATAATGCCGCCTTCAAATTATTTATCATTTATAATGCCGCCTTCAAATTATTTATGTTTTGTTTTTAGAAAGTTCTTTTCTATATTTGTGTAGTCATAATAATTTTAATTTGATCACAGCGTATTATATATTTGTCATACTCATAATCATCCTTTAAATATGTTACTGACAGCTCACTTACAACTCATCAACATAACACATTTAAAAAACTGGGTTTTATGGGTTATGTTCGGCTTGATCCGAATTTATGTGCGTCCAATTTCAATTCCAATTATTATATTGGATTGAAAATATTGGTATGTATATTAAGCTACTTCATGTGCTAAGCCTTAATGTACAGATTAATAGACCAAACACTTTAAAGGCCATTTTACATTATATTTGTAGATAATGTTAAAATGCATTGCAAAAAACTTATGAGAATCCACTTGTATTTAACAGATATTACCGAATATTTAGTTACCTAGAATCCACTTGTATTTAACAGATATTACTAAATATTTAGTGACGTGTTGTTTCAATGAATGAAGAGTAGATGCACTTGTTACGTTCTATCAAATACCATTTTTCCAAAGAAACTCTTACGCTAAAAGTCACCAAACATTATATCATTGTGCCTCTATGGTACAATCCAAAGAAACCATACGCATTTATCAATATTGGCAAAAAAAATAATAATGTCATATCTTTCCCTTAATTTACACTTGAGTAAACGATAATATTTCTCGAATTTCTTTAAGTGGAAAGTAAGATAATTATTAACCGGAAATCAAAAAAACATGACCCTACACCTTACTATAATTACTCAATATAAAACATTTACCACATAAATGACAAAACACAAATTGAGGTGAGTTGCATGTGCGAATGTTCGATGCTATTATATTGTATATAAGTGTCACACAGCTAGCTTTCTGTCACTTCTTTATTGTTGGTGTCGGATCACGATTTTCTTTGTTTAAATTTACATTTTTGTTATTATTTTTGTTTATTTTTCTCTTAATTAAATTATGATTTTATCTCAGTTTAAATTTACAGTCTAGCTATCATTTTTGTTTTTATCTTTGTCAATTACAATTTTGCCCGAGTGTAAAATTACATTCATGTCATCGTTTTAGTTTTTCTTTTTTTCCTTTCGATAAAATTTGGTAGTTTTTGTCAAATTACACTCGCATCTTTGTTCTGAAAATTACAATTTTGCCCCCAGTTTAATATTATAGTCTTTCCATCGTTTTAGTGTTTTTTTAGCAAAAGAATGGTAGTGTTTCGTTTTAATTAGTTAACTCGATGTAATTTTTATTTAGATCATGTTACGAGTAGTATGTACAAGTAACCAAAACACGGACGTACATATTATGAGAGAGAAATATTCGGCTTAACACCCTGCAAAGTGGGCGGGGCAAAAAAGAGTTTAAAACAAAGACCATGTATGGGTGTTTGTGCTTAGAGTTGCACAAATCGGGTTTTTGATGATACTGAGTTCCGAGTATGGAACCGGTTCCGGTATGACCAGGTATTGAGAGAAACCAGATAGGGTTCGCATACAGGTATTGAGACGAAAAACCATAACCTACATACCCGGGTAGGGTATGATCAGGTTCAGGTATAACAAGGTATTGGAACCGGGTAATAATACCCGGTTTTAAAAAATAAGTTTTTAATTATTTTACACAAAAATAAATTCGTTCAAAAGTTAAATTTAGTTTGTAATTTGTAAAAATGATTAAAATAAATTACAATTATATAAATTCACTCAATTACAAATTATTTGCTTTATAATATGCATTAAAAAATAAATAAAAAGTTAAAGTAAACATAAAAGAATACATTAAAAATTCAGGTATTCTATTGGTATTAAAAAAAGGGTATTGGGCATAGGGTATGACCAATTTCGGGTATTTTAGGGTATAAACCAGGTGCGGTTTCATATATGGGTATTGAGCTCAAAATGTATGCCCTATCCATACCCTATGGGTAGGGTCGGGTTCGGTTATGGGTGTAAAATGCTCGGGTACAAAAATAACCGGTTCCGAGATTTTTCTAGATTCCGGTTCCAAATACGGGTTTTTTACACCTCTATTTGTGTTATGATGTTTTGTATGTTTATCTCCTTTGGTTTTTCGACAATTATTTTAATTTTTAAGTAACGATGACCATAAAATCAATTCTAATGTTCTTTTAAAAATATAACTTCGGTTATGTTGTTGAATTATGTTAAGACCATTGGTAGTTGTTAATGCTTCTTAAGGAGACTTTTTCATCATATCAGCTTTATGCAATGATTAATGTCTCTTAGTGCCCTTCATCTGTTACTTTTTATGTTTTTTCCTCCTCACTATGCATTATTCTAGAAATGCCCTCCCTTTTCATGTCCTTATAATGCCTATGGGGGACGGTATAGAGACGTTATCAAACCCTTTTACGCCCTATAATGCCCATTACGCATCGTCTAATAGTGAATATTTGTGTTTTAGCATTAGGTCATATAGATTAATTCTTGCACTTGATTCTTTTACCGGTATCATTACGAGTGCGTGTAGCATTACTTTTTGTATATTACATATATATTAAATAAATATATTACCCGAAGCTAGTTAACAATAAAAGGGTAAGTAAACATGTTATCCAGTACTAGGGGATGTTTCGGATTCCTTTCCAAACCTCTTTATTGACTTTTGCAAAAAGTTACAATGAGTTTGCAAAACAACGAAACATGATTTTATTTTTACATTCTTATCGATTGATTCATTCAGTTGGTTTTTTTTAACAGTCACTTTATTAAAACACTAACAAGACTCTAGAAAAAACATACAATGAGAATTAAATTTGAAATTAAACCAATCACTCCACGATAAGGTTTTATAGGACAACCAATTCATAATCCAAAGGAAACCAAGTGACTTTATGCTCTCCATAGTTTTGGATATGGGCTCTATCTCATTTGTTGAAAACTTGTTCGTTTCTCGTTTTCTAATTACCCAACACGTAGTGTAAATAATGCCTTGGATCATCTTTCTTTTAACAGGATCCACATTGACATATTTATGGGCTTCAGTAAAAGTAAGATCACGAACGGAAAACGCGTATACTGGCCCGACTCCACACTAATTACTAACCAAGTTCCATCTTATTGTTGCAAAGTAGCAAGACGTTAAGAGATGTTTGTTGCTCTCGTCCTCATCTTCACTTGTCTCTGTTTAAGTGTATAAATATAATGTAATACATAATTACAACAAATACAATATGTATTTATTTTTTACAGTTTTTTTTTATTTAAAACTTTTACTAACCCAACAAAGTGTGTCACATGGATTTCTAACCTAGTTATTAACTTACTTACATTTATAAGTTCTACTAATATTGATTTACAAAATTTACAACATGCATTACAACCTCTTTTTCTTTTATGTAGTTAAAGTAAAAAAAATATTTTGGTAATCATTATACATCAACTATAAAAATAGAGTAAAATGCAGTTTGCTTTCATGTGGTTTGGGGTAGTGCGCAACTTGCCTCCCGTATTCAAACCTTTTTATACGACCCCCTCGTGTTTTCCAGTTCTCATACTTTGCATCTCTGCATTCACATGAGAGTTAATTTGACTGTTTCACTAAGAGCAAAATGGTAATATTCACCACTCAAACCCTCTAAACCCACCATCTTTCATCTTTCATAATCTGCACCCACCACCATCATCATTACCACCACACCCATCACCACCATCAGAAAAGTTACCATCGTCTTGCACCAACTCGCCCTATGTATGACCAAACCTTCGTCCCTTGTAATTTTGTATATATCAATCATGATAACTTCAATTTAGGTTAAATACCAGCTGTGAAACACATTTTTTTTCTTTTATCAACACCACATTTAACAATGAAAACCCCCATATATCAAACATAATTTCCACATGTCACACCCAACCGATGGCGAAAACATCGGAGTGAGACGACTAGATTGCTCACTTGCATCATAACACTATTTGCGACAATATTTAAATCAACCAAATTTCATTTCATTCAAAACATCAATTGTCATATTACAACAAAATCCAAATAAGAGTAACATCAACGAAATAGGTTCAACAATAACATAATATTTAACTTAGTATTCTATGCGTGTTTCTATGCCATTCCTACTAAGTTCCATCATACAACTTCATCAACCTGCAACATGTTAAAAAGTATAGTTCAATAACAAAGTATTGGCGACTACACAAGTTTAATATCATAGTATAAGTATAAAATCCGATTTAAACAAATCCACATGATTAGCTAGCATACAAGATGAATGTCAACAAGGCATGTGAATCTACAAGTCAATCCTCTAGTGTACCGCAAAATAGATTTCAACTTAACAATGACCACAAGAATACGGGCGGTGCGTTACTCCTATAGCGCTATACATGTTAGGGAGGCTCGATCAAAGTTAATGACATTTAGATCACATAAGAATATACCAAGTAACAATTCAAGTAGCATAAGACTAAAGCATGTTGATGGATTGTTTGTGTATAGAATAAAGTGTGATTTAGTGTAGTTTTAGTAAATTAATCATGTTGCACCCAAATAGTGGAAAGCATAAAAAGGGTCGAGTGTACTCACGGTTTTGCAAGGTATTATTCATGAGAGAGTTAGATTGATTTAGGGGTTGGAACACCAAGTTTATCCTACACAAGGCAAACGTAGGTGTATGAGTATTAGATTGACGGAGAGTTTAATGAGTTTAGGAATTTAAATGTACGAGAAGGTATCTATACGGAAGTATTATCTAGACATTTAACGCTCGTTTTTGACACTAATAAGCCCCGAAGGGTGTTTGTGTTTTTATGGTCATGCCCAATAGAATCGTAAGATTGTTATGTCTAAGATAAAATAACCTACTTTTTAAGACAACTAACCATTTGGTCATGATCTAAGTTTCGTTATATTAAGTATTTACATATAGTTATATTACTACTAATAAATCATATAGTTCATGTATTTCATGGAGGTCATGTAAGTCATGCATGGAGGTAGGAGGATTAACCATCCTAAACCTCTTTCATAGATTCACCATTACACAAGATTGACACGAGAACAATCCGGATGGTCAAGAACTATAGAAATCATCAAGTGAGGGGTGGATTGAATAGTTGAATGGCCAAGGCCTTCATGTAATCACACCTACACCATCACAAGCTTGAAAGCTCGGATGGCTCAACACTTGTGGGTTTGAAACCCTAATAAAAACCACAAGTTTAGAGACAAGATATGCCTCTTGATTGTATGTGAACAAGTCTAGCTTAACACACTAACCATAAGTTTGGTTAGTGGCATACATAGCATAGATTTGTTATGATTAAAACATGTTGAAAAAGTTTTATAAGTTAACATCCAAAACAGAAAGTTTGGCCCCAAAAATGATGTGATTCCACCTTGGTTTTCCATGGAAAACCTAGGTAGCATCCATAGGGCTTTAGCAAACATTGTTGAGGAAGAAACAAGGCAAAAACATTGAAAAATTTGAAGATTGAAAGAAAAAATTTGGGCAGAAAGTTTTGTGCACTTTTGGACCTCAAAATGGTGTGGTTTCACCTTAGTTTGCCCAAGCAAACTTGTGAGAACCTTCCTAGAGGTTATCCAAGAGTGTTAGAAAGAAAAACAAGGTAAAAAGAAGGAGAAAAGTGAGTTGAAACTCACTTACAAGCTGTTGCGTTTTAGCAACGAAATTCAGAAGTTTGGGACTTGTTTGGAGAGTATGGAGGCTAGAAAAAGTGAGAAATGGGTGGAGGAACATTGGGTTATATAGGGGAAGGATTAGGGTTAGGGTTTGGGTTGCATTTAATGTAATTAGGGGGAAATTTTGAATTAAAAAAAGTGTGGGAGAAGACCCCATGTTGCGGCCGCAACATGGGCTGCATATTTCTTTTTTTTTATTTATTTTTGATCATTTAACTTATATATAATTGATGGACTTTAGGTTTTAGGTGTCACACATGATATAATAAGCAAGTATAAGTCTTGGAATGGTCTTATGGTTTGCATATGATAGGTTTTGAAACCCTAAAATTACAACTAAGAACACATATTTTCTTGAACATATAGTGACATGATTTTATGATAATTTGAAGCTTGAATTTCTTGAATAACATCACTAGTTGTCTTGTTTGAGTTTAGTATAAGATTGATAAACATTCGTCACACATTACACGTTGTTTCGATTTGATTCATGAAGGAATAAAGTATAGCGTGATCATAAGTTTAAATGCGAATAAAGTTTGCGAATTTAGCATAATTGATTAATATTGTTTACAATCAAAGCCTTAGAATACAATGAATTGAAGGATAGAAATAGATTACAAAGTTTGGACTTTCCAAAAATAGAAACACGAAGCAGACTGCTAAAAACGGAAAGGTACAAATGCGAAGCGTTACACCACATATCATGTACCCAAAAACTATTCTAGTTTTTCTCAAATCCAAACCACCTAAACGAAAAAAAAAACCTAAAATCTATATAAAATGGTGGCGAGTTCGATTTTGGGTGGAGAAGTGTAATGGTCGACTCCGATGGTTGTGATGGTGGTGGAAGGAGTAGTGGAAGTTAGATTTTTTTCGAGGGTACGGTGATTAGGCACGTTGGAGGTGGGGGTTGTCACACCCTAACCTATGGCGGAAACATAGGATTGAGTCGAAAAAGAGATTGCAAAAGACTTGATAACACTATTTGTGACAATATTTAGATAACTCGAATTTCGTTGATACTAAAATGATAATACATTGTTTCGAAAGGAAAAGTATAACAAGTTGCAAATAATGAAACGAAAATGCATAAGTTCAAAATCTGGGCATGTTTTTAATCCACCCTAAATATATTTCTTCAATCATCATCATCTAGTTTCCTGCAACATGTATTAAAATAATGATCAACAAAAAGTTGGTGAGTATACAAATTTGATTACATAGTATAATTGTGAATAAAAGTTGCCTCATATCAAACATAGTAAATTGCATACATTGTTTTGTTATCATACTAGCATGTGTTGACTATAAGTTAAACCAAAGTGTACCGCAATCATGCATATCTTTGTCACTGAAACGACAAGGTTGTAAAATAGTTTACTTGATAATACCACAAGAATACGGGCAGTGCGTTAATCCTATAGCGCTATAATTGTTAAGGTAGGCTTGCAAAGTTAATGAGCATATAGAATACAAGTATAACATAGCATGCGGTAACTAGATTCTATAACAAATATCATGTTTGTAACGGATAGAGTGTATATGTAACAAGTTAATCGTGATTTGATTTGTATAAAGTGTACAGGTTGCACCCAAAATGTATAAACGGAAAATGGGATCGAGTAAGGTTTTGCATAGAAATCCCGCGTTGAAGCGTAAGGGAGTGGAGAACAACAAAGTTACCCTACATTGGGAAACAAAGGTGTGTGAGTTTATGGAATTTATGGAGAGTTCGGATTTGGAATTTAATAATAAAAGTATGTATGTAACGAAAATGTATCTTGTCTAAATACTGTTTGGAACACTAAGTTTGTACGTGTTTCCATGGGTCCTAATTTGCCCATTAGAATCACAAATGAGGAGTTTAGAACGAAGATAATATAACCTAAGTCATGACATCTAACCATAATCCGGTTAGTATCAAGAATCCAGTTAAATATATATTATATTTTATATAGTTTATTATAGTACATCATGTATAATCATATAAATCATGTAAGTCAAGCATGGAGGAAATATTAACCTCTTTGTATGATTCACCAAAGCACAAGTTTATCAACTAGTTGATAAACCGGTTGGTCATGAATGAATTATAAAAAAATATAACTAAGTAGTTCGTTAAGTAGCCAAGTAAGGATAACCCGGGCGTGCCACACCCAACATGGAAAATGTTGGAAGTGAGGTGAGGTTATGTTACTTTGATTCTTGGAAGCTACTTGATGTCATTAGTAAAAAAAAGTGTGAACAAGTGAGATTTTGTGAACAAGTGTGAACTATCAACCACAACACAAACCCATAACTATGAGCTTAGTTGGGAGCAAGGTGGGTACAAGATTCCACTAAGTTTTAAGCATTATGTATAAGAAACAAAAAGATAAATTAGAGCAAAATTTATGTTACTTTGGACCTCAAATATGGTGAGGTTCCACCTTAGTTTGCCATGGCAAACTTGTAGAAACCTTTCTAGAGGTTGCTCAAGTAGTTTGAAAGAAGATTAAAAGAATAAAGGTGAAGAAAAGTGAGTGAATACTCACTTAGAACACTTGAATATATTCTTCCTTGCTTGGAATTCTTGAGAGGATTAGAGAGTTTAGGAGTAGATTAGTGTGCGAAAAGTGTTTAGAAGGTGGTGGAGGCTTGTATTTATAAGTGGGGATTAGGATTTGGGAGTTATGAAGGTGGAAGTTGATTGGAGGAGAAAGGAGGTGGAGAAGTGTGAAATATGATTGACTTAAAAACGGTGGAAGGTGATTGGAGGAAAAGAAGGTGGAAATACTTTTGGTTTTCCTCACTTTTAGTCCCTAAACTTCTACTAGTTTATCATTTTATGCAAAAACTTCACTATATAATATGTTTTCAAGTAAGGAAAGCATAAGTATCTAACATAAATGCGTGAATAGCGTTTCGAATGTATAACAAAGAATAGATTGTGTAAGTCCCGATAAGTCGGATCTAACACTGATATCACACAATCACCAAGGATGACGGATCAAACTTGGTGATCGAACAAAACTGAAATGATGAAGAACAATACCGAATTCACTTTAACACCTTGCACACAATTCTATTACTTGAACAAGCAAAACTGTCTGGTACAAGATCGAGGTTCTCCAGAGAAAACCTAAAAGTCTCTAAAAGTCTAACCCTAGGAAATGACATAAGCTTAGCTTATATACCTAGGGTAAGGCATAACCCTAATGGCTTGCTATGGGCTTGCCTAGCCCACATGGCCTATGACATGCCCAAATAACCTATAAAGGTCCAAAACTAATACAAACTAACCTAGTTAAACCCAATTAACTACCATAGATCGTTACATATATTTGATGCTTCAGTCTCACAGTTCTAGGACCTAACAATCTCCCCCTAGACTGATGCATCGAATTGTCTTCATAGTGCAAATTCAGCAACGTCCTCGACGGAGTCTATGGTTGTCGCAATGCTGCAAGTGTTGTGGAAGTCAATCTCATATTTTTAGGACCTCACTCTTCAACGAACTCTCAGCACCGGGTCTCTTTCTTCTGCTCTTGTGGTTAGCTTCAAATCAGGATCTCGATCAGCTTTGCTTGAAACATCTTTGTCAAAAAGAATATGAGAGGAGGAATCTCAACAGCTCTTTTCTTCTTCAATTCTTCTCTTTCAAGCAAGCAGGTTCACAGGTACTTCTTCAAAAATTCTATCACTTAGTATCTTTTAATCACTTTGAGCGTAAAGCCTACCGACATATCACAATAGATCCTAGTCTTTTCAGCTACGACACCTTACATGTGTTAGTCACGCACTTTATCACGAATATACATTTCATTTCCCATGACTTTTTATTTTTGAGCTTGTATTTTTCTGTTTTTCAAATAATGTTTTTGTATTTTTCTAATTTTCTCCCCCTCAAACAATACATATATACCTATATCGCCCTCTTCCCTCCTAAATTTGTGCATCATACTTTATGCACAAATTTACCTAATAAAGAAAACATATGCACAAAGTTTTAAACAAAAGGAAAAGGAAAATATTTTTGTTATTTTTGCTTAACCATTCCGTCATTAGATTAAAACTAATCAATTTCAAAATTAAAGAACGAAATTCAAATTTGTACTTTTCGCTGATCTTTTCTTACCTCATCTCCTCCAAAGGAAACATCACAATTGGAAAAATTTGAACCTTTTTGCAACAGTGAGATGTTATCCTTCATGTCCCTGGAACAACCGCTATCAACACTCCAGATATTGTCAACAGCTCCTCCTTGGTTGTTCCTGAGAAAATAAAGAGATTAGTAAGACAGTGGGACCCAGGCCATCGTGGTCCTGGGTTTCCCTGAAGCATCAAAATAAGACACTTCTTTAAGACACAAATCCCTTTTGTTTCAAGGATTGGTGATGTTGTTGCCACTTTGGATTTGGGTTTCCAAATCTGTTTCGGTTTAACAAACGCGGTTGTTGCCTTGATTGAGCAACTGTGGCTGTTTCAGGTTTAGTCATTTTAGAAAAAGATTTTTGTTTTTGAACAGCCTTGCGTTTGTTTTTGGCAACATTCCAATCCCCATCAGATGGTTTAACCTTGGAATTCACATTCTTCATTGCCTTAGGTGATGATACCTTCATCGGCTTGGAATGATTGTTATTCTTTGGTGTAACCTTATGATTTTTAGCATGACATGGAACATGGGGACTATGTGTGCAGTTTCGAGCGATGTGACCAGGAATGCCGCAATTGAAACACGTTTGTCTCTTCACATGTAAAGCATTTCTGATCAGCTTGATTTGCTCGAGCAGGCCTTGAAGGATGAACTTATCCCTTCTGTGCTTGATATCCTTGCATGTTTCTTGCAGATGAAGATGAATTTGGATGTCTGTACTTGTCGTCTGCAAGAGCCTTCTTCTGTTGTGGAGATTCTTTTCTTTCTCTTGTTTAGACTGCTAGTCTTATTCAAAATCTCCCCAACTTTTCCAAAAGCTTTGCTAGCACGGTCAAAAGCATATTTTTCGCATTTCCATTAAAGACCGGCTTAACAAAATCATTTTTCACAACACCAGCCTTGTGAGGGCAATTGCGCCCGCTGATGATTTCGGAAAGCGTGACTGTCCTTGACGTTTGGACTTTTGCTTTCTTCGTCTCTGATTTGCTCGTTTCTGCTCTTTTAGCTTGCTCTGAACCTTTTTATCAGAAGCAGAAGGTTCAGATTGTTCAGTTTTGCGCACTCAGAGCCTTGTTCACGTCAACTCTCTCTTCATCAGCTGAATCATTAGAAGAGTTAACAGCACCAGATGGTTCCCGTATGTCTGGCGTATAATCACTGGGTTTGCCGTACACCATATGTTGTGCTTTCTCAATATCTTCGTCGGTTTCAGGCATTGTCGTGTAGTTGTGATTATACGGTGGGGCAACCTGATTGAATCCCAAACCCTTCCCTTTGTTTCCCTAATATGCCAGCTGCACATTGCATACGTCTTGAACAAGCTTACTGGATGTATCAAACTTCTTTATATTAACTTCGTTTTGTTGATATTTCCAGTAAGAAGTCCCAGCTCAACTCTTACCAAGTCGCATTCCATGGTTTTGAATCTAATCTGGTTTTGTAATCATGGACCCAACATTTCTGTTGATTGACGTCCAGGTGGAGCTGAGCTATGTCTTTCTTTTGAGCTTCAACCTTTTCCTTGAGTAATTTGTTACTTTCTCGAAGGCTGATGCACTGAGCCATTGCATTGTTGTATTCATCAGTCATTTTGGAATTAAGAGCCCTGAGTTGAGCAACCCTATTCCTGCAAGGTTCAGTGCATAAAAGATAGTTGACTGTGTCAATGGACGAGCTAGATTTGTCAGCGTTAGTTTGGGCTTGAAGTCGAGTTTGGGTGTGGGCTGCTGATTGCTGCTTGCTGTGCTTGAGGTTTCTGTTCGAACACCTTTTCAGGATGAGACTCTGTTGATTTAGTGTATAGATCTCCGAGATCTTGGTTTGATTGTAAATAATCCCACAACCAAGATACAAAGGAGTCTGTCATTTCCCAAAAAGTTGTTAACTCATCGCTTACTTCCTCTTTTCGCCTCCCACGTTCAAGCAAACGCATCACATAGTCAGCAACCGGATCAACATTGTAGTCTCCGAGAAACTCATTCAACTTTTCCTTCACTTCATCCCCAGGCTCGGGTTTTGAGTTTGGGCAACAAACATCTTCGGATAATCGAAATCGGACCGGTAAACACGATAAAAAATGTCCGAAAACTGTTTTTACCAAAATGTACCGTTAGACTCGTCTCGACGATACGAATCCAATGATATATAATGTCCGATAGTGATTTTAGGAATTTTCGTGCCTCCTGTTTTTTTTTTACCCTAAAAATCACACGAGTCTAGCCGTGCAACCGGTTTGTTACAATTTTCTAAGGATCAAATTCTGTGTATGAAAACGTTTAACTCCGGTCATGTCAGCTGGTTAACTTTCCACCTTTTTGGGTACAACTCGAAGCAGTACCAAATTCGGAACAGTAACTCGGATTAACAATCCGGGATGGAATCCAGAATCAGTGATCCGAGATGGTAATTCGAACAGTGATCCGAGATGCAATCCGAGATGAGAGAATCCGAAATAGTGAATCTAGTCCGGAATGAAACCCTGATCCGAAATGAAAGACCAAATCCATAATGAAGACCAAATCCGTAATGAATATCAAATCCGGAATAGTAATTCGGAACAGTAATCCGGAATGCTATAAGATGCACAACAACAGTGAGAATCTGGAACAGTAATCCGGAATGGATGATCTTCTTCATGATCTTCAACGAATTAGGATCCGAAACGCAAAGATTAATCCGATATCAATCCGAAATGCAAGATTTAATCCGAAATCAATTCGAAATGCAGCCAGAAAATCCAAAATCCTTGAATATTGATACGAAATGCTTGAATCTTCTTCGTGTTCTTCAGCAGAAACCGAACAAAATCGTGTAATATTAGATCTGAGCCTGGAAAACAGGTTCAACAGGCTCTGATACCACTTGTAAGTCCCGATAAGTCGGATCTAACACTGATATCACACAATCACCAAGGATGGGCGGAATCCAAACTTGGTGATCTTCAACAAAACTGAAACGATGAAGAACAATACCGAATTCACTTTAACACCTTGCACACGATTCTATTACTTGAACAAGCAAAACTGTCTGGTACAAGATGGAGGTTCTCCAGAGAAAACCTAAAAGTATCTAAAAGTCTAACCCTAGGAAATGACATAAGCTTAGCTTATATACCTAGGGTAAGCATAACCCTAATGGGCTTGCCTATGGGCTTGCCTGGCCCACATGGCCTATGACATGCCCAAATGACCTATAAAGGTCCAAAACTAATACAAACTAACCTAGTTAAACCCAGTTAACTACCTAGATCGTTACATATATTTGATGCTTCAGTCTCACAGTTCTAGGACCTAACAGATTGCAAGTAACACGTAATTTATGATTGATTGTATGTATAACACGTATGTATAAAGTATGCAATATCATTATCATCAAAGCCTCGGATTACAAAGTTGGAAATGGATACGAATACAAGTTTCCAAAAATGGAAATACGATCACATCATTCTAATTAAGGAAAGTACGAAAATGCGGAGCGTTACAGTCTCCCATACTTTAGGAAAGTTCATCCAGAAATTTATTTAAAAGTAAGACTCAATGAACAGATGCGATGCTTGGTCTTCGTATCACTCTCGAGTTCCCAAGTACATTCAACGCCTCGTTTTCCTTCCCATCGAACCTTAACTATTGGAATTCGACTGTGCCTAAGCTGCTTAGTCCTCGGTCCATGATTTCGACCTGGCTTTTCAACAAAGTGTAAGGACTCGTGATTTGTAGGTCATCCAATGGAACTTGAAGTCCTTCTTTGGCTAAGCACTTCTTGAGATTGGACACGTGAAATGTCGGATGAACGTTGTTGAGTTCTTGAGGTAAGTCTAGTCGATACGCCACTTTGCCAATCCTCCCGAGTATCTTGAAAGGACCTACAAAACGTGGAGTGAGTTTGCCCTTCTTACCAAATTGAACCACTCGCTTCCAAAGGATAACTTGAGGAGCACATGATAGCAAACGTTAAATTATAACGGTTTGTGATGTTTGTCGGCGTATACTTTTGTCGGCATAGCTCTTTTGTTGCTTCTAGCTTTGAGGAGGTTGTCGCGGATTTGTAGAATCTTGTTTGTCGTCTCTTGTATAAGTTCAAGAACAGTGATTTGTGCGTCTCTGATCTCGTGTCAACAAATAGGCGAACGACACTTACGACCATTCAATGCTTCCAAATGAGCCATTTGGATACTGAGTGATAGTTGTTGTTGTACGAGAACTCTATCAATGGTAAATATACATCCCAATTTCCATCAAAATCAATTACAAAAGAATGAAGCATGTCCTCGATGGTTCGGATAGTACGTTCGGTTTGACCATCCATTTGAGGATGAAAAGCCGTACTAAGATTAAGGAGTGTAACCATCACAGTTTGAAGCGTTTGCCAAAGACGAGAAGTGAATCGAACATCGCAATCTGAAATGATATCAGTGGGGATACCATGACGACAAATGACTTCATTCGTGTAGATACGAGCTAATTTCTCAACTCGGTAATCTTCACGAATGGGGAGAAAGTGAGCAGAATTGGTCAAGCGATCGACAATACCCAAATGCTATCGTGACTGGAAGAGGTTCGAGGGAGTTTGGTGATGAAATCCATGGCTATGCTCGCCCATTTCTAGACTGGGATTTCTGGTCGTTCGAGTAAACCATAGGGACGTTGATGTTTGGCTTTGACTTTAGAACACATGAGACATTTGGACATGTAGGTGGCGATTTCTTTCTTCATTCTAGGCCACCAATAAGATATACGTAGAACACTTGAAAGTATTTTTCTTTTCTTATTCTTAAGAGGATTAGAGAGTTTGGGAGTAGATTAGTGTGTGGAAAGTGTTTCGGAGGTGGTGGAGGCTTGTACTTATAAGTGGGGATTAGGGTTTAGGAGTTAATGAAGGTGGAAGGTGATTGGAGGAGAAAGGAGGTGGAAAAGCTTTTGGTTTTACTCACTTTTAGTCCCTAAACATCTACTAGTTTATCATTTTATGCAAAAACTTCACTTTATAATATGTTTTCAAGTATAGAAAGCTTAAGTATAACGTGAATGCGTGAATAGCATTTCGAATGTATAACAAATATTAGATTGCAAGTAAACACGTAATTTATGATTGATTGTATGTATAACACGTATGTATAAAGTACGGAATTTCATTATGATTAAAGACTCGGATTACAAAGTTGGAAATGGATACAAATACAAGTTCCCAAAAATAGAAATACCATTACATCATTCTAATTAAGGAAAGTACAAAAATGCGGAGCATTACAGGGGATTGTAAAGTTGAATTGTGGTACGGGTGAGGTTATGGTTTGTTGTGGTGGTGGATGATGGCGGAGTGGTGGTCTGGTGTAGTAGATGTGAGTTGGTGGTGATGTTATAGTGGGTGGGTGACGGTGGTGGAGATTTGGGGAGGGGGTTTTCAGCGGTTGTTTGTTGAAGGTGATGACTGATGCCTGACTGTGGAGAATGGGGTGTAAGGTGGGAGAGGCAATGGATGGTGGATGTGGGTTGCAAGGTGGTCTACGATGATGGAAGGGGAAAATGGTGGCAGAGAGGAGAGAATATATGGTGAGCAGGTGGTGACGGCGGGGGTGTACAATGGATATGGAGTGGCGATGGTGGGATGTTAAAGGTACGAATGGGGATGTTAGTGAAGGTAAACGAGAAATAGATAAGAAAGAAGGAATACTTAATTTATTTAACTAATATTTATTTAATAATAACGAAAAGGGAGTTTGGTCTTTTCACCTAAAGTCAAACGGGCAAACTAACGTCTGATTGACTAATGGCTGCATGTAGTTAAATTTTGCAAGCACGAGATGTCACACCCCAACCCATGGTGAAGTATTAATCAGGGTATGATAATTGTTCAAAGCTTATGACACTTTTAAATATTTCATAATTAAACACGCTATAAATTTAAATTGTCACACCTTACATATATGTTCAAATAAATTAACAAATATTCAAAAGAAATAACATAAACAAATATCTTTTTTAACTTCTAAAGGGAAATCCTTAAGTGATCTTGATCCAAACTTTCTTCAATTCTCATTACCTATATGACATATAAAAAGGTTTTTGTCAACTACAATGAGCTATTACGTAATTCTAAGTTCACTAAAAATTACTTTACTTTTAAAAGTAAACATACAACTCTATGTTAATCGAACATACCACTTAATAAGCATCTAACAATAAATAAAATAACCAATACCTGAGTCTCAAACCCCAAAGCGGCGTGACCAAACGATGACGGTACCATCATCCCATAGTCATGAGGAAAGATCTAAGTCTATGAATAAGAGACGATACCCACATCCCATGTCATGAGCAAAGGGTAGCCTATGAATAAGTGAGGCGATGTCCACATTCCTTAAATTATGAGCAAATGTCAACCGGTGTAAGTGAGCTTATGAATGAGTGAGACACTTACAAACTGAATAACCATTGCACATAAAATAAATAAACAAATAAACCAAATAGCACATAACACATAACGACACAATGATTTGCATGCTTTGATAACTCACAAAAATTGAATAAGAGATTTTACATGACACATGATACACCACACAAAGTTTATTGTAGGAAGGGAAAGGGGAATAAGAGTTACTCACTATTTGCGAAACGGTCCCACGAAAAATAATCATTCCGCATGAGAGAACGTAACTTATATGACCAAATTACACTAAAATATATAAACAATATTCTAAATAATTGAAACAAAAATATGTAACAAAACTAATGATTCAGGTTCTTGATATAGGGACTTGGGTGTAAAGGTGATATTATATATATATATGTACTAATCAACAAGTGTGTATATATATATAATTTATATATTTTAATAAAAAAAACTTTGACTAGTAATATTATTATTTATTTTAACACTTTTGCATTTCTTGTATTTTAGTAGTGAATAATAACTAACAATCATACTAACTAGATATATATGTCCAAATCACAAAGATTATCTTGGTTATAGTGCCATGCCCTCTTTTGGAGGCAACACTACCCTTGGTCATATTGGTCAGAGTCAGTAGAGATACAGTTCCGCAAGCCCGGAAAATTGAAAGATAATTAAATGAGTTATTAATGCAAAATGTGGCATGTCCCTCTTTGTAAGGCTACGCTACCCTCGCCCATATTGGTCTGAGTCAGCACAGATATAGTCCTGCAAGGCCGGTTTAAAGTTTCAATAGTAATTCATTTATAAGGGATTCAAGTCGTTCTTACTTCCCCCAATTTAATGCTATCTGCCTCAAAGGAAGTCCTAATAAGCTTGAACCAAGTCCTCGCAGGATCTATACACTTAACGAGAAAATACCCAAACCACCATTTTAACCCCATTCCAGGCAGTTAACGCGCTTTACATAGACCGTAAAGACACGAATGAGTGAATCAATAAAACATGAAGGAATGATAAGATAAAATTCACTTTCAATATAAAAAACAGATATTAAAGTCATTAATACAAACCCAATTAAAAAGTTAACCAAAGATTGGAAATCAAAAGTAATACTTTGTCTTCACCAAGTGATGTAAGAGATTAGCCAAGCATGGCCATAGTTTGACAAAGGCTCTTACGATCAATCTTGGACCCCGAGACTACTACACACTCTAAAACTCTAATAATTGTGGTGGATGATGATGGTGGAGTGGTGGCAGGTGTGAGAGAAATGGTTTGCCAAGGGATGAGTTAGAATGAAACCAAGCACCCCTATTTATAGCTTGAAACAGTAGCTTCACACAGCACCGTGACCTGTGGGCACGACCCCGTGTCTTCCTCCTTCTTTGTCTTCATTTAAAGAGATGGTTGTATCAGATGCCACATTGCCTCGTGTGTCAACGCCGCGGCTCCGTGGCCTATTGTAACTTGTTGTACTATCCAATTTGCATATCTGGAAGCAGTTAACGCGCTTTACATAGACCGTAAAGACACGAATGAGTGAATCAATAAAACATGAAGGAATGATAAGATAAAATTCACTTTCAATATAAAAAACAATATAAAGTCATTAATACAAACCCAATTAAAAAGTTAACCAAAGATTGGAAATCAAAAGTAATACTTTGTCTTCACCAAGTGATGTAAGAGATTAGCCAAGCATGGCCATAGTTTGACAAAGGCTCTTACGATCAATCTTGGACCCCGAGACTACTACACACTCTAAACTCTAATAATTGTGGTGGATGATGATGGTGGAGTGGTGGCAGGTGTGAGAGAAATGGTTTGCCAAGGGATGAGTTAGAATGAAACCAAGCACCCCTATTTATAGCTTGAAACAGTAGCTTCACACAGCACCGTGACCTGTGGGCACGACCCCGTGTCTTCCTCCTTCTTTGTCTTCATTTAAAGAGATGGTTGTATCAGATGCCACATTGCCTCGTGTGTCAACGCCGCGGCTCCGTGGCCATTGTACTTGTTGTACTATCCAAGATTTGCATATCTGGAAGTTGACCATGGGTCGTGTCCAAGGGACACAGCCCCGTGTCTTTTGTCTGCTTCTATTTGTCTTTTTCTCTTCTTAAATCCGAAGGTGCATGGCCCCATGCCGACTAGGCACGGTCTCGTATTCGTTGTTTTGGTCTTGGGGTGAAGCTCGATGGGTTGGTATAGTGTGTTATCTTTCCTTCTTCTGTACTTATGCTGGTTTTTATCGTTAATTTGTTCCTTTTGTACATTTAAGCTCTTTTAATCCTGAAAATCAAAAGTATACAAAGAAACGCACTTTTCCAACATTAGTACTAAAAATGGTTGATTTTATACCGTATTTGATATAATTTATATGTTGCTTTTGGCGCATATCACATGCCACCACACTTTAATCTTTTCTTGTATTTAAGCAAAACTCTTTAATGTTGCTTACACACCCAAATGGAATGGGTAGAGAAGAAGTTTTTGGGTCTTGTTTGTAGAGAGTCGTGAATCCTAGTTCTTTTTATTCTTGTTTTTATTTTATTACAATCCTATTCGACATGATATATTTAGAACACTTTTAAAGAGAAATAAATATTTTTGGGCGTAACATGCCTTTATAAAATTTTATTTAGTTATATACACATTCACACACCTCACAAGTGATCACTCAACACTTGGCCGAAGAAGTATAAGTGAAACGCTCGAACGGTATGGAACTTACTCCTACCATATGCTTGACAAGTATTCAAACCTCCTCATTTTTAATAAAATCTTTGTAAATATCAAGAGAACTTTAAAAATGGTAGGTTTTGGCTAGGGGTAGGGTCGTTTTATTTGATAAGTGGCTAAAAGTGTAAAATGTCGGTTTTCTTTTGAAAATTTATTTATTTGCGACTTACATACAAACTAAAGGCTATAGCAATAATTTTCTTATTTATTTAAGCAACTAGAGAAACTTTTTTTTAATAAATAAGTCACCTCTTTTTTATATAAATTTCAAAAGAACCGAATTTTACTAAAATAAATGGGTGTAAAAACAAAAATTTGTTTTAGGTGATGGGTGATTTGTACAAAATGGTATTTTACAGGTTTTGAAATGAAAGGGTTAGGCTCAAAGGGTTAACTAAGGGGAATGTTTTTTGTTTTTGGTGGGAGATAAATAGAAAATAAAGTTGAAAATGAAAATTGTTAAAATCCTAATGCCTCAATTTATACTTACTTGGATAGTTGGTAAGGACCGGGAATGTATTGTCTTATCATGTTCTAGGTAAGAATCATACATCTATTTAGACAAGAAATGAAAATGAGCATTTAGTAAAGATATGATATTGAATGCTCGGTAAAGGCTCAAAACTCACATTTTATGGGAAAAGGTAAAAGTGTGAAATTATATATACAATCAAATTTTACAAAGAATTTTCATACATTTTATAAATTTTTCTTATATATTTCTTTTTATTATGGTGCTATCGGGTGTAAATTTGTAAAAACTTGAACTTTTTAGAACTTGGTTTCTCACTTAAACCATAAACAAGACAAAACAACCTTAAAAATATTTTTGAAAAACATTTTGGGTGTTTTAGAGATTCCAAGTAGAGTTTTGTGTAAGACTTGTTTTAGGACAAACAAATTCAAGTTAAGCTTTCCCCCACACTTAAATTACACATTGTCCTCAATGTGTGCAAAATTGGTTAAATTTGATTAAATGTGTAAATATGGGTTACAAACAACAAATTTTTCAAAAATCGTAACTGGGCACGTGGTGTGTTTGAGAGGCACGATCCTGTTTTAAAAGTGCCGGTATCAGTATTTTGCAAAAACTTACATAAATGGGGCAAGGGGCGTGTCAGGGAGGCACGACCCCATGTGGCAAGTTAAGAAGAAAAAAGTTCCAGCGACAAGAGGGGCACGGGGGCGTGTCAGGTAGACAACACCCGTGTAATGCTACTATTAGATTTCAGAAAAGGGTGGTAGGGTGTCGGGCTTCCTCTTTCGGGTTCGGGGTGTCGTATGCTTGGTGGATCCAAGCATCCAAAGGTACGTGTAAGCTCATACATACCGCAACAACAACAAACTAACAAGAAAATAAAAATCCTAAGTTACGATCGTTCAACGTTTAACCATCCAACACCCACCATAAAAAAAGAAAAATGAATGAGAAAGTAATGTTCGAAAGGTAAATTGTTCAAAACGGGTCGTAGCCCGCAAACCATCACCATTGTTTCAAAAAAGGAGAGATTAACCTGTTAGTCGCCTCCTTACCACCACCTTTGCCATTATCACCTAGTCCGAGTCCATCTCCTCGTCACCCTCCTCGTTGTGGTACGCCATGTGCTCCCGAATGTAGGTAATGTGGGAGTGCATGGAGGCCACATTCCTTGTAATCCCGCCAACACGGGTGTTAATGCCTTGTCCGTGGTGAGGGCGTTTCGGGAGATGTGGAATGATTCCTGCATAAGATTATAAGGATTGTGCATGTTAGGAAAATCACCACCACCTTGAGAAGAGGATCCCGGGGCGTAGCCATAGGAGTACTGTCAAGGACGGTTGGGGTCGTCTTCGATTGCAACGACTTGGTCGGGGTCATTTGAGTTACAAATTTTTCCCTTGTTATCTTTAATACGCAGGAGACCATTGTTGCACTCGACGATGAGGTTCAGACTGTGGCAAAGTGAGATGTCAGCCCGGGTGACGCTAACCCCTTTTGAGAAGCTTTGTGGGATGCGTCCAATATAGGTCCTATAGACCCGGGCTATCAACCACCGAAGAATATGGGTGTCGGATATCTGGCTCTAGCATTTGTAGCCATATTCTTCAGTATCATCAAGGCAACGTTCAGGGGTTGCCGGTTCAGGATGCAATAAAGGCAAGTTAGCTCCCGAAGATTGACGACACCCCTGCTATCTCTCCTTTGGCAGAAAGTACCGCTCAGCACCCGATGAATGTAGTGAATGAGCGGGTCCCGAATTTTGGTACTTCTGTGTTGCTTGGATTGTAGATCTCCAATGTTTGCCCAAAATGTGTTTCTGGTGTTGTTTGGCAACTCAATGATGTTGTCGTTGAAGATAGGTTGGCAATCTTATCCTCGGTGTAGAGCCCCAATCTACACCGAACTTGGTTACCGAAATCCCGCACCAAGTGCCACCACATCGGAATGTCACTACTTCGTTATCAACATATACTCGATGTCTTTCTTGAGGGAAAAGGTGCTTAGGAATTCAAGGTTGAATTCATAAACCAATTGAAGAGGTGCCTCAAGAAAGAGTCGAAGGGGTCCTGTCACGAGACTGTCAAAGCGGTCTCTTTGCCCCATTGTTTCCAAGGTGTCATAGCAGACTTGCCTTGACGGCTCTTCATTGCGGGTTTTAAGAATTTCCATTCGAGCCTCGCATTGAGAGTGTCCTATCTTGAACCTGAGCCATTGTGTGGTGCCATTTTCCTGCAAAAAGCAAACATTTAAACAGTCAAGCACGATAAAATAGCAAAAAAAATTGAGAAACAAAGGTCTGGGCACCGCCCCGTGCCTCTTAGACACGATCCCGTGCTGCAAACTTTCAGGGTACACGACCCCGTGCCTCCGAGGCACGGCCCCATAGTCGGCTACTGGTTAGACCAAAATCTTAACTTTTCGAGTCGGCTTTGAAAAATCCAAAATTTTTGGTCCCCTAATTGCGTTAAACCCCAAATATCAAATTCCGCTTACAAACCAATTTTATCCTTCTATTTTTAGTTTTTTCGGTTACGAACAAGGGTTTGATAAAATGTGTTCAAAATGCCGATTTTTCAACAATGGTTTGGTGATTTACTCTTTGAAACACTAATACTAACTACTATTAATAAGATTTATGAAATGTTTTTGAATTCTTTGAGTTGACACGGGTCTAGTTCAAGAACCCTAGATTTTTTTCCCAAATCTTGATGTTATGCAACTTTAAAGCATAAATCGAACAGATTTAGATGTTAGGAACATACCTTGTGGTATATTACGGAAGGAAATCATGAAAAAGTTGCAGGAGCAAGCAGGGAACCGGTGGTTGTAGAGAAACGGGTCGTGGGAGTTATGAAAAGAAAAGACTGCACATAAGGGTTTTATCCAGTCTGCAGATAGGCACGGCCCCGTGCCTGTTAAGCACGGCCACGTGTCTGGTGTGTTTTTTTATAGGTTTTGTTTCTCTGTCCACTTGGTTCCTTGGCTCATTTTACCTGGTATGTAGACTTTTTTCGGGCATTACATTCTTTCCAAAATATAACTACAAGATTGATTATTAAAACAAACAAATATTTACAAGTGTTTTTCTCATTACTTATCTACCTCCTCTAAGCTCTTTTCCGTTTCTCATCCTCATCTCAAGGAATCATTCATAGAATTTAAGCCTTTGTCCATTTACTTTAAATAGTTCTCCGTTTGGAGGCTTAATATCTATTGCATCATGGGAGTAAACTTTGGGATAGTAAAAGGTTCGGACCATTGAGACTTAAATTTTGCCGGAAAAAGACGTAACCTTGAGTTAAAAGAAGTACTTGATTTCCTTCCCTAAATTCTTTAAGTCCGCTTTTTATATTTATCATGTATTCTTTTTGAGCATTCCTTATAGATTTCTGATCTGAAATATGCTTGAATTCTCAATTCGTCTAATTCATTTAACTGTTGGAGGTGATCTTTTCCTGAAATTTCTTGGTCTAAGTTTACATTTTTTAATACCCAAAATGCTCGTGTTCAATTTCTACTAGGAGGTGACAATTTTTTCCATAGATTAACTTATATGGCGTGGTACCTATTGGTGTTTTATAAGCTATTCGAAATGCCCATAAAGCATCGTCTAATTTGTCGAACCGTTCTTTTCGATTCTGGCCCACAGTTTTTTCTAGGATTCTCTTTAAACATCGATTTTTTACTTCAGCTTGACCATTGGTTTGAGGGTGATAGGTTGTCGAGAGGCGGTGATAAACCCCATAACGTGTTAAGAGTTTTTTCAATTTTAAGATTACAAAAGTGAGTACTTCTATCACTAATTAGGCCTTTTGGAGTTCCAAAATGTGAGAATAGCTTTTTTAGGAATTCACTACTACTCTTCCATTGTTGGTGGGAAGAGCTTCAACCTCAGCCCATTTATAAACGTAATCAACAGCCACCAAGATGTATTTGTTTCCTCTTGAAGGTGGGAATGGTCCCAAAAATCCAATCACCATACATCGAAGATTTCACAAATAAGAATGCAATTTTGTGGCATTCATTTCTTTTTGATATGTTGCCTACCTGTTGGTATGCATCACATGTTTGACCAATACATAAGCATCCTTATGTATTATGGGCCAGTAAAATCCTAGCATCATACACTTTTCGTGCGGTGCTAGCTATTCCATCATATCCTCCAATGGTCCTTCATGACAATGGTGACGAATTTGCTTGGCTTCACGACCATTGATGCATCGTCGAATGAGTTGGTCTGCACATCTGAAAAGATATGGGTCTTCCCAAAATAGTGTTTTACATCTGCGAATAATTTATTTCGCTGATGATAAGATAACATTTTGATGATAGTGCTACTAGCTAAGTAGTTAGAAAAATCTGCGTACCAAGGTTCTTCTTTAAACTCTACCATTTCTAAATATTCAGTGGGGAATTTCCCGTTGATGAGTTCTTCTTGAGTTCCTTCCAAGGCAGGGTTTTCAAGTCGATACAGGTGGTCAGCAGCATGTTTTTTGCACCTCTTTTATCTTTTATTTCTATATCGAATTCTTGAAGGAGAAGAATCCATCTTATGAGACGTCGTTTTGCGTCTTGCTTCTTGAAAAGGTATCGAATGGCAGCGTGGTCTGTATAGACTATAGTTTTGGAGAGCACGAGATAGGAACGGAATATATCAAATGCAAATACTACAGCTAGTAACTCTTTTGCAGTGCTAGCGTAATATATGGGATGAAAATGTTTTTCTTTTCATTGTCCCAAGACTGCTACAACTGCATAATTGCTTGCATCGCACATGATTTCAAATGGTAGTTTCCAGTCTGGCGCAATTATGATTGGTGCTTTGACTAGCATATCCTTAAGGGCAAGAAATGTTGTCGTGCAATCCTTGTCAAAGATGAATGGGGCATCTTTTTCAAGTAGCTTAGTTAGAGGTCGAGAGATTTTGGAAAAGTCTTTGAAAAAATGCATATAGAATCTGGCATGTCCTAGGAAACTTCGAATAGCTCGAATGGATGATGGAGGAGGAAGTCGAGAGATATTATCAATTTTAGAGTGATTGACTTCCATTCCTGCATTGGAGAAGTTGTGACCGAGTACTATCCCCTCAATGACCATGACATGACATTTTTCCCAATTAAGGGCGAGGTTAGTCTCCTCACATCTGATAGCATTCGTTCAAGGTTATCGAGGCATTGGTCAAATGAATCACCAAAGATAGAAAAGTCGTCTATGAAGACTTCCATTGTTTTTTCTATCATATTGTGAAAATGGCTATCATGCATCGTTGGAATGTTGCGGGTGTGTTGCATAGATCAAATGGCATACGTTGATCCCGAAAGTTCCGTAGGGATAAGTAATGGTAGTTTTTTCTTGGTCTTCTAGGGAAATGGGAATTTGAAAATACCCCGAAAAACCATCTAGAAAACAATAGAATTTATAACCGGATAATCGCTCTAACATTTGATCAGTGAAGGGTAAAGGAAAATGGTCTTTTCATGGCTTTATTGAGTCTCCTATAGTCAATACAAACTTTCCATCCGGTGACAGTTCTTGTTGGTATGAGTTCGTTTTTTTCATTGGTCACAACCGTCATTCCACCTTTCTTTGGTACAAGGACAGGGCTAACCCATGGACTATCAGAAATCGGGTAGTTAGGTCTGGCGTCTAAGAGTTTTATTACTTTTTTTACAATTTCTTGGACGTTAGGATTAACTCTTCTTTATGGTTGGATTACCGCTTTGTAGTTGTCTTCCATTAAAATTTTGTTTGTACACTTGGAAGGATTTATTCCTTTTATGTCCATTAACTTCCATGCAATTTGCCGTTTTATGTTTTTTTAAGTAAATTAAGTAATTTTTCTTTTTCTTGAGACGTGAGATACGAGTAAATGATGACGGGAAGTTTACCTTGATTATCTAAGAATGCGTATTCTAAGCCTTTTGAAAGTTCTGTAAGTTCTAAAGAAGGTGGTTCTTCAATAGATGGCTAAGTTTTTGGTTCGTCATTGTGGTCAATGGACGAAACGGTTTGGTTGGTAGCGACTTCCTCTTCAACGAATTGGTTTGTCCTCCGTATCGGGTGGCTCAACTTCATCTTCCAACAAGGGGTCGTCATGCCGATTTGGTATTTCACTTTTTATTTATATTAAAATTTTTCTTTCGACCCCAAGTTTAGTGGGAAGATTTTGGTGTTTTTGTTTGAGCAAAGCTTGATGGGTTTTGAGAAAAGGTTGTCCCAACACGAGTGGAGCGTCATCTAAGATGACAAAGTCGGTTGGATAATCATTTAATTTGTTTGAATGAGAACGTCTTCAACCACTCCCGGACCATGTTTGATTTTCGATTGGCCAAGAGGATAGGAATTTTGATTGGAAGAAAATCACCAATACCTAATCTTTTGAACATGTAGCTTGGCATTATGTTAAGGCAATGATGTTTGTCTATTGAGATGTTACTAATATAGATGTTTTGAATAAACATGTTACCAGTTTTATGTTTAATCCAATTTGTTCATCTTGTATTAGCGAAGTTTGACTTCTAGTTAGGTTAACCCTTGCTATTTCTTTGATGTTAAGATTAGTGGTTACTTCTTTTAAAAACTTAGGATGCGATGGAACCAAACTATGATTTTCAAAAGAAGGTTGTAGAATGTGTATTTCTTGGAGGTCCTTTTGTTCCTCTTCGAAATTTACCTTTAAGAACTTACCTTCCGAATGGATTGGTTCGGGTTTTTCATCTTCATGTGTTGGTTTTTCTTCAAGTGGTTCCTCTTTTATCGGCTCTTGAGGTTTTACCTCTTCTATGATCACCTCCCTGGTACAAATGGTCTCTTCTTTTGCACGAGATTGCTTGATCAAGTTTTTGAGACTTTGTATGAGGCTTTCGACTTCAGGCACGATTGTAGGTGGTGTTTCGTATGGTTCAAACGTTGGAGTGTCCTAATCAAAGCTTGATTTTGGAAGCTCAAACCTTGGTTCCTCATATGTCGTTTATGTGGTTGATGGTTGAAAAAGGTGACAATTTTTTACCGAATGAGCTTCACCGCATAAGGTACAATTTGGTTCCTCATTATCATCATCATAGTAGTAGTCATAATCTCCCATGTAATAATCCATTGTTTGGATGGTACCCAGAAGATCACGGCTCTCAGAAACAGATAATTTTTATGAATACGAAGGTTTACCGGCCCCGTGTTGTATAAACACGGCCTCGTGCCTAGGACTGTGATTTATTCGGTATTGTGGTTTTTACACGGCCCCGTGTGAGCCTTCTGTGAAACAATTTTGTTTGGTTTTCAGTTACTGCAGATTGAACACGGCCCCATGTTAGTACAATATGGCCCCGTGTTAGGCAACTGTAAATAAAATTTTAGAAAAACAAATAGCAATTTGAAACAGAAAAAATTAAAGAAAATGATTAGGTCGTCGATTTTATGCTTTCTTAAAATCCTTGTGTCCCCGAAAATGGCGCTAAAAACTTGACGTGTTTGCGAGCGTGTATGATTTTTAGATATATTTTAAGTACTTTTCACTCGTTATTCAAGCTTTAAATTTATAAAACACGATATAACACTATTATTCTCTATAACACACTAGGGCAAGTGCACCCATCGTTGGCGTAGCATAGTGATGGTAAGAGATTGAGGTCGTCCAAGTACACAAGAGCTTTTAATACCGGATTATCGTCAACGTCTAATCGACCCAAACTTTGAGAAAAAAGGTTTAATAAGTAACCTAAATAGGCAAAATAAAATAATGAAAGAAACAAAATAAACAAGATAGAATCACTTGGTTATGACTCATCTTTCATGTATCCTTTGATGATTTTCGCACTTTGAGTTTTTTAAGAGATTATCTTGGTTATGTGGCATGTCCCTCTTTTGGAGGCAACGCCACCCTCGGCCATATTTGTCAGAGTCAGCAGGGATACAGTCCCGCAAGGCCGGAATATTGAAAGATAATTAAGTGAGTTTTAATGCCAAATGTGGCATGTCCCTCTTTTGTAGGCAACACTACCCTTGGCCATATTGGTCCGAGTCAGAAGGGATACAGTCCCGCAAGGCCGGTTTAAAGTTCCTATAGTAATTTATTTATAAAGGATTCAAGCCATTCTCACTTCCTACGATTTGATGCTATATGCCTCAAAGGAAGTCCTAATAAGCTTGTACCAAGTCCTCGCAGGATCTATACACTGAACGAGGCAAGAACTTTACCCAAACCACCCTTCTAATCCCCTTCTAGGTAGTTAACGCGCTTTGTATAGACCTTAAAGACACGAATGAGTGAATCAACAAAACATGAAGGACTGATAGGATAAAATTCACTTTCAACATAAAAAACTAGTTATTAAGTCATTAATACAAACCCAATTAAAAAGTTAACCAAAGACTGAAAATCAAAAGTAATACAGAAAAGAATTTGTCCTCACAAAGTGATGTAAAAGATTAGCCAAGCATGGCCATAGTTTGACAAAGGCTCTTACGATCAATCTTGGATCCTGAGACTACTACTACACTCTAAACTCTAATGATTGTGGTGAATGATGATGGTGGAGTGGTGGCAGGTGTGAGAGAAATTGTTTGCTAAGGGATGAGTTGGAATGAAACCAAGCATCCTTATTTATAGCTGGAAACAGTAGCTTCACACGGCCCCATGCCCTGTGGGCACGACCCCGTGTCTTCCTCCTTCTTTGTCTTCATTTAATGAGATTCTTAGATCGGATGCCACATTGCCCCGTATGTCAACAGCACGGCCCCGTGGTCATTGTACTTGTTGTATTATCCAAGATTTGTATATCTGGAAGTTGACCACGGCCTGTGTCCAAGGGACACGACCCCGTGTCTTTTGTCTGCTTCTATTTGTCTTTTTCTCTTCTGAAATCTTGAAGGGGCACGACCCCATGCCAACCAGGCACGGCCCGTACTTGTCTTCTGATTCGTTGTTTTTGGTATTGGGTGAAGCTCGGAGGGTTGGTATAGTGTGTATCTTTCCTTCTTTTGTACTTATGCTGGTTTTTATCGTTAATTTGTATATTTAAACTCTTTTAATCCTGAAAATCAAAAGTATACAAAGAAACACAATTTTTCCAACATTAGTACTAAAAAGAGTTGATTTTGTACCGTATTTGATATAATTTATATGTTGCTTTTGACGCATATCAATCCCATTTTATGAATATTTAATTTAAGTGATATTATTCAGCTCTCTAATTAATTAAATCACTAGATGATTATATCCATTTCATATGAAACACATATGTATATATTCACCAAATGATACATGATGATATGAATTCTTACTTAACATTGGATATAATAGCAATAAAATAATATTAATGTCTTATATTTTGTAAAAATGCCAAATTTAAATATATTAAAAATAGTTATCGTGTGAATTTATAACCATAATGTACTTGTAAAAATAATTAAATTTATAACAAAAATAAATTAGATTTAATAAGTTGCTTAAGTCCTTTTATCAAAACTGTAGTACTAATAATCACAATAATTATTATAAGAAAGTCTATATCTTATATATTTTTATAAAAATCAGAAGTGATGTTAATTATATATTATTTTGCTAACTTTTTATTTTAACATGATTTTCTTATATATTATAAACATAATTTAATCCATGATAAATCTATATAAGGTCTAAAAATTACCAAAATCTCTACAAACTAATCTAATATAGTCAAGAACATAATCACAACTTCAATTTCATCAAATTAAGTCTCTAAGGTTAACATCCCAAATTTTAGATTTCAAGAACCCTAATCTAGCATGAAATTAATATTGAATTCGTTTGCCCTCTATCACAAAAACTAATAGATGGGTTTTGTAGAGGATGAAAAATTAATAGATTTAGACTCAAGAATCACCTGCTTTGGTTAGGGAATGAGGAAGAAATCAACCGATCAAGTATGAGCCCTAGATTCTTCTCGCTTCAAATCCACGAGTTTGGAAGATTAAGAATGAGATTTGAGGGTGGGTAATGGTGTTAAATGATTAAATGAACCGAATGGTATCCATACTCTAGCTAATGTTAGTCATTTCATGTTCTTGAGGTAAGTTAATGGTGAATCAATTTGGATTTAACTTGACCAAGTAAGAGGTGTTATAGCAAGAGGAAATGATGGAAATTGTTATTTGTCGAAACAAATAGGAGTGGATCGAAGGTTAAACGTCGTGTGTAACTGAAGAATCAAATGGGTCGGGTGAAACGGGTTCCGGGTCGTGCTAAACAAAGAAGAAGAAGAAGTGGACAATTTCGGTTTGAGTTTAAAAGAACAAGTCGGGTTCTAAGACAACAAACGTTGCAGCTTAGTTGGTTTATGCCTCGTTTATTAAGCCAAAGGGGTTGGGTTCGAGTCCCGTCCTTTGCGCATCTTTTTCCCGTTTTCTTGTTTTCTATCCATAACTTTCATCATTTGACAAATAAACCCCTCTGCTATATAACTTAATATAACCGAAAGTTTCTAACCTTGTTAATTTATTTCTTTTGTAATATCTAACGGTACTAACCGAGTTTTATTATAAAATTTCATATATTAACCCGAACTAACCAAACTAACTTATATTATTATTATGAACACTTATAAATAAAATTAATATATTTAATACGAAATAATCTTTAACAAATAACTAACAAAAAACACTCACTTTTATTTATTGCATTTGTCATCTGGTTTTACAATAGGAGTCGAGTTTATAGGATCCGATTTTAACGAATGTTACACGAGAGGGCATACTATAAAAAAATATTACATTTTGCAAGTTCAAGAGGGCATCCTTCAAATTAGGGAGACAAGTTGCAAACTGCCTCAAACCACAGAAAGGAAAACTGCATTTAACTTAAAAGATTATTGATAAAAATAGTTATAATAAAATAAATACATATACTATTAAGAAAAAAATATACTATTATTAATAAAAAAATAGAAAGTAAAACACATATACTATTTTTATTAAATTATTAATAAAAATACTTATAGAAATTAAAACACATATAATACTACTACTATTATTATTATTATTAATTTGTTATGCATCACATCATAGTACTATAGTGGCACATAAAGTAGCTGTGATTAGGGGTGCTAAAAATTTATCCGTATCTAAAAATCCAATTTAAACTATCGATATCTGAATCGAACTATTTGAAAATTCGAGTATCCAACTTTTCAAATTCAGAGTCGGGTAATGATTTTAAATTTTTCAGATATTTCGGATATCCGAAATTTAATTTTTTTTATCGGATATTTGAACATCCGAAGTATCCGAAAAATATCCAAAAATTTGTATTCTGATATCCGGAACTATCCGAAATATGTGGTTCTGAATATTAAAAATAATAAAAAACTAAGAATTAAATAAAAAGTTGGATATTCGAATATCCGATTCACTATCTGATCAAATATTCGAACTTTCGGAAAGTGAAATTAGGTATCTGAAAATTTCTTATATCCGAAATTTTGGAATATTCGGTTTTGAACACCCCTAGCTGTGATCCTATTGTATGATGATGTCACTTTAAACTCAACTCTTTATGTGCCTTTCTTAAAATGGAAGGTCGATGGTAAAACAAGGGAGACATGTTCGTACATGTGTCTTTTTTAAGTTTTCTTAAAATGGAAGGTCGATGGTAAAACAAGGGGTTGACACATTGGTTATTAGAGAGAAGCATAATTAATACTGTGATGAAATCGAGCAGAGAGTTTTCTTGAAAGAGGGGTTCTAGGTTTAGAACAACTCGCCGATTTTAGCCTCAGGTCTGTCATTTGTTTCCGTTAGGTTGTTTTCTCATGTAGTGTTAGGCTTATTTGAATTTTTTCATGTAATTTGTTGAAATTTTGGTTGTTGTCATGGGGCTGTGAGTTATGCTTTTTACTATATCTCTATCATGTTAATGGTTGTTATTGTGCTGCTTTGAGTGTGGTTTTTACTAGTAGGGTGTTCAAGATCGGATTATTCGGTTTTCGGATAACCGAAATTTTCAGACAATGGATATTAATATCCTAATCTGTATTCGAAATTTCATATACTTAAACGAATATCTAAATTTCTAAAAAAGTCAAAAAATATGTTTCGTTCATTGATTAAAGCTAAACCCGTATTCGATTTTTTAAATTTCCAATATTGTTAGGCCCTAGAAGTGTGAGACTGATGCATCAAATATACGCAACGGGCTATGGTAGTGAATTGAGATTTATCGGGTTAGTTTATATCAGCTTTTGGACTTTTAATAGTTTATTGGGTCTTGCCTAAGGTCATGTGGGCCAGGCAAGCCTAAGGGGAGCCCATGTAGGAAAGTGGGCTTGTCTATGGTATATAAATTGATTTGTCTCATAGATTAGGTTGAACACTTTAGAGAAGAAACCCTAGATCAGAGAAACAGAGAGAGGTGTTGTGAACTTGTACCAGACGGTTTTGCTCTTGAGTAATAGAATCGTGTGCAAGTTTAAATATGATTCGTATTGTTCTTTGTGTTTCTCGTTTTTTTCAGTTTTCTTGAATCTTACCAAGTTTGGATTCCGCCCATCCTTGGTGATTGTTTGATATCATTGAAAGATCCAAGTATTTTGGGACTTACAAATATCGAAAACAAAAAAAAAACATTCATAAATCCACATCTGAATCCGATTATATACTTTTTTTTACCAAAATTTATTATATTTGAAACTAAACATAGTGCTCAAATAATATATACTTTACTATTTTTTTTAGTTTCGGATATCGGATAATCCAATTATCTGGAATTTATAGAAATCCACATCTGAATCTGAAAATTCGGATTATCCGATTTTTGGATATCTGATTTTCAGATTTCCAAAATTTTGGATATTTCGGATTCGGTTTCGGATCCCCTTTTTTTAACCTCCCTAATTGTTAGTTGTGGTTGTAGTAGGCTATGGAGTTGTACATTCGTTGGTTGTACAGTGAGTATCACTATGTAAATAAATGTTTATGAGAGTTTTTGTCTGTTGTTTCATGCTTTTCCTTTTGGCTGATGTTAATTCGTCTAGTGCGTATGTCTTTTTCGTGTTGGCTTATTATAATGTGAGGTGTGTTTTAGTATATGGTGACTATTTTTGTTTTCACTGACTCATGAATTTCTAATTTTTTCTAAGGCTTTATGTTATTTAGTTGATTTTGTAAAAAATACATTTATGACAACTTCAGATATTAATCCGAATACGTATCCGAAGGATAAGGATTCAGATACTTAAAGTACTTAAACGGATATTTAAATTTATAAAAAAGGTTAAAAAATCCATTTCATTCATAGATTAAAACTAAACATGTATTCATTTTCTAAATTTCCAACATTGAAAACCAAAAAAAAAACATTTATAAATCCACATCCGAACATTTCCTATTTTTTTTACCAATTTTTACTATATTTTAAACTAAACATAGTGCTCAAATAATATATATTTACTTTTTTTTAGATTTCGGATATCGGATAATCAAATTATCCGAAATTTTTAGAAAACCACATCCGAATCTGAAAATTCGGATTATCCAATTTTCGGATATCCGAATTTTCCGGATTTCCAAAAATTTGGATATTTCCGAATACAGGTTTTTGGATATTTCGGATCCAGATTTTTTTGAACACCCCTATTGTTAGTTGTTGTTGTTTTAGTAGGCTATGGAATTGTACCTTTGTTGGTTGTTCAGTGAGCATCACTGTGTATATAAATGTTTATGTGAGTTTTTGTCTATTTTTCATGTTTTTCCCTTTGGCTGATGTGATTCGTCTGGTGCGTATGACTTTTTCGTGTTGTTTTACTGTAATTTGAGGTGTGTTGTAGTATATGTGAACTGTTTTTGTTTTCATTGACTCATGTATTTCTATTTTTTTTTCTAGGGCTTTATGTTATGTAGTTGATTCTATAAAATACATCAATGAAATTATTTTGTTTTAAGTTTAGTTTCACACCCATGATTTGGATTTGAATTTTTCATGCTTGTTTTGAAGGTAAACATCACTCAACTCCAATTCCTTTTCTTTTAAGTTTCTGAATTCATAGAAGCAAACTAGTTAATTAAGCGTTAGATTGATTTGGTTTGATTTCACTTCATTTTGCTTATTTAATAAATGAGTTTTTCTTTTCTTTAGCGCTTTAAGTCTTCCAAGTCAGTTTCTTAAGATTTTATATAATTTATAAATTGTTTAATTTTTTTTATTGAGATACGTGGTTTGGTTAAGTAATTCCATTATGAGTTAATTAAAGATAACTTCATTTAATAAATTCAATTGTGTTTCAGATCACATTAGAGATAACTCTTTTAATTTAAGAGGATATCAAATTAGAGATCACTCTGTTAATTTAGGAGGAAAATATAAACGAAACTTAAAGATTGCTTTGATTTCACTTCATTTTACTTATTTCTTGATTAATTTGAGTATCTGGATTTTCATTTTGTAACTATATGAGTTCAATTTATTAATAATTGGAGTCCAACCAACTAACTCTATTAGATTTCCCCAGTTAATTTTTTTTATTAAATGGCAAAAAGACGCTTATCACCTTAACCCCCATCTCACCACCATCAATTCACAACCTCACCACCATACTCCTTACCTAAGGTGTAGTTTGTTTTTTAAGAGGTACAATGTCTGCAGTCTGCGGACCACATCTGCAGACATATGTAGAAGAAGAGGTGGACCAACCTTTGAAGTATGTAAGAAGAAGGTTTTTTGTTTTTTAGCGTATGTAGACTTCTAAAATAAATTGGTGGTGGTGTACAGACATTGGTGGGTGGTGCTGGTGGTGGTAGACGATGGTGGTCGGTGGTGGTGTTTAACCCTTTGCAGACCTTAGAAGATCTTAGAAGCGGTTGAGTCAAGTCTGCACCAAGTGCACAAATGTTTTCTTAATGAAACGTCTTCAGAAAAAAAAAACAGTTTGTAGATGACAATGTTTGCGCGTGGTCTACGTGGCACAGACAGAAGAGCTTTCGCAGATATTTTAAAAAAAACAAGTAACACCTAAAAGTCTGAAACACCATACCGTCAATTTCATCCAATCTCCAATTTCTCTTTCAAAACGCAAACCTCAAAGAACATCTGATGAAAACAAAAGGCATGTTGAAAATAAATCAAAGCTTCAATCCACCATGGACACACTTCAAGATCCCTTTGTTCTATCAAATGAAAACCTAATTCAAGATCATCGTATGGTGTGTGAAAACCTTCTTCAACTTCCGGTCACATGCTAGGGAAAATGGCATGGCTTGACGGCTAGATCTAAGTCTCCGGGTGACCACCACTACCCGATTTCGAACCCTAGCACCTCTACACTGCCGCCCCATCACCTCCGAACACCAACACCGTTACACCACCTCTACGTCGCCGCCCCTTCCATCCGTCACCACCATTACAGGTTCGAGTTTACAGTGGTTACAGTCAACCTGTACACGCCGCCGCCCCATCCATTCGTCACCTCGACTTGAAGATGATGATTATATAGGATGATGATTCCGTTTGCAACAACCTCAAATCACCGCCGTAGTCAATCACAGCGGTTACAGGTCTGTAAGCAAATTGACATTTAAGGGCATCACCTATGTCTCCATTATCTCGTATCTATAAAAAAAGGGAAAAGGGTGATAAATCTAGAAGGGAATAGAGTTGTAAGGACCTATGATGCACTGGGACGGGTACGGGAACGGGGTACGGGGACGGGCACGGGAAACGGCAAAACTAAAAAATTTAAGAAGCGGGGACGGGACGGGTACGGGAATAAAAACATATAAAAAATAAATATATATAAAAGATAATGTAAGCTAGACCCTTTTACCGATTGATACTTTTGAGTTTTTTAATGAAAGTTTATATTAAAAAATGGATCCAAACAACATAATAAGTAGAACGTATTAAAGTTATTAATTAAAATATAAACAATAACAAAACAAAAGGATTTATATATTTTTAATATTAAATCAAATAAAAAATTAGTTTAAATTATTTTCACATTTGTTATAATGGATCTTTTATGGGCCACAAAACAACATGAAAAGGCCCACCTAAAAAATAAGGGGATTTCGTCTTCATCTTTCCAACATAACAGGGTTCCCGACATAACAGCAGCGGCCAGCACCCTCATTGAACTACCGTCACCCACCACCGGAGAATCATGTAACACTCACAATACCTTCTTCTCTTCTGCTTTCTTTTAACTAGGACGATAATTGATGGGTCAAAGCATCAATAAACTTCACCGTTAGAACTTTAATCAGTATAAAAACAAAAAAAAATAAACCGAAACTTCAGGGAAATGTTTCCTGCACGTCCCCAAACCCCGTCCCCATCCGCAGCGCGTTTCCAGGCCGTCTCCAACAAGCCGGGAACGTTTCCCGGCCGTCCCCGTGCCGTTTCCGTCCCCTAGCAGTCCCCGGGACGGGAGACGGCACCTCATAGGCGTTTCCGTGCATCCGAGGTAAGGACTAGTGGTTACAGGTAGGGAAAGGTGGTGGTGTATAATGGTGGTTGATTTGGGTTCAAGGTTTGGGAGACTAGTGGTTAGGTCTTTTTATAAAAAAAAATAATTGAAAAAATCAATCAGAGTTACAAATTTGAACTCAATGGGTTATAAAATAAAAATCTAGACACTCAAGACGTTAAACTTCTTGATTTTAAATTTAAATAATTAAAACCACTAAAACAAAAAGAATAAAGAAAATAATTTACTTATATTTTAATTATCATATATAATTAAAATCACCGAAAAAAAGACTGAGAAAAAAAAACAAATTACTCATTATTTAATTATCGCATACAATTCCATGGTTCTTTTGTTTTTTTCTTTTCTTTTTCTGCTTTTCCGAAATCCCACACACTTCCTCACCATATTATGTTCCTATTTGTTTTAGTTTGAGTCAGTTGATAACTGATAATGATTATTTCATAAGGCTAGATCCCTTTTTCACTTTTCATGTATTTTATTTTCAATTAAGTAATAATAATTTTTTACAACAATTTACATTTAGAACCGTTTTTTATGTATTTGTTTTTATTTTTATTTTTAGGAACTGCCTTAAATTGTATATAGATTACATAACCACAATATCTTAAATACTTTTCTATTCAAAATTTTAATTTTAAATTGTAAATACTTTTTTATCATTAGACTATTTAATCAAACTTTAAGCTTATTCTGTTTTTCTTTTAAATAACCTTAAGATAACAGTACTATCAAAACTGTTACTGATATTCGTTTTTATAGATTTTGATCGATGTACACGACGTTAATATTTGGAATCTGACTTTTTTTTTATGCCTCATTTTGATAACATACTAATCCCACAAATGAGTCGATAATGACCGGATTTCCGTATACTAATACCACAATGAGTCGATAATGACCGGATTTCCGTCGCAATTCTAAGTTGTATTTACAAAACTTTGAAGCCGTAACTGAGAATAAAAATGTATTTATTTACTCGCCTCTACTGATCGGCTGTCTTGACTGACACCGTGGAGCGTTGCATTAGGAAGTCAATATGGTAAACCAGTAAACCTTTCTCACGTCCCTTTCTCTCTCTCTCTCTCTCTCTCTCTTCTCGCTCAAGCTTTTCAGTTGCTTCTCATACTTTTACTACTTTCCATCTACCTTTCTCATCAATCCATTGTTTCCTTATCCATACACGCACACAAACAGAGCCAAAACGAATCAGTATAGCGATCGGAATTCAGTTTCAATTCATCTGGAATCGAACGTTGATGATTTCAGCTACTTCGTAAGTTCTCAATCAGCTTTTTCGTTGTTTGAATGATCGTATAGTTTATGTTTTGAATTTGAGCTGTTTTGATGAAAATTATGTTGAATTTTGGGGGTTTTTTACTAATTGAGACGTTTAGCGACGGATGGATTGTTTTCTTATTCACACACACAAAATACAGAGAAGCGAATCAGTATAGCGATGAGAGTTTAGTTTTAAGTAATCTGGAAAAGAACGTTGATGATTTGAAATTTGAATGATCGTATAGTTATGTTATGAATACTCACTGTTTGACTGAGGTGAAGTGATTGCGAGGGTTTGAGATTTTAAATTTGAGCTGTTTTGATGAATACCATGTTGAATTTTGGGGTTTTTACTAATTCGAGACGATTGGTGAGTTAGGTCTTGTTGATTGTTTGATTAGTTTTGTGAAATAGTGACAGATTGATTGTTTTCTTATTCACACACACAAAAACACGCACATAACACAGTGAAATGAATTAGTATCGCGATGAGAGTTTAGTTTCAAGTAATCTGGAATCCAGTGTGGATGATTTCAGTTACTATGTAAGTTCTCAATCAGCTTCTTTGTTTTTTGAATGATCGTATAGTTATCTTATGAATACTCATTGTTCGACTTAGGTGAAAGTGATTCCAAGGGTTTGAGTTTTTGAATTTGAGCTGTTATGATGAAAATTATGTTGAATTTACTGATTGGAGACAATTTATGAGTTAGGTTTTGTTGTTTATTTGATTAGGTATGTGAAATAGCGACAGAGTGATTGTTTTCTTATCCACACATGCGTAAACACGCACAAAACACAGCGCAAACGAATTAGTGTAGTGATGAGAGTTTAGTTTCAAGTAATCTGGAATTGAGCGTGGATGATTTCAGTTACTTTGTAGTTTTTAATCTGTTTCATCATCTATCGTTTGGATGATTGTATAGTTAACTAATGAATATTCACTATTTGACTAAGGTTAAGTGATTGCAAGGGTAAAGTTTCTGAATTTAAGCTTTTTTATTAAATTAAGATGAATTTTGGGTTTTTATTTTAATTAATTTGAGACATGTTGTAAATAAGGGTTGTTAAATTTTTGATTACTTTCGTAAAATAGCGACAGATTGAAGACTCTTAAGATATATTTAGATAATTTGAAGAATCTGGTCCTCTGTTTGACTGTTGATTTTCTCTGTATGATGCTATATAAGGTGTTGATTGTCTGTACTAGCAGGTAGGTTAGAGCGAGCTGAAGCTTTTGTGGATTAGAATCTGGAGAAACAATGGCGTCCAATCGAAGAGGGTCCAATCAGCCGCCAGGTGGCAGGCTGCTGCGGACTCAAACAGCTGGTAATTTGGGTGCGGAGTCGATGATGGATAGTGAAGTGGTGCCTTCATCTCTTGTTGAAATTGCACCTATTCTTCGTGTTGCTAATGAAGTTGAACCCAGCAACCCAAGGGTTGCCTATCTTTGTAAGTACGATGTTTTTAGTTCTGTTCTGCGAATGATTTGTTTTAATAATCTTGTGTTCTTATTTTGTTAAATGTCTTATTATATGAACAATTAGGTCGGTTCTATGCCTTTGAGAAAGCACACAGACTAGATCCTGCATCAAGTGGTCGTGGTGTTCGTCAGTTCAAAACCGCCCTACTTCAACGCTTAGAAAGGGTATGTGCTCTTCTAAGACAAATACTGCAGCTTTTTATATCATTTTTATATGTTTGTTTGCTGTTGGACGTGCAATTTTGGATTTATAACTTGATGCCATTTTTTTCCTCTCTCAAGAACTCCAACTTTGTACTCTATATAGGAAGATCAAACAACATTAGCAGGACGGACAAAGAGTGATGCTCGTGAAATGCAGAGCTTTTATCGACATTACTATGGAAAATACATTCAAGCCTTGCAAAATGCTGATAAAGCTGACCGGTAATCATCTTTTCTTCTAGTTTTTTGAACATTTTCTTTTTGTTTTTTTTTGCTGATGACAGACATTTGCCTTTAATATCAGTACACGTCTTACAAAAGCTTATCAAACAGCTGCTGTTCTGTTTGAGGTATTAAGGGCTGTCAATCTCAACGAAGCTGTTGAGGTGGCAGATGAGGTAACTGCTGGACATTTTCTTCCTTCTAGAAATTCATTTAGTGATAAAATTATTAATGCGTATGGTTGCATAGGATGTGGAAGTACACAAGAAGGTTGCTGAGAAGACAGAAATGTATGCTCCTTATAATATACTTCCACTTGATCCTGACAGTTCAAATCAAGCAGTTATGAGATATTCAGAGGTTTGTTAAAGAAATTTTGTATTCCACTTTTTCATTTTGTGTGGTATTTTGACACTTCACATGCTCATCTATAGATACAAGCTTCTGTCTCTGCTCTTCGTAATACCAGAGGTCTGCCATGGCCAAAAGGCTACAAGAAGAAAGTGGATGAAGACATTTTGGATTGGCTACAACATATGTTTGGTTTTCAGGTCTGTTGATTGGTGTTCATATAGTATACAGAGGTGGCATGAGGACAAGTCAAAATGGGTAATATTTGGTATGGGTCAAATGGGGTTGACCCGAAACACCTTTTGTCCAAAGTATTTTAAATTATTGACGTTCAAATATGATTACAAAAATAGTATTATTACAGTAATAATCCGAATTTGGAGTAAAATGATTTAAGATACTTTGGGCATTTAAAGTATACTTGTCAGAGCTATCTACCCATTTTATTTTAAGCCATTTTTACTCTTTGATAAGTAAATGTGTTGAAATTGCCACCTGTTAATTATTTGTGATGGCTTTTTGTCTTGAATTATATAAATTGCAGAAAGATAATGTCTCTAATCAAAGGAACACTTGATCTTGTTATTGGCAAATGTCCATATTCGACAATTCCCAAATCCTAGCGAACAGCCTAAGGTATTATAGTGCCATTAATTGGTTTCTGGTGTTCACATATACATATTTAAAATAGTTTTAATGTGTGCATAGACATAAATGTTGGTGATGAAATTTGGAGATTGATCTTTTGTAGTTGGATGATGTTGCTGTTGATGAAGTTATGAATAAAATGTTTAAAAATTATCAGAAGTGGTGTGAATATTTAGGTCGCAAGCATAGTCTTTGGTGAGTCTACTTTCTTTATGCTTTTCATGGTTATTGGTCATCTTCTTTTGTTGTTTCTGTTGTCATCCTTAAACACACACACATGTGTGTATGTATATATGATATCTCGTGTCTTTGTGTGTATATATGGATTGCATTGTTTGAGTCCAATAATTGTCATTTACAGGTTCCCAAATATTCAAAAAGAAGTGCAACAAAGGAAACTTCTATACATGGGTTTATATCTTCTCAATGGGGTGAAGCTGCAAACTTGAGATTTATGCCAGAGTGTCTTTGCTACATCTACCACCACGTACATATTATTATTATTTTCTATGCACTTTTAGTAATTATTTATCTGATGTTCTTCACTTTTATTAAAATGCGTGTCTGAATAATTTCATGCTTCCCAGATGGCATTTGAACTTTATGGTATGCTGGCTGGTAGTGTGAGTTCTGTGACTGGAGAGAATATTAAGCCTGCTTACGGGGGTGAAAAGGAGGCTTTCTTGAAGAAAGTTGTGACTCCTATCTACGATACAATTGCAAAGGTGTAGTAAATAAAAGCGGAGACGTTTTGCAACTTTTTGTATTTTGTTTTGCTAATTTGATTGTTGTTCCTTTTAGGAAGCTCAAAAAAGCAGAGGAGGAAAGACAAAACATTCTCAATGGAGAAATTATGACGATCTAAATGAGTACTTCTGGTCAGTTGACTGTTTCCGTATAGGATGGCCAATGCGTGCTGATGCTGATTTCTTTCATGTGTCTCAAGAAAATAGGGATAATGATGTGAGTACTTTTTCATTTTATGACTCTTCTTTCCTACAACTTCTGTACTTTGACCTTTTTGAGAATCTTTATGTTCACATGCATATGTGAAACATTACATCTTATAGTTACTATATTGATGTTAAAAAATAGTTATTATCCAAATTTTAGAATATTGAATACTATATACAACTCAGAGCGATCATAGTGCTCAGGGTGATTATTAACAATTGCATTACTATGCATAAAACAAAGGTTAATTTATAAGTTCAAAGAGCTGTATTATTTGATACGGATTATATTAATATTTATTTTTATCATTTATTTAGATTTCAATTTCCTATTTTATCGTATTTTTTCCTAGTGCCCAGTGTGATTATTAACAATTGCATTACTATGCATAAAACAAAGGTTAATTTACAGGTTCAAAGAGCTGTATTATTTGATGCGGATTATATTAATACTTTTTTTAACATTTATTTAGATTTCAATTTCTTATTTTATCGTATTTGTTTCCTAGTTACATTATGATTTACCCTATAAGTAGGGTGCTAGGGTTTATTGTTTATTTAGTTTTTGGTTTATTATTGAATAGAAAGAAGTATGTTCTTGACGATTCGGTTTCTTTATCGTCTTTGATTAACTAACTAAGCTTGAGCCATTTGATTGCACGCGAAACTGCATCTGTTGGTATCAGAGCTTTGTTTTCAAATGGCTCAACGTGATGGGGAACTACGTTTTTACTTGTCGAATCGCCGACTGAGGCAACGATAAAATCGTGTTCGATTCACAAGATCGTAAGATCCAGGAAACTGACTCAAAGGATGTTATCTGCGATGAGATCGTTGGGAAAGAGGAGCATCCTGAAGACTGCGATGGTTACAAGTTTCAGGAAACCGACTCAGAGGCTTTCATCCGGGATGAGAACTGTGGGAAGGAGTGTCCTGGAAATTGTAGCGTTATCTATCCGTCACCTCCCTTGTATGATGAATACGAAGACGAGGAATGGTATTCTTGGGGTCACCGGCCGTGATCGGAACTTACCGGGTGATGAATCGGGTTCCAAAAGGCATAATGTTGAAGGTGTTACATCGGTAGAAAACGGTGGTGTTGCAGTGACTCCCCTTGGCGAGGCGATGGCGGTGGTCAGGCGATTTCCTTGGCTGACCCACAAATTTAGAAGGTTAGCTTGGTTAACTTAAATTTTACTAGTTCAAAAAAGTTATCTCCTAATAAGGTGGATTAGAATTGGAAAAAGATGCAAATTTTGGGGAAAAGGTTCGGTTTCTATCAATGATAATTTGGTTTCTATAAAGAAAATGGGTTGTGTAGGATCCATACATGCAAATTTATATGTGGCAAGGGTGGATATATGTCCACCGAATAAAAGTAATAATAATATTGTGAATGCTTTGAATCATTCCTATGGTGATAATCTGCGGAGGGATCTCATGCAAAGTCTTCGGAATATTCCAAATATTATGGAGACTTGAAAATTTTGAAACATCAATACAAAGAAACTATTGTTGTTACAGAGTTACCATAATTATGATGAGTTTTCGTGTGAAGCAAAATTATTAGAAATTCTAAATGGAAGTGATATTAGTCAAGGACCAAACATCGAGGTTGAAAATAGTGGAAAAAAGGTTGTTAAACTCATTGGCCATGTTTTGAAGAATGCAACGAGTTCTATGGTTTACAACTATATGGGTTTCTAGTTCGGGTTGAGATAATTGAGCAAGTCAAGGCGATAGTAAACGGGAGACGGTTGAATGCCCCATTTGACCCAGGTGGTACAAGTCTAGAGTTGAGCAAGACGACTCATAAATGTGAGCTATTTAGGCGGGTCATAATAATAATAAATTTGAATCGGATTGATGTTCCCTTTGACCCGGTGGTTTTGATACGGATGCAAAACTCGAGGACGATTTTTTTTCGAAGATGGGGAGAATGATGCGGATTATATTAATATTTATTTTTATCATTTATTTAGATTTCAATTTCCTATTTTATCGTATTTGTTTCCTAGTTACATTATGATTTACCCTATAAGTAGGGTGCTAGGGTTAATTGTTTATTTAGTTTTTGGTTTATTATTGAATAGAAAGAAGTATGTTCTTGAACCATTCGGTTCCTTTATCGTCTTTGATTAACTAATTGTTCTTGAGCCATTTGATTGCACGCGAAACTGCATCATTATTTCTATTAATTAGTTGCAAATATGAGTTTATTCTCTTGTTTTTTTTCAAAGATGGTGGGTGTCTTCATGTTCTGTTGACTCATGACTGCCATACAACTTAAGTGAATTTTTAAACACACAAACATAGATTTATTTATCACTTCATGATTAATGTTTGAGATTGTAAGTTATACAAGAATTGCACAACAAACAACTTTTGAGAATAGCAACAAGAAATTATGAAAACTAATGTGAAAAAGTCAAACCACAATTGTTTGCAATCTCTAAGTGGGTCCACGGTTTAGCAAAGCAGGTATATTCATCTATTCTGCTAGTTACTATTGCAAAAGTTCGAATTTCTTTAATTAAAAAAATTAATTAATTTGATAAACGTCCACTTTATCCCTTGTACAGTCTCATTATATTTAGTGCTGGTTTTCTTTTTTCAGATAGAAAAACCTGTGAGCAAGGGTCGTTGGATAGGAAAGATCAATTTTGTTGAGATAGATTCATATTGGCATATATTTAGGAGTTTTGATAGGATGTGGAGCTTTTTCATCTTATGTTTACAGGTAATTTTCTTGTTTCTTTTATCGTGAAGTTTGTTTTATGGAATGATTTAACATAAACCACCAACTCTAGGCAATGATTATCATAGCATGGAATGGGTCTGGTAATCTAAGTTCCATCTTTGATGCAAAAGTGTTCAAGAGAGTATTGAGCATCTTCATCACGGCAGCAATTTTGAAACTTGCTCAAGGTGAGTATATTCTGATTTCTTTTTGCGGCATCAGTTTTGACTTTTGTAAGTCAAACTAAAAATGTTGTACAAATTAATTTATTCTAGTCTGATTACTGTTTCTTTTCCAGCTGTGATTGATCTTGTGATGATGTGGAAAGCAAGGTTTAGCATGTCATTTCATGTCAAACTTCGATACATTTTGAAGGTTATTTCAGCAGCAGTTTGGGTTATAGTTTTACCAGTGACATATTCTTATAGTTTGGATAATCCTTCTGGATTTGGAGAAACCATGAAAAGCTGGTTTGGTAGTGGAGCAAGTTCCCCATCTTTATTCGTCTTGGCGATTGTTATTTATTTGTCTCCAAGCATGCTTTCTGCATTGTTGTTTCTCTTGCCGTTTGTCCGCCGCTATTTGGAGAGATCGGATTACAGAATTGTGAGGTTCATCATGTGGTGGTCACAGGTAATTACTTGTGAAAACTTAAAATTATTATAATATTATTAGAATAATATAATTTTTGTAATCAGATTTGACTGAAAATTTTTTGGGTCTACTTAATCCAACTTGATTTGTACAGACCAAAATGACCTGTTCTGACCCGAACATGTTTAACCTGTTACCACTTTACGTGATAATTTGCAGCTTCCACTTTACGTTGGGAGGGGAATGCATGAAGACCCTCTTTCCCTAATTAAGTAAGAAACCCTATTAGAGCTACATGTGTGCATTGGTTGAGATAGTTGTGTTTTGTGTTATGTGTGACCTAAAATGTTATTTTCTAGGTATACATTCTTCTGGGTTATCCTCATAGTAGCAAAGCTGGCTTTCAGTTACTACTTAGAGGTGTTTCTCTTCTTCTGCATCTCATGACTGTAACAAATATTTGTGTAGAAAATCTTCATAACAATCAATCACACTCAAAGTGAATTGCCTTCTGACTTTTCATATTGCAGATAAAGCCTCTAGTGGGTCCTACAAAAGCAATAATGCGAGTTCACATTAACCGTTACCAATGGCATGAGTTCTTCCCCCAAGGTAATCCAAGTTAGGAGTCATAATTGTACCCATAATCACAAGTACATAAGTTACACCAAAAACTGAAACTGATTTTACATTGTTATTTGTCTTTTCAGCTAAAAGCAATCTTGGCGTTGTCCTTTCACTCTGGGCTCCTATTATTCTTGTATGTATTTTTAATATCTATAAACCACATTTCATTGCTTCTAAAACTTGGTTTGTAAATTCGAATTTTTTGTTTATTCTCCACAGGTGTATTTCATGGACACTCAAATTTGGTATGCCATTTTTTCCACAATATTTGGTGGCTTCTATGGTGCATTTCGCCGTCTTGGAGAGGTTAGTTCTCTCCCACTTGATTTTAATATTTTTACAATTATTATTAGTTCCTTTCTCATTTTTTTTGCAGATACGAACTCTGGAAATGTTGAGAAGCCGGTTCGAGCAACTGCCAGTTGCATTTAATGATTGCTTAATTCCAGAAGTAAGAAGTGAAAGGACTAAAAAGGGACTCAAGGCCACTCTATCAAGTAGATTCACTAATAAGGTTTAATTTTTATTATTGTTATTGGTAACTACCTATTACAAACTTTGGTCGCATTTTATTTTAATTAGTTTTTTGAGTATCTATTTTAGGCCACCAGTAAAAAAGAGGATGCGGCAAGGTTTGCTCAGACGTGGAATAAAATAATCACAAGTTTCCGGGAGGAAGATATAATAAATAATAGGTGCTATGGAGATGATTATATATCTATTTATTTTTAAATTTATATTAATAGGTTTTTACTGATTTCTACATGTATTTTTTTTAATTTACTAGGGAAATGGACCTGTTACTGATGCCATACCGGGCAGATATGCAATTGGATCTCATTCAGTGGCCTCCATTTTTGCTTGCTAGCAAGGTTTCTTACATCCCAAATTATCTTTCATGAATTTTCAATCGCACATATATATTGACTCTTTATGGTCAATTTTTAGCTTCCTATAGCATTAGATATGGCAAAGGATAGTACTGGAAGGTATTCTGAACTGCAAAAGAGGCTGAATTCAGACACTTATATGGTCTATGCGGTCCGCGAATGCTATGCTTCATGCAGAAATATTATGAACGATCTGGTTTTGGGGGATCGAGAGAAGGCGTATGTAAAAATCATTTGAGTCGTTTCATAGATTTATTTTATTGGACTAACTTGTATAAAAATGGTTTGATCATTTTCAGTGTTTTGAACGAGATATTTGCGATAGTGGATAGGCACATAGATGAGGGATCAGTGTTAAGCCCGACGACCGGGCTTGATATGAGCGAGCTGCCGAGCCTCACTATTCAGTTTGTTAAACTTATTGAGTATTTGGTAACATATAACTTTCTTTCATAACATTTTAAAGCAAGTAATCCGACCTTAATAACTTTCTAAAGTAACAACGTTATGCTTCTCATGATTTTTGTTTTCTACAGATAAAAAATGATAAAGATGACAAGGATGAAGTTGTAATTGTGTTGCTTAACATGTTGGAGGTGGTGACGAGAGACATAATAGTGAACGAGCCAATTTCTAGGTATAGTGAAGTAGTATCAATTCTTTTGTTAATTAACATTCTTTTAACGGAAAATTTTTTGTGTCCCACACACAGTTTGATGGAATCAACTCATGGTGGTTCTTATGGATACGACGAAGGACCACAAGATAAACACTATCAGAAATTCTTTGCTGCTCTTAATTTTCCAGTTACAGAAAACGCAGAAGCATGGAAAGAGAAAGTAAGTTCATGGTTTTTTAATTCCCGATCTTTACCTTATTATTATGTTCTTCCATAATTTATAAGTAACAAGACTTCCTCACTCCCCATTCAAAAAGAAACACAATCCGTGCATGTCAAAGTTGGTCAATGATTTCTTTTTCAAGCATCTGAATATTTATATCATGATCGTCACTTACTCCAGATAACAAGGCTACGTCTTTTGCTGACTGAAAAAGAATCTGCTATGGATGTGCCATCAAACATAGAAGCCAGAAGGCGTATATCTTTCTTCTCAAATTCACTGTTTATGGACATGCCTGCAGCACCCAAAGTTCGAAACATGATATCTTTCTCGTAAGTTTGCATCTTTTTGTGCATTTTCAGCCTGTTGGAATATTTATAATTGAGCAATTTAATATAAACTAGAAGTCAAACAAAAAGTCAAAACTGTGTATTTAGGAAACGGTGTGTCTGTTAGTGTAGGGCTGTGTCGATTAGTTTAAACGGTACTACAAATAACCTTCATATGTACCATATTATGTGTGGAATAATATATTTAGTGTGTGCTTATATTGTTTTCTCCACCCTCTGTTCACCGTGGGTCCCTGCACAAGATTCTGCATACTCTCAATTGTTCATCATGTGACAGCCATCCATAGTGATGCATTTCTTTTATAAAATACACACCTTAAGTACACACTTCTTATGACGTTTATTTGAAACAACTCACAACATTTTATTTAAAAATATACATGTCCATGATATTGTGATCAAATCTAAGGTCTCTTCGTTTTGGTCAATCTAACACTTGCACATTGTGGGTCCCAGATAGTGTGAGAATAATGATGACATGGGTATGGGGATGGGAACTGCAAAACTGAGAAGAAAGAGAAATGATACAAGTGAATGGAACCCAAGTTAACTAAATTATTAAATACAATATGTTATACAAAATAGCAATAAGTAGTGCAGGGTGTTTCTTTGTGTGTAAATGATTGCATATGTGCCCTTTTGAATATATAACATCATTAAAATACCCATTTTGATGCCTGGCATACGTTTTTGTGACACTTATCTAAGGGTTCTTACACCTTACTTCAATGAGGATGTTCTTTTCTCTATGGATGCCTTGGAAAAGCCAAATGAAGATGGGGTTTCCATCCTCTTTTACTTGCAAAAAATTTTTCCAGGTCAGTTTTTTTAGTAGCTTTTCCCCTTTTCAATCATTTTTATGTGTTATGATATTTATTAGTTATTTAAATATGTAATATATATTATATAGACGAATGGGATAATTTCCTTGAACGAGTGGGCTACAAAAATGAAGATGAACTGAAAGATCATCCAGATATGGCAGATCATCTTCGACATTGGGCATCATACAGAGGTCAAACGCTAACTAAAACCGGTACGTGGTTAGTTTGAAGTCAAGATCTTCGTATTAGCTTATTTCCATTTTGCTAAATGATTATATATTGTTTGTAATTTCTCTCTACTTGAATCATAATTTAGTACGCGGTATGATGTATTATCGTCAAGCATTGGAACTTCAAGCTTTCCTTGACATGGCAAAAGATGATGGTATGCCTAAATGCCACCCTTCTGGTTTTTGTTTGTGATATCTATTATTAGCATTTTATTTAAGCATTATCCTTGTTGCAGAATTGATGAAAGGCTATAAGGCTGCTTCATCTAATAGTGAAGAATATTTAAGCAACGAACGATCGTTAATGACAAAGTGTCAAGCAGTGGTGGATATGAAGTTTTCATATGTTGTATCTTGCCAACAATATGGCATCCAAAAACGAGCAGCAGATTCGCGTGCCCATGATATTTTAAGGCTCATGACAACGTAAGTTAAACTTGGTATAATTGTAATTGTATTGTGTTTAATGAAAAGTATTAAAAAGGGAGATATATGAACTACATATTTACACTTAGACCCATATAATATAAAACTATTCTATTTTCGTCTAATAACGTATGACTTGTATTTTTAAGTTTATGGTTTTATGTGAAAAGTTGGTTATTGTTAGAATAGGAAGATCAACGACTTATGCGGGTGGGGAACTGCTTAAACAGGTTCGGGTTGAATTGTTCGTTGGTTGACCCACAAACACCTTTTGTCCTATGAAATATTTATAGCCATGATTAGAAAAACAATATAATTATAATAATCTATCTGTATCTTTGATTAAACGTTTTAGGAGGTTTAATACGTTTGAAGTACACTTTGGACGACTTTCCGCGCATTTGACCTGTCAACCCTTTTAGCTAAATTTTAGTTGGACCGGACGCCACACAAATTGGCCCATTCGTTAGTTAATGGGTTGAAATTGCCACATTTAGTTATTGTATTTGTTAAACTGTCTCCATTTCATTCATGACCAGGTACCCTTCTCTTCGCGTTGCCTATATTGACGAGGTTGAAGAAACTAGTGATGAAAAACTGAAAAAAGTGGTTGACCGGGTCTCTTATTATTCAGTTCTTGTGAAAGCTGTACCAAAGTCCGGTGATGCTGACCCAGTTCAAAACCAAGATCAGGTACAACTTTCAGTTATATTATAGAGACCCAATCAGTCCATATTCAAAGATTCATTGGGTCATGGGTCAAAACGGGTGATTACTTTGGTATAGGTCATCCACCCTGTATAGTTTGTTTTTCTTATGAGTAATTAATGTATCAAATATGATTGTTAGGAAGGATGTTAAAATCTGTAATTCCTTTACATGGAAGGAATTTAGGCAATAATAATAGTATTATATTTTATGAGTAATATAATTAGATACTATTATTGCTAATATAACTACAGTAGTAATATTGATAAAGATGTTGGTGCAAAAAGTATCTGGTTGTTATTCTTGCCTTAGAAGAATAAACTCACCAGGTGAAAAAATATTATAAATACAACATGAATGGTTCTTTGAAGTTATATTAATCATTAATCAATTCAAAACTTCTTGTAGAAAACTATGTTAATAGTTATGTAATTTCGTTGTTCAGGTTATATATCGTATAAAACTTCCCGGGCCTGCCATTTTGGGTGAGGGAAAGCCAGAAAATCAAAACCATGCTATAATTTTTACACGTGGCGAGGGCCTGCAAACAATAGATATGAACCAGGTACTTTTGCTTTATATACTTTAATTTTTGCTGATTACAGTGATTAGCATGTTTGTTGTCTAATCAACAGGATAACTACATGGAAGAAGCATTTAAAATGAGGAATCTGCTTGAAGAGTTTTTGTCACGCATGGAGTGCGGACCCCAACTATTCTTGGGCTTAGGGAGCATATATTCACTGGCAGGTACACCAAGGACCCGTTACTTCGTTGGGTTTTTTTTTTCATTTAGTTGCATATGCCCGCTCCATAAAAAATCGAATATTCGACTTGACATATAATTTACTAGGAATGTTTGAAGATTGTACAAATGTCTACCTATTAATAAGAACAACATATAGAAAATGGGCTTCTGTTCATGATGACATGATGTAAGGCTTTCTTGCATGACGTGTGTATTACTCTCCTTTGTGGTTAATAATCTTTCATTATACGATTTCTGCTTTCAGTGTTTCTTCTCTTGCATGGTTTATGTCAAATCAAGAGACAAGTTTTGTAACTATTGGGCAAAGACTGTTGGCCAACCCGTTAAAGTAAGTTTTTCGAAATTGTCATATTGCAATGTTCATGTTATTATATGGTTCTGGCACATGTTAAATAGTATTAGACTATTATAGACTATAGGGTATGAATGCGTAGTATTGTTCTGTATATAGAGAGACCCTATGTAACCCTATTCTACATACAATCAATATACAGTACATTCTCTGGTTTGTCTTGATATCAGAGCCAAGTTTACCAATACGCTAACCACCGAAACCCTAGCCGCCGCTCAAACCGCCCACAACAGCAGTTGCCGGAACCCTAGCCCCCACCATAACATAACATATGATACTATGTAGTTTTGCATGCCAGACTCGCAATGAATTCAAATTATACCGTTTCTTTTTTCTTCGTATAAGCATATGATATTCTTACATGGTTCCTTAAGTTCTTGAAAGCTTAAGAGAATAATTTCATTTTTTAAGGATTTATCTTGTAAATGAGAAAATCCCAGTTTAACTTCTTTTTTACGATGTTCTTCGGCTGTTCCTCAAGTGACTCCACATGAGCACTCTTTATATCATATGGTTATCATCTTTGCATCAATAACAATAGTGTTCCAACTTTTTTTTTTGACATCAACAAAGAAAAAAAGATAATAGTATTCTTTAGGTAACACTTTTTATGATTATGGCAATTTATAAAAAAAAACATCATATTTATTGGAGACAACTACATGAAGTGTAGCTTCTCACAACATATTGGCAAATTATTATTTTATTATTTTTTTATCTCGTTATCTCTGAGCTGATTCATTATCTTGTTCTCATTCAGAGTGAGATTTCATTACGGGCATCCAGATGTGTTTGAAAGACTGTTTCACTTGACCCGAGGGGGTGTCAGCAAGGCTTCTAGAATTGTTAACCTAAGTGAGGATATATTTGCAGGCAAGTCTTTGCTATCAACTCTCTCTCTGTCTCTATATATATGTGTGTGTGTGTGTGTGTGCGCGTTTGTGTGTGTGCGCGTGTTATCTCACTATTGCTTGTTGTCTTCTGTTTACATTTTCATTTTTTCTCAGGTTTCAATTCTACATTACGTGGAGGAAATGTTACTCATCATGAATACATACAAGTTGGTAAAGGGAGAGATGTAGGTCTCAACCAAATCTCTTTATTTGAGGCAAAAATTGCCAATGGAAACGGGGAACAAACAATGAGTCGTGACATATATAGGCTTGGTCACCGTTTTGATTTCTTTCGCATGCTCTCTTGCTATTTCACTACTGTTGGATTCTATTTCAATACACTTCTCACTGTGCTTATTGTATATGTCTTTCTCTACGGGCGCCTTTATCTTGTTCTCAGTGGACTGGAGAGAGAATTGACAACAAACCGAGCGGTTGTTAACGATAAACCCCTTCAAGTAGCTCTTGCTTCTCAGTCGTTTTTTCAAATCGGCTTTCTAATGGCACTACCAATGATGATGGAAATCGGTCTTGAAAGAGGGTTTCATAAAGCATTTACCGATTTTGTTCTCATGCAACTGCAATTAGCTTCTGTATTTTTCACCTTTTCACTTGGCACAAAAACCCATTATTACGGACGAACTCTACTTCACGGTGGTGCACAGTACCGACCTACAGGCCGTGGATTTGTCGTGTTTCATGCGAAGTTTGCCGAAAATTACCGACTCTACTCTCGAAGCCACTTTGTCAAGGGCCTCGAGCTTTTGATATTACTTGTTGTGTATGAAGTTTTTGGTGAATCTTATAGAGGTTCAATTGCATACATATTGATTACAGCATCAATGTGGTTTATGGTGGGATCATGGCTTTTTGCTCCCTTTCTTTTTAACCCCTCGGGATTTGAGTGGCAAAAGATTGTTGACGATTGGACCGATTGGAGTAAGTGGATAAGCAACCGCGGTGGAATTGGTGTTTCATTTGATAAAAGTTGGGAGTCATGGTGGGAAAAAGAACAAGAACATCTTTCATCTTCTGGGGTACGCGGTAGGATCACCGAGATTGTTTTTGGCGCTTCGGTTCTTTATATATCAGTTTGGGCTTGTGTATCACCTCAGCTTAACCGAGAGCAAAAGTTTTCTGGTACATTTCATGCGTTCTACAAAGCGTCGTTGACTTTTAATAGCAATGATCTCACCTCAAGTGTCGTGATATTTGCCTATTGGTTGCAGGTTTATGGAATTTCATGGCTTGTGATCATTGGAGCACTTGTTGTAATGAAGGTATGTTACATTTAGACCCCACCCCCAATATGAAACTTCGTTACTCGTAAATATTTCACATAATAGCAGTAAGTTTCTTCAGTGTTCCAAGTCATTCACACTTTTTCTAACAACAAAAATCACTCAAGTGACCTAAATAATGTTCATATATGAATCTTGGTTACTTTTTAGTGATTATTTGTTTCATGCTTAACTTTTTAGTAGGTTTCATAATTTGTTCCATTAAGTCAACTTGAAAAAAATAATCGCTAAATAGTAACCAAGTTATATATACCATTTAAGTACTTTCATAATAATGGAACAGTAATGAAACCTGAGTAGTTATTTAAAGAGTAAAATGGCATTTTCGTCCCTGAGGTTTGGCCCGTTTTGCGACTTTCATCCAAATGTTTGTTTTTCAGCATTTGGATCCAAAAGGTTTGAAATCTTGCCATTTTCATCCGGCTCGTTAACTCCATCCATTTTTCTCTGTTTAATCAGGGGTATTTCTATCTTTTTTGTTAACTTAAAGGGCAATTCAATCTTTTTACATAAAGTGAAAAAGACCGAATTGTCCTTTAAGTTAACAAAAAAAAGACGGAAATACCATTGACTAACGGAGAAAAACGGATGGAGCTAATGAGCCGGATGAAAATGGCAAGATTTCAAACCTTTTGGATCTAGATGAAGAAAAACAAACCTTTGGACGAAAGTCGCAAAACTGACCAAACCTTAGGGACGAAAATGGCATTTTACTCTTATTTAAATTAGAAGAAGGTACGAAAACTTGGTTATTATTTCATGATTTTATCCCTTTACATATTTGATTCATTTGATTTTTTCTATTTCATTCCAGACCATGTCATATTGGAGAAAAACACTTAGTGCTGATTATCAACTTCTATTCAGATTAATCAATGGTTTTATTGTCCTCGCATTTGTGTCAACTCTAATTACCTTGATTGCACTACCTCATATGACATTGAAGGATATAATTATATGCATCCTCGCATTCCTGCCTACTGGCTGGGGACTACTTCTGGTAAGTCATCAACAATAAAGCCGATATTTGTGTCTGTTAGTAGATGTTAATTAGTGTGTTTATGTTTATCAGATTGCACAAGCTTTGAAGCCATTCCTGAGACATTCTGGAATGTGGTCGTCAATCAGAAGCTTAGCACAATACTATGAAATAATCATGGCTTGCTTCTGTTCACCCCAGTTGCATTTCTTGCTTGGTTCCCATTTGTTTCAGAATTCCAAACGCGTATGTTGTTCAACCAAGCCTTCAGCAGAGGTCTGCAAATTTCGCGTATTCTTTGTGGTGGTCAAAAGAAAGACAAATCTTCCAACAGTAAAGAGTGATCTTCCATCACGGCAACACCTGATTGTTTAGTTGTCATGTGTAAGTAAAATGCATAGGATACATGCGCGAATTATATGTAAAGATGCAGCATGTTTATTCATAGTTTTCTTGAATTCTTGTTTTCTTGGCTTTTGAGCTCAATCGAATATATATGTAAATATTAAGAAGCACAATCAGTGTAAATCACAGCAGCTAAACGAATTATTGGCTGTTACCATAGTCGAACGTGCCTGCAAAGTTGGTGATTAAGAAATGTCTTTTTTTTTAGTAAACTGTCATTTTGGTCCTTGAGGTTCGGTCGCTTTTGTCACTTTAGTCCAAATCTCAAACCTTTTGTATCTGGGTCTCTGTGGTTTCAGTTTTGTTGCCATTTTGGTCCAAAAGTGAAATCAGGCCAAATTTCTCAAATTAAATACTGATGTTTTGTCCTTTTCCACAAGGGTAAATTAGTCACTATAAGTTTATTATAACTCATTATGAATTAAAATAATAAAACTAAATAAATTCTTTGACCCTATAAAAGAACACAAATATCTTTATCTTCCCCAAATTCATAACAACTAAATACCCTAACCCAAACCCTAATTCTTCTGCAAGTAGATCGACAATGGTGGTATGTGCATGTGGAGCCCCAACCCAACTGTAAACATCTTGGACAACACAAAACCTAGGTCGTCGATTTCATCGCTGCAACAAACCCTCAAGCTGTGGATTCGTTGCTTGGGCTGAGCCACCGACGATTCAAAACCTTTCTGTGATAATTCCTGCATTGTTGGACACCATTAGGCGGCACAAAGATAAATCAAGACAGATGGGAAATATGAACAGGAAACTTGAAGAAGAAGCAAAAAAATTGGCTCACGAGAAGAAGAAAGATGCTAAAAGTTATGTTAGGTTTCAGTTTGTCCTTGTTCATGGTATACTATGTTAAGTCTTCTTAGGATGTGCCTTTGTGTGGGGCTTTTGTATGTTTGGTCTATATGATCAACTATGGTTTCGTAAGGGCTTCTATAAGTTTGTAATGGAAATTACAGGGCTTTTGTAATGGAATGACCAACTTTATGACCAATATTTATTTAGTGCAAATGACCTGGAAATATGTCCTAAAATGTGGTAATTACCAAAACATGTGCGTATGTATGGGGTTTTTGTAATGGAATGACCAACTTTATGACCAATACTTGTTAGTGAAAATGACCTGGAAGTATGTCCCATGTACAATGTGGTAATGACCAAAACATGTGCAAAGTGCAAATGACCAAAACAGAAGTGTGAATGACCAAAACAGAACTGCAAAGTGCTTATGTCCAAAACATGTGCAAATAACCAAAATAGAAGTGCAATGTGCAGATTTTCCAAAACATGTGCAAATAACATAAGCAAATGACCAAAATAAGTACAATACCAAAAAACCATTAACATAAGCAAATGACCAAACAGAAGTACAATAACAAACAACCATTAACATTAACAGCTTGACATGATAAACAGTTAAACATACATAAACAGTTTGATCCAACCAAAACATAAGTACAATACCTAACAACCATTAACATTAAAAGGTAAACATAGATAAGCAGTTTGACATGAACTAATGTACCAAAACAGTTTGACACAAACTGTAAACATCACAGTTTGACATAAACTAAAAAAATTTCAACTGCAGTCAAAAGACATACTTGCTAAACTTTCTTGATGCAGCAACCTAAGCATGTGCTTGTGCTTGTGCCCATTCCTATGCTTGTGACCCAGCCTGTGCTTGTGCCCCATTCCTTGCAGATTTTCCACAACTCCTCTTGTTATGCCCCACCATCTTGTAGATCCGACATGTCACAGAGTTGCCCTTCCTTGGCAACTTATCAGTTGCAGAGATGTTGTTGCTGACCTTCTCAACAACCTGTGCAACTTTTGCCTTCTTTTTTTCCTGTGAAGCTACAACTTTACCCTCTTCAATCTCCTGTGCAGACTTCTTCCTTTTCTTCTTTGGCCTCCCAATTTGGACATGATACTTTGGAGGGATCAAAGTGGTTAGGCATGCAGATTTAGGCCACAAGTCACTGCCATTCACTAGTTCTACATTATGTTTGTTAACATCTTTACAAGTCTCCACCCAATACACTGGATGCACCCATTTTTCAGGAACTCCATCACCTTTTCCATGCAATCCCATGTTCCAGATATATGCCACTATATGTCTACATGGGATGCCTATCAGATCCCATCTCCTAAAGGAGCATATTCTTTCATCCAATATCACAACTCTTTGGTCTTGGTGATCATTGAAGTGTGTGCTAACCTGAAACTTTGTTCCTCCAGCCCAAATGACAGTGTATTCTGCAGCCTCAGTCTTAACAGTTTGTAACGCAGCATTAGCAGCTGGTGTTAATGGGCCTTTACACTTGTCAATCAGCTTATTAACCACAACAATCTTCTTTATAAAATACTCTCTGATATACTCAAGGCAGGTTATGATAGGCTTGTCCCTACCTTGTATCAATTTCCTATTGAATACCTCACAAATGTTATTTTGTAATATATGTTCAATTGAGTTGTTCAATTAATTAACAAGGTCAAAATAAGTCAACTGGAAACAAATACACTGGTAAATTACATACCTGAGAAGTAGGCCCTTGACCAATGTTTGCTTGGAATTGCTTTCAGCCAATCATGTAGTCCTTTGTCCTTATCAAGAACTGCCTTCATAGCCTTTTCAAACTGTGGAACTGTTGTTGCAGATGCATAGTTCCACAACAGGTTTTTGTATTCATCACCACTCCATTTTGGTTTCATATTTTCATGTATATGTCTGAGGCAATATCTATGCTCTGAACTTGGATACACTTTCAATATTGTAGGTATTAACCCCTAACATCAAAGTTACAAACTGGGTGAAACTAATAACAAAATGCATACATAACAGGTAAATTATTGAACAATAATTACCTTTTGCCTGTCACTTATGAAGGTGAAATTAGAGTTAGGTTCCAGATCCAGATCATCATCTAGGCACTGAAGAAACCATGTCCAACTTGCAGTTGTCTCAGCATCCACCACTGCATAGGCAACAGAATAAGTTCCTTGTTGCCATCCACTCCTACTCGTGTCAGAATCTGGCCAGGGAATGGCCCTTTCGAAAAAACATCCATCAAGCCCTAGTATAGGTCTCCCTATCAGTTTAAATCTAGCCTTCAATGCACCTAAGCAAACATAGATCCTCCTAAATTGCCTTGTTGGACTGCTAGGATTGCAACAACGTTCAACATCGATCTTAACTGTGGTTCCAGGATTAGATCTTCGCAGCTCCTCACCATAATCCCTTAGATTCTCATATTGAGCCTTATAATGACCATGCACTTTCTCTGTTGCCTTCATCTTAGCCCTAAACACTTGATGCAAGGTCACTTCCACTTGATATTTCCTTTGTAGATCTTCCTGTAGAGCTTTAAGAGGTATCCCAGGATTGTTTTTAACAGTATGATTAATTTTCTTGGCTAACCAGCGAGCTGTGCACATTATAACATCTCTGGTATTCAAACAGACATGTTTTTTGTTGAAGGTCTTCACAATCCAAGAGCCTGTTTTTTTACTTTGGAAACATATAGCAACCAAGGGAAAATGGTGGTATGTTCTTTTAGGGTTAGGTGTTGAATTCGCTGAATTGCCCTTTGTTGTTTCCACGTGTGTGGGCCCCAGTGTCTATTGGGTCTTTCCAGAAATGCCCTTAAATGCAGGTGGTTGCGAGGTACCTTCAGCATTTATTTCAAAACTACTCAGTTTTAGAATCCCACCCAAACAAATGACATACATGAATTCTGTTGTTATCATTCCCTATCAAATGGAGTTGTCTCCTTGTATCAATATTCTTGACAATCAACTTAATAGTGTCTTTATCAGCAAATGACTGGCCAAGATAAAAGGGACATCCACCTGATGCTTTACACCTTCTCTTGTTTTTCCTAACACTCCTACAGGCTCTTTCCAGCAGAGTGTCCACATCTGAGTCAGTTAAACTTTCAAAACCATCTAAGTCAACCTGGTCATTGTTTTCATCTACATCAACATCTTGTTCATGTTCTTCACTAATGTCAACATCTACTGCAACCTTATATTCATCCATATCTACACTATAATCTTCCACTACATTATCTTTATCAACAATGTAGTCTGGATCATCTTCATCATCCTCATCCTCTTCTTGACCCACCTTTTTAGTTCTATCTTTCCTACTCTCAGCCCTTACACTTTTTCTAGCTGTAGACTTTACACGTTTGCTGGGGGTAGTCTGTACACCTTCTGCCTTTTCACCTTCACTTGCACCACCTTCATAAGAGCCTTCATAACTACCATCAACACTATAACATTCACTATCTTCATCCTGCTGATCACTATCCTCATAACTTCCCTCATCACTCAGGTCTACATATTCAGGTTCCTTTTTACCCTTATCATTTTCAACATCCTTTTTATCAAATTTGCTAACATGTTGAATATACAAATCTAGCACTTTGTTTGTTTCAACATAGCCCATCATTCTAATGATATCACTATTAGTGCCTATTGGCCTTAAACCTAACATTAAATCTTCCTGTGGAACCCTAAAATGGTAAACTACAACATCCTCTTCTGAATAACCTAATGCTAACAACATATCATTCATAAGTACCAATGAAAACATATCATAATTCACATTGTCAATATAGTCTACCTGACCCCCGCGGTATTCAAAATCAATTTCATTAGTGAAATCACCACCATGGTGAACTTTCAGGGTGAATAATTCAGGCCGATTAGCTGTTGAATAAGAAAAAAAAGCTCAATCAACACTTATTGTCTTAAGGATTTTTGTAAAAATCGCATCAAAATTCCAAGTGATTAATCAGAACATACCGTATTTTAGATCATGATTAAAAGTGGAGCCTTCGTTTCGAACAGAGCAGCTAAAATCATCGTCATTGTCCATTGATCGTTGAAGAAAATGTTCAAATGGATTAGGGTATTTGGTCATTATGAATTTGGGGAAGATGAAGATATCTGTGTGCTTTTATAGTGTCAAAGAATTTATTTAGTGTTATTATTTTAATTAATAATGAGTTATAACAAATTTATAATGACTAATTTACCCCTGAGGAAAATGACAAAATATCAGTATTTAATTTGAGGAATCTGGCCTGATTTTACTTTTAGACCAAAATGGCAGCAAAACTGAAACCACATGGACCTAGCTACAAAAGATTTGAGATTTGGACTAAAGTGGCAAAAGTGACCAAACCTTAGGGACCAAAATGGCATTTTACTCTTTTTTCCATTGTCTCTCTTTCAGATAGACTAAACTTTGTAAATGAGAATTGTGTAATAACTAGTCGGTTACACCCGTGCTTTGCGGTGGGCCGACCCGATTTTTAATAAATTATAAATGGAAATGTAGACGCAATGATAAAAATAACGTTAATGGTGGGAATCCAGTCGATATTGGATCATCTCATTACGGTACCGATTACTCGATATAGCAACCTAAAGAGAAAACTTAAGAATAAAGTCGCCATAAGTCCTAAAGGATGTTGACACATGTTTTACATCGATTGAAAACCATAGTAACGAATACTAGTAATGGTTCTAATAGTACTAATACTTATACCAATGATTTCGATGTGTACCAACTCGATCCGTTTTCAAAAACAATACCACGTACTTAGTTTTGTAAAAAAAAACTAATGAACGAAAGTTATTTAAAAAAATAAAATTATTGGGTTAAAGGCGTATATCTATCTATAATGCAAGGGATGAGTTTGAAACTTGAAAAGGTAAAAAACAAAAAGTTAAAATATGGACTTATAAAGTTTGAACATATCACCAATCAAAACTATTTGGTGATAACAAAACTTGCTAATTGTAAGAGCATGCCCAATAGGGTGTTTTCCCCCTTAAAAATGCCACCTCATGAGTTTTTTATGTATTTACTATTGGGTGGTTTAAAAACTTCATTTTTGGGCTATCCATTCTTCCACACATACGAGAAAGAATGATTTAGTGGTAGGGCCCATTTGTTTTTTATATATATTAAATGCATATAAAGAGAGATGGATATTTAAAATAAAAATGTAGTGATGATGTGTTAATATTTTTTTGGTATTTTTGAGTTTTTTTATTGGGTGACTTTTAGTATTTTTAAAGAATGGATGTTTTTATGATGTGAGAGCCGATTATGCATGTTTTTAGTGTTTTTAAAGCTTCTGGATGGTCTAATATAGTAAATGTAATAGTACACTTTGAACCCTCTAATATAATCTAATATATAAATTGTATGTAAACTTGTCTAATACCAAGATAAAAATTGGTAAAATATAATTGTGTATTGTATTATTGTAAATCATAAATACATAATGTATATATAAATAGGGTAAGCTTAGTGTAAAAAATAACATTTTTCCTACAAAGTGTAAGAAATCTATCTAGTCATTATGTTTTAAATTTTAGGTATAGTTATTTTATCTTCTTTTGATTTAGTATAATATAGAAAAATATCAAACATAACAATTTATTGCAGAATCATATTTAAAACACACTACCTACATAGAACAAGGGGTCATGTTTCCATTTTGTCAATAGTTAGTAGCCATGATCTAGTCATGGCTATTTTCCTATAGTATTTATGTACTTTGCAAATCATTTAAAGTTATCAGAGAAAATTGTTGCAAAAGATATCTTATTCTTTATCTAATTTTTTGGGACATTTGCCATCTCTAATTGGCTTTAACGTTTTGGAGATTAATCATTTTAAATCTGTCTCTAACACACTTTTTTTCTCTAGTTTCTTGTTTATGGTCTTTGAATTCTGATGTGTAGTCGAGTAGTAGCAAAACGATTGAATTTAAGATTAATTCTATTGACCAAGTTTCGAAAACAATGGATTTTTGTTTGAAACACCTTGTTGCATCGACCCCATGTGATATCCAGCCATTGATTGGCTTTTATTTACGGGGAAGTGGGGACCAATTACTCAAATAGTTAAAGAAGATTGAAGTAACTAGTGGTATCATATTAAACTACTTGAATTCTACGTGGAGTTAATTGTAGAGATATATGCTTGTTGGGGAGAGGTTTTAAATTTAATTCTTGGCAGTGATGAATATTTTAGAATTATTAGTGTAATAGTATAGGAGCAAATATTACTATTAAAATAAATTAAAACTGTTCAGAAATTTCTTAAAAATAAGTATACAAGAGTGGTTTAAGATAATAAAATTTTCATTGGTCGGTAACGGTCCTAACTTAAAAAATTTTCAATAGCGATCCCAGCTTTTCACATATTTGCCTTTAATGGACCCTGACTAACAGAACTCTAACTTCATTAGTCTCTGGTCGCCGGAAAAATGTTTTTGGCAGGATGACTCCTTTTTTGCCGGAAAACTCAACTTTTTCGTCTGAAACCTCTTTGTAACCTTATTACGCACCTTTAGAAACCTCTTCTAGTAAAGATCCTCAATTATTAAACCGTCAGAAAAACTTTTTTCGCCGAAAAACTTCTTTTTGGCCGAAAAAGTCAACTTTTTAGCCGGAAAACTCAAAGTTGTCGTCCCAAACCTGTTTGTAACCATAGATCGGACCTTTAGGAATCTTTTTAGCCGGAAAACTCAAAGTTGTCGTTGTAGTATAGTGGTGAGTACTCCCGCCTGTCATGCGGGTGACCCGGGTTCGATCCCGGCAACGGCGCCATTTTGATGGACTGTCGTTAGCGTCAATCAAAAACCGAGTTAAACTACGTAGATAGGATAAGCCGGGTATGGAACTAAGGGAGTTTTGTGGAAAGCGTTATACTAACAAAATCTAAATAATGAATGCGGTAAATACTAAACTTAAAATTTGAGATTATGATGACTGAAATAAACACAAATTGGATTTTATATCAATAGAGAGAACGATGATTCCTCCGAACTTAAGAATGACAAGCCGATTATAATAATATGTTTTGTCTAACCATTGAAAACTGAACGTTGATTAAATTACCAATTGTGATGCTAAATGACTAAGTACTCCGATTAACAAGTAATGAAAGGTTATCACATAACATCATTTGCAATTACCAACCCTAATTCTTAACCAAATAGATTCCAATTTCAAGCACTCTTGGGAATTGAATGGTTGCAAATCAAGATTGAACAAAATGTAAATGTTTACAATGGAAATAATCACACATGTAGTGAAAAGCATCGAATGCTTAGATCACTAAATCCAGTTGGTTATCAAAACATACTAAATATCCGACTTACATCACTCCTCCATTCGGAGGAACCATAACAAAGAACTTAGCCGCTCATTGTTTGCTTGGATGCTTCAAAAACCGGGTAATGTGCTGAAATCTTGAACATAATATCGAATTGATGTTGAATTGTGGTGATTGAAGGTGGAAAAATTGCAAACTTTGAAGCCCTAGCACTTGGTTTTCGACCGCACTCTCTGATAATCCCCAGAATTGATCTAATCAGCCCTCTTATGCTGCCATAACAAATCATGCGAAATTTTTCCCACCTGACCGTAAGCTACGGTCAACAGATTCTGACTTTTGTAGTTCTCAACCGTAAGCTACGGTCCATAGACCGTAACCTACGGTTACGCAGTTATGTCCAAATTTGCAAAGGTGACCGTAAGCTACGGTCTCTTGACAGTAACCTATGGTCAAGACTTGCTGTATTTTATTTGGCCTTGTAACCTAATTGTAGACCCCTACGGCGAGGTCTTCATCTATTGGTCCTCTTTGTTGTATCTTTCACAAAATTACCAGTAGACCCTCGACTTCTCATTGTGCCCATTTCCGCGTAATTCCACATTAGTTCTTGGCCCGAACAACTCTCGATTGGTACTTTCTACTGCGTAACTGCGTCTCGGGTATTCTGCGTTATCCCTAGCTTCCTTAAAATGCCCGAATTAACCAGTTAACCTGCAAATCAACCAATTCTCGTAGTTATCTCGTTCAACGCACATAATTACCCAAGAACTAACTAAAACACGCAAGTTATGATCATTATCACTCGGCTTTCACCCCATCCATCACCGGCGACTAGAGATAACGACGTTAGGGTTCCGTTAATCAGGGTCCATTGAAGGCCAATATGTGAAAAGATGGGACCGCCAGTGGGAATTTTTGAGGTTGGGACCGTTGCCGGCCAACGTGCAATAGTTGGGATTATTAAAATCCATTATTTCTAAAAAATTAACAATAAATTATAAGGACCTAGTCTTAATATTTATATTCAAACTATGATATGTGTGTGGTTTGCAACCATTATTTTGTGTTAGTAATGGGGTGTGAGAAAATAATAAATAAATAAAATGCATTAGCATCACTACTATCTTAAAATGAAAGGTAGGTGGGGTTTTCTAACGACGCTTTCAACCCTAGACCTTTAACAAACGATAAGTATTACCTTTATTTAAAACTTTTACTTTTTCAATTTCACACCCATCATTTTTAACATGAAAACTATTAACTATCATCTTTAATTTAATTAAGGTACGCATTCACTTCTGACTTTTGATAATTGTCTATTTTAACGCTAAGTCGTTCTCCTTAATAACTTGACACCTCATTTTATTTAAATTACTTTTACGACTTTACACTATAACGTGCGACACGTTATTATACATTTTTATCGATGTCTCACCACGTTAATGATTAATTTATTTTGACGACTTTTTAGTGGGGTTTCCCACCGAATTTGGTTGGCCCCTCCACTTTTGGAGTTGTCACTTTTAATCCCCTCTCCATTTTTACTACCCCTTCACTTTGGCAATTGACTTTTTACCCTACTTTATTTTACAAGTTTTAGAGCATTTACATAAACCTCCCATGTTTTTATTTTACGAAAAGTGGTTATGAGTATATGAAAGAGAAAATGTTACTGTTATTCAGTAAATTTGAGAGGACATTATTCACCCTTTATAATTTTCTAATATATTTTGAAAGTGATTGTGAGTGAAAGAAAGAGAAAAAGTAATGATAAATGTATTATTTAATTGAAAATGAGAGAAAAATAGTGGTTTTTAGTGTAAAATAGGATAAAAATGGAGGGTTGAATGTGAATGCTCTTGTAAATTAACCCCTCTAGTTTCTAATATTTTAACTTTACCCTTGTACCATATACAATACACATTTTTAACCTATTAAACTTTTTACTAATTTATTTTTCCTTCAGTGACTGTCGTTCGTTGATTCCTTTTATTTACCCCTGTCGTTATTTTACTTAAAAAATTATTTTTACATGCATATTTTTAGTATGTGTTAGTATAAAGTTAAGTGTGTCTACGTTTTGACGTAAGCTTATTCTGAGACTCTCCGGATATGATCAAGGCTATAGATAGATTACAAAACCTTGAGTCTCTGGATAACTATGCATTCTAAATTATGAATAAGTATACGTTTTACACCTTAAAATAAAATCATATTATTGGTACATTAATTAACTCCTCGTACAAGTATTTTATCTCGATAAGTTGTTAATAATAACTAGTGGGTTACACATGTGCTTCACGTCGGGTGTGAGCTAGATTTAAACAAAATTAAAATGGAAACATAGACATAATAGTAAAAATTATGTTAATAGCGGGAATCTGGTCGATATTGATTATGTTCATTAATGTATTGATACAGTAATGACACTCAATATAGATGACACAATGGTCAAAAGTCATTGTAAGCCCAAAAGGATGTCAGTGTTTTACGTCAATCAAAACTATAAAAAGAAAATATCAGTAACGTTTAAGATTGAACCGATTCGATAATAGTCGGTCGGAATCGTCATGACGACAAATGTTCAGTTGCTAAAACACAAAAAAGGAAAAAAAAATACATTTAAATTTGAATATTCATATTATGTACTATTCTTTATATTTAATCTGAATAATAAAAAATATTGACATAGGATGAAATTTCTGTACACATTTTGCAAGTAAAATTCAAGAGGGGCCAAAGGTAAATTTAAAAGCCACGCAAATTAAAACTAAAAAAAATTATCCATTATTAGCACCGACATAGGGTTTTAATATATATAGTAACTAGGTTAGAATCTCGTGTGTTATACGGGTTTAATAAATTTATTTTTATATATTAAGAAATTTAAAATTTTATATCTTTAAAATATCCATGTATTACACAAATTGAATAAGACCATGTATTCCACGGGTTGAATAAAATATATTTTAGTCGGTTAGCAGATAGAGTCTTCAAAACATCTCTTTAAAAATGAATTATGATGTACTATTTATTTATTATAACATTTTACTTTGTTTTGTTTATTTATTATAGGTTAGATACCCATGTATAACACGGATTGAATAATGTATAACTCTAGATATAACCGAAATATAAATGAAATCTATACATATAATATTAAATAAATTATAGACCTGTATAATACATGCATGAATATTAATAATAACATAATAATATACTTGCATACAACTTACTTTGCTAATCTCTACAAGTTTGTCTGCAACTCTAGAGCTACAAGTAAAGATAGTTAATTGTATGTGGTTTTGCCTAAACACGGCATTGTTAATGTATGAAAAATAAAAAGGCTAGCACATATAATTAAATGCATACTACAATTACTAAATTCTTAAACTCCAATGTATAGTACTAATGAAATAGAACTACCTACAAAAAGCTTATTAAAAAGGAAAACCACAAAACCAATCTTTAGCACTAATGTCTAAACTTCCAAATTGCCGTAAGAAACAAACCTGTAATTAAAAATGAGAGAAAAGTAGATTATATAATTTTTTTTTTGCTAAATTTATCATATAAATGATGGAATGGGATTGGAATGGTGTTTAACATGTTTAAGTGACTAACCTTATGAGTTTTTATGTGTTTAAATGTGTGAAATTGAATAACTACGAGAAAATGGTGTTTTGTAGGGTAACCACGAAGATTGGACGTGTTTTGAGGAAAAATGGAGTAAAATTAAAGATATTAAGAGATGGAATCATAGAGGGTTGAATTACAAACACGTGGGCGAAAACAGTGCGTAAAACGGAGCTAAAACGAAGAAGTTATGAAGAAAACAGTTTTGGAAAGGATCTGCCGACCATAAGCTATGGTCAGTCGACCATAAGCTACGGTTGAGACCAGAAACTCCCTACCGTAGCTTACGGTCCGCGAACATAGCTTACGGTAGGACATCCGGAAAAAAACGCGAATTTGGCTTGTTTTTTAGGTACAAAAGGTTTCCTAAACCCTAATTCGAAAAGAACACTTCCTTGGACGAAAATTGGCATCTAGGAGCATCAAGTTGGGAGCTTTTCACCTCAAACCATAATAATTTCTACCGAATCAAGTATCAAAGTTATGAATTCAACCGTTTCTCAAGTGTTTGATGATCAAGTGACCATGAGCGGCTAATTCATTCGTGGCTTCCTCCGAGTAGAGGATTCTTGTAACTGGATGATTGTTTTGAGTTTTTCTTTGTAATTGAGACTAGCAATTTAAGCATTCGATATTTTGTGTGTCACATCCCGACCCGCAGCGGAAAAGGTGATCGGGGCATGATTGGGTTTTCATCAAAGCTCATGACATTTATTATAATGTTTCATATTTATTATTACAAGTTAAAGGAGATCATACAATCATATCATACAAGTTCAACATGTTCTATACATCTTTCTAGGCTTCATTATTTTTCTTCTAAGGCACTTTCCTATATGTTCCTTGCTTCATCATGTCCACCTGTATCATGTGTAAAAATGGTTTTTTGGATCAACAAAAAGTTGGCGAGTGAATCCTATTAAAACATTTAAACGTTTTTATTGAATTGATTATAAAATAAAGTGTATAACCACATATGAGTAAATGTAAATGTAAATTTATTCACAAAACACTTAATATTAAATATTGCACACACATACAACAATAGGTTGTTTTGAGGCACGCGTTGTTCAACTCGTCTCCCACGAGGAACTGATGGGCCTAATGAATGAGTTTCGAGGCACGCGTTGTTCTACGAACTGATGGGCCTAATGAATGAGTTTTAAGGCACGCGTTGTTCAACTCGTCTCCCACGAGGAACTGATGGGCCTAACAAATAATTTGCATACAATTTGACAATATGTAATACATAACAACAATCAATATTTACATTCTAGGTTTAGATCATAATATGGTATAGCACGAGTTTGAATAAACGAATTATTTTAAGCGACACATGATACACCCCAAAACATGAATAAAAAAGGGAATTTGTAAGAATTCACTCACAGTGGATGCGTTTCTTGGATTGATGATAAATGCGCACGAATTCGGATTTAATCGGCAAGGGAACTAACCTAAATAATAACATAATAGTTCGATAAATAAATAAACTCTTATTTGAGATTAGTATTTTTAATTAGCGTTCTCAATGGAATTGTTCGGTTTATTTTTGTGAGTTCAAGGAAATTTTCTAACTTTAAAAATATTATTTTTAAGTATTTTTAATTGATTTTTAAATAAAATAAATAAATACAACAAAATAAAAATTTTGAATTTTTTACCAGTTGACCGGTTCGGTCGTGTATATGATATGCGCTGGGTGAAACTCGAACCTGTGACCTCCCGTACGCGTGCACGCAGCTCTACCAACAGAGCTACGTGTTTAACCCAAAATATTTCTGTTTTTAATTATACTTATATACAAACTAGATAAATTCATTTCTGTCCTTACATAAAAACTTTGATAATTGCCAGAACCGGTGCGGTAGCCTGGACTCGAACCCGCGACGTGTGATTTAAAATCGCACACAGTCCACCACTGGACTGTGTGTCTGTCTTGGTTATTATTCCGGTTTTCAATAAACTTAACATCTAACTCCGTGTGGATCCGGTTCAGTTTAAAAAGGAACATTTTTATTACAGAGAATGTGATTGTGTCAAGGATCGAACTCGGGACGTGTCTTAATCGTTTGCACACAGTCCACCGCTGGACTGTGTGTCTAACCCGTTTATATAACTTGTTTTATATTAAATATATATATAACCGAAGCTTCATCTTTTTCGTTAAACTTTACCCAGAAACCAATCCCGACTGTTTCGACACATTCATCAACTTCTTTAGTGAATTTGTAATTAATTACATATGAGATTAATAAAAATGAGAGAGATTAGGTGTATGATATACCGAACAGAGATCCCCTGTTTCTCCGGCGAGATTCCGATGACAGCAGGTTATTCCGGCGACGTGTATCTTGCGGCAGAGGATCTTCAGAAAGTTTGAGGCGAGTGTGAGTGACTTCGGTATGAGCTCTAGATGTTCTGTTTATAAAGTAAGGCAACAGAGATGAAGGGGTTCGGTTTTCCGGCGACTTGCAGAGAATTCCGGCGAGTTGTTTTTGCTGAATAGGGACTTGTAGAGGGGTTTACGAGTGTGTTGAGAGTTGATTCGAGTGAATAAGTGAGTTGGGTTTTCCTGACTGAAGGTATTTTGTAAGTATAAGAGATTTCAAGTTTCCGATTATGAAATTTTCGGTTTAAGAGTGAAATTGATTGAGTTTTCGGTTATAACCGACGTTTATCGTCAGTTACACTTGCCTGATTCCGGAGTCAAAGGAAAACGGTAGTAAAATCGCGTATTTTCCGGCGACTGCGGCTTTTGGGCGCGCTGAGTGACTGAATTCGACTTCCAGTTTTATTATATGTATTAATTGTTTCAATAAATCAACAAGTAACACCAGTGGCGGAGTGGTGGAATGTGTGTGTGTTAAGTGTTGAGGTTTCATCCAGCTGACCCGGGTTCGAAACCCGGCATCAGCAATTTATTTTTATTTCATTATTTTTAATAAATTTTCAATTATAAATTTTAAATTCTAATATATTTATTAATTATGTATCGTATAAAATTAATTTGAGTATTAAATACGCAACGAAAATTTTAACTGGATGTTCGGTTAATAAACGAAGCGGGTTTGGTTAACCCGGTTTTTTACGGATGTTACAGTATCCCCTACTTTTAGAAATTTCGTCCCGAAATTTAAGTAGTGGCATGTTTGTCTCAAAAGGATGGTGTTTTAATTTGACAATTGCATACTTAGAAGGGGGTAAGAGTTTAAATTTTGTTTGAGGCGGTAGCGTTCCTTGTAAGGGTTGAGTACCCTGCTACAGGAATCGCTTTTTGATGCCTACGATAAAGAATATTGATAAACAGAGTTGATTCACTAAGTATGATTTTATGCATAAGAGTTTTGATACGTTTGGAAAGATAAGGTTATATCATAAAACAAAACTTCTACTACTAAAACCTATATGGAACTTCTCATAATCGCCTGATAATGCCTCTGATCCTTTGACAAGAATACTTATATATAGGAAGTACCAACGACGTGTCCACCATATTCTTGTCAAATTTTCATTGGCTTTATCAGTAAATTATGATTAGTTTTATGTGACTCTAAACACAACAACCAAAACTTGAGTCTCAATTCTGAAAGTATACAGGTTTGAATGATGACAGTACCTCTCTCGTTTATTATGATGGAGAGGTTAGTCTACGTAAAAGTGAGACACAGCCCAACTTCTTTAAATGATGAGATTGAAATACGTTAAAATGTATGATGATATGAATGCTAAATCAGTGAGTATAAAACAAACTTCAACCAAGACATTACTAAATCCTACATGGAACTTCTCATAACCGCCTGACAATTCCTCTGATCCTTTGGCAAGAATACTTATATATAGGAAGTACCAGCGGCGTATCCACCATATTCTTGTCAAATTTTCATTGGTTTTATCAGTAAGTTATGGTTAGTCCTATGTGACTCTAAAACATAAACAAACACAACAACCAAAGCTTGAGTCTTAATTCTGATAGTATACATGTTTGAATGACGACAGTACCTCTCTCGTTTATTATGATGGAGAGGTTAGTCTACGTAAAAGTGAGACACAGCCCAACTTCTTTAAATGATGAGATTGAAATACGTTAAAATGTATGATGATATGAATGTTAAATCAATGAGTATAAAACAAACTGAAATAGTAATTTGCATTAAAATTCTTGGATAAATTTCCAATTTATAATTGAGATACGTGAAAATTGAGATAACATAAAGAAAAAAACATAAAAACTAAGCGGTTGGAGTTAAATCTTGATTTTTGGTGAAGGAGACTAGTTGGGTGGTTCATTTGGGCCGTCATTATCTTCAATAGGATTGGAGTTGATGTTGAAAACTCTTCCTCTTGCTGGTGGCCTAGTGGTTAGGTTTTATTGATTTGCTTGGTTAACTGGGTTTGCTTGAGCTTGGGCGTTTATGATGTTAACCAATCGAGGGCACGTGTTTCTAAAGTGGGTAGGGTCGCCACAATTAATACAAGCTCGAACATATGGGAACATGGGGTATTGGGGTTGTTGATATGTTTGGATCATGTTTTGAGTAGGGGGTGAGGTTTGGTTTTGAGGGGTGCGGCTAACCTTGCTCAAATGACCATAGCGTCCACAATTCGCACATAGTCGACAAGGTAAGGTAGATGGATGGTGATAAAAACAGGTGTTACATTGAGGGTGAGGTCCAAGGTAAGGTTTCTTATTTGGGTAAGTTGAGTTGGGTGCTACTTGAGTGATTGGGATAGCTTGGAGGGGTACGGCTTGTGAGGCTGGTTGATTGCGTTGGGTGACAGCGAAAAGTTGCCCATCTCGTTTTCTCTTAGAAATGGGTTGAGAAGGGGATTCGGTTTGGGTGGAGTTTGAGGTTTCAGTTGATGCTTTATCCTTCTTCTTCTCCTCCTTGAAGTCTTTATTCCGTATGCGGTTCTCGGTGAGCTCTGTAGCTAACTCCATTGCTGCTTCCAAAGTTGCAGGTGTGGTACTTATTACAGAGTCTTGAATTTTTGAAGGAAGACCTCGAATGTAGTGCTCGATCAAACGGTAAAGAGGAGTGAACAAGTTGGGAACCATTTGATTTAACTCGAGGAATCTCTTGTTGTATGTGGTGTGGTCGCCTTCCTTTTGTTTCAAAGAATAGAACTCATCCTCCAATTTCTTGATTTCGCTTCTTGGGCAAAACCGTCTTGTCATGATTTCCTTCAAATCTTCCCAAGTCAAAGTCATAGCATCCTCAACACCTCGTTTGGCCTTCTCTGTATTCCACCATGTAAGTGCTATTCCAAGTAAACGACCAGTAGCATATCGCACTTTGCGATTATCGGGGCAATCGCAATTTAGAAAAGTGTTTTCCATTTCTTCAAACCAATGGAGGAGAGCGGTGACACCTTCAGTCCCTTCGTATTTTGGAGGGTCGCAGGATTTGAAATGCTTGAAGGTGCATTTATTGGTAATTGGGGGAGGGTTGATAACATTTTGATCTTCTTGGTTGATTGGGTTGACGGGATTAGCGGTAAGGGCTTGTTGAACTTGAACTACAATGTTGGGTATTACGGCAGCCATTTGTTGAGCGATTTGGGCAGCCATGCGCTCGCGGGCTTTTCCTGATCTCATATTCCTACAAGCGAGACTAGAAGACATCTACAAGGAATACATATCAAGAGTATGAGTTGGATGTTTTAGGGATCATGTGTCGTATTTAGGAATGAACATTCATAAAATAAATATAGAATAATAAATCTACTACATCCATAGCATGTCTTGGGCTTTGCTCGTAATTGGGCCTTGCATGCCGCCATACTTCACCTTCGTAATCATGTGGGCCCCCATGATTACCGGGTTTTTCATGTGGTTCGCATGTGTTAGCCTGGTTACGTACACTAAAACCCGGAGAAAATCGAGAAATATGTATGTAACGTATGATATTCGGAATGTATCCAGGTGTGGACACGGTGACACCTCAAAGTGGGGTTAGTTCGAACGACGTTTGGTGTGGCATGCTTTGGCCTAATAGGTCCTTCGTACTCTCATCGTTAGTCCCCAGGTAGGCAAACTGGTCCGTTATATTGGATTTATACGAATGCCAACCTAGACAGGACGTTCCGACTACCGGTACTTGTACCCTAACAGTTACTACATGCCCGTCGCAGAACTCACTCTGATGAGATTTGAAAAATGAAAATGCGACAAAATCTTGAATAACGGAAGTATGAAGATGATTTGAATATGTGAACATTGAAATATGTATGATGAATGTGTATGTAATTATGTATGTTTGACTGTAAGTATAATTCACTATGTATCACAAAATGTAGTATCAGAAGTGTTTGCATGCATTTGTGTATGTAATAAATGTGAAAGAAATAAACATTATGAGTTTGCATATAACCACATAAACAATTAAAATCTAATCAACTATAGTATAGGCTCTAAGGGTCTAATAACATATCCTATATCCCTATAGTCAAAAGCTCTGATACCAATCTGTCACACCCCGACCCGCAGCGGAAAAGGTGATCGGGGCATGATTGGGTTTTCATCAAAGCTCATGACATTTATTATAATGTTTCATATTTATTATTACAAGTTAAAGGAGATCATACAATCATATCATATAAGTTCAACATGTTCTATACATCTTTCTAGGCTTCATTATTTTTCTTCTATGGCACTTTCCTATGTGTTCCTTGCTTCATCCTGTCCACCTGTATCATGTGTAAAAATGGTTTTTGGATCAAAAAAAAGTTGGCGAGTGAATCATATTAAAACATTTAAACGTTTTTATTGAATTGATTATAAAATAAAGTGTATAACCACATATGAGTAAATGTAAATGTAAATTTATTCACAAAACACTTAATATTAAATATTGCACACACATACAACAATAGCTTGTTTTGAGGCACGCGTTGTTCAACTCGTCTCCCACGAGGAACTGATGGGCCTAATGAATGAGTTTTGAGGCACGCGTTGTTCTACGAACTGATGGGCCTAATGAATGAGTTTTAAGGCACGTGTTGTTCAACTCGTCTCCCACGAGGAACTGATGGCCCTAACAAATAATTTGCATACAACTTGACAATATGTAATACATAACAACAATCAATATTTACATTCTAGGTTTAGATCATAATATGGTATAGCACGAGTTTGAATAAACGAATTAGTTTAAGCGACACATGATACACCCCAAAACATGAATAAAAAAGGGGAATTTGTAAGAATTCACTCACAGTGGATGCGTTTCTTGGATTGATGATAAATGCGCACGAATTCGGATTTAATCGGCAAGGGAACTAACCTAAATAATAACATAATAGTTTGATAAATAAATAAACTCTTATTTGAGATTAGTATTTTTAATTAGCGTTCTCAATGGAATTGTTCGGTTTATTTTTGTGAGTTCAAAGAAATTTTCAAACTTTAAAAATATTATTTTTAAGTATTTTTAATTGATTTTAAATAAAATAAATAAATAAAAGAAAATAAAAATTTTGACTTTTTGACCAGTTGACCAGTTGACCGTTGACCGTTTGACTGTTGACCGGTTTGGTCGTGTATATGATATGCGCTGGGTGAGACTCGAACTGGTGAGCTCCCGTACGCGTGCACGCAGCTCTACCAATTGAGCTACGTGTCTAACCCGAAATATTTCTGTTTTTAATTATACTTATATACAAACTAGATAAATTCATTTCTGTCCTTATATAAAAACTTTGATAATTGCCAGAACCGGTGCGGTAGCCTGGACTCGAACCCGCGACGTATGATTTAAAATCGCACACAGTCCACCACTGGACTGTGTGTCTATCTTGGTTATTATTTCGGTTTTCGTTAAACTTAACATCTAACTGCGTGTGGATCCGGTTCAGTTTAAAAAGAAACATTTTTATTACAGAGAATGTGATTGTTTCAAGGATCGAACTCAGGACGTGTGTTAATCGTTTGCACACAGTCCACCGCTGGACTTTGTGTCTAACCCCTTTATATAACTTGTTTTATATTAAATATATATATAACCGAAGCTTCATCTTCTTCGTTAAACTTTACCCAGAAACCAATCCCGACTGTTTCGACACATTCATCAACTTCTTTAGTGAATTTGTAATTAATTACATATGAGATTAATAAAAATGAGAGAGATTAGGTGTATGATATACCGAACAGAGATCCCCTGTTTCTCCGGCGAGATTCCGATGACAGCAGGTTATTCCGGCGACGTGTATCTTGCGGCAGAGGATCTTCAGAAAGTTTGAGGCGAGTGTGAGTGACTTCGGTATGAGCTCTAGATGTTCTGTTTATAAAGTAAGGCAACAGAGATGAAGGGGTTCGGTTTTCCGGCGACTTGCAGAGAATTCCGGTGAGTTGTTTTTGCTGAATAGGGACTTGTAGAGGGGTTTACGAGTGTGTTGAGAGTTGATTCGAGTGAATAAGTGAGTTGGGTTTTCCTGACTGAAGGTATTTTTTAAGTATAAGAGATTTCAAGTTTCCGATTATGAAATTTTCGGTTTAAGAGTGAAATTGATTGAGTTTTCGGTTATAACCGACGTTTATCGTCAGTTACACTTGCCTGATTCCGGAGTCAAAGGAAAACGGTCGCAAAATCGGGTTTTTTCCGGCGACTGCGGATTTGGTGTAACATTTGTCGAAAAACGGGTTTTCGAAACCCGCTTCGTTTAATAACCGAACAATCAGTTTTAAATTTTTGTTGTTCATTTATGGCTTATTTTAATTTTAAACGATAAATAATTAATAAACAAATTAGAAGATATAAATTATAATTGTAAAAAAGTAAAAATAAATTAATTAAAAAGGAAAACCGGCTACCGGGAGTCGAACCCGGGTCAGCCGGAAATCCCCAAAGACTTAACCTTCACACCATCAACCGCTCCGCCACTTTGATTCTTTGTGAAAATACCAAAACAATTAATTAAAAAGATAAATCTCGGAAGTTAAATCCAGTCAAATCGCGCCCAATCAGCAGTCGTCGGAAATCCCGACGACTTCGTCGATAATTAACGTTTCCATCCAATGTTACCGAAGAATTAACTCTAACGACGGTTATAACCGACGTCTGAACCCGCGACATCAGTCGTAACCGCCGGAGAACGGCTAACCTTGAATTGAGACCGAATTCAGACCCCATACATCTCGGTTTTTCCCTATAAATTCACCCACAATCCACTGGAAGCCTTTTCGCTCACAAATCGCACCTCTTCTCGACGAAAATTTACTCGCCGGAAAACATCTGCAAGTCGCCGGAAAACCGAGACTTCCACCTACACGGTAATTACTTCGATTTTTCTGGTTCATTCCTTTATTAGACAAAATTCTAATATCAATCCCTCACCCAGAATCCTTTCCAGACGACGTGGCCGGATTATCTGTTTTCACCGGAGAAATTCTGAACTTTCAAGAACCTGCTGTTAACCGGTATGATTCTTTTAAATTACTGATAGTCGTTACCCAGTAGTTCCATTTCACATCTAATCCCTCCAAATTGTTGGTAATTCCTATTAGCCGAAGCTCACCAAGACGGAGCCGACGACCTTGCCGGACATCTGAAGAAAAACGAACAGTTTGGTACAATCCACCCTCTAACCTTTTTCCGTTCATTACTTTACGATGGCTCATAACATTCGTTAAGCTAATTTAACAAATAACAGTCAATTGGTCGATGTCTGTGTTTTGAACGAAGAAGATGAAGTGATGTATAATATAAGATTAATTAAAATCGGTTTAATGAGCGGGTTAGACACACAGTCCAGCGGTGGACTGTGTGCAACAAACACACATGCGACGCGAGTTCGAATCCTGTCCCAGCTTTACTCTCTCGAAATAAAAATTTGCCTTTTTAAACTGAACCGGGTTGACACACAGACCATGTTAAGTATAATAAAAACCGAGTTAATAACCAGGTTAGACACATAGTCCAGCGGTGGACTGTGTGTACGCTAACTCACAGGTCCCGGGTTCGAGACCTGTGGTCAGCACCGGTCCGATACGTTTAAAATCTTTTTAAAAATAAATGATTTTCGGATTAAACTAAATAGTATATAAGTATAATTAAAAACAGAATTATTTCGGGTTAGACACGTAGCTCAGTTGGTAGAGCTGCGTGCACGCGTACGGGAGGTCACCGGTTCGAACCTCACTCAGTGCAACAACAGAACTGACCGAACCGGTCAACGGTCAACGGTCAACAGTCTCGGTCAACGGTCAAAGTCAACATTTTTTTTATTTATTTTTATTTATTTATTTAACTTAAAAATCAATTAAAAATACTTAAAAATAACGTTTTCAAAGTTAGAAAGTAGCCTTAAACTCACAAAATTATACCCAAAAATCCTATTAAAATAGTTAATAAAATCCACATACTTACCGTACCTTTTCGTTATTTATTTGGATAGTTACCTCTCGTCGATCAATCCCCTGAACTCGTGCGCATTCAACATCTTCAAACAAACGCACCCAATGTGAGTGGATCTCTACCAATTCCCCGTTTTAATCACATTTTGGGGTGTATCATGTGTCGTTATTTATTTATTATAATTAAACAATTGTGCATCCCTCATGTTCATGATCAAATGTGTATTCAATGTGTATCCATTTTTTGTGTGGTTGAAGTTTAGATTAATTTTATCATTTCAGTACATACATTTCATAGGCCGCCGCTTCCCATTACCTATGAGCGTGAGCTGTTCCCCATTACCTATGAGCGTGAACCAGGCGTTGCCAACATAAGATCGGCTCCGTTTGATTGAGCCTTGATCTCACATACATTAGCATAGGCCGTCCGTTCCCCATTACCTATGAGCGTGAACGGGACGTTGCCAACATATACATTGTCATTCTTATTTCATGTTTAAGCAAGGTGGTTTGTGATCGTTATGTTTACATACATTTGTTCATATATGATTATTGCACAATTTTCCTAAATAAATTACAATAATGAATTGATAACAAATGTTTTTAACAAGGTTCACTCGCCAACTTTTGTTGACCCAAAATTTCCCATTTTTACACATGATACAGGTATCAAGTTGAAGCAAGAAACATATAGGGCGGCTTAGAAGAATAAACCAGTTTAGATTATGGATTTGTTTTAGTTAATTTTTCCTTTCCTTGTATTGTATGAATTTGACTTGGAACATTGAAATGTAATTTGGATTTAATAAATATTAAACATATTAGTAAACATCATGAGCTTTGGTGATAACCCAATTATGCCCCGACTCTTATTCCGCTGCGGGTCGGGGTGTGACATTTGGGCGCGCTGAGTGACTGAATTCGACTTCCGGTTTTATTATATGTATTAATTATTTCATAAATCAACAAGTAACACCAGTGGCGGAGTGGTGGAATGTGTGTGTGTTAAGTGTTGAGGTTTCATCCAGCTAACCCGGGTTCGAAACCCGGTATCAGCAATTTATTTTTATTTCATTATTTTTAATAAATTTTCAATTATAAATTTTAAATTCTAATATATTTATTAATTATGTATCGTATAAAATTAATTTGAGTATTAAATACGCAACGAAAATTTTAACTGGATGTTCGGTTAATAAACGAAGCGGGTTTGGTTAACCTGGTTTTTGACGGATGTTACATTGTGCGTAGGGATTTATTATCTTGATTGTAAATGATTGATTTTACTTAAAAATTAGTTTTGCTTCTTTCAATTCCCGAGAGTTCTAGTAATTGGGATATATTCGATAGGAATTGGGTTTGGTAATTTTCGATTGATAAACGTGTGATAACCTTTCGTTGTTAATCAATCAAAGTACTTAGTCCTCGTTTATCACGATCAGTTAATTAACTATCTGAATCATGTCTATGTGGTTTTCTCAATTAAAACTAATAACTTGAATCCACTTTGAATCTGAAACTTGGAGGAATCACTTTCTTTCCAACTGTTTACAAACTCTGTTTTTAGTAATTTTAGCTAATCAAACAACCAAACCAATTGAATTTATATTTTCTGCAATTAGTTAATCAGTGCTTAATCCATAACACTTTCTACAATATTCCTCTGGTTCGATACCCGACTTATTCTATCTACGTAGTTTATTTCAGTTTTTGATTGACACTAACGACAGTCATCAAAATGGCACCGTTTCCGGGGAGTCGTGCGCAAAGTGTTTTGTTTAGTATTTTTAGAAAAATAGCTAAAAACTCAAAAATAGTGTTTACTTTGTTTTGTTCGGAACTAGGCGAGGTTTTCTTGTTTGTGCTTGTGCAGGTGATTTGGGACGTGCATGCATCATACTCGGAAGTCCGGGAAGTCTTCGCCGCTAGTATTCGATCCAGAAATCGAGAGGACAGTTTGGAAAACCCTAGTTATTCATAGAGAGAACAAAATTTTGCAATCTCCAACAACTACATCCGAACCAATGATACCTCAGAAAACCCAGATAAGCAAACAGCTTCGCAAACTCGATTTTCACCAACTCCTACACAACCATCGCCTAATACCACCATACCATCTCAACCACCAGCACAATCCACTCAAACCACCGCTACCCAAATTCCACCAATTTTACTACCACCATTTCCTAATCTGGATAACCTTCCACCACCATTGCCATATCAATCCTCATCTTCTCAACAACCACCCTTCACTCAACCCTTCACCAACCAACTACCACCCAACACTCTTCGCCGTATGTGAGAATAATTCAAGATGAGAACCCTATTCCACCGAACCAAACTCAACGCTTGAGCTCATCAACCATATCGCCCATACCAAACCAACCCTCTTACTATCAGTCGTCTCAACCACATCAGTTCTCTTTCAAAGCTTCAATGTTTGATCAAGGAGATCGCCCAGGGGAATTTGAGGATGGATATGATGAGTATGAGAATTACAGGGGTAACCAAGGTAATAGGCAAGTGATGAATACGGGGAATGTTGAAGGGCATAATACCGGGTTTAGGTTTACTGAAAGAGAAACTCAGGGAGCAGCCGGGTACCAACAATACTGTTATCCACCCGGCCCAGCTAATCAGCAATATGGCTATGCATGACCGATAAACATCCGAATGCCACAACCAGTACAACAAATACCAGTGCAACAGATACCTGTTCCGCAATGGCCACTCCCGAGAAACTTGGTTCCACCGATCAACCAACCTGAGGGCATTCCTAGAAGATACAATCGAGGACCAGTACGGGGGGTCGAAAGTCATTTCAAACCCGCAATTGCTAATAACCCATCTCTGGTTGTCATACCTCAATTACATGGTCGATCGTTTGAGGTTAGAGCACAGGCCGTCTCGAGTTTGCCTAAGTATCACGGGTTGTCCACAGAAGAGCCGTATATGCATATAGCCGCCTATGATGCACGTTGCAACACTATCAGGGGTCAAGGCTTTACGCCTGATGATGTGAAATTGGTACTCTTCCAATTCACACTTGAAGATAAGGCACAACAATGGTTCCATTCATTGCCTTCAGCTTCTATCTTTACTTGGCCCGAGATGCAACAGTCGTTCCTGGATGAGTTTTATACGCCTCAAAGGACCAACGGTGCTCGAAAAGATATCAAGAACTTTCAGCAACAACCCGGTGAGCTATTTCACGAGTCCTTCAACCGGTTCAAGATGTTGTTGAAGAACTGCCCACATCATGGCATACAAATGTGGGAGTTACTTAATGCCTTTCACGAAGGATTAACACCAGAGGATGCACGGGATCTTAGTTCGATATCGAATGGCACCTTTGGCACAAATTATGAGAATGTGGATTGGGACTATTTAGAGAAAATGGCGAGTACGTCAAAAAGGAAAGCTCAATCTTCAAGAAGAGGTAGACACGCGGTAGTGAGAGCGGTAGAGAACCCACCTGAGGCCAGGGGACAGTTCCCGATGTGTGGGCATTGTGGAGATCTAGGGCACATAGCTGATCAATGCCCTAGCATTATAGGTGTGTATGATGAAGTGAATATGCTGCAAGGTAATGGGAATAGATACTCAGGATTTCAAGGTAATCGCCAATTTTTCCAGCCCCGTAATCAGACTAATCATCAAGGGGGTAACAATTTTGGTTATCAAAGAAGCTACCAGCAGGGTAGTGGTCAGGGCTATAGTGAGATGATGGAGATGCTGAAGGCGATGCAAGCAAAGATGCAGAAGAGGAATCAACTGGATGACGCTCGGGCACAAAAGGATGAGATTCGAGACAAAGCCATCCAATCACTAACCAACAGATGGGGCAACTGGCTAGTGAGGTAGCATCATTGAAGCAACAGAATGGGAAGCTTCCCAGTGATACGCAAACTAACCCGAGAACACAAAGTACATACCGATAAGCGGGGTAAGTTTCGTTCCTAAAAATGATAAATGTTTAACTGCTTATGTTGTTCATGTGATTGAGGTGTGAATGAAACAAGTGTCGAGAGTGGTGGAAGTAATGCGGGGGAACCAGTTATCCCGATTTAAGTTGGGAAGTTCAAGATACACAAAGCATTGTTGGCTTACGGAGCAGGGATGAGCGTTCTCCCAGGTAGCCTGTACGACCAGTACGACTTTGGTCCGTTACACGCGATTGATAGCATGGCGGTGTTCGCGGATGCGAGTTGGATGCAATCCCGAGGGGTTGTGAAAGACGTAGTGATACAAATGGGCGAGTTTTACTACTCGGTGGATTTTATTGTGATCGACTATGCACCGTCGAAGACTTACGAGCAGCCGCAGGTAGTGTTGGGTCATCCATTCTTGTATAGCAAACGCTCAAATCGATTGCAGAAACGGAATGGTCACCATGAGCTACGAGAATCGTAAGTTGTACTTTAATGTGTTTTTAAAATCCATTTATTATGATCTTGTTAATGACTTGAGTCACACAGTTGCTACTAACGAACATGTTTCAAGTGTTAGCACAATCAGGTCAATTGCAAGTGGTGTTGAGTTGTATAGGTTTGAGTTGAAGAACGGTGAAAATCAGGCAAGGAAAAAGGCTAGTGTGAGTAGGAGAGCGGACAAAGGAAAACCACCCGATGGTGGGATTAGATGGGGTGATGAGGCTGAATTTGACCCCAATTGGCGTGAAACTGTAAACTTTCCAAGAAATTGGATGGAATATAGAGAGAAATGGGAAAGCAAGGATTCATCTGAACCACCTTGAGTACGCCAGGTATGGTCTGGCTGAAGACCTAAAACTTAGCGCTCTCGGGAGGCAGCCCGAGGATGTAGAGAAGTGTACTTTGGTTGGTTTTGTTTGGTGTGTGTTTGTGTTGTGGCAGGTTTATACGCTTCAATCCTCACGGATGCAATGATTCAAGTGTGGGGATGTTTGGCAACATCCCTGGTGAGATATCAAAGAATCCATGGGATGCGTCTATTCCGGTTAGAGCGTAACAGCCGCATCAGTACAGACACATGATCAGGTGCATGTGTTTATCTATCCTGTGTTTTAGTTGTTTTTGTGTATTTGGTGGTGTGAAATTTTTGTGTTGGGGAATGGTGTTATCTGTTGAGTCGAGTAGGTTGTTAGCCATTCATTGTTTGTAGGTGGTATATCTCGAGTTCAGATTTTAAGTTGGACTATACATTGGGACAATGTATCCCAAGTGTGGGGATGCGGTAACTTGAGATAAGGTTGGTAAATGATGGTCAAATGCTTGAATTGGGTTGAAATTGAAAAATTTTTGAAAAATTGAAAATGTTTCGTAAGATTTTTACAATAAAACGGAAAATGATAGGTATAATCAAATTGTTGGTTTTCAGTTATTATACATATGAGATAATAAAATGGTCGAAAACGCATCTAATTTAGGATATGTGGGGAGGCCCAGCCGGTTGAAAGGTTCATTAGGATTGATATAAAATACTTACATGTTAGGAATCTTGTGGGTTCTTGCCGAGCTATAGCAAAGCTGAAATTGTAGAGAGTATAAGGGGTTCTGTTATAAATAAAAAGCTTATAAGTATTCCGATTAAATGGCACACTTATTTCTTTTTATGAGAATAAATCTGAAACAAGGTGGCGCCCGAAAAAATTCCATCTATCCCTTATATTGAGCTAGCTTGCATTGACAAAGCCTATGGTATTACCACGGGGATGGTGACTCATGTGGTACATACCCTCTAGGTGGAGTTAGAAAAAAAATAAGAAAAGAAAAATATGTGAAACTTATGGCATTAACCACTGGGATGGTGACTCGGGTGGGGTATGTCCACTAAGTGGATCGTATTCAAAAGCATGTCGAAGCTCAAATCCATCCTTCATTATCTATCAAAGTTTAATCGGAAATATGTAAAGCTTGTTATATAAAACGGTAATCTCATAAGCTTGAAACGGGAATAGGTGGCTGTATGGTTTTTGAGTGTGAGACCCATAAAGGAATAATGCAATTGAATTTAAAAGATTATGAATAGGGCCTTGGAGCCGGTGGTTGGGTTTAAGTGGACCGTATTCCTGCAATCTTAGTTAATGCGTGAGTAGACTTGTTAATAAGATAACTAAGTAATTTGAAAGCCAGTGATTTAATTGTGATTCCATTGCAAATAATTTTTTGGGACGAAAAAGATAAGTGTGGGGATGTGATGGAATGGGAATGAAATGGTGTTTAACATGTTTAAGTGACTAACCTTATGAGCTTTTATGTGTTTAAATGTGTGAAATTGAATAACTACGAGAAAATGGTGTTTTGTAGGGTAAACACAAGATTGGACGTGTTTTGAGGAAAAAAATGGAGTAAAATTAAAGATATTAAGAGATGGAATCATAGAGGGTTGAATTACAAACACGTGGGCGAAAACGGTGCGTAAAACGGAGCTAAAACGAAGAAGTTATGAAGAAAACAGTTTTGGAAAGGATCTGCCGACCATAAGCTATGGTCAGTCGACCATAAGCTACGGTTGAGACCAGAAACTCCCTACCGTAGCTTACGGTCCGTGAACATAGCTTACGGTAGGACATCCGGAAAAACACGAATTTGGCTTGTTTTTGAGGTACAAAAGGTTTCCTAAACCCTAATTCGAAAAGAACACTTCCTTGGACGAAAATTGGCATCTAGGAGCATCAAGTTGGGAGCTTTTCACCTCAAACCATCATAATTTCTACCGAATCAAATATCAAAGTTATGAATTCAACCGTTTCTCAAGTGTTTGATGATCAAGTGACCAACATGAGCGGCTAATTCATTCGTTGCTTCCTCCGAGTGGAGGATTCTTGTAACTGGATGATTGTTTTGAGTTTTTCTTTGTAATTGAGACTAGCAATTTAAGCATTCGATGTTTTGTGCGTAGGGATTTATTATCTTGATTGTAAATGATTGATTTTACTTAAAACTTAGTTTTGCTTCTTTCAATTCCTGAGAGTTCTAGTAATTGGGATATATTCGATAGGAATTGTGTTTGGTAATTTTCGATTGATAAACGTGTGATAACCTTTCGTTGTTAATCAATCAAAGTACTTAGTCCTCGTTTATCACAATCAGTTAATTAACTATCTGAATCATGTCTATGTGGTTTTCTCAATTAAAACTAATAACTTGAATCCACTTTGAATCTGAAACTTGGAGGAATCACTTTCTTTCCAACTGTTTACAAACTCCGTTTTTAGTAATTTTTAGCTAATCAAACAACCAACCAATTGAATTTATATTTTCTGCAATTAGTTAATCAGTGCTTAATCCATAACACTTTCTACAAACTCATCTGGTTCGATACCCGACTTATTATATCTACGTAGTTTATTTCGGTTTTTGATTGACACTAAAGGCAATCATCAATAAACATTTTGCAAACATTTGTTTGAATAGGAAAAATGAACCAAGTTGTTTAGCAGTTTGATGTACCTTCCATCTAAGTGAAGAAGCCATTAGTAACTAAGGGACTTGACATGTCGAATTTTCAAATGGCTAATTGCCTCCTCACTATCTCAGTTCTTAATATTTATGCATATGCAAATAAGCTTAAAGCAAATCACCCAATGTCAATAGTTCTCTAGATTTAACGTTAACAACATAGATTAGTAAGATAGAATTCAGAAAACTATAATGATCATATAAATAATCAATCACCTTTAAAGACTTTTTTATGTGCTCATTTATAAGTCTTCTTTTACTATCCTCAACTTCTTGATCCTTATTAGGCTTGCTGCAATATGAAAACCACAAATATAGAACTTTAAAGGGATGCAAATATTGGATATACCATTAGAGGTGGCGCATAAAGGAGTAATATAAATGAAGAAACTAATGCAAAAGCCAGGCACAATATCATCCATCCAAGAAATATTTACTGATGCTATTTAGTGTTGGAAATTTTTGTAGTGTGAATGGATATTAATTTAGTGAAATTATAATTTAGTAAAATTATAATTATTTACTAGACTCTTCATGTGGATGATAAACTCTTAAATAGAGTTTTTATGTCAATTTATTTGTTATTATTAGAGTTTATGTCTCTAATAAAATCTGTAATTAAGTGAGACTCTTCTCTACCCCATATCTCTTGTATTAAAAGTAGGTTATGTACTTAACTTGAAGGGCTAGAAAAATACAAGAGAAATAATACAAGAAAACACATGAATTCCTGGCAAAGTTCTTGGAAAAGAAGAGATACTTGAATACCCATGTGTTGGGTACTTAAAGATATAAGTTTTCTCCACTCAATTTCATCTCCTTCGTATCATTATTTTTCTTCAAGTTCTAACCCTATAATTTTATCCGGTGTAACATCGGGCGTTTGGCCGTTTCCGGCAGTACAGACTGCTCCGACTGTTGTACCCTAGGAGACACCTCATCTTTAGTAGAGGCGCGAAATTTGTTTTAAGGGAAGTGTGTTGAACACGTGCCTCAGCCACAACACTTAACACTTGTTTGTTCATTTGTAGGAAATTATTGTATAAGAAGATGTGGTTCAAGACCTCGTTGAAGCCCACATAAAGGATCATACAAAGAGATGCGATTCAAGAGTTTGTTGAAGACTACACAACGGTGTTACAAGAAGACGCGGTTAAGGCTCTTGTTGAAAACTATGGCTTGAATCAATATAGTTACATATGTTGTATTATATATATTATTTCGTTTAAATTTGTTCATGGTACGTGTACTATAATTTCTCAAATATGTAAAGAGAGTATCTTTACTATTTATATTTATATAATTTTTTATTAAAATTGTGACACGTATCTTACATGTAGCTCGTAAACCTTTCCTTTCACAAAAAAAGATACGATCACTTGCATCAGTAGATCTACAATGAGATAAAAATAGTCATTGGAAAAATGAAAAAAAAATGTGCCCGTTACCTCTGAACGCTCTTCATACAACGAAGCAAACTGTTAGCCTCACCATAGGGAGTGGAAGGCTTGTGAGACCAAGCTCCAGCGAGAGAATACGTAACATGATTTTCTATTGAGTGGTTCGGAAATATTAAATGTTGAGTATTGCACGCTTATTAACCTTGATCATTGGGGTATTTATGTGGATTGAAGGAAACAGTTCCTTAGCATTAAGTGCCTGTAATAAGCGTGGTAGTGTTAAGTCAAATCAGTTACTCTCTGTTTTAGTGTACATGAACTTTTTTGTTGGCTGATCAGATCGCCAGACGCCAGAGCATGTTCTTTATATAACTATATTCGAGTGGTCAGTCATTTTGTTAAGAGGTTGTATCCTTTGGATACAACTTTGGGCTACCTCAATTAATTACATGTTGCATCCTTAAGCTTCCAGATCTGTTTCCTCATCCTTGTTGCGGTGGTCCAACCCATACCATAACTTCCGTCATGAACAAGGCCATACGTTATGGGTGCTTGGTTGATGGATTGGATGAGATAAAAGTGTTGCCACAGGTTAGGACAAAATAAAATAACAATATGGGTTTAACGGGTCACTTTCGTGTTCCCCGTGACAAATATATGATAACTTTAACCAGTACTTGATGGATGCATCTTCAACAGAGCAAAAGTAAACTGCATTATAGATAATTAAAAATCAGCATTTGGAATAAGGTTATATAGTGAAGAATACTAAGTTTATTTTTCAAAGTTCAAACAATGAAAAGAATTTGTTTATGCAAACAGACTATAAATATAGGTTTGAAAATTATTAACTAACATGAATGTAAAGTACATGCATTAGGGATAATGTAAATCGTAATCAAATAAACACCAAGAACAAAAAAATATGGAGGTTATATTTCGTAATTTAGGATGGAGTAAACTGTCAAAATGGTCCCTGAGGTTTGGTCACTATTGCCACTTTAGTGTAAAACTCAAACCTTTTGAATCTGGGTCCCTTTGGTTTCAATTTTGTTGCTATTTTCATCCAAAATCAAAATCTGGTCAGATTCTTCAGTAAACATTCAGTTTTTATTTTTTGTCTTTTTCTTCCCTTTTAATGAAGGGTAAAATGGTCTTTTTAACGTTTTATTATAAAAAATTTAAAAAAATCTAACGCCTTTCATTAAAAGGGAGGAAAAAGAAAAAAAAAACTGGATATTAACTGAAAAATCTGACTAGATTTTGCTTTTGAATAAAAATGGCAAAAAAATTAAAACCAAAGGGAGCTAGGTTCAAAAGTTTTGAGTTTTGGACTAAAGTGGCAAAAGTAAACAAACCTCGATGACTATTCTGGCAATTTACTCTTTAGGATGTATACTAAGATTTTACCTAAAAAAAACCTAATTTGACAAACAAAAAATTAAGTATTGGATTATTATGAACTCGAATCATCCAAAATATAACTTTGAACATGAAATCAAAGAAAATATCAACGTTTAACATGAACTTAAATCGAATAGGATAAGTTGAAATCCAAGAACGAAAATTAAAACAGAGCAAGATAGGTATAACATAAACTCACCTTCGATCAGAGGAAGCAAATAAAATAAGGATTATGTTGGAAATTATGATAAATAATTTAGTGATTAAAACAAAATGAATGAGAGATCATAAGCTTTAATTGTGTGTTGGAACTTTAATGTGTGGGAAGTTGTTTTGCCCCATATTGGTGGAGAGATAAATCTTTTGTTGATTTATATCCATAATTATCTACACGAATGTATTCCTATGTGACAAGTCACACCCAGTGGCAGCTAGGAGGGTGCGAGGCACCCGACACGTGCCCGGGACCGGGGCGATGGGCGCAATGTGGCGCTTTGATGGCGCACTTTGCACTTCGCACGCTGCGAGCCGCTTGGAGCCGCCTTTAGTATTTTTTTTTATGTATCTTGCCTTGGTGTTGTCAGCTAGAGTGTTCAAGTTCCTACCTGTAAAATGATTAAGTCATAGAATTCAATATGCCATTGAATTTTAGAATTAATCTTATTGAATTATGTATTCAATAGAAACTGATCATTTTGAATTCTAACTAGTAGAAATACAAAGCTTTGTGCTTTGTTTTGAGACACACTGAAAATCGTATGGTTCATACAACACACACTTCCAACAAATTTCCTAACTTTGAATCTCTGCACACTCTTATTTCAGGTATTCTTTCAGGTGCTAGGCTAATCCCGGCAGTACAATCTGCTTAGGCTGTTGTACCCTGGAAACAGACGAGTTTACCTGGGTGACCCGAAATCTGTTTTAAGGGAAGCGTGTTCTTCACGTGCCTCAGCCGCTGTTGTCTTATGTTTTTGTTTTCCTTTATTTTCTTTGTAATATTTGTTTTAGTTTAGTTTACATTTCTGTATTATATTTCCTTTCAATTTGATTTTCTTCTTCTTATGTTGTAATCAGAATACTCTTCTATAATATAGTTATTTTGTTTTGTGAACGGTTGTCCTACAAATTAAACCAAGAAAGATGGGTTGGATCCATTGGATATCATGAAGGGCAGTGTCGTATTAGGTTAGGGCATCAGAAAGATGCACAACTGAATGAAAAAAAGAATGAAAGAAAAGAAACCGTGACTTATTGAAAATTTGGGTCAGATCTTTTTACTCATCAGGATCGCGTGTGGATCCATAGAAGCGGGAAAATCCAAAGTGAGAGGTCTAAGAGAAAGACACGTGCCCTTTGAGTGATTTCTTTTGTCATATGTATAAATTTCATCATATTATGTGATAATACTAATAGTTTAAATATATACTAGTTTCTTTTTCGTTGCGCGTTGCGAAGAAATCGAGCAAATGATAATTTAAAACAAACGTAATTTGAAAAGAATGCATGTTGTTTAGAAAGTCAAACCATTAGAATAATTTAGTTTATCATCATATCGTTTTGAGTGAATTGCAAATTTTGTCCTTTATCTATATGTCCTATTTCAGGCGGTGTCATTTGTCTTCAAAATTGACGAGTTTTGTACTTATTGTTTCCAGATCCTACACGTTATGTCCTTTGACCTTAACCTAGTTACTTTTTTACTGTTAAATTCTGGTCATGTGAAAGCCATATGAGGGCATTAGTCTTTTTACATTTTTAATACAAAATTTGAAAAAACATTAATATAAAAACTCCCTTTCTCATCTTTACTCTCTCTCCCTCACCTCTCCTCTCCCTCTCCCTCCCCCTCTCTCTCTAAATCTGACTTCCACCACCACCTATATGCACCACCTGTAACATTCCGCAATTATTGTATTATTTGTTTTCCGTGTTTTTTTCATATTCAATCATTGTAATCCGAGACTTATGATCCTAATGGAATTCATTTTATTTTATTTTTTATTAATAATTATTCAATCAAACATATGTGTTATTCATATAATCATCAAGAAACGAGTAATTCATTCAAAAACCAAATTACATTGTGTAAATTCGATATTCGAGACCCAACCAATCAACTATTGTGTCATACTATGTTTATAAAATTATGTTGGAAACTCAAATTTATACAAATAACAAAAAATGCATAAAACAAATAAGCCCATGACATTAGGCCCAAAAAACAAAAAAAAATTAATGGGCCAATTTTCAACTTTTCAGAATTTTTTCACTACCTTAAACCCTAATCCAGCACCTATAAACACCACACTCATTCTACCACTTTTCTTTACCATTTCTCAAAGATTTCTTCTTCTCTCTTGAAAGTGAGTTCCATCTTCTTTCACCTCATTCTCTTCTTCTTATTTTTTTCTCTTGTTATTTTGTGTTTTCATACTTCCCATCTTGGATAAATCCTTATATAATGTCACTCAATGTTTGCCATGGCAAACAAAGAAGATGATGCATCACCAAAATAAGGACCAATCTTGGGTTTATATCTATAACTTTCAACATTTCATTATAGTATGTCATTTGTATTTTATACATGACCAACCAAGATCATCACCTGAGTTGATGATTCTTGGTGTAACAAAGGGTACAATGGATGACATTTATCCTACTTCTATAACATGGTCATTACACTGCTAACCCATTACTAATTACTATTATATTATCTAACTTATAAGTATTATTGATGCCTAACCTACATAACATTATTAACTCATATATTATTACAATGTCTAACATTACTAACTCATGCTAACTCTTTTAATCATGCTACTAACTACTAACTTTTCTAATCATACTACTAACTCTTTTACTTTTGTAATTTACTTATTTAGTCTTACAGTTACTCATTATTACCAATCCATTAGTTATTATTACATACTAAAAATGTATAAAACTACTTCTTTTAATTTTGTCATTTACCTATTTAGTCTTCTAACTAAATCAGTATTACTAATTCGTTAATTATTATTACATACTAAAAATATATAAAAGTACTAACTCATTTAATTTTTGTTATTTACTTATTTAGATTTGCAATTTAATTATCATTGTCAATTCATTATTTATTATTATGTACTAAAGATGTATAAATATTAAACCTAGCCATGACACCAACCAACTTGTGGTGGAAAATTATGTACAAAGGTAAAACACTTATTTAGACTAAATTCCTCATACATGGACTTCTAGTGAGTGAATTTGTGCCACGAAATACACCTAAACTAATATTGTCCAAAGTGAATGTTTAGTCAAGATAATATTTTTTATGTATTTTTATATATTATTATTATTATTATTATTATTATTATTATTATTATTATTATTATTTATCTCTCATTCAAATCACATTTACATTCCAACTTCCAAATCCTTGTACTTACACACCTTGTTCATCCTTGTTAGGATAATTTGGTGCTTCAACCTCTCAAGACGATCATCTCACATTTGTGAAAACCACTTGCAAACGGTGAGTATACTCGAACCCTTTTTCCTTTAAACACACCTTGGGTTATAATATATGGAATTATAAAAACTCACCTACACACAATCAATCACATTATTCAAACACTCAATCTATGAATACATGCTATTTGTCATACATACATGCTAGATTCAATCTTGTGTACTCAATCGACCAACCTTAACGATTATAGCGCTATAGGAGTAGCACATCGCCCTTATGTGGCATTGTTAAGTATTCAATCTTATACGACATGTTCCCTTATGTGGAAAGGATATGCTAGTGGACACTTGGTTTGATTAATAGTTTACACATGCTAGTAGTATACAAATTATCATGTTAGATTGATACCTTTTATTCTATATTATGTAGACCTAACTTGTATGCTCGCCAGCTATTTTGTTGACCCCTATTATTCATATATTGCAGGAAATTGATGATGTTCAAGAAATCTACTGAGGTGGAATTAGAAATACACGAATAACTTAGTTTCTTTTGTTTGAATATTTGAATTGATGTAATTTCCTTTCTTTTGACAATGTACGAAATTGAGTTATGAAATAAAAATGGTTTATTTAAATATTGTCATTTTCAATTGTTATTATGCTTTGAACAATCATTCATTCGCTCATGTCCTGATAATTTCACCATCGGTTAGGATGTGACACCACTTGCCACCGCCACATATAAAATTCTATTCCTCACAACCGGTTCCATCATCACACATCACAAAATCACCATCCACTCTCTTCCTTTCCCCCTTTCTCCCTCTCCAGTTTTAGGGATTTGTGTCAGATCACTCAAAACTAAAAAAACAGAGAATTTAGAAGGCATAAATGATGTACTAGAAGGAACCATTCAAAACGTACTGGAACAAAAAAGTTTGAAGTGGGTATTTATTGGTGGCAAAGGTGGTGTTGGACCCTATATTCTTATAATCTTTATTGATCCAGCCCACAATTTTAGTGATGCCTCTCAACAAAGATTCACTAAATCTCTTACTCTTGTTAATGGGTTCACCAATTCTTTTAGCTTTTGTTAGACCCCCTTTCATACTTACTTTCCTTAAAGTTCAGTTCTTGATTCATCAAGTTGTTGAATTTTGGTTCTTTGATGAATCTTTGTTGGTAATTTTTTTTATGTTTGTTGATTGATTTTGGTATTTGGGGTTTATGTGAATTTGGTGGGTGTTCGGGTTTATTGAGGTTAAGTTAATTATAAATAATAAGTTGGGGAAAAGGGTTAGTTAATTGTTGCCAGAGAAGCTTATGTGGCGAGTGTATTGTCATTATCAACGATGCAGATGATAGATGATAATGATGGTGAAGTAAATTGTTGTTGATGATAGTGATAATATAAATTATTAATCGTTCAGTTTCCCTCAAGATATGTTTTTTGCAACTTCCATTCTTATTCAGATTTGGTGGTCAATTGTTCAAGATCTGGGGGTGGCGATGTCAGCACGTGGTGGTGGTGACGGTGATAAGTCGGAAAGAGGGAGATGTGAGAATGTAAGGCTACTCGGTGTGGGTGCGGACCTCTCTCCAGGACGATCCGTCACCTCAGCAAACGCGTCAGAGACCTTAGAGGACGCCCCTCCAGGGATGGAAGCTTGGAAATGGATGACGACCCGCCACGTCAGCAAACTTTCACGTTATAGAGAGAGAAAAAGAGTTTCTCCGGCAAGAACCTTGTGGCCGGTTTTTGCTTCTCCGGTAAGGCCCTTGCGACCGCCATCGCCATCGTTCGTTCTCTCCACCGCCATCGTCACCGCCACGGCAAGAACCTGCTGCTGTCTTATCCTTCATTCTCTCTCACCCTCTCCTTCACACACATACCCGCCCCTCCACCGCCATCGTCACCGCCACGACACCTCCACATGCCACCGCCACATCCTCCATGGCATCAATAACACCATCTATCATTCTCTTTTTATCTCTCTACACGTTTGTACCAGTTAAACCCTAGATCCGGCCGTCAAGCTAGGTTTCCGGCAAACCTCCAGCGACCCGATCTGACCTTGCATGTCTTATTTTGATGCGGATCGGCTATATATTTAAAATATATTAAACTTTCGCCCCGTCCCCATCGTCCGTAGAGGGACCCCGCCGACGCCGACGGGCCACCCAGCGCGGTGTTGGGGGCATCGTCGGCCAAAGACGGGCCTGGGACGGCCACCACACCGAGTGGCCTAAAAATGTTGCAGGTTGGTTGTGTGTGTATATTTTTTTTAGAAACTTTCTTTTAAGTTATTTACACAATTAGTCCCTAGATAGATGAAATGACAAAAATGCTCTTATGTGTTTTGCACATGATCAGATTTAACAGAAAAAAGTAACTGGGTTAGGGTCAAAGAACATAACGTGTAGGATTTGGAAACAATATCGTACACAACTACGTACTTAAGTTTTTAGAAAAAAGTTATAAACGTAAATTATTAAAAAAGTATCAAATTAATTGATAAATTAATATATATCGTTTTATGATCCCAAATAAATACTTTATTTAGAGTACAAATTCGTTTTTAACAAAACTTATAATGAAATGTCAGGGAAAAATCAAGCACAACTACGTACTTAAGTTTTTAGAAAAAAAGTTATGACCGTAATTTATTAAAGAAATATCAAAGTTTGTCGATAAATTAATATATGTTTAAAAAAGGAAAGAATTATTAAAAAAATTGTAAATGAAATATATGGTTTTAAAAGAGAAAAGAAATAAAATATGTTATTAAAAGTAAATATAATAATAAACTATTAAAATATATTAAATTAAAAAATTAATAAAAAGCTATATATATTATTATAAAAATAAAGTTACTTTGCATCGGCATTCGTCATGGGTACAACTTCTTTTTTAACAAAACTTATAACGGAATGTCAATAAAAAAATCAAGCACAACTACGTCTGTAAGTTTTTAGAAAAGAAGTTATAAACGTAAATTATTAAAGAAGTACCAAATTAATCGATAAATTAATATATATCGTTTTATGATACCAAATAAATACTTTATATAGAGTACAAGTTCGTTTTAACCAAACTTATAACAGAATGTCAGGGAAAAATATCAAGCACAAATACGTACTTAAGTTTTTTTTTAAAAAAATATATAAACATAAATTATTAAAGAAGTATCAAAGTTAATCGATAAATTAATATATGTTTAAAAAAAGGAAAACGAATTATTAAAAAATTGGTAAAGGAAATATATAGTTTTTAGAAAAGAAAAGAATAAAATATGTTATTAAAAGTAATTATAAAAATAAACTATTACAATATATTAAATAAAAAATTAAAAAAGCTATATATTATTATAAAAATAAATTTAGTATTAATCGGCATTCGTGTACAACATATATATATATATATATATAATATATATATAAGGTAGGGTCCTAGAGTGAAAACTAGGTTGAGAGTGAACTGTGTGAACTAATCTGAGCCAATGGATTATATCATCTAGAGATTTTTAAATAATTTGTAATTATAATGTTGTAACTTCCCTTTAAATTAATTGACACAAGGGTATTTGCGTCTTTTGTAAACTGCATTTATTAAACAATATAATTAAAATTCCTAAAATCTTGATATACAAGATACACAGTTATTAGTGTATACACATATGTACAGTCTCGATAGTATCAGTTTATACAAGATACACAGATGTTAGTTTATACAAATGTGTCCAGTCTCGCTAACTATCAATTTATACAAGATGCACCGCTGTTAGTTTATACACATGTATACAGTCTCGCTAACTATCTGTCTATACAAGATACATAATTGTTAGTTTATACAGATGTGTACAGACTTTTGATATATCTGTGTATATTGTAGTCCATGACCTAGTTCCGTTAGGAGTTTCATATACGGTTTGAATCCGGGGGGACAGTTGGTGTCCAGTACCTAGTTCCGTTAGGACTTTCATATACGTTATTAGCAACTGATTCTACACGAGTTTAAGATAATGGAGAAGTAATTAAAATGTGAGAGCGAGAGAATTAATAGATGAGAAAATTAAGTGATTTTAATTAAGAGAGAGAGAGAGCGTTAATGTCAATCTTACCCTTTTCATCTAAAAAATAATCAATGGTCAAGATTAGTTCACTCAGTTTATTTTCAAGAAATTGTTCATAAATGATCATAATCCTCTCTCTCTTATATATATATATATATATATATATCTTATTCATAACTTTCTATACAGTGGCTCATCAATCTATAATAATTTCACTTTTTACGTGGAATGAAATAAATATGAAATTTTTCACCTTTACTTCCTTAAGTTAGAACAAAATTGTATCTCTGATGTCTAAATTACCATACATAATATATATATATGGTTTGTACAAAGTAATATACTAAAGTATTAATAGCTTAAAGTTATATTCTTAGGTATTAATTTTTAAGTATGTAACAACCTAAGGTATTAGTACTAATATATATTAGTTTTTCTGTTAAGTTAAAGGGTGTTTAAGTCATTTTATATTTGAAAGTAACTGTGTGGTAAATAAGGGACTGTTTTTGTAATTTACAATAAAATGACACAATAATTATAAATTATCCTTTATTATATTAAAGGATTGCTTTTGCTCAACAGTATAAACACCTACACATCGGAGAAGTCCCTGCTAGTGTTAGAATATCCCGACCACACCTACCATGAATAAACAAAAAGTTTTTATTTAATCATCTGATAAGTGTTTTTATACTGTGCTCTTAAGAATCAACCACAATTAAACAAATAATGGGTGTAATGTGGATCCAATCTGTTATACAACACAATCCATCTGATAAGTGTTTTTATATTTCCACAAATGTTTAACTGTGTAAATGGTTCTAAATGGTTTGTGCAAGTGTTTTTATATTTTTGAGTTTAGCAATAAAAAAGGACATCTAGCTAAAAGGCTGTTATGAGGAACTTCTGTGTCGCCGAAGAAGCCGATGTTTCGGATTGTCAAGGACTGTGACGCCGCCGTCCGGTTTGGCAAGGGTATTTTTGTCACTTTACAAAAATCTAATAGAAAAGCTAACATAGGTTAGTCTTAATACTCTAGGTTGTTACAAAATTAAAAGTTGGTACCTAAAAATGTGACTTTGAACTATTAGTATCTTAGTATGTTACTTTGTGCAAACCACAAGGACTAACCATGTAATTAACTCCAATATAAATTTTTTATAAAAGTGAAGCTTTACTTGATCATCAATGACTTCATTTGCTTGGCTGATCAAAACAACATCTAAACTAGTTGTCCCTCAAAAAGTTCATGTTATTTAGATGAGCTACTACTATATGCCCCGTTTGATATCTTCCTTTCGCAAAAAAACTTCTCCTCGGCAGTTTGTCACATCCCTCTAGCGTTTTAGATACTGTCCCGAAAGGCATTTCACTAGCTTAGAGACAGACTATGCTTGTTGTGAATAGTGTGAGTGACTATCACAATATCACAAACACTGTACGGAGCTCTATTTATATGAAAAATGAGAGAATTTTAAATATTTTCATTTAAAGACTTTGATTACAATATTCTTTTATCAAAAACGAGAGGATTCAAAATATTTGTTATTTTAGAACTAATTACAATATTTAAGATGAGTATTATATTTCCACATCATTTTATTAATGAACTTAATTATTACTTATAAATCTAGTGAACCGGATGAGGTAGTTGTTCTGCATAGCCGGTTCGAACAAATCAGAGTTAGACAGCCCGGTTCAGTTTGCCACAAGAGAGCGGTCCACAAAACTTAGTAAACCATTGATATTGTGGCGGGTGACTTAACTTGTTGAGCTTGTAAAATTCTAGGTGGGATCGTTTCCACTAGCTTAGAAAATATGTTTGTTGAAAAGAACTTATCCTTGGTAGGTTGTGTTTTAACACCCAAACCGAGAAGGGCTGACGTGTCACTATCACTATAGGAAGATTTAATGCATGCCGTCGCTATATCGTTGCTAAATGAACGGCGACATGTCGTCGCTGTTGCTTTGTCATTATGCTTATCTTTCGTCGCAAAAGCTTGTCGTCGCCATTACTCTTTCCGTCGTGAAAACCTGTAAAGCTAGCGGCGGTTTATGGCGCCGCTGAAACCTTTTTTTTTGGTTTTTCCTATTTTTCTCCGGTTTATTTCATATCAAAACCTGTCCATTTTTGGTTCATGACACATAAAAACTAAATAAACATAAACACGTTAGTGTAAACTACATAAACGTCACAATCCAAAATCGTTTTAAGTCACCAACACGTCATAAAACTACTTAACATCTAAAATGTCATAATTCTATGTCATGTCCGTGTCATCATCTCTGCCATCATCTGCTTCTTCATCAACATCTTCGTTTCCAAACTTAGTTGGGTAACTCGAACTCAAAAAGTTTTGGAGTTCATCTCTAAAATCCGGGTTTTGGAACCAACTCTAAAATAGAGCCTACAATACTATATATAAAAATTTATCATATTAATATAATATTTACCAACATATATATATATATATATATAACACACACCAAATTTATCAAACTACCAATAAAAGCAACCAACATATATGAAATACCCAAGTATCAACCTAACATCATTCATCGATCCTTATATAAGTTTTTAAACTAACATAAGCTAGTTTACCTTTGAAAATTGTGGAGTTTGCGACTCCGCACAAGAGACAACCCGCGATGTACTTGAACAAGGTTTAGGCCCAATACCTCTAGTATGACCACGCCTCGAATCCAACACTTTTTCGAAGATGCAAAGTCATCCGGTTGTGAAGAATTACCACCTTCTTCAACCGAGAGTTGACTTAAAGCCTCATATCATAACACTAACTGGCGCTGTATTTACAAAGATGATTATATATATATATATATATATGAGAATTACACTTTTAATAAATACTTACATAATCCTCTTCGGCTACCGAGCTGGAAAAATTCTCATCTTTATCGGTATGGGTTTTATAGAACACTTCGAGTCGTTGCAAACTCTGTTTAACATTAAAAATTTATTTAGATATTAACTGAACACTATATATATAGATAGTTATATAAAGCATAAACTCTTTGAAAGAAGTACTAGTGTAAGAGCTTGTTACCCCTTGGTTTGCCTATCTTTGTTTCCCACGGCATGCTGTGTTAGCTAATGGCCGTTTGATATGTTCAGGCGTCAAGAAATGGCGAATAGCTTTATGCCAGTTTTCTTTAGTCTTATCTTCGGGGACTTTGTTCGTTGCTCCCTCTACATCGGCGTACCCTCCCCTTTTCTGAAATGCAACTTTAGCATTGTGTTTGCGGTCGCCGGACCGCTTTTGGATCACCTGATGTATGCCACCCTTAATCATAAAGGTGTGGATATCCTTTTCAACCTGAGCGAGATCGAGTTTTGCCTAGGAGTTAAACAAAAGAAGTTTGTTAAGCAAAAAAGGAATCAACATAGAACGTATATAATATACTTCAAAATCGTTAATTTACCTTGAAATGCACATCCAAGGAAGTCTTCTCAAACTGATCAACATTCTTCCAACTTGATGTATCTAATGGAATTTCACACTACATGTATATACCCACCTCGTGGGTAAAATAGTCACATGGCTTACCAACCGAAGAAACGTACACTCTGTATCAATTGGAAGGGTTAAAGGTCACTCCGTTCTCCTGAAATCTGCATCGAGTTTAAGGTTTCTTGGCCTTCCCCTCGTCTTTTTGCGAGGAACAATTGCAATAATAATTAAAAATTATTAGTCACAATGTTTATAATAAATGAAGTAAAAATAGTAAAAACTAATTTTAATAAGACTTACGGTACTGCTGATGGTTACCGGGCCAAAAACCGCCCCCATCAAGTGGTTGATCCCCGGCTCCGTCCCCCGACCTATGCCCATCACATCGGCCATCAGATACACAAGCACAACTAAAAAAGAAAGCATGTTCTAAAAAGTTACAAATATAAATAACAAATGTGTATCTCATGTACAAATAAAAATTAAACAAGTGTCTCAAATACGTATTAATAGAAGCTACAATTGATATGTATCCTCTTCCATACGCTCCCCAATAAGGTCTTCGATGGCGTGATCCATATCGTTTCTTGGCAAAAGATCATCTACAACTACAATGGGAGGAATTGGACTTTCACCGTGATAGGTCCACGCCGTGTAATCTCGCTAGAAACCCCATATATGCAAATGCATTTTCATTTTTGTGTAGGATATAAAGCCAAAATTATGACACATTATACACGGACATCAAACGTTGCCTTCGTTGTCGACATGTCCTTTGCACATCTCCATAAACGAATGAGTCCTTGATTGTACTCGGGTGAATTACGATAAGAGGTAAGATAGCTTTTATCAACTTGCATGATAATGTAACTCAAGCATAATTTTAGAATTTTTGAGATGATTATTGCCAACTAAAAGGTAGGCTGCTAGACCACTTATACTTATTTTAAATGTCTATTACACTATTATTTGTTTAAGAAAATTCGACAGCATTTCCTTTAAGCTCCCAAGTATACATATATAGATATATACATGTATATTCGAGTAGAAAAGAGGAAATGACAACCGAATTTTTTCAAAAATAAACAATCATGTGATACAGATTCACATCGTAAATGAGATGAAGTATTCAAAAAACAGTCCCAAATAAAAAACAACCCGAAATTAATTTCTAAATCAATTTTGTCGTTAATTTTAATATGTTCAATGGGTTATAATTAATTAAACTAATATATCATATTCCAGCTAGTATTTATAATTAAAATATACAACTAGCATACTTATATACATACTTAAGTACACACATAAGTACTTTAATACACACTTACATACATATACACACATACTTGCATAAACTTATTAGGCATAAAACTAATAACCTAATCTTGTAAAACTAATAACATGATTTTGAAAGACATTATTTAATAATCTTTTAACAAGGGTTTTAAGCATTCTACCGTTTACGAGCTATTAAACAAATCTTAAAGGGTAGCGAAGTGTTAAGCACCTAATTTTCCTCTATTTAAGCATTCTACCGTTTACGAGCTGTTCAACAAATCTTAAAAGGGTAGCGAAGTGTTAAGCACCTAATTTTCCTCTATTTAAGCATTCTACCGTTTACGAGTTGTTCAACAAATCTTAAAGGGTTGCGAAGTGTTAGGCACCTAATTTTCCTCTAGGAGGTCATAGATTTAAACCCTTCTTCCGCTAGTTTGTGTAAGAACCTCTTGAAGATTATCTTTCCAACATAAACGATGATTTACTTGATGCATTTGATTAAAGGTACTTATTTATTTATTTATGTGTTTATTTTTATTGTTTTTATTTCTACCTTTTTAGTAGTTTTGTGCTTATGTATGTTTTTTCCAAAAGCAGTCTTGGTTATGGTTTTGGAGCGGGGGGGGTCTCACTGGAAGCAGCGTCCTATCCCATGGGATAGAGTAAGGCTTGCCTAAATCCTACTCTCCCCAAACCCTATAATAGCTTTGCTATAGGTGAGATTATACTGGGAATGATTATTGTTGTTGTATTTGATTAGAGGTACTAATGAATTTTCTGAAAATAAATTCTTATTGTAAAAAAAAGGATGTAGATCTCGTTAACCTTAAGCTAGTTTGTTAGGCACATATTAATTGAATATTTATTAATAGATCGTGTCTAATTTCATATTCTCTAAAGTGTTATTTTAAATCTAATTGTTACAAAGCTCTTTTTTTAGCCTTATATCTATACTTCACTAAGGCAATAAGCAATCTTAAAATTTATTGCACAACAATACATTTACACATTTAATATATATGGAGGTTGCAAAGCTCTTTACTAAAATTTTAGTTATTTTACTCATCTATACACAAAATTTCAATACTACACAAAATAAAAACAAAACTACAAACATACATACTTATACATACGGTACTTATATACAAAATAAAGAAATTAAAGGGAGATTGAAAAGTCTAACCGTTGGTGGTCGGAATTCAATGGAGGTGACCGGAAGTGGTCGGATTTTAGTGGAGATGACCTACAAAACACTACAAAAATCATGAGGTGTGTGCTCTCATAGATATGATATGTTATGAGGATATGAATTATGATGATCATTGCATATTAAATGTACTTGTGAGCGTGCTTGCATAATATTGGGTGTGGAAAATAAACATGAAACATATAAACATCATGAATTTTGCATGTAACGCATAAACAATTAAAATTTAATCAACTATAGTATAGGCTCTAAGGGTCTAATAACCTATCCTATATCCCTATAGTCACAAGCTCTGATACCAATCTGTCACACCCCGACCCGCAGCGGAATAAAAGTCGGGGCATAATTGGGTTATCACCAAAGCTCATGATATTTACTAAGAAGTTTCATTTTATTAAATTCAAATTACAAACTTAAATATCCAATAATCAAAATTCATACAATTACAAAGGAAAACAAAACTAAATGTTCATCCCAAAGCATTAACTTGTTTATTCTTCAGGCCATCCTAAGTGTTTCTTGCCTTTGTATCATGTGTAAAACAGGGGAGATTTTGGGTCAACAAAAGTTGGCGAGTGAACTTTGATAAAACATTTTAAGTAATTGCTTGTTTTATTTATTAAAGAAAAATTCGTGCATTAATCACATGTGAGCAAACATATATATGTAAACAATCACAAACCATTTTGGATGAATATATGACATGAATGATGATGCATTTGAGATCAAGGCTCAATCAAACTGGAGCCGATCTAATGAGGCTCCTGATGCTCAACCCGTATCCCACGGGAACTGATGGGCCTAATGAAATGCGTGCACTGAAATGATAAATTTAATCTATATAATTCACACAACAATCAATACACATTTGATCACGGAAATGATATATGCACAAGTGTTTAAATAAAATAAAGGAATAGTACGACACATGATACACCCCAAAACGTGAATAAAAAAGGAAATTTGTAAGAATTCACTAACAGTGGGTGCGTTCCTTGATAATGATGAATGCGCACGAATTTATGATTCAACCGACGAGGGACAACTAACCTAAATAATAACGAAATAATTCGATAAATAAATAAATTTTATTTGAGATTAATATTTTTAATTAGTTCTCTTAATGAGATTTTTAGATTTATTTTTGTGAGTTTAATGCAAATTTTTAACCTTAGGAATCTTATTTTTAAGTATTTTTAAATAAATTTTTCAATTTAATAAATAAAAAAATAAGAAAACAAAATTAAAAATAAGTTGACCTTGTCGGGTCTGACCGGTCGGATAGCATGTAATTCAGGCAGCGTGTGAGGTTTGAACCCGTGACCTCTCGTATACGTGCACGCAGCTCTACCAACTGAGCTACGTGTCTAACCCGAAATATTCTCTATTTTAATTATATATATATACTAACTAGCCTTAACCTTATTTAGTTTTTATTAAAAAGGATTTAATATGGCCGAAACTGGTTACAGAACCCGGAATCGAACTCGGGACCTATGGTTCGAGTGCATACAGCCCAACCAGTTGGGCTATGTGTCTAATCCGCATAAACACTGGATTATATTAATTTTATATATATGCTATGAGTTGATCTGAATAAGTTTAAAAAGTGTTGGTTTTATTTCAGAAAATCGGAAACATGTGCGACTCGAACCCGGGACGTGTGCTTTGTAATTGCACACAGTCCACCACTGGACTGTGTGTCTAACCCGGTTAAATACCCGATTTTAATTATATTAGTATACATCTTAAACTTCATCTTCTTCACTCTAAAAACACAGAACAATAATCCCGACTGATTTGTTTAATTTAACAACTATATCTTAACAAACTCATATTAGATTGAATGGAGAGATTAAGGAACATGATATATCAAAACAGAGAGTTTCTTCAGACTTCCGGCGAAGTCTTCGGCGACCTTGAATTGCGATTCCGGCGGGAGTTTCCGGCTAGTGCAGTCGTCTTCCGGCGGTCAAGACTTCGATCAGAGAGAATTATAATGAGTTTTCGAAAGGATTGGGCGAGGTTTTTGGGGTGTGCATCGGTATTTATAGTGAATCCTAATCATAAGATTTCAGTTTCGGAGCTTGAATTACGGGTTGATGATTTCAACTTTAAACGGTTTGGAGTTTTAATTCGATTTTGATTTCGAAATCGTAACTGTTTTCCGTTCTCTAAAACAGACATTGAGCTTGATTGAAGTTGGCGGTTACAGTCGTGATTCAAACAGGTGATATGCGAGTTTTAGTATAAAACTTAATTGATTTCAGTTTTAATCACAAATGTGTGTGTAGTGTAGTGGTGAAGGCTGTGTGTGTACAAGCGGGGTACCATTTTTATTTTTATTTTATTTTTTTTAATTTATTATTAGAGATTAATTTAACTTACTTATTGTTTTATTTATTAATTATGGTTTTTAAATTCTAAAATATTTATTAACTAGGAGATATTTAAAATAACCGGAAAAATAAATACGAACAAACTTTTAACCGAATATTTGATTATTAAACGAAGCGGGTTTTGAAACCCGTTTTACGACGAATGTTACAGTATCCCCTACTTTTGGAAATTTCGTCCCGAAATTTAAGTAGTAGTGGTAACCGGAAAAAGATGCGGGTATTTTTCGCGCATTGAGTCTTCACGTTCCCAAGTAAACTCGGGTCCTCGCTTTGACTCCCAACGTACCCTGACAATTGGAATACGACTTCTCCTTAAACGTTTCTCTCCGAAATCCATGATTTCCGCTGGTCTTTCAACGAAGTGCATCGATTTATCGACTTGAATGTCTTCTAGAGGAATATGGAGATTTTCGTCGGCAAGGCACTTTTTCAAGTTTGATACATGGAACGTGGGATGAATTCTGTTGAGCTCTTCTGGTAGGTCAAGCTTGTATGCTACAGGACCTACTCTTTCGAGTATCTTGAAAGGTCCTACGTAGCGTGGTGCTAGCTTGCCCTTCTGGCCAAAACGAACTACTCCCTTCCACGGTGATACTTTTAAAAGTACTTGATCACCAATGTCAAACTCCAAGGGCTTTCGTCGTTTGTCAGCATAACTCTTTTGACGACTTTGAGCCGCTAGAAGATTGTTTCGAATTTGAAGGATCTTGTCAGTTTTCTCTTGAATTAATTCTGGTCCGGTGATTTGCGCTTCCCCAATTTCGTGCCAACATACTGGAGATCGGCACTTACGACCATATAAAGCTTCGAAAGGAGCCATGCCGATACTTGAATGATAGCTATTGTTGTACGAAAACTCAACTAATGGTAGGTGAGCGTCCCAGTTCCCTTTGAAGTCTATGACACATGCTCGTAGCATGTCTTCAAGGGTTTGGATGGTGCGTTCAGATTGACCATCAGTTTGAGGATGAAAGGCGGTACTGAGGTCTAATCGTGTACCCAAAGCGGTGTGTACGGCTCGCCATGTTCGTGAAGTGAAACGACCATCACGGTCTGAAATGATGCTTAATGGTACACCATGACGGCTTATGATCTCGCTGATGTAGATACGAGCTAACTTCTCGTTCTTGAAGTCCTCGCGAATCAGAATGAAGTGAGATGACTTTGTAAGACGATCGATTATTACCCATATGGTGTCATACCCACTGGAGGTGCGAGGTAACCCGGTAATGAAGTCCATGGTTATGTTTTCCCACTTCCATACAGGTATTTCGGGTTGGACTAGAAGCCCTGAAGGTCTTTGATGTTCAGCTTTTACTTTGGAACAAGTAAGGCACTTGGAAACAAAAACAGCGATATCCTTTTTCATGCCAGGCCACCAGTAGGTGTATCGTAGGTCTTGATACATCTTATCGGCTCCTGGGTGTACAGAGTATCGTGTTTTGTGTGCCTCATTCATGAGGAAATCACGAAGGTTATCGCGATCAGGAATCCATATGCGGTTTAGATAATATAGAATACCGTCGGATTTGGTTTCGATTTTGAGTTCAGCTCCACATGACAGCTCGTCGCGTACGTCATTTTCAGTTACAGAAACATGTTGAGCTGCCCGGATTCGATCTTTGATGTCGGTTATGATTTGCGAACATAGAAGACGAATGGAGTTCGCATAACCTTTTCGACTGAGCGCATCGGCCACCACGTTTGCCTTTCCAGGATGATACCGAATTTCACAGTCGTAGTCGTTGAGAAGTTCGACCCATCTTTGTTGCCTCATATTCAACTCTTTCTGGTTGAAGATATGTTGGAGACTCTTGTGGTCAGTGTATATTTCACACTTGGTACCGTAGAGGTAATGTGTCCATATCTTGAGAGCGAACACAACGGCTCCAGGTTCTAGGTCGTGGGTGGTGTAATTCTTCTCATGAACTTTGAATTGCCTAGAGGCATAGGCTATCACTTTTCCTCTTTGCATCAATACACAGCCTAGTCCTTGCCCTGACGCGTCGCAATAAACCACGAAGTCATCGCCACCCTCAGGGAGTGTAAGGACAGGTGCGTCACAAAGCCTTCGCTTTAAAGTTTGGAAAGCCTCTTCTTGCTTAGGTCCCCAAAGGAAGGGTTTTCCTTTGTGAGTCAAGGCCGTGAGTGGTACAGCAATACGGGAAAAATTGGCACTGAAGCGTCGATAGTAACCATCCAAACCAAGAAATGACCTAACTTCGGTAGGGGTACGTGGCGCTTGCCATTCCTGTACTGCCTTGATTTTTGAAGGATCGACATGAATCCCTTGTCATTGACGACATGACCAAGGAATTGTACTTCTCCTAACCAGAATTCGCATTTTGAGAACTTAGCGTAAAGCTTTTCAGTCCTTAAGAGTGTAAGAATGAGTCGAAGGTGTCGCTCATGATCGGATTTAGACTTGGAGTAGATAAGGATGTCGTCGATGAAGACTATGACGAAACGGTCGAGGTAGGGTTTGCATACCCTATTCATCAAATCCATGAAGACAGCGGGGGCGTTGGTTAAACCGAAGGGCATGACCATGAACTCGTAATGACCATAACGAGTCCGGAAGGCGGTTTTTGGGATATCTTCTTCGTGCACTCTAAGCTGATGATAACCAGAATGAAGGTCGACTTTTGAAAAGCAGGTGGCGCCTTGAAGTTGGTCTAGGAGGTCATCAATGCGAGGGAGTGGATAGCTATTTTTAACCGTCAACTTGTTGAGTTCTCTATAATCAATGCACATGCGAAACGTTCCATCTTTCTTCTTCACAAAAAGAACAGGTGCACCCCAAGGCGATGAGCTAGGACATATGAATCCTTTGTCAGTCAGCTCTTGCAGTTGACTGGCCAGCTCTTGCATTTCGGATGGGGCTAACCTATAAGGAGATTTTGCGACTGGTGTAACGCCAGGTACAAGATCGATGCGAAATTCGACTTCTCTCACAGGAGGAAGTCCTGAAACGTCATCGGGAAAAACTTGTGGAAATTCCTTCACAATTGGAATATCTTTGAGTTTCCTCTCCTTGCCTCCCTTCTTGATGACGTGAGTTAGAAATGCGACATAGTTCTTGTGGAGGTAACTTCGGGCTTGAAGGCAGGACATCAATTTGAGTCCATGCGAAGGGGTTTCCCCAAAAATAAGTAGTGTCTGACCGTCTGCAAGAGGAATGCGAATGAATTTTCGTGGCACACCACTTCAGCGTGATGCTGGCTGAGCCAGTCCATACCGATTATAACATCGAAACTTCCTAACTTCATAGGAATGAGGTCAATTGGGAAATCGTGATCGTTTAGAGTGAGAGTACAATTGCGTATAATAGAATTTAATGAAGTGGGTTTTCCGTCAGCAACTTCCACCGTAAGAGATTCCATGATATTAACACGAGGTTGGTCGAGGATAGGTTCGAATTCTAAGGACACAAAGCTCTTATCCGCACCAGTATCGAATAATATGGATGCATAACTACCATTGATGAGAAACGTACCGTTGACCACGTTGTTGTCAGCCCTGGCTTGGTTGGCATTGATATTGAAAGCTCTTCCTCTGGCAGGTGGGGGAGCTTGGTTAGCTTGGTTTACCGGGTTCGCTTGAGCTTGGGGATGTTCACTAGGCGTGGACAAGTGTTCCTGAAGTGGGTTGGGTCCCCACAGTTGAAACAAGCTCGCATGGGTTGCATCATGGGGTAGTTGGGTTGGTAGTAAGGTTGGGCTGCGAGTTGTGCAGGTGGTAGAAGTAAAACCTGAAGACCAAATACAAATTTTTCAGAAATTCAAAGTTAACAAACATCTTCATATTAGGCCCAAAGCATTAATTCTTTTGCTTCACCCCACCTAGAGTAATCTGTGAACCTTTAGTGAACAAAAAATTTACGGAATGAGTTGAATACCCAGTATAGAATAATAGGCTTAAGTAAGTAATAATCATCCAAGACGATATCACAATATGTTATATAAGCTAAGACGTAGTAACTAAAAGAAATATTAAATACTAGATCATGTTTAATGTACCCATAAGCTAAACTAAGTCTGATACTAAGTGATCTTACACACGTAGCTACTCCCGTATACAAATCATGACATGGAGCGGGTTGGCATACCCAACATCCATGTCCCGAGGTCTGAAACTTATACTGGAAATCTAGGATCTATCCATACTTCGAAACACCGTGTGAGACATTGTTTGATTCGATTAAGTGTTTTAGGGTTTCTAATAGATACAAGATGATGTTTATTCATAGAAACATAAATGTTGTTGTAGTTTTCTCTTGGGGTTTTTAGAGATAGAAAAGGAAGAAATAGAGAGAGGGTGTGATGCGACTCAACGGTATTGATAGGAAGGATGATAGCAGATGGCCGACTATTGTAAATCGGTGAGTTAGTTGGTTGAATTAGTGAGTTGAGTAAAATGGAAGAACTCCTGACAAAAATTCATTGAAATGAGCAGTATATCGTCACGTGACATGCACGTGGGGTGGTTAACTGAGAAATCTAACAGAGGTTAGAGGTTAGTGATAAGGATCAGACGATTTTAAAAATTTTAACCTTTGGGATCACCTATGCAATTATTAGAGTTTGTGAACCAACTCTGCAAAACTTGCAAACCACAGGGACTAACCAGGCATTTAACTCTAATTTGAATCAAATTTGTCTATATGATCATCAATGAGTAAATGTTGTGTCCTTGTGTTTTAGTGATTTTAACCATCCGAGACTAGAATCCAAAAGTTTAATGCTCTAAATACCTATATTCATCAAGGAACACTTGTTGCATCTCCGCCCAAGTGCGAATACTGTTTGCTGGAAGTGTGAGAAACCACTGCTTAGCCTTATCTTTCAAATAGAATTGGAATAACTGTAGCTTCACTTCCTCTAACGCGAAATCATAACCCCCAATAGTACCACATATGGCGGAAACTCCGCCAAATGTGTGTAAGGCTCATCATTAGTCCCACCATCGAAGTGGGATAGGATATTGATGTAATTGGGTTTACAATCAAAAGCCCTTCTACCTCGAGGTGTAGGAACAATGGGTGAGTCATTTTCGGTGGCCACCGGTCTAAATAGACCATTTACACCTCATGGAGCTTGTTAATTCGGTTGATGGCGCGGACGATTTACCTCTTGATTCACCAGTCTATTATTTCCCTTTGATCATCACCTCTATCACCACCTTGATTACCGCCACCCACGAATTGCGGAATCCGGTTACGGTTGACATTGTTATTGTTGTTATAATTCCCATCGTCCCGGTTCCGTTGATTGTTGTTTCGTGGTTGAAGGTTGTTGCCATACCCGTCATTTCGACCGTACTCGTAATCATAACCTTTGTTGTTTCCCACAAAATTGGTATTTTGATAACCATGTCTTCATACTCAAACCCCCGAGCATTGTAGAAATTCCCCACATTGTTATCACCACATTCATTATCTTCAACCCGCTCGTTATAATTACCGCCATCATCTGAGTATTCTGAATAAACACTCACATGTTCTAGTGATTGATAACCGGGAACGTTATACGGTGCATCGTCGGGAATGTTGTTTCTCAAATCGTCGAGATCCAAAAACTGAGCTTCATTTCGTGGGAATGCCACGGATTTGTTTAACTCCACGGTTGGCATTAACATTTCGGTTGTTGAGGTTAGGTGGTAATGGGTTTTGTCGGTTTTGGTTTTGAGGTGGAGGTGTGGGTGTACGTTAGTTGCTGTTTGTGTTTTGGTCACGCGTTTGGAAAGGTGGTGTTAGTGGATTGTTACCACTCCCTGGTTGGTTATTTTAGATGTTTTGGTTTTGGGAGGGTAGTTTAGGTATTGGTATTGATGTTGGTTTTGGTTGTTTGGGTGATTGGAGTTTTGTGGATCCATTTGAATGGGTCCAAAGGAAGGTGTAAGTGGTGACTTAGTTTCGAGTGGATTACAGACAGGAACTGCCTCTAACCGAGTGGCGAAGTTCCTTCTAGTAACCCGCTCAATTTCCGGTTCGAACACTAGTGGTGAGGTCCTCCCGGAATTTCTCGTATGCATGCACTACCTGTAACCTGCATAGGCAACACACCCCGTAACAATAAATAGAGAAAGTAGCACAAAGAAATTGTCACACCCCAACTGATGGCGTAATCATCGGGCAGATGTATATAGATTGCTCGAGACTTCATAACACTAAATGTGACAAGTATTTAATAAATAATATTTCATTTTATTGCTAATATCAAGTACATTGTTTGAAAATGAAATTAAAACAAGTTTGGATCAAAATAAGATACAACAAGTATTAAAGTTTAAGGTGCGTGTCTAGGCATCCTACTAGGTCCCATGCATCATCATCATCATCAAAATCCTGCAAATACGTTTTAAAGTATAGTTCAATACAAAAGTATTGGCGAGCATACAAGTTTGAGTACTAGCATATATGTAAAGAAGGTTTGAACAATCCTGATGACAAAAATAGTTAGCTAGATTAATGTACCAAGGCATGCAATTATACAAGTCAACCCAAAGTTTACCGCAAGCGTAATCTTATCGTCACAATGATAAGACTGTAATGAATGAATGACTTAACATGACCTCAAGAATACGGGTGGTGCGTTACTCCTATAGCGCTATACATGTTAAGGGGACGCTTTAAACAAAGTTAATGACAAGTAAATCACATAAGAATGTTTCAAGAATACAAATCAAGTATCACGTATTTAAGCATGTATGATTGGATTTTTTGTGTTTGCATAAAGTATAAGTGATTGCGTGTGTTTAATCGTATAATGTATTGCACCCAAAAGTGTAAAAGCAAAGAGGTCCTGTATACTACAATTTTGCAAAGCTTTCGATTATCCGTGAGTAACGAGTTGTTTGAGAATGGGGAATCGAGGGTATAAGGTCATTCGGGGTTTATAGAGTGGTTGAATTCGGAATCTAGAATTTAAGTACAAAAAGTATGTATACACAAAATAATTATTTAGTCTTAAAACACTCGTTTTTGACACTATAAATCCCGTATGGGTTGATATGATCTCATGGGTCAAGATACCCATTAGAATCGTGAACGAGAGGTTCAAGACTTAGATAATATAACCTATTACCATGACAAGTAACCATGTTGATCATCGTCAAGGATTCGGTTATGTATATATATAATTTATATAATAATTCTAAGCTATCAAGGATATCATAGAATGTCATATAAGTCATGCATGGAGGTAGGAGGATAACCATCCTTTAACCTCATTATAAGATTCATCAATACACAAATCATCACAAGGATAATTCGGTGGTCATGAATGAAAAGGAAATGTACAATAATTACTATAAATGAAAGAAATTTTTTTTTAATCCTACTTTGGACCTCAAATGTGGTGAGGCTTCACCTTAGTTTGCCAAGGCAAGCTTGTGAGAAAACCTTCCTACAGGTTATCCAAGTAGAAAGAAAGAAAAAAAAATATAAGAAAATAAGAAGAAAAGTGAGCTAAAACTCACTTAGAATGGTTGCAACTTTCTACCAAGTCCTGGAAATTAGAGAGTAACCAAGAAGATTTGAGAGTGATTTGAGTGTTTGGAGTGTATTTAGGAATGTATGGAGGCTTGTATTTTCAAGTGGAGATTAGGGTTTGAGAGTTAATGAAGGTGGAAGGTGATTGAAGGAGAAAGGAGGTGGAGAAGGGTGAAATGTGATTGACTTAAAAAAAGTGGAAGATAATTGGAGGAGAAAGGAGGTGCAGAAGGGTGAAATATGATTGGTTTAAAAAAATGTGGAAGGTGATTGGAGGAGAAAGGAGAAGGAAAAGCTTTTGGTTTTGTTCACTTTAAGTTCTTGCACTTTGTAACTAGCTTATTTTATGTTGTTTTCTTGCATTTTAACTTGTTTTTATGTATCCAAAGTGTATTTTAAGTCTTTGTTTTACGTATAAACATGTATTTAAATATTGATTGTGTATATAATACAACTATGAAATGTAACACGTATATGTATAAAATGAATTTTCATTATGATTAACGCCTCAAATTGTGATAACGGAGATGGAGTACGATTGTAAGGTTTCTAAAAATAGAATGCGACTACGAACTTTCTAAAAATAGGAATACGGAAATATGAGGCGTTACAGAAACAAACACCTTAAACAGATAATCACACAATCAACTAATATCCAAACGCAAAGCGCACGAACTCCCTGGCAACGGCGCCAAAATTTGATCGGAGTGTCGCGCCCCGGTCAAAAATAATATTTATAGTCCCAAATTAACCTTAACAATGCATTAGTGGTAGTAAGGGGTCGAACCACAGAGAGTTTGTGGTTTGCGTGAGAACAAGATTGATTTGCAAGAATGTCATTTTTATGAAGCTTGCTAAATTGATTCAATTGTTTGTTTGAAAAAAGAGTGTCGGGATGTACTAACGATTTTTTATTTAATTGATTCAATCCTTTGTTTGAATGATTGTGATTATATGTAAACTTGCTTAAAACGTTTTGAAAAATGATGGAGAATAAGGTTCACACTCGGTTCGGTAATTGAAGTCCTAAGATCTCTACACTCAATTTAACCAAAAAAATGACCACCGAATTTAGTGTCACTTTGGTTTAGGTGCCAAGAGCTATCAACGTCGTAAACGATGGACCGCAATGCACTTTGTTACCAAGAACATGTAAACTCTAACCTAAACAAAGCATAATTGCACATAAACATTTTGCAAAGTTAAATTTAATCTCACTCGACAATTCATGAATACAATACAAATGCAAGACAATTATCATAGGTTTCAAAATCAAACTACAATTTGTCAGAAATCGAAACTCAAAACAACGTTTAACCTTAGAAACTTACAAAAACCTACACCGGGGTGGAACCCGTAGAGACTAGCCGCTAATGGTGAACGGAACATGATCACTGGATGATTGAGACTTGAGCACGAACATCTTGAAGCTTTGAAAGTGATGGAGATGATGATTAGGGTTTGGGATGGATGATGGTGGTGGATGGTTTGGTGAGATGATTCAAAGGATGATGGTGGATGATTAGGGTTATAGATGATTCTAGTTGGATTGGATGATTGATGTGGAAGAAAGGTGAAGGTTAGGGTGTTCTTAGCTCCAAGATGGTGTTTCAAACTCAAAAATTGCGTAACTCCTTTGCAAATGGCCAAAAACATGGATATAACCTGTCCCGAAACAACAAACAATCAAAATCCATGTTCTGGTGCAGAAGAGGGCGTCGACGATGGCCCTTGGTTGACGTCCTATCCTACTGCCTAAGCTGCAATTCTGGCGACGAGTTTATATGTGAGGCGTTGCCGGCGACCCAGGAGGGCATCGGCGACGATGTCGACATCTCTTGATTTCCGTTTTGTCCATTTCTCGCTCCTGGTTAACCCGTTTTCCGTCCCGATGCTCTGAATAGCTCCTTAAACTCCATTAGACCTGAGAAACACATGTGATATCCCGGGTTTTTCGGATAACTTACACGTGATATTTGTCGAATAATATATATGCTAAGTATTAAACGTGCATGAATTAAATACGTGTTGTGTGTTGTGTGGATTTTTAGTTATATATATGTATGTATAATAAATATGCACACGAACCGAACCACGACACAAACATAAACCGAACTCTTTGTGAAACTAGGAAACTTGAAACCCAAGTCTTCGGCTAAAAGAAAACAATGATCAAACCTCGACTTAAAACTCTAACTATTCGGCCAAGACCAAACCCAAACCAAACCACTCTAATCCTTGGCCGCGATATTAAGCCCAAGACCGCAAATCTATTGAGTTCAAACCACAAACCTAAACCGAGAACAAGCCCAAACATGTCTCGGCCATAAAATCAAAACCAAACCGAAACCTATAGCATGCAACTTTAGTTCTCGGCCACGTGATCAAGACCCAAACCAAACCACCCAAGCTCCCTTGCGGCCGCATACAAACCCAAACCGTAACCCTTCCCTTTTAACCCTCACCCTATTCCTTGCGCCTATATATACTAACACTCATGCATGTTTCATACAAAACACAAAACCCTAGAGTTCCATTGCCGTCGGCAGACTTGCGATCGCAGAAAGTTGCTTCTTTTCTCGGTCGCAGCAAGCAGCAGCCGGAGCCTTTATCAAATCAGTCGCAAAACAGCCCTTTTACTTGTTCCTTGGATCGCCAGTTCAGCCCTTGCTCACTTCCTCGATCACAAACAGCCCACTATTCTTTCCAGTCGCGAACAACATCCTTTTCTCGGTCACGGATCTCTCGGTTGCAAGCAATCTCTGATCACCGGATTCCTTAGTTTAATCACGGTTCGTTTACCTTATCATATGATACAAGACCATATTCGGATACATGTGTGTGACTTTGTTGTGTTCGGATCGTATGATTGTATTGTCTCCGATAAATATGCATGCTTGAATGTCTAGTTGTTTCGGATATATATGCATGCTTGAATGATTTGTTGTCTCGGACATATGCTTGAATGATTAGTTGTTTCGGATATATGTGTGTTGATGGTTGCTGTTCCCAGATTTCATGATGGTATAGTCTCGGATCATAAGTGCTGTAAATAATCGGCTGTTTTGGTGCTTGTTCGTATGCAGAATAGTTGTCGGAAATCACAAGTTACAAGTGTGTTTTGGTTATAATAACTAGAAGTAAGAACTAGGGTTTGCATGGATGAAATATTAGTATTAATCTAGGATTAAAAATCAGTTCTTGATCGCCTAGATTAATCGCATGAACGGGATTACACGAGTTTATAATAATAACATGCTGAAACAGGATGCTGAGTGAAAGTTACAGCCGATTTCATCTGGCTGTAACTTGGTCGTTAGTTGTCGAAAAACGGATTTTCTGATGTCTAGAACGTAGAGATTTGAATAAGGAATCTAATGGCGCCGGATTCATAATTTTCTGAAATCGTTTGATATTTTTAAAGGGCCAAACAAGTTCAGTAGCTAAAGCTGTTAAAATGCTGGAATTTTGTTGATTGTTTATCAGGTTAGATTTTAAGATCAGTAGGGAGTTGAGCCATGATTTTTGTATAGCAACTAGGTATAGAAATTTCCGGGCAACTCCAACTGGAATTTTGTTAATCGGACGATCATTGATTTTTAAATAAATTCTTCCGTGGACTGCAGTCAGAAAGCGGTAAATCTGACTGCAGCTTAATGAATTAATATTTATGGCTAATTGGTAAAGATTTAGGACTTGGAAAAATTATATAAATTTCTATGGTATAAATGTCACTTACTGTAAAAATATGGGAATTTTTGGAATGTTGGAACTATTTTATAAAAATCCTAGAAGACAGCTGAATAATTGAGTGTTAAGCAGAAAGTTGATAACTTGTGATTGTATGCATTAAAGTGTTGCATGGAATTGAAATATGTTCATGATAAGTTGTTTGATTACTATGATCACATGAGAATACTTGCATGCATGTTTGAGTGTTAGATATGTTGTTGGTATGTATCACTTTGTGAGTCAATTGCGTGTGGAATTTGTATTGGTGTGATTACACACTGACGTGGAATTAATTGGTTTGTTAGGACGCAACTAGCGGTCCCATCTCTTATAACATCTTTGCTACACTAACCGAGCAAATAAAGGTGAGTTCACGGCCCCTAACTTTATCCGGTCTTTAAACAACAGGGGGAGAAACATGTATACACTCTCAAACTCAAACTCTTTACGTTATACGAATTTAACGTCACATAACTATACGGTAACTAAGTTAATGTTAATGTAATGTTATGGGCACTAAGCAGCTTTATCACTTAAGTCCTCGACAATCTCCTCGGATCGTTAGTATTTGGGTTAAATAGCGGGGGAATTATAAGTACTACTACTGGGTCTGACGAGCCCCATCCGAGCTAGTCGCGCTAGCCGACCAGGTATGGTCAACGGGTGTATGATTGGCCTAACATCGCCATGGTCATGTGATAGGCCTGGCAAAACGGAGGCACAACTGTCAGCTTCGATCGCGAACACTTAGTGACATGACTTTAGGCTAGCTACCTATATACATTAATATTGAACTTAATTACGGATCAACTTAATATTCCGGGTTTGGAATATTGGAAACATCAACTAATTATCCCGGGTTGGGGATAATGGAAATAACAACTTAATATTCCGGGTTGGGAATATTGGAAGCAACAACTTATTATTATTCCGGGATTGGAATAATGGAACTGATACGTTATCCCGGGTTGGGGATAACGGAGAGAACAAACTATAACCGAACAAACGAATTTATGAAAACCTGTGAACTCACTCATCTTTAATGTTGACACTTGTTTCTTTACATGTTTCTCAGGACGCTAGGAGCTCTAGGTGCACGCACATGCATTGAACAAGACATCTTTATCGAGTCTCATTTATTAATATTGTTTTGGGATTTTTCATTTGTTTTGGCGTTTGTGTTGGCGCCCGCATCATTACTTATTTATGCTTCCGCTCAAACTTAAAACTAATGCTCTGCTAAATATTGGTAATTGATATAAAATCTAAAATGAACGATTTTGGAAAACGTATTATCAAACCATGTAGAGTCGTTCGACGTACTAGTGTTTCAGATTCTGGTTTGTTCACAACGCCTCGCGGTAGAACTCCGCAAGTGGAAATTGAGGGTGTGACAGATTGGTATCAGAGCCACTAGCTATAGAGAACCAGGTTTTCATTAGAAGTAGACCTAAACTATAGCTGATATCACGACACTAGACTTAGTTTGGCACCGAATTATTATATCTTGTTATGTAATATACCACAACTGTGTTTGGTAGATTATGCCTTTATGATAAGGAATGAAAACAACTCATAACTAACTACACGACCTAACAGGCAATGTCATCATCCTCATCGTCATCATCGTCCGACAGACTTACGCCACCAAGAGCACCAGGAAAGGCACCAATGGTGGAACCCATACTACCTTATGGCGTAGAGACACGCTCAGCGGCGAGGAAGAGGCTCGCACTGGGGGAGGAGTCGTCGTTGCGCCCAACTATTGCTGTACCGGTTGAACCGGTTAATCCTGTAGAAATAGGAGTTGACATGCTTAGAATCCTAGTGCATACACAACAAAAACAGTTAGAAAGAATGCAGGAAACCATCTTAGCACAAGGATGGATGATCCGACACCTTACAGGAAAGACCGACTCGCTCGAGGAAGAGCATCGTACGAGCAAGATAACTCGAAACACCATAGCCAGAGATCTGCGTGCTGAGCAGATAAGAGCTGACTGGCTTGAGGACAGAGTCCTGGAAAACAGTTGGAACATTCAGGAACTGCAAAATCAAGCACTTGAACCAGCACCGGCCCCTCCAGTGCCGGTAGAGGAGGATCCAGAGGAGGATCCTGAAGAGGATCCGGAGGAGGACCCAGCTGAGGAAGCTGGAAATGCCGCACAGGATGACGGCAACGACAGTGACTTGGGGGATGGAGATGTAGACGACTGACACGTCTCGTTTATATTATTTGTTTTCCTCCAATTTATTATTTTCCATTTGTGTTTAAACTTGAAACTTTATAGTAAATTCGTATGTTTGATTTACACTTTTGTAAGACGTTGAGATTTTAGTTAATCAAGTATTTCTTTTGACTATTTAACATATTGAGTTGACATAACTTAATAATTATTAAAGTACGAAGTAGGATAACTATATTGGATATATAGACTTATCAGGGTGTGTTTGTGTTGTGTTTCGAAGATCTAAATGGCGACTGGAAGACGTGGAAACCTTAACTTGACGCCCGAAGAGCTAGCTGCCATGATTCAGGAGCATGTGAACGCAGCTTTAGCGGGTGTTCAGAACCAACCGGCAGGTAACCATTATTAAATTTTCGCGTGAAAATCTAATAGTGAGGCTAGTAAAAATTCCTTGCTGACTTCCTGTTCTCTGTCAGCAGGAGGGGGCTTTAACCCCTATAAGATGTTCATTGACGCAAAGCCTAGCAAATTCTCGGGGGCGGAAGGACCCATTGGATTGGTCCGCTGGATCGAAAAATCAGAATCCGTTTTTGAAATGTGCAACTGCCTAGAGGCAAACAAGGTCAATACGCAGCCTCAACACTGGAAGATGGGGCACTGACATGGTGGAATGCCCAAGTCCAAACACGTGGACTTTTAACTGCAAACGCAATGGCATGGACTGAGTTCAAGGCCCTGATTAAAGAAGAGTACTGTCCACGAGACAGAGTGCAACAGTTAGAGCAAGCTCTATGGAACCACAAAATGGTGGGATCGGAAATTGAGGCTTACACCGCAAAACACCATGACTTGGTATTTCTGTGTCCTGAATTGGCCAACACGGTGGAGAAAAGACTCGAGTTCTATCTCGGGGGTCTGGTTCCGGAAATTCAGGGTATGGTGATGTCTAGTAATCCTGTAACAGAACATCAAGCAATCCGATTGGCTCACAAACTCACCGATAAAGCGGTGGAACAGAAGAAACTGCCAGCACGGGGTACCACCGAAGTCGCTCCAGATAACAAAAGAAAATTTGAAGACTCCACTGTTCGACAGTCTTCGTCATCACATCCGCAACAAGGGAACCAGAAACGGTTCAATCATTACCACAGCCACCGGGGTCATCAAAATCATTCCAACAACAACAACAACAACTACAACAACAACAACCAGAATGCAGGCGGCTATGTAGGTCGAAAGCCGCAATGCAACCACTGCAATCTTCACCATAACGGCCCTTGTGCCGGAAATCGCTGCCAAAGATGTGGCAAGATGGGACATGCGGCAAAGGATTGTCGTGGGGAAATCGTGTCCCGACAAAATCAGAATCAGCCTCAGGGGCAGCAGCATGGTATAAACTGGGGATGCTATCAGTGTGGTAGCACTGCTCATTTCAGAAGAGACTGCCCACAGTTGCGCAACAACAACAATAATGGTGGAAACAACCACAACAATAATAACAACAACAATAATGGGAACGGTGGCACAGGAGGTGCCAAGGGTCGCGCATTTACATTGGGCCGCGGAGAGGCCAGAAACGACACGAACGTGGTCACCGTAAGTTTCCCCTTAATGAACATTTTGCTACTGTGCTTTTTGATACGGGTGCGGATAGGAGTTTTATATCTGAGTCTTTTAGGAAGAACCTAAATCTCACGTTTAAACCATTAGAGACCCCTTATGTGATAGAATTAGCCAATGGTAAATCGGTAGATGTGACCCAAATCGTATCCGGCTGTCAACTCAAACTCGCGGGCCACACTTTTACCATTGATCTGATGACAACTACCCTGGGTAGTTTTGACGTGGTAGTTGGAATGGACTGGCTATCCAACGTCCGGGCTGAAGTCCTCTGCTTTGAAAAATCTATCCGTATTCCACTCTCGAACGACGAAATCCTGACAGTACAAGGCGATAAGGCAAGCGCCGTCACCAACATTATCTCATTTATGCAAGCGCAGAAGTATCTTCGGAAAAAGAATTCCTTCGCTTTACTCGCACTAATTACCGAACAGCCTAAGGACGAGAAACGTATAGAAGACATCCCTGTCGTCCGTAATTTTTCCGACGTATTCCCAGAAGAACTACCTGGTCTTCCACCACATCGACAATTGGAGTTCGAAATCGAATTGGCAAGCAATGCAACTCCCATCGCCAAGGCTCCATACCGCCTAGCTCCAGCCGAGCTGCAGGAGCTGTCTACCCAACTTCAAGAGCTGTTAGAGAAAGGATTTATCCGACCAAGCGTTTCGCCATGGGGAGCTCCAGTCCTGTTTGTCAAGAAGAAGGACGGGACTTTCCGCATGTGCATCGACTATAGGGAACTCAACAAGGTTACAGTCAAGAACCGATACCCGTTACCTCGCATCGACGATCTATTCGACCAACTGCAAGGGTCAAGTTACTACTCTAAGATTGATTTACGGTCCGGTTATCATCAGCTACGCGTCAGGGAGGAGGATATCGCTAAGACAGCATTTCGCACTCGGTATGGCCATTACGAGTTTTTGGTCATGCCATTCGGTCTTACTAACGCACCTGTGGTATTCATGGACCTCATGAACCGCCTGTGTAAACCATACCTCGACAAATTTGTCATCGTGTTCATCGATGACATACTCATCTACTCCAAAAGTGAAGAAGAGCATGCTGAGCATCTACGATTACTGCTAGGATTACTTCAACAGGAAAAGCTATATGCCAAGCTCTCGAAGTGTGATTTCTGGATCCGGGAAGTTCAGTTTCTCGGGCACGTCGTGAATGAAAAGGGTATCCATGTAGACCCTGCCAAGATTGAAGCCATCAAAAACTGGGAAGCACCTAAGACACCGACGGAGATCCGCCAATTCTTAGGATTGGCTGGTTATTACAGACGCTTCATCGAGGGGTTTTCAAAGATTGCACAACCGCTCACTACCCTCACCCAGAAAGGTATCAAGTATACTTGGGATTACAAGCAAGAGGCAGCATTTCAATTGCTGAAGCAGAAACTTTGCAGTGCACCCATTCTGTCCTTGCCGGAAGGGACAGATGACTTCGTAGTGTATTGTGATGCTTCCATTCAGGGATTGGGATGCGTACTCATGCAACGCGATAAGGTCATCGCGTATGCGTCGCGACAGTTGAAGGTTCACGAGAAAAACTACACGACACATGACCTGGAATTGGGAGCAGTAGTGTTTGCACTTAAGATTTGGAGACACTACCTCTATGGAACGAAGTGCACAATCTTTACTGACCACAAAAGCCTCCAACACATCTTTGATCAGAAGAAGTTGAACATGCGACAGCGTCGCTGGGTCGAACTCTTGAACGATTATGAGTGTGCCATTCGGTATCACCCGGGTAAAGCTAACGTGGTAGCTGATGCCCTCAGTAGGAAAGAACACTTGAAACCTCGTCGTGTACGAGCACTACAACTCACTATTCATTCGGGGCTACCCGATCAAGTACGCGACGCCTAGTTAGAAGCAGTTAAGGAGGAAAACATCAAAGCCGAATCAGTGGGAAAAATGGAACGCGATTGGGAAGTAAAGCCCAATGGAGCCCGGTATTTCATGAATCGCATATGGGTACCTCTCTACGGAAACCTCAGAGAGCTAGTCATGGATGAAGCTCACAAATCTCGATACTCCGTTCATCCGGGTTCGGATAAGATGTATCAAGACCTTAAAGCTGCGTATTGGTGGCCCAACATGAAAGCCGATATAGCCACCTACGTGAGTAAATGTTTGACTTGTGCAAAAGTCAAGGTGGAGTATCAAAAGCCATCGGGGCTACTCCAACAACCTGAGATCCCAGTGTGGAAATGGGATCAGATCTCCATGGATTTTATCACTAAACTCCCGCGAACCTTGGGTGGTTGCGATACCATCTGGGTGATTGTGGATCGTTTAACTAAGTCCGCACACTTCCTAGCTATCAAAGAAACAGATAAGATGGAAAACTTGACTCGCATCTACATTAAGGAAGTAGTTTCTCGGCACGGAGTGCCAACGTCCATTATCTCAGATAGAGATGCTCGTTTCACGTCAAACTTCTGGCAGTCATTCCAGAAAGCGTTGGGAACACGCTTGGATATGAGCACAGCCTATCACCCTCAGACTGATGGTCAAAGTGAAAGGACCATACAGACCTTGGAAGACATGCTTAGGGCATGCGTAGTGGACTTCGGAAATAATTGGGAAATCCACCTACCTCTAGTAGAATTCTCATATAACAACAGCTATCATACGAGTATTTCGGCAGCACCGTTTGAGGCATTATACGGTCGTAAATGTAGATCACCGGTCTGCTGGGCAGAAGTCGGTGACAGTCAACTCACAGGCCCTGAGTTAATACTTGAGGCTACTGAAAAGATTGTACAAATCAGAAACCGCATGGCGGCGGCACGAGATCGACAGAAAAGCTACGCTGATCAACGACGCAAACCGCTCGAATTTCAAGTAGGCGATCGCGTCCTACTAAAGGTGTCACCCTGGAAGGGTGTAATCCGCTTTGGAAAACGGGGCAAACTTAACCCACGGTACGTAGGCCCGTTTGTAATCTTGAAACGAATCGGACCCGTAGCATACCAATTAGACCTTCCTGCCGAACTCAGTGGAGTTCACAACGTATTTCACGTGTCAAATCTGAAGAAGTGTCTATCAGATGAAACTTTAGTTATTCCATTGGATGAGATTCAAGTGGATGAACAACTACACTTCGTGGAAAAGCCTATTGAGATCATGGATCGTGAGATCAAGACTCGAAGGCACAGCAAGATTCCAATCGTTAAAGTTCGTTAGGACTCTAAGCGTGGACCGGAGTTCACGTGGGAAAGAGAGGACCAAATGAAAAGCAAATACCCACATCTCTTCGCAACTGAACAGCAAACTAACGATACCACTAACTAAATTTTCGGGACGAAAATTCTTTCAACATGGGGATGATGTGACAACCTGGAAATTTCTCATACTTTCGTGTACTATTGTTGACTAAATTCTTGTGCATGGCACTTGGAAATCTTTGTGTATGACACTTGGGAATTTCTTGTAACGTTGCGTACCATTATAAACGAACTAACTCTTTGTGCGTGGCACTCTAAACATGTACGTTACATGCTAAACCGCGTTTACTCAATTTTCGGGACGAAAATTCTTTCAACATGGGGATAATGTGATATCCCGGGTTTTTCGGATAACTTACACGTGATATTTGTCGAATAATATATATGCTAAGTATTAAACGTGCATGAATTAAATAATTGTTGTGTGTTGTGTGGATTTTTAGTTATATATATGTATGTATAATAAATATGCACACGAACCGAACCACGACACACACATAAACCGAACTCTTTGTGAAACTAGGAAACTTGAAACCCAAGTCTTCGGCTAAAAGAAAACAATGATCAAACCTAGACTTAAAACTCTAACTATTCGGCCAAGACCAAACCCAAACCAAACCACTCTAATCCTTGGCCGCGATATTAAGCCCAAGACCGCAAATCTATTGAGTTCAAACCACAAACCTAAACCGAGAACAAGCCCAAACATGTCTCGGCCATAAAATCAAAACCAAACCGAAACCTATAGCATGCAACTTTAGTTCTCGGCCACGTGATCAAGACCCAAACCAAACCACCCAAGCTCCCTTGCGGCCGCATACAAACCCAAACCGTAACCCTTCCCTTTTAACCCTCACCCTATTCCTTGCGCCTATATATATACTAACACTCATGCATGTTTCATACAAAACACAAAACCCTAGAGTTCCATTGCCGTCGGCAGACTTGCGATCGCAGAAAGTTGCTTCTTTTCTCGGTCGCAGCAAGCAGCAGCCGGAGCCTTTATCAACTCAGTCGCAAAACAGCCCTTTTACTTGTTCCTTGGATCGCCAGTTCAGCCCTTGCTCACTTCCTCGATCACAAACAGCCCACTATTCTTTCCAGTCGCGAACAACATCCTTTTCTCGGTCACGGATCTCTCGGTTGCAAGCAATCTCTGATCACCGGATTCCTTAGTTTAATCACGGTTCGTTTACCTTATCATATGATACAAGACCATATTCGGATACATGTGTGTGACTTTGTTGTGTTCGGATCGTATGATTGTATTGTCTCCGATAAATATGCATGCTTGAATGTCTAGTTGTTTCGGATATATATGCATGCTTGAATGATTTGTTGTCTCGGACATATGCTTGAATGATTAGTTGTTTCGGATATATGGTGTGTTGATGGTTGCTGTTCCCAGATTTCATGATGGTATAGTCGCGGATCATAAGTGCTGTAAATAATCGGCTGTTTTGGTGCTTGTTCGTATGCAGAATAGTTGTCGGAAATCACAAGTTACAAGTGTGTTTTGGTTATAATAACTAGAAGTAAGAACTAGGGTTTGCATGGATGAAATATTAGTATTAATCTAGGATTAAAAATCAGTTCTTGATCGCCTAGATTAATCGCATGAACGGGATTACACGAGTTTATAATAATAACATGCTGAAACAGGATGCTGAGTGAAAGTTACAGCCGATTTCATCTGGCTGTAACTTGGTCGTTAGTTGTCGAAAAACGGATTTTCTGATGTCTAGAACGTAGAGATTTGAATAAGGAATCTAATGGCGCCGGATTCATAATTTTCTGAAATCGTTTGATATTTTTAAAGGGCCAAACAAGTTCAGTAGCTAAAGCTGTTAAAATGCTGGAATTTTGTTGATTGTTTATCAGGTTAGATTTTAAGATTAGTAGGGATTTGAGCCATGATTTTTGTACATCAACTAGGTATAGAAATTTCCGGGCAACTCCAACTGGAATTTTGTTAATCGGACGATCATTGATTTTTAAATAAATTCTTCCGTGGACTGCAGTCAGAAAGCGGTAAATCTGACTGCAGCTTAATGAATTAATATTTATGGCTAATTGGTAAAGATTTAGGACTTGGAAAAATTATATAAATTTCTATGGTATAAATGTCACCTACTGTAAAAATATGGGAATTTTTGGAATGTTGGAACTATTTTATAAAAATCCTAGAAGACAGCTGAATAATTGAGTGTTAAGCAGAAAGTTGATAACTTGTGATTGTATGCATTAAAGTGTTGCATGGAATTGAAATATGTTCATGATAAGTTGTTTGATTACTATGATCACATGAGAATGCTTGCATGCATGTTTGAGTGTTAGATATGTTGTTGGTATGTATCACTTTGTGAGTCAATTGCGTGTGGAATTTGTATTGGTGTGATTACACACTGACGTGGAATTAATTGGTTTGTTAGGACGCAACTAGCGGTCCCATCTCTTATAACATCTTTGCTACACTAACCGAGCAAATAAAGGTGAGTTCACGGCCCCTAACTTTATCCGGTCTTTAAACAACAGGGGGAGAAACATGTATACACTCTCAAACTCAAACTCTTTACGTTATACGAATTTAACGTCACATAACTATACGGTAACTAAGTTAATGTTAATGTAATGTTATGGGCACTAAGCAGCTTTATCACTTAAGTCCTCGACAATCTCCTCGGATCGTTAGTATTTGGGTTAAATAGCGGGGGAATTATAAGTAGTACTACTGGGTCTGACGAGCCCCATCCGAGCTAGTCGCGCTAGCCGACCGGGTATGGTCAACGGGTGTATGATTGGCCTAACATCGCCATGGTCATGTGATAGGCCTGGCAAAACGGAGGCACAACTGTCAGCTTCGATCGCGAACACTTAGTGACATGACTTTAGGCTAGCTACCTATATACATTAATATTGAACTTAATTACGGATCAACTTAATATTCCGGGTTTGGAATATTGGAAACATCAACTTATTATCCCGGGTTGGGGATAATGGAAACAACAACTTAATATTCCGGGTTAGGAATATTGGAAGCAACAACTTATTATTATTCCGGGATTGGAATAATGGAACTGATACGTTATCCCGGGTTGGGGATAACGGAGAGAACAAACTATAACCGAACAAACGAATTTATGAAAACCTGTGAACTCACTCATCTTTAATGTTGACACTTGTTTCTTTACATGTTTCTCAGGACGCTAGGAGCTCTAGGTGCACGTACATGCATTGAACAAGACATCTTTATCGAGTCTCATTTATTAATATTGTTTTGGGATTTTTCATTTGTTTTGGCGTTTGTGTTGGCGCCCGCATCATTACTTATTTATGCTTCCGCTCAAACTTAAAACTAATGCTCTGCTAAATATTGGTAATTGATATAAAATCTAAAATGAACGATTTTGGAAAACGTATTATCAAACCATGTAGAGTCGTTCGACGTACTAGTGTTTCAGATTCTGGTTTGTTCACACGCCTCGCGGTAGAACTCCGCAAGTGGAAATTGAGGGTGTGACAACACAACTCCAATCAAAAGTAGGCTATTCGAAACTAAAAGTTATGTAACAACATAAACTTAAACATAGAAGAACACCGGTTTTCGACCATGCATCGTCACACTATTGCTACTTTCCTAAGGCCTTGATCGCTTGATTCAAACGATTATGAAGAAAAAGAATAATGAGAATCAGAAAGTAAACATGGAGATGCTTAAGAGGATCATAAAACAATTCCGATCAACACCATAAATGATCTCGATTCGAAAATTAAGGTTAGGGTTTCAAGTGGTTTGCAATTGAAGATGTTTGGAGGTCAATGGAGTGTTGATTTTGTTGAAAGTGGAGTTTGGGCGATGAAGTTTTTTTAGAGATTAGGATTATCGTGAGTTTGTGACTAGGTTTCAGAATTGTCTGTTTGAGAATGTGTAGTTTAAGGGCTAGTGATGAGAATAAGGTGAAAGTGTAGCGTGGATGGTGTTCTTCAAGGAACTATCTACGAAAAGGCGGTACGGGGGGGCATCTACCGGAAGACAAATCCAATGAGTTCTCGGTGATGATTTCGAAAGAAGATGTGGCGTTTAAATGGGTGAATGTGATGGAGGTTTTGAATGGGATTCCAATGAGTGAAGTGTGGAGAAAGAGGGATAAAGTGATTGAAATGATTCCCATAATTATTTAAAGAATCATTGGGTTTGAGGACAAAGAAAGATGCATTTGATATTGCCATTTAAGGTACATTTCAAAGGATTAAAGCTAGACTTGAAGGTCTTAGTGATCAGTAAGAGAATGTTGAGATTTTGTGTTAGGATATGAGTTTTCACTTATGTGCTTTGGGTGAATAATTGTGAATGAATGATAAAATAAAATGGAATTTCAGCAGAATTATATGAGCACACAAGAGTGAAAAATTATATCAAAATTGTTTTATATTGTTAATGAACATATTACAATTACAATAATGAACATACAAACTCCTCCTCAGCCTGATCACTCATATACTGTTCGTACAGAAAGGATGTCAAGTGATGAAATAGATCTATAACAGCTGAGATCTATTTATATTAAGTATAAAGAATCTGTTTACAATTAAGCTGACATCAACCTAATAGCGACATTTAACATTTCTCATATGATAGATCCATAAATATTAGAAACATCTGATGGAGTTTACAACTATTCTATTATAGTTAACATTTGGTCTATACTTATACCGTTACATTGAAAGGTATGTTCTGCAAACTGTTGTTAACATGTTCCAAACATCCGTTTAGGCCTAACAGATGTTTTGTCTTCTTCTTCAGTGTCTTGTCTTCAATAGGGCTTTGACCATTGAACAGATGTTCTTTCTTCTTCAACAAGCTTTCAAGTCTTCAAACACATCTTTGCTAACTTCAAACAGATGTTCTAATTAGTGTTCAATATTCACTATTTTTTTGGGGGGAATGTGCATCATTATCTGTTCATTTCTTGATCTAATTAGTATGTTTTGGCTTTCAGAGATATCATCTGCTCTTTTGTAGGTTCAATATTTTTTTTGTAAGTTAATATGATTATGTTCATTGGTTAACTGAAAAAATTAGAAGGATTTCACATTTGAATGTAAAAGGGTATTTTGATCATTTCAAAAAAGTTAACTGAGAAAATCTAACAAAGTTATTAATTTGTACTTAAAGGGTTATAAAATGAAAAATCAGTTATTTGAGGCGTTAAACATTTTATTTTGAACTCTAGTGGTTAAAGTCTCTAAAACACAGGGAATAAAAAAGGAATTTACTCGTTATCATTAAACTATCCATCCTGATCCGAAATATTAACAAAGTAGCCTTGGACTTTTCACAATTATCAATAAACACGGCACGTTATGTGTCATTTGGCCCAACATATTCGATCTGGTGTAACAAATTGTATCACCTTCGCGTAGCAGATTGGATCCCATTGGCACAATAGTATAACGTGGCACAACAATTTCTTTTCTTTGACACATTAAATTTTAGTCCACCACAAGACGCGGGTTTTTAACGCGTGGCGACATATTATAAGTCTACGTTATAAATTCATAAAAAAATGTGCTGTATGTTTTGTTAATTGTATGGGTGTAAATGGATATTACGGTGATTTTCCACTGCGATTGATGTGTGTATTTTATATATAGATTATTTACATAATAAAATTATATATATAATTTAATTAATATTTTGTTTACTTTAATAGCCCACCCCGATCGAAACATCAATAACTTTTCTCAAGTTGATAACCATCCAAACATCAAAACATGATGACTGGAACTCCCTTATAATCGTTTATTCGTTTATATTAATATTAACTAATATTAATAAGAACAAGAAAATTCTAGATTTCTAACCGATCTAGTAATAATTATGTTTGTATAACAAGTGTATTAAATAAGGACAATAGACATTTTCAAACATAGATATATCCGGCACTCATCCAAATATGGTAACAACCATTTATACATTTTTTTTTGAATGTCTAATGTTACTCTCTCAAACTCCTATATTTACAAATAAATCACTTATTGCTTGGGATTGAACCCAAGACCTCTCACTAAGAGGCAAGAGCCTCTACCAAGTGAACTAGCCCCACTTGGCAACCGTTACCAACAACATTATAACGTTGCCTGTTTATAACTTTCGATCACGTTGATCGGATTTACAAACAAAACAACAATCCGAAGTTGAAAAGAATAGGGAAAAAGGCGGTGTTGATCGGATGTAACTACACCGGAACAAAGGCAGAGTTCAAAGGATGTGTGAATGATGTCAAGAGAATGCATCGGTCCCTAATCGACCGTTATGGCTTCGCAGAAGGTGACATCAAGGTACTTGTCGACGCGGACGAGTCATATACCCAGCCCACGGGCCGTAACATCCGCCAAGCTCTTTCTGATCTTATTAGCTCGGCTGACTCAGGGGACATCCTTTTTGTTCATTATAGCGGCCATGGCACTCGACTTCCAGCCGAGACAGGTGAAGATGATGATACCGGTTATGATGAATGCATTGTGCCTTGTGATATGAATCTCATTACTGGTATGGTATCTATCTCTTTTGATCTATAGATTATAGTTATCTTAGATTGTATAATGATTTCTTTCCATGTTTTAGATTTAACAAATTAGATGAAAGGAAATATTGCACATTTAAACTCTCTGATAATCTTGTTTAATTTTATATATTTTTTTAAATATTAACATGAATAGCTATTTGATTAAATAATATTGACATAACAATATAGTATCCATAGTGGTGGTAAATATCATTCCAAACCTCAACCATTCCATATCCATTTTTTCCTCTAAAATCATGTGTATTGGGTATTGTGATTGAGTGTTAAGTGGCAAAGATAACGCCCATAATGCTACATACACCACCCCTGGGTGTGATCTTCAGAAAATTGGTGTTGGCATGATTGTGAAAACGCTAGTGAAGAAAATTGAGGGGTTTGACCTTGATAGGAGAGCCTCAATGCCACATAATCCCCTTAAGAGGTACATTATCATAATATCCCACTACACATGGTCGAACACTAAATCATTCCAAACCTTCACGTCGGTGGTTTAATCGACTTGGTGACCTAATACAGGGTGGTAGTGATCTGAAACCCAACCCTTTCTCGACGACTATGGCATATCGACTTGTGGTGGTGGTCTAATACATTGTAGGGCAAATTGAGCTTGGTGGTGTTGATCTGAAACCCAGCCCGTTTTGTCGATCAAGCATAGTTGTGGTGGTTAGCTGGCGACTTTCTAACACCGAAGGTTTCAGATGGCAGTGGCCGCCCGACTGACATGTTCTAAGGCGGGCAAAATAATCGGCCACTATCATGACCAGCTAAATGTTAACAACAAAAAATAAATTAAATTCATTATTAAACACTAAAAAAATTAAACACATGATTAAAAATAAATAATGATACATTGAAAAAATTAAATACCTTCTCGGTCTCGGTTTAACGCGACCGCCCTAGTTTGCGGTTGTGACGACGTTTCTTTCTCTTCCTCATCCTCCATGATTATCTGTGCTGCGTGCATAACGAAGTTCATAAAAAATAATTCGACCTCACCCGAAGATGACGAATACTACGATGAAGATGAAGAAGATATGCCTATATTTTTATAAAAATATATTGGTGTATAAAAATGAGAAGATTGGAAAGATTTGGGCTAAAAGTGATAGAATAACGGGTATATATTTATAAAGTGGGAAATATATATATATATATATATAATATATTGTAATGGCTACATTCTACAAATGGATAGAAATTTTGTCTTATTGTGCCCGTCCTCAACGTCTAGCCCTCACCTCTCAAGACAACGCCGACCCCCGAAAAATGGTGTTGGGTAATTACCAGAGAAGTGGTGTTGGAGTAACACCAAGTGGCCTTAGGAGAGAGAGATAGATTGAATCTTTTATTTATCTAAGGGTGGAAGGGCACCTTCGGTGACCCCTTCGGGAACCCGGTTTACCGATCGGCAAGGGTGCCGCAGCTACCATTGTCACGCGCGGGGAGTCCCCCTTCGGCGACTAGTCACCGAGCAAAAGGAATGCAGCCGTTGGAATTTTCGAACCTTTGCATGTAGTGTTGATCTCAACTCTCAAGCCAAAGGAGAAGATAAGAGCTAGCTTCTCTCAACTCCCGAGCCCATAAAAGCAGCTACTTTAAACCTCTCAAGAAACACAATTCTAGGGAGAAAGTAGAGAGAGATAAAAAAAAATGGAAGAAGATATGATGTTCTTAAAATGGTGGTTGAAAGTAGTGTTGATCTTGTTTATAGTGATGGTGTTTGGTGTGAATAATACCTCAACCATCGCTAGAGAGCTTTTGGAAAGGGGAGAAGAACAGAGAAGTGGGTGTTTGGGAGGATAAGGTTTTGGAAAGGGGACGAGGGTTTGGTACGTATAAAAATATGTTTCTAGAAAAAAATAATATTAAAAAAAATCAAACACCTCAAGTGTTTGAGCACCTGTAGTTATTGAGTGCAAAAGAAGAAGTGAAGTGGTAACTTGATATGGCATTAATTGGATAAAAAAAGTTTACCACTTTCCATTTGGGGAGTGCCCCTTCCACTCTAACAAATGTTTCTAGGTGAGTAAAAAATAAATTTAAGCTTGAAAAGATAAATTTACCTCTCTAGACACGTGGGGTAATTAACAAAGAAGTTAACGGGCGTTAGGTTTTAGAACAAAATATGTTAAATCTTGAAGCGTCAAGCATTAAAAGTGTTAAGTGGATAAACTTAATGTTTGGTCCAAACTTGAGGATGAAAACTAGAGTTTACTCTTGTTTTATTATATTTTCCTTTTATTGGTTTTTGCTAAATTAAGCAATGTAAATTGTTCCTTATGGAAAACTCATGTGGGTTGTTATTTTTCAGATGATGACTTTAGGGAGCTTGTGGACAAAGTGCCTCAAGGATGCAGAATAACCATCGTATCTGATTCATGCCATAGTGGTGGACTTATAGATCAAGCTAAGGAGCAAATTGGCGAGAGCTTCAACGACGATTCCGAAAACAAAGAAGACAATGCCGATCAACCAGGTTTTGTCGGCAACATCATCCAAAAGACCGGTGACGCATTGAAGTCTGCATTCCACCGTGACGACGGTGGCGATGAGGTCGAGGGCACCACAGTCGAAAATCGATCGTTGCCTCTGGAGACCCTCGTGGATATCCTAAAACAACAAACCGGCAATAACGATATAACTGTTGGCAATGTACGACCCACTTTATTTGATATGTTCGGGGAAGATTCTAGTCCGAAGGTGAGGAAGTTCATGAAGGTCCTTTTAGACAGCTTCAGAAGCATTGTCGGGGGAGTGGAACTGATAGTGCTGATGGTAGCGGTGGCGGTGATGGAAGCGGTGGAGATGGTGGTGGTGGTTTTATGGGGATGGTGAATGGTTTGGCTCAACAATTTTTAAAGCAAAAGTTGGAGAGCAACGCGGAGTATGGAGAACCGGCTATGGAAACAGAGGTTGGTAGCAAGCAAGATGCATATGCGGGATCAAAGCAAAAGAAGCTGCCGGAAAATGGAATTTTGATTAGCGGTTGTCAGACGGATCAGACGTCGGCTGATGCCACTAAGTCAGCTTGTGCACTCAGCCATACAATTCAAACAATTCTTGAGGAGTTGGATGGGAAGGTGATAAGTAATCGTGAGATTGTTGTCAAGGCTAGGAATATGTTGAATAGTCAAGGGTTTAAGCAACGACCAGGGCTTTATTGTGAGGATAAACATGCCGATGCCCCTTTCATTTGTTCTGCATAATATTGTTAACTTATAATCCAAGTTGTTTTTTTAAATTTAATTTGGTGTTTTTGTTGAGGTTATTTCTGACTTTTTTGGAGTTTTGATAAAGGAATTATGTTTACATAATTATGGTATGTTAGTTTATATAAGACAATTTTACTAGATTATCCTCTTAGGGAGCGAACAATCCGTCAAATATCTCTGTCAAAACATGTTGTTTGTAAAGAATTTGATGATAGGATAGGATATTGGTGGACTACCAACGTCAGGGCGGATATAGCTTGACCTTGTAACGTTTTGACGATAGTGTAAATTTTGAAAAAAATTGACGTTTTTTCAATTTCGTTATCCCTTTTTTTTTTTTTTTTAACGTTGCCCCTATAAGGCTTTTCTAGATCCGTCACTGACCAACATGGAGTATAAACGACAATATTTTCTTGCTATTCACAAGACCATACATGGATTTGTAGGAATAGGATGCCTGCTGATTGGTTTCTTTGAGGGGGTTTGAGCAGGTAACAACTCACATGGATCGTCCATAGGATTAAGGCCTTAATCTGATATGTAGAGCATAGTTGTTTCAATTTAATTATTTAGTCGAGTTTTATTATATTCAAGCATAATTACAAAGAAATAAATGATCAAATGTATCTAAAACAATTATATATTAAAATTAAAATGTATCTTCAAATTTGATGGTCTGGTCCGGTTTTATACGGTTGGTTTTCGATTAAAACCATAAACCAAACCTTAATTACATTTTTTGAAACCAAATGATTGAAAGTTAAAACAAAAAACCTACCTTGAACTAAACTGATGACTAAGTTTGGACGGTTTCACAGTTTTAAACAAAACTATGAACACCCTAATACATAATACCTCTAACTATAAAAAAATATCATTAAAATTAAAATATGTTACAAGATATAAAATGTGTTTATATTAAGAAATTATCTAGCTAAGTAGTGGGGTGGGGGGGGGGGGGGGGGTTGCGGTTGTCTTGGCTATCACAATCTGTTCTAAAACATATAACACTTTCAAAATGACTGGCGGAGCATCCTAAAACATACTTTCAGGTCTAACTATATTCTCCTTATTATTCGGATTTGTAGATCATTTACTGTGTCTTCCACGGTCCTTTTTATAAGATAAAGTGAAATGAAATGGAAAAAAAGTTGGAAATTATGTGTGTTCTTGAGTCTTTAAATGAAAGAAAGGAAGAGAAAAGAAAGGAAAATTGTTGTTTAATCTTCTTGCTTTAAATTGGAAAGAAAGGAAAGCGTTCTATCGTTGACTCTTTGAAATTTCCCAAATTACACTCAACCTATTATTAATAAATATTAATCTTGAAAGGTATAGTTGTTAAATTTTTATTTTATATTCTTTTCCTTACAACTTGTGAATATATAAAATCTTTAGTTTCCTTTTCTTTGTAACTCTATAAACAAAACTACATTATACATTTCTCTTCCGTCTCTTTCTTTTCTCTCCTTAATTTCTTTTCCTTCTTTTCTTTCATTTAATAAACTTGGGAATACAACGTTAACAAATGGTTGAATCTGTTGTAACTTTTTAATTTTATTAGGCTTTCACTATTGTAAGAAAAAAAGGTTCATATTTCCATTTTCAATTAAACTTTTTGTATCTTGATCTCTTTAATCACGATCATGTTGGAGAAGGATCTTGAAACCAAGTAGTTGTTAGGATCTAAGTTTAAATTGTACGCTTTAGATTAACAAATATGGATGTAAACATAGAGTATAAGTGGAAATGCGGAATTATATGAGCATACAAGAATATAAAGTTATATAACAACTGTTTTGCATTAGTAATCAAATGATGACAATTTACAGCAATGATTCTACAAACACCCCCTCAGCTTGATCACGAACAAAATTGTTTATACAAAATGTTGGACCTACACAAGAAGAGATGATATTCAAAATCTAAAACATGACCTTCTGATCAAGAATTAAACAGTTGATGAAGCATTCTCCTCCCAAAGATCAGAACATCCGTTGAAGACATTTAAAGATCTATTTGAAGCGTTGGAACCACTGTTGAAGAAGAAGAAACCATCGAGGCCAAAGCTCTGTTGAAGCAAAACACAGATCAAGAAGACTTAACATCTGTTGAGGTCAAACAGATGTTTGATACAAGCCAATAGTAGATTGAAGAATAGAGGTTATTCAATGTAACAGTATTTAGCTTAGAACAGATGTTTAATGTAATAGATCAGATGTTGGATTCCTGTAGATATTTGCTAATTCTATGGAATCTTTTCCGTTAAGAATGTTAGATGTCACTATCAGGGTGACGCCAGCTGATTGCAAATAGAGCTTTCGTACTTGTATACATAGATCTCATGTGTTTGAGATCTATTTCATCACACACATTCCTTTTGTGTTGTATCTGAGTTTGTTATACTTGTAAGTTTAAACAATGAAGAACAAACAATTTGTAAATTGTAATGCAAGTAAGATAAACAAATAAGCAAGAAGTAATATCAAAAGTATCTTTAATTGAATTCCAAATGATTTTAGTTACTGTATAATGATTTTACAAAATCCCCCTCAGACTGATCACTAACTTTGCCGTTTACACAAAAGGAATGTATCTGAGTTGGTTCTCCTTCATCCACATGTGGGGTTTTACCGCATCGCGTGCGACTGACCAGGATCTAGCTACTAGTCATGTTGAACCAATCATTTAAGTTATAAAAGCATCACTATCAACATGACTAGTGATAAAGTTTAAATGTCCAAAACACAGTTTATGTTGCAACGGAAAATAAAGTAACACCCATTGAAACTTAAAACCAGAAGTTTAATAAATGATCGAAACATAAAGCGTTAACGAACCACACACTCCAGCTAATTGCAACGCCCACACATAGCTGTACCTAACGTCCTGCAAAGCATGCAATAGCGCGTCAACATAAAGTTGGCGAATTCACAGTTTTCAGTGTTGTTACAAAAATAAGTTTGTTTAAATACTCTAGATTTATAAGACATGTCATGGGTAACTAACCCATCGTTAAGCTACTAAACTGTGTACTACCGAAAACTTAACTATTGAAGTTGTTGTGCCCCATGTCAATGTGTATCATCATTAACAAGGTGTCAATGTCAATAGTTCACGCTCGTCTCCCAAAACGGTATGAGGTTTGTCAAATCTAATAGCGCTATCAACTATACCCCGTTTGCCAAACTCGGCAACTAATCAGTATAATGCATGGGGACTTTCAGATAGAGTTTGTTTAGTTTGCTAAAGACATGAAATATAAATTACAGTGTTTGTTTAGTAGTGTTTCAATCAAGGAATACTTGGCGGTCCCAATCCAGGGATAATGTGGTTCCTAATACTAGGAATGCACACTTTAGTAAATGTGTGAAGTCACCTTAGATTGGCTCGGCATATTAGGTTATGTGAGCTAGTATGGTCAACCACGTCCTATTATGGTTACCAAGAATATTAGGAGTTGTTTATGTAATTAACGCAAGTCCTACACGTATCTAGCACATAACATGCATACAAGTTGTCGCAAATATATTTTCGAGTAGTTTTCAAGCATATGTTCATAATGTACACTACGATATGCCATTCATCAGTTATACAATCTTTATGCATGTGCGAACACTAAAAGTAGCAAATTCTTCACTTTGTAACTTATAATCATACATAGCTAAATTCACTGAAAATAGGCTGTTTTGGGAAGCACGTTTAACATACTTACGAGGTTGCAAAAATTATGTTATTGTTACGTCGTGTGCCTCTCGAAAGGTTCGGCCTTGTGTTAAATTTTTAGAGTCTAACTCCTTAACAAAAATTTATAAAAAACATTTACTAAGCAACAATCAGATTCGTCACTATCTGATTGTAGCTTACTGAAAAATTCGTTTAAAAATCCTCGATTATCCGATTGATGTAATTCTAGTTGGAGTTCGAGCAGACACATATGGCTATCTACAGTATAAATTTCATGATCTAACTCTAAATATTCACCGAGTTATGACTTAAAAAAGAACACAAAAAATCTGTAGAAAAATACAGCTTTAATTGCTGAAACGAAATAATTTATTTAAAATATCAAACGACGTCCAAAAATTATGATTCCAGCGCCACTAGAAGCTTCGAAATACCACGTTTTAGACTCAAGAAAATCCAGTTTTTGATATATTATGACCCAGTTACAGCCAATTAAAGTCGGTTGTAACTGTTGGACAGCTTACTGTTTCGTTACTCGATCCCGCAAAAGATTATCTAGCGTACCAGCGACACGTAATCATTAATCACAGCAGGTTGTATGTCATTTATATCAGATTTAACACGTTCGAACATCAAAACCATCAAGCATCTCAAAACCTAATCAAGATATATCTATATATACATGCATAAACTATTTCTAAGCATAACACTTGATTTTTGTGAACCCTAGCACCATAAGTTATCATCATAACATCGACCATCATCACGGATTAGAAAACACAGGATGGTTAACCTGATTTTGCAACCGATAAACATGTATAAACATCTAGAACTATAACGAATAACAAGATGTTACCTAGCGGATTTGTGGGTGTCACCGTCCGGAAATCGAGAGGAGAGCGAGAGAGAGGTGAAGTAGCGTGAGGGAGAGTAGCATGAGAGAGATGGAGGTAGAATCGAGATTTTGTGATCTAGGGTTTTTAGAATTTGAATGTTGCATGCAATTATAAATCACGAACATGCACATATGTGCGGTTATGGAGTTTTAGGGGGTTAGGCCGATAATGGAAGGGCGTAGGCTGGGTTCTTGGGCCGCAAGCAATTAAGGGGTGTGAGTGTGGGTTGGGCTTGTGAGTGTTTGGGCTACAGGTGTAAAGGGATAAGGGAGGGTGGCGTGGTTTGGGCTGCACCCAAGTAGATAGGTGGCGGTTCGGGTTTGCTTCCTATGAGCCGAAGATAAGTAAGATTGGGCTACTTGAGCCGTAAAGGAAAAAAGAACATGGGCCGCCACTAGGCCGCAAGAGAATGGGTTTGGGTCGAGTCACAAGAATAAGGGTTACGGTTCCAAGTTATATGTTTCGAGTACAAAGGAGACATCTATATATATATTCAATAAATAAAACTTAACATATAACATATAAAGTGAAGTGTAACGGAATGAAAAACGTAACGACACATAATTTAAAATCACGAAACTAGACAATGCTAACCTCGAACATACGGGTTGTCACATCATCCCCAAGTGGAATGAAATTTCATCCCGAAATTTAGCATGTAGTCACTAAAGACGCTAGTGCGGTTGAGTGTTTTCACGGGGTGTCACATCATCCCTAAGTTGATTTGGAATTTCATCCCGAAATTCAGTAGTAGTTTCAGTACTGGATGAATTATTGTTGAACAACTGAGGATACTTGCGCATCATTTGATCTTCCCATTCCCAGGTGAACTCTAGGACACGTTTTGAGTTCCAACGAACTCGAACAATAGGAATCTTACCGCGTTTGAGTGTTTTGATCGCTAGATCCATGATTTCAACTAGTTCCTCGATGAAACGAAGTTGATCATCAATCTTGAGCTCTTTGAATGGAACTACAAGTGTCTCATCAGATAGGCACTTCTTTAGATTGGATACATGAAAGACATTGTGCACACCACTGAGTTCATTCAGTCTAAAGCCACTGTGCCAATTCTCTTCATAATTTCAAATGGTCTGTCATAATGCAGACTAAGTTTGCCCTGCATACCGAAACGAATAACACCCTTACAAGGTGAGACTTTTAACAACATTCTGTCACCAATTTGGAATACCAACGGTTTCCTATGCTTATCAGCGTAGCTTTTCTGATGGTCACGAGCTGCCGCCATTCGGTTTCTGATTTGAATGATCTTTTCAGAAGTTTCGAGCACGAGTTAAGGGCCGGTGATTTGACTATATCCAACTTCGGCCCAACAAGAGATGATCGACATTTCCGTCTGTACAATTCTTTGAACGGAGCAACTTGAATACTGGTGTGGTAACTATTATTATTAGAGAATTCCACCAAAGGTAAGTGTCTTTCCCAACCATTACCAAAATAAATGACACATGCCCGCAACATGTTTTCTAGGGTCTGAATAGTGCGCTTAGTTTGACCATCGGTTTGTGGGTGATAGGCTATGCTCATGTCTAGATGTGAGCCGAATAATTTGTCCATAGCTTGCCACAGATCAGATGCTAAACATGGGTCACGGTCGAAGATGATGGAGATCGACACTCCGTGCCTAGAGACTACTTCCTTCAAGTATACACTTGCAAGCTTTGTAAACTTTTTGATTTCTTTGATGGCGTGGAAATGAGCTGACTTGGTTAGACGATCCACGATCACCCAAATGCTGTCGTTCCTGTTCTGAGTTCTAGGTAGTCAGGTAATAAAGTTCATGGAAATTTTCTCCCATTTCCACATTGGTAGTTCTGGTTGTTGCAGTAACCCAGATGACTTTTGGTATCCAATCCTAACCCTAGCACATGTCAAGCACTTGCTTACGTAGGTGGCTAATTGCTTTCATATTCGGCCACCAGTATAGGGTCTTTAGGTCATGTTACATCTTATCAGAGACAGGGTGAACAATAGCGAGATTTTTGAGCTTCATCCATAACGAGATCCCTCAAATCCCCGTTTAGTGGAACCGATATTCACTTCATGAAATAGTGAATATTATCCGATTTGGTTTCAAGTTAATTTTCCATGTCCCGCATGGACTCAGCTTGAAGGTTTTCCCTCCTTCAATGCTTCGGTTTGTGAAGCCGGTATCTGATCAGGAAGGTTAGAATGAATGGTAAGTTGCAAAGCTCGAAATTGCTTGGGTTGGGTTTCTTTCCCACTTAGGGCGTCAGCTACCACAATAGCCTTATGCGGATGATACTTGATCGAACAGTCATAGTCATTCAGGAGTTCAACCCAACGACGTTGCCGTATGTTGAGCTCCTGTTGGTCGAGAATATGCTGAAAACTCTTGCGGTCGTTGTAGATCGTACATTTAGTACCATACAAGTAGTGTTTTGAGGTAAAAACTACGGCTCCCAATCCCAAGTCATGGGTAGTGTAGTTCTTTGCGTGAACCTTAAGTTGACGAGATGCGTAGGCAATTACTTTCTCGCGTTGCATCAGAACGCAACCGAAACCTTGGATAGATGCGTCACAGTACACGACAAAATCATCGGTACGTTTTAGTCGGGATAAGATAGGTGCACTGCATAGTTTCTGTTTTAACAATTGAAAAGCAGACTCCTATGTATCACCTCACCTGTAAGTGGTACCCTTCTGCGTTAGAGTAGTGAGAGGTTGGGCAATCTTGGAGAATCCCTCGATAAATCTATGATAATAACCCGCTAGACCAAGGAATTAGCGGATTTCAGTTGGAGTTTTAGGCGCAAGCCAATTCTTGATAGATTCGATTTTGGCTGGGTCGGTATGTATTCAGGCTTCGTTGACTACATGCCTAAGGAAATGCACTTCCTGAATCTAGAAGTCACATTTTGATAGTTTTGCATACAGCTGCTCGTTCCTCAGAAGCTTCAAGATAAGGCGTAAATGCTTTGCGTACTCCTCCTTAGTTTTAGAGTAGATTAGAATATCGCCCATAAAGACGATGACGAACTTGACGAGGTAGGGTTTGCACACACGGTTCATATGATCCATGAATCCCGCAGGTGCTTTTGTTAACCGAAATGACATAACAAAGAACTCGTAATGGCTGTATCGAGTCCTGAAAGCTATTTTAGATATGTCAACTGACGATATCTCGATTCTCAGATTGATTTGGAATAGAAATAGATCCTTGCAGTTGGTTGAACAAGTCATCAATTCGGGAAGTGCGTAAGGTTCTTAACTGTCACCTCGTTCAGCTCCAGTCAGGCATCATGCCCCTTTATCTCAGAATGGTAGTATCTTAACGCATTCATGCAGAGGGAAAGGAAAGTTTTGGTAGGTTTAAATCATGATATGTCGGTTGCAGTTGGTTGTAGTAGATGATTAGCTTTTGGTAAACGAGGAAGTAAACATGAAACAAAGAGGTTGATTTTACATAAGTATGGTGCTTTCACACGGAAGGGGGTGTTGACCTCGGTAAACCTCATGGAAGTAGAAAATTTACCTTGTGCTACTGTCTTGATGAACATAAGTATAGCTTATTGCTCCTCGAGTAACGTTCGTAGAAAGTGATTTTATCAAGTGAGGATTCACGCAGAATAGGGTTAGACATGAACTATAGTTTTGCATTAAAGCACAAAAGGATAAGACGTGAAAACACACCAAAGTGTAGCCGCAATCAATGTGTTTAACTTGGTGCATTACATAAATGTTTTAGAACCATAAGTAAAGATTTATCCGATGTCGAGGATGTAGTTGGTTGTACACCGGTGGTATAAAATAGAAATAAAGAACGTTATTCGCCGATAGAAGTGTTACGTCGATGGTGTTGGCATAACAAGAAATAACAAGAGAAGAATGGTTGTCGCACAAGTTTGTAGTGTCAAGGTTTAACTGAAACGTCCATCAAAGTTGTCAAGCTTGCCCGTGTGCAAAAACACCACCAAAAAAGTCAATGATGAAACACAAGTCCCAGCACCATTAAATCTCCAAACACACCACAAAAAAAGCAATGATTAAACACAAGTCACAGCACCATTAAATCTTTAAATACACCACCAAAAAATAATATAGAAACTAACACGTGTCAAATAATAACAAATCCACATAGCACCAAAAAACAAATCTCCATAGAACCAAAAAATAGACAAGAAATAAATATAAATTTTTAATATTTTTGCAAAATTCCAGAATTTTTAGCAATATTTCCCAATATAAATTCCAATTACACACAAATATACATGCTCACGACAAAAGTTAGCTAGTATTAAACAACCAGTTCAAGTATATCGAAATACAAAAGTATTAAACACAAACTAGTGCTTACAAGATCAAAAAACATCTTTTTTAATAAATCCCGACATTAAATCTACCACTAAATCCTCAATTTGAGATTCTTCAAAATATCCTTCTTCAATCCTTTGATATCCCGTACTTTCAGGTTAACGTCGTTAAGCCTTTTCTTTTAAATTACAATTTATAAACGCACTAGTTTTAACATACGAATAAACACACAAAGTTAAATTGATTAACTTTGCAAATATAGGGGCTTGCGAGCCATTACACAAAGTTATGTTGGTAACTTTCTACCCAAGTTTGTAGCTTGGAAACTTGAGGGAGTAGTTATCCAATTGTTGAAAATTGGTTTTAAAAAATTATAATAAACATAAACCCAACCCTAGGGTGCCCCAAACCCTTCTACGTCGACCTCTCCCTCTCTCTCTAGAAAACTCAAGAAGAAGCAAGGAAGAACTCATCTTTTTCGGGTACTTGATCTTCATCTCTATCGCTTTAGGTAATCTCTCAAACACACACTCATAACTTGTTATCCATGGCTGAGTTTCACTGATTTCTTCTATTCTTGATGCATGATAACATGGATTTTATGTTTTAGGGTTTGATATGATTATGTATTTTAATGTGTTGATGATGATACTTGTTAGTTAATAACGTTATGATTACGTGTGCATATTAGGGTTTTGATTATGTATGATCTTGATAATGAAACTTGACGTCAAATTCGTGTGTGTGATGTTATTAGGCTTTTGATTGCTGAAAATAGTGATTTTGGTGTCATAAACATGTTTTTGATGAAAGCTGAAAGAAAACAGATTATGTCTAGATTTTACAGCCGAATTGTATCGGTTGTAACAAAGTCCAAACTTATCAAAAACACGTAATTTCTGAAGCTATGATGTGCCTCCAGGAAATATCACACCTCGACCCGTAGCGGAAAAGGTGATCGGGGCATGATTGGGTTATCATCAAAGCTCATGACATTTATTTTAACGTTTCATATTCATTCATACACTTTAATGGAAAATTACAATCAATATTACACCATGTCCTAAATATCAATCTAGGCTTCATTGTTTTCTTCTAAGGCATTTCCTATGTTTTCCTTGCTTCATCCTGTTCACCTGTATCATGTGTAAAAAGGGCTTTTGGATCAACAAAAAGTTGGTGAGTGAATCCTATGGAAAACATTTGAACAAGTTTATTTAATTGATTATAAAATAAAGTGCACAACCACACATGAGTAAAAATAGATGTAAACTTATTCACCAATCAATTTAATATTAAACAATACACACATGAACAATAATGGATCGTTTAGAGGCACGCGTTGCTCAACTCGTCTCTCACGAGGAACTGATGGGCCTAATGAATGAATTGCATAAACTTGACAATATGAAATACATAACTACAAACAATATAAACTCAATAATACACACACGAATAATAATGGATTTGTTTTGAGGCACGTGTTGCTCAACTCGTCTCACACGAGGAACTGATGGGCCTAATGAATGAATTACATATAAATAGACAAAATGAAATACATAACTACAAGCAATCTATACAATCTAAGTTTAGATCACAATATGGTATGGCACAAGTTTAAATAAACGAGTTAATTTTATGACACATGACACACCCCAAAACGTGTAATTAAAAAGGGGAGTTGTAAGATTCACTCACATTGGGTGCGTTCGGTTGATAATGTTGAATGCACGCGAAGTTGGTTTTAACCACGAGTGAAATTAACCTAGATAATAACATAATGGTTTGGTAAATAATGGGATTTTATTAATCAATTTTAGTAGGATTGTTGGGTGTATTTTTGTGAGTTTAAGGCTATTTTCTAACCTTAAAAATGTTATTTTTAAGTATTTTTAATTGATTTTTAAATAAAATAAATAAATAAAAATAATAAAAAAATGTTGACTTTTTGACCGTTGACCTTTGACCGTTGACTTTGACTGTTGACCGGTTCGCATGTGTAATTGTGTGCGCTGGGTGAGGCTCGAACCCGAGACCTCCCGTACGCGTGCACGCAGCTCTACCAACTGAGCTACGTGTCTAACCCGAAATATTTCTGTTTTTAATTAAATTTATATACTAATTAGATTTAACAGAAAATCATTCATTTTTTAAAAAGGATTTTACTGAATCGGACCGGTGTTCTCCACAGGTCTCGAACCCGGGACCTGTGGGTTGAGTTAACACACAGTCCACCGCTGGACTGTGTGTCTAACTTGTTAAATAAACTGATTTTTATTATACTTATATACTAACTACCTTATTTCGTTTCTGCCTTAAATAAAAAGTTTGATAATTTTCCGGACCGATGCGGTAGTCCGGACTCGAACTCGTGACCTGTGTTTTAAACGCGCACACAGTCCACCACTGGACTGTGTGTCTATCTTGGTTATTATTCCGGTTTTTATTATACTTAACAACTATATGAAATGAATCCGGTTCAGTAATAAAAAGGAACATTTTTATTAAAGCGAGGGAGCGTGGGACATGATTCGAACTCGAGACGTAAGCGTTTTTAATGTGCACACTGTCCACCACTGGACTGTGTGTCTAACCCGAGTTATTTCTTGATTTAAATTAAACTTATATACTACCGAAACTTCGTCTTCTTCGTTGATCTTAACCAGAAACGATGACTGACTGATTCAACGATTTTAATCATGTTCTTTAGTGTGTTTCAGTTAATTACAGGTGAGATAAATAAAAGAATGAAAAATTAAGTGTTAGATATACCGAAACTGGACTCCTCTGTTTCTTCGGCGAAACTCCGGTGACAGCAGAAACTTCCGGCGACGTGTGTCTTGCGGAAGAGAGTCTTCAGAGAGCTTGAGATGGATGTGAGTGGCTTTGGTATAAGTTCTGGGTGTTCAGTAAGGCTCAGAAGTGAAGGGCTCGGTTTTCCGGCGAGGTGCAGAACTTTTCCGGCGAGTGGAATTACGTCGGGTAAAGGTGCGGTTTTGAGCGAAAAAGCTTGCAGAGGTTCGAGGAGGTATTTATAAGGCAGGTCATCGATGAATTTGGTCCGATTTCCGACTTGATTCGTCGGTTAGAAACTTTCCGGCGGTTATAACTTGTGTCGCGGACTCAGGCGTCGGTTATAACCGATGTCATAGTAAATGTTTACGTTAAGAACAAAAGAAACCGTCCAATCTCGCGAGATCGCCGGGATTTCCGACGACTGCAATTGGGCGCGTCGTTATTTGAATTCGAGGTTCATGTTATGAATTAAATGTTTCCATTAATGAACAAGAAACATAAGTGGCGCAGTGGTTGGATAGTTAAGTGTTAAGTTATTGTTGACCCGGCTGACTGACCCGGGTTCGAAACCCGGCAGTACCATTTTATTTTTATTTCATTATTTTTAACAGTTTTTCAAAAACAAATTATATATCTCCATATACTTATTGATTATGTATCGTTTAAAATTATTTTGGGCATTAAATAAGCAACAAAATTTTTAATTGATTGTTCGGTTAATAAACGGAGCGGGTTTGGTAAATCCGTTTTTGTTGACGGATGTTACAGTATCCCCTGCTTTTTAGAAATTTCATCCCGAAATTTAAGTAGTGATATATTTGACTAAAAATGATGGTGTTTAGTTTGACAGTTACATACTTAGAAAAAGTGGAAGAGTTTAAGTTTTTGTTTGAGGCGGTAACGTTCCTTGTAAGGGTTAAGTACCCTGTTACAGGAATCGCTTTTTGTTGCCTTCGGTGAAAATATTGATAAGCGGAGTTGATTCGCTAAATATGATATCATGCGCAAGAGTTTTGATATGTTTGGAAGGATATGGTTATATCCTAAAGCAAAACTTCTAATACTACAACCTACATGGAACTTCTCATAACCATCTAACAATACCTCTGATCCTTTGACAAGAATACTTATATATAGGAAATACCAGCGGCGTATCCACCATATTCTTGTCAAATTTTCATTGGTTTTATCAGTAAGTTATGATTGGTTCTATGACTATAGAACATAAATAAACACAACAACTAATGTACCAAGAAATTACTAAATCCTACATAGAACTTCTCATAACCGTCTGACAATGCCTCTGGTCCTTTGACAAGAATACTTATATATAGGAAGTACCAGCGGCGTATCCATCATATTCTTGTCAAATTTTCATTGGTTTTATCAGTGTGTTATGATTGGTTCTATGACTATAGAACATAAATAAACACAACAACTAATGTACCAAGAAATTACTAAATCCTACATAGAATTTCTCATAACCGTCTGACAATGCCTCTGGTCCTTTGACAAGAATACTTATATATAGGAAGTACCAGCGGCGTATCCACCATATTCTTGTCAAATTGTCATTGGTTTTATCATTAAGTTATGATTGGTCCTATGATGTAACTTTAGAACATAAATAACACAACAACCAATATTTGAATCCACATTCTGATAGCATATATGTTTGAATGGTGACAGTTTCTCTCTCGTTTGTTATGATGGAGAGGTTAGTTTATGTAGAAATAGAACACAATCCAATTTCTTTAAATGGCGAGATGATATGAATGTAACACAAATTTCAACCAAGACAATACTAAATCCTACATGGAACTTCTCATAACCGCCTGATAATGCCTCTGATCCTTTGGCAAGAATACTTATATCTAGGAAGTACCAGCGGCGTATCCACCATATTCTTGTCAATGGAATGACTAGAGTTTCATCTGATAGACGCTTCTTCAGATTTGACACGTGAAATACGTTGTGAACTCCACTGAGTTCGATATGAAGGTCTAATTGATAAGCTACGGGTCCGATACGTTTCAAGATTACAAACGGGCCTACGTACCGTGGGTTAAGTTTGCCCCGTTTTCCAAAGCGGATTACACCCTTCCAGGGTGACACCTTTAGTAGGACGCGATCGCCTACTTGAAATTTGAGCGGTTTGCGTCGTTGATCAGCGTAGCTTTTCTGTCGATCTCGTGCCGCCGCCATACGGCTTCTGATTTGTACAATCTTTTCAGTGGCCTCAAGTATTAACTCAGGGCCTGTGAGTTGACTGTCACCGACTTCTGCCCAGCAGACCGATGATCTACATTTACGACCGTATAATGCCTCAAATGGTGCTGCCGAAATACTCGTATGATAGCTGTTGTTATATGAGGATTCTACTAGAGGCAGGTGGATTTCCCAACTATTTCCGAAGTCTACCACGCATGCCCTAAGCATGTCTTCCAAGGTTTGTATGGTCCTTTCACTTTGACCGTCAGTCTGAGGGTGATAGGTTGTACTCATATCTAAGCGTGTTCCCAACGCTTTTTGGAGTGACTGCCAGAAGTTAGACGTGAAGCGAGCATCTCTGTCTGAGATGATGGACGTTGGCACTCCGTGCCGAGAAACTACTTCCTTAATGTAGATGCGAGTCAACTTCTCCATCTTATCTGTTTCTTTAATAGCTAGGAAGTGTGCGGACTTAGTTAAACGATCCACAATCACCCAGATGGTATCGCAACCACCCAAGGTTCGTGGGAGTTTAGTGATGAAATCCATTGAGATCTGATCTCATTTCCACACTGGGATCTCAGGTTGTTGGAGTAGCCCCGATGGCTTTTGATACTCTACCTTGACTTTTGCACAAGTCAAACATTTACTCACGTAGGTGGCTATATCGGCTTTCATGTTGGGCCACCAATACGCAGCTTTAAGGTCTTAATACATCTTATCCGAACCCGGATGGACAGAGTATCGGGATTTGTGAGCTTCATCCATGACTAGCTCTCTGAGGTTTCCGTAGAGAGGTACTCATATGCGATTCATGAAATACCAGGCTCCATTGGGTTTTACTTCCCAATCGCGTTCCATTTTTCCCACCGATTCGGCTTTGATGTTTTCCTCCTTAACTGCTTCTAACTGGGCGTCGCGTATTTGTTCGGGTAGCCCCGAATGAATAGTGAGTTGTAATGCTCGTACACGACGTGGTTTCAAGTGTTCCTTCCTACTAAAGGCATCAGCTACCACGTTAGCTTTACCCGGGTGCTACCGAATGGCACACTCATAATCGTTCAAGAGTTCGACCCAGCGCCGCTGTTGCATGTTCAACTCCTTCTGATCAAAGATGTGCTGGAGGCTCTTGTGGTCCGTAAAGATTGTGCACTTCGTTCCATAGAGGTAGTGTCTCCAAATCTTAAGTGCAAACACCACTGCTCCCAATTCCAGGTCATGCGTCGTGTAGTTTTTCTCGTGAACCTTCAGTTGTCGTGACGCATACGCGATGACCTTATCGCGTTGCATGAGTACGCATCCCAATCCCTGAATGGAAGCATCACAATATACTACAAAGTCGTCTGTCCCTTCCGGCAAGGACAGAATGGGTACACTGCAAAGTTTCTGTTTCAGCAATTGAAATGCTGCTTCTTGCTTGTCACCCCAGGCATACTTGATGCCTTTCTGGGTGAGGGTAGTAAGCGGTTGTGCAATCTTTGAGAATCCCTCGATGAAACGTCTGTAGTAACCAGCCAATCCCAAAAATTGGCGGATCTCCGTCGGTGTCTTGGGTGCTTCCCAGTTTTTGATGGCTTCAATCTTGGCAGGGTCTATGTGGATACCCTTTTCATTCACGACGTGCCCGAGAAACTGAACTTCCCGAATCCAGAAATCACACTTCGAAAGCTTGGCATATAGCTTTTCCTGTTGGAGTAATCCCAACAGTAATCGTAGATGTTCAGCATGTTCTTCTTCACTTTTGGAGTAGATGAGTATGTCATCGATGAACACAATGACAAACTTGTCAAGGTATGGTTTACACACGCGGTTCATGAGGTCCATGAACACCGCAGGTGCGTTAGTGAGACCGAAGGGCATGACCAAGAACTCATAATGGCCATACCGAGTGCGAAATGCCGTCTTAGCGATATCCTCCTCCCTGACGCGTAGCTGATGGTAACCAGACCGTAAATCAATCTTAGAGTAGTAACTTGACCCTTGGAGTTGGTCGAAGAGATCGTCGATGCGAGGTAACGGGTATCGGTTCTTGACTGTAACCTTGTTGAGTTCCCTGTAGTCGATGCACATGCGGAAAGTCCTGTCCTTCTTCTTGACAAACAGGACTGGAGCTCCCCATGGCGAAACGCTTGGTCGGATAAATCCTTTTTCTAATAGCTCCTGAAGTTGGGTAAGTAGCTCCTGCAGCTCGGCTGGAGCTAGGCGGTATGGAGCCTTGGCGATAGGAGTTGCATTGTTTGCCAATTTGATTTCAAACTCCAATTGTCGATGGGGTGGAAGACCAGGTAGTTCTTCTGGGAATACATCGGAAAATCACGGACGACAGGGATGTCTTCTATGCGTTTCTCGTCCTTAGGCTGTTCAGTAATCAGTGCGAGTAAAGCGAATGAGTTCTTCCTCCGAAGATACTTCTGCGCTTGTATGTATGAGATGATGTTGGTGACGGCGCTTGCCTTATCGCCTTGTACCGTCAGGATTTCGTCGTTCGAGAGCGGAATACGGATAGATTTTTCAAAGCAGAGAACTTCAGCCCGGACGTCGGATAGCCAGTCCATTCCGACTACCACGTCAAAACTACCCAGGGTAGTTGTCATCAGATCAATGGTAAAAGTGTGGCCCGCGAGTTTGAGTTGACAGCCGGATACTATTTGGGTCACATCTACAGATTTACCATCGGCTAATTCTATAACATATGAGGTCTCTAAGGGTTTAAGCGTGAGATTTAGGTTATTCCTAAAAGACTCAGATATAAAGCTCCTATCCGCACCCGTATCAAAAAGCACAGAAGCAAAATGTTCATTAAGGGGAAACTTACCGGTGACTACGTTCGTGTCGTTTCTGGCCTCTCCGCGGCCCAATGTAAATGCGCGACCTTTGGCACCTCCTGTGCCACCGTTCCCATTATTGTTTTTGTTATTATTGTTGTTGTGGTTATTGTGGTTGTGGTTGTTTCCACCATTATTGTTGTTGTTACGCAACTGTGGGCAGTCTCTTCTGAAATGAGCAGTGCTACCACACTGATAGCATCCCCGGTTTATACCCTGCTGCTGACCCTGGGGCTGATTTTGATTTTGTCGGGACATGATTTCCCCACGACAATCCTTTGCCGCATGTCCCACCTTGCCACATCTTTGGCAGCGATTTCCGGCACAAGGGCCGTTATGGTGGAGATTACAGCGGTTGCACTGCGGCTTTCGACCTGCATAGCCGCTTGCGTTCGGGTTGTTGTTGTTGTTGTTGGCGGGTTGATTTTGGTGACCCCGATGGCTGTTGTAATGATTGAACCGTTTCTGGTTCCCTTGCTGCCGATGAGATGACGAAGACTGTCGAATAGTTGAGTCTTCAAACTTTCTTTTGTTATCCGGGGCAACTTCAGTTGTACCCCGTGCTAGCAGCTTCTTCTGTTCCACCGCCTTATCGGTGAGTTTGTGCGCCAATCGGATTGCTTGATGTTCAGTTACAGGGTTACTAGCCATTACCATACCCTGAATCTCCGGAACCAGACCCCCAAGATAGAACTCGAGCCTTTTCTCCACAGTGTTGGCCAAATCGGGACACAGAAATACCAAGTCATGATGTTTTGCGGTGTAAGCTTCAATTTCAGATCCCACCATCTTGTGGTTCCATAAGGCTTGCTCTAACTGTTGCACTCTGTCTCGCGGACAGTACTCCTCTTTGATTAGGGCCTTGAACTCGGCCTAGGCCATTGCATTGGCAGCAATAAGTCCACGTGTTTGGACCTGTGCATTCCATCATGTCAGTGCCCCATCTTCCAGTGTTGAGGCTGCGTACTTGACCTTGTTAGCCTCTAGACAGTTGCATATTTCAAATACGGATTCAGATTTTTCGATCCAGCGGACCAGTCCAATGGGTCCTTCCGCCCCCGAGAATTTGCTTGGTTTCGCGTCGAGGAACATCTTGTAGGGGTTAAGACCCCTCCTGCTGCTGGTGGGTTTTGAACACCTGCCAGAGCAGCATTCACGTGTTCTTGGATTATTGCGGCTAATTCTTAAGGCGTTATGTTGAGATTTCCGCGACGTCCAGTTGTCATTTTAGATCTAAGTAGAAAATAAATAGACTGAAGGAAGGTAAATAAAATAAGCGAGACGTGTCAGTCGTCTACGTCTCCATCCCCCAAGTCACTGTCGTTACCGTCATCCTGCGCGGCATTTCCAGCTTCTACAGCTGGGTAATCCTCCGGATCCTCCTCTGGATCCTCTTCCGGATCCTCCTTTACCGGCACTGGAGGGGCCGGTGCTGGTGCAAGTGCTTGATTTTGCAGTTCCTGAATGTTCCAACTATTTTCCAGGACTCTGTCCTCAAGCCAGTCGGCTCTTATCTGCTCAGCACGCAGATCTCTGGCTATGGTGTTACGAGCTATCTTACTCGTATGATGCTCTTCCTCGAGCGAGTCGGTTTTACCAGTCAGTTGGCGGATCATCCATCCTTGTGCTAGGATGGTTTCCTGCATTCTTTCTATCTGTGCTTGTTGTTTATGTAATATGATTCTAAGTAGGTCAATTCCTACTTCTACAGGGTTAACCGGCTCAATCGGCACAGCAATGGTTGGGCGTAACGACGACTCCTCCCCCAGAGCGAGCCTTTTCCTCGCAGCTGAGCGCGTTTCCACGCCATAAGATGGTAAGGGTTCCACCATAGGTGCCTTTCCTGGCGCCCTTGGTTGCGTAAGTTTGTCGGATGATGATGAGGATGAGGATGATGACATTGCCTTTAGGTTGTGTAGTTAGTTACGAGTTGCATTCATTTCAATTATGCAGTCATATTTCACATAACATAGTTGTGGTACATAACATAACAAGATATAACAGTTCGGTGCCAAACTAAGTCTAATGTCGTGAATTCAGCTATAGTTTAGGTCTACTTCTAATGCAAACCTGGTTCTCTATAGCTAGTGGCTCTGATACCAATCTGTCACACCCTCAATTTCCACTTGCGGAGTTTTACCGCGAGGCGTGTGAACAAACCAGGATCTGAAACACTAGTACGTCGAACGACTCTATATGATTTGATAATACGTTTTCCAAAATCATTTGTTGTAGATTTTATATTGTCTAAATTAATTACCAATATTTAGCAGAGCATTAGTTTTTCAAGTTGAGCGGAAGCATAAAATAAATAGTGAAGCGGGCGCCAACACAAACGCCAAAACAAATGAAAAACCCCAAAACAATATCGATAAATAAGACTCGATAAAAGATGTCTTGTTCAATGCATGTGCGTGCACCTAGAGCTCCTAGCGTCCTGAGAAACATGTAAAGAAACAAGTGTCAACATTAAAGATGAGTGAGTTCACAGGTTTTCATAAATTCGTTTGTTCGGTTATAGTTTGTTTTCTCCCGTTATCCCTAACCCGGGATAACGAATTGGTTCCATTATTCCAACCCGGAATAATAAGTTGTTGCTTCCAATATTCCAAACCCGGAATATTAAGTTGTTGCTTCCAATGTTCCAAACCCGGAATATTAAGTTGTTGTTTCCATTATTCCAAACCCGGAATAATAAGTTGTTGTTTCCATTATCCCCAACCCGGGATAATACAGTTGATTCGTAATTAAGTTCAATGTTAACATATATAGGTAGCTAGCCTAAAGTTATGTCACGTAAGAGTTCGCGATCGAAGCTGACTGTTGTGCCTCCGTTTTGCCAGGCCTATCACATGACCATGGCGAGGTTAGGCCGAATTATTCACCCGTTGACCATACCCGGTCGGCTAGCGCGACTAGCTCGGATGGGGCTTGTCGGGCCCAGTAGTACTACTTATAACTCCCCCGCTATTAAACCCAATACTAACGATCCGAGGATTGACGAGGACTTAAGTGATAAAGCTGCTTAGTGACCATAACATTACATTAACATTAACTTAGTTACCGAATAGTTATGTGACGTTAAATTCATATAACGTAAAGAGATTGAGTTTGAGAGTGTATACATGTTTCTCCCCCTGTTGTTTAAAAACCGGATAAAGTTAGGGGCCGTGAACTCACCTTTATTTGCTCGGTTAGTGTAGCAAAGATGTTATAAGAGATGGGACCGCTAGTTGCGTCCTAACAAACCAATTAATTCCAAGTCAGTGTGTGAACACACCAATACAAATTCTACACGTAATTTACTCACAAAGTGATACACACAAACAACATATCTAACACTCAAACATGCATGCAAGTATCCTCATGTGATCATAGTAATCAAACAACTTATCATGAACATAATCCAATCCACACAACACTTTGGTGCACACAATCACAAGTTATCAAATTTCAGCTTAACACTCATAATTCAGCTGTTTTCTAGGATTTTTATAAAATAGTTCTAACATTCCAAAAATTCCAATATTTTTACAGTAGGTGACATTTATACTATAGAAATTTATCTAAATTTTCCAAGTCCTAAATCTTTACCAATTAACCATAAATATTAATATACTAGGCTGCAGTCAGATTTATCACTTTCTGACTGCAGTCCACGGAAGAATTTATTTAAAAATCACCGATTGTCCAATTAACAAAATTCCAGTTGGAGTTGCCCGGAAATTTCCATACCTAGTTGTTGTACAAAATTCATGACACAACTCCCTACTGATTTTAAAATCCAACTCGATAAACGACTAATAAATTTCAGGATTTTCCCAGCTTTTGTTACTGAACTTATTTGGCCCTTTAAAAATATCAAACGACTTCAGAAAATTATGAATCCAGCGCCATTAGATTCGTTATTCAAATCTCTACGTTCCAGACATCAGAAAATCCGTTTTTCGACAACTAATGACCGAGTTACAGCCAGATGAAGTCGGCTGTAACTATTACTCAGCAATCTGTTTCAGCATATTATTTTCATAGGTTCGCATAAACCGTTCCTATTATTAACCTAGGCGATCATGAACCGGTTTCCTAATCCTAGATCAATACCTATAACAAATCCATGCAAAACCCTAGTTCATAACTCTAGTTTTTATAAACAAAACATACTTGCAAACTTATGATTTCCGAAAACAATCATGCATATAAACACGATAAATCAGCCGATTACATTCAACACATATATAATCCGAAACAAACTAATCACTTCATTCAAGCACATAAATCTGAACATGATCTTGTAATCAAAAGATAAACCCTAACCTTTACTATCAAGCTTAATGAACCGTGAGTAGACGAGGAACCGATGATCAAGGATAGTTGCGACCGAGAGGATGGAAAAGGCTGATCTCGCGACCGAGGAATGAGGCTAAGCTGTTTGTGATCGAGATGGAGTGTATCAAGACTGAACTGGCGATCGAGGGAACAAGTAAAGGGCTGTTTGCGGTTGAATGGACTGAACGAGGGCTGATCAAATCGGGATGAAGGCTGCTCGCGATCGGAAGGTGCGAGAGTAAGGCTGCCGACGGCAGTTTTTCTTGTTAGGGTTTTATATTGTGAAGGGACATGCATGTGTGTTAGTATATATAAGAGATCGGTGACAACATGGTTACGGTTTTGGGTTTGAACTTGTGGCCGAGAACTTGGGTTTTAGGTTTCCTAGTTTCACAAAGAGTTCGGTTTGTGTTTGTGTCGCGGTTCGGTTCGTGTGCATATTTATTATATATACATATATTTTATAACTAAAACAATCACACAAACACATCACGTATTCATTAACTCATACACGTTTAATACTTAGCATATACTTTATTCGACAAGTGTCGCGTTTAAGTTATCCGAAAAACCCGGGATGTCACATTATCCCCATGTTGAAAGAATTTTCGTCCCGAAAATTGAGTAAACGCGGTTTAGCTTGTAGCGTACATGTTTAGAGTGTCACGCACAAAGAGTTAGTTCGTTTACAAGAAGTTCCCAAGTGCCATACACAAAGATTTCCAAGTGCCATGCACCAGAATTTAGTCAACAATAGTACACGAAAGTATGAGAAGTTTCCAGGTTGTCACATCATCCCCATGTTTGAAAGAATTTTCGTCCCGAAAATTTAGTTACTGGTATCGTTAGTTTGCTGCTCAGTTGCGAAGAGGTGCGGGTATTTGCTTTTCATTTGGTCCTCTCTTTCCCACGTGAACTCCGGTCCACGCTTAGAGTCCCAACGAACCTTAACGGTCGGAATTTTGCTGTGCCTTCGAGTCTTGATCTCACGATCCATGATCTCGATAGGCTGTTCCACAAAGTGCAGTTGTTCATCCACTTGGATCTCATCCAATGGAATGACTAGAGTTTCATCTGATAGACGCTTCTTCAGATTTGACACGTGAAATACGTTGTGAACTCCACTGAGTTCGATATGAAGGTCTAATTGATAAGCTACGGGTCCGATACGTTTCAAGATTACAAACGGGCCTACGTACCGTGGGTTAAGTTTGCCCCGTTTTCCAAAGCGGATTACACCCTTCCAGGGTGACACCTTTAGTAGGACGCGATCGCCTACTTGAAATTTGAGCGGTTTGCGTCGTTGATCAGCGTAGCTTTTCTGTCGATCTCGTGCCGCCGCCATACGGCTTCTGATTTGTACAATCTTTTCAGTGGCCTCAAGTATTAACTCAGGGCCTGTGAGTTGACTGTCACCGACTTCTGCCCAGCAGACCGATGATCTACATTTACGACCGTATAATGCCTCAAATGGTGCTGCCGAAATACTCGTATGATAGCTGTTGTTATATGAGGATTCTACTAGAGGCAGGTGGATTTCCCAACTATTTCCGAAGTCTACCACGCATGCCCTAAGCATGTCTTCCAAGGTTTGTATGGTCCTTTCACTTTGACCGTCAGTCTGAGGGTGATAGGTTGTACTCATATCTAAGCGTGTTCCCAACGCTTTTTGGAGTGACTGCCAGAAGTTAGACGTGAAGCGAGCATCTCTGTCTGAGATGATGGACGTTGGCACTCCGTGCCGAGAAACTACTTCCTTAATGTAGATGCGAGTCAACTTCTCCATCTTATCTGTTTCTTTAATAGCTAGGAAGTGTGCGGACTTAGTTAAACGATCCACAATCACCCAGATGGTATCGCAACCACCCAAGGTTCGTGGGAGTTTAGTGATGAAATCCATTGAGATCTGATCTCATTTCCACACTGGGATCTCAGGTTGTTGGAGTAGCCCCGATGGCTTTTGATACTCTACCTTGACTTTTGCACAAGTCAAACATTTACTCACGTAGGTGGCTATATCGGCTTTCATGTTGGGCCACCAATACGCAGCTTTAAGGTCTTAATACATCTTATCCGAACCCGGATGGACAGAGTATCGGGATTTGTGAGCTTCATCCATGACTAGCTCTCTGAGGTTTCCGTAGAGAGGTACTCATATGCGATTCATGAAATACCGGGCTCCATTGGGTTTTACTTCCCAATCGCGTTCCATTTTCCCACCGATTCGGCTTTGATGTTTTCCTCCTTAACTGCTTCTAACTGGGCGTCGCGTATTTGTTCGGGTAGCCCCGAATGAATAGTGAGTTGTAATGCTCGTACACGACGTGGTTTCAAGTGTTCCTTCCTACTAAAGGCATCAGCTACCACGTTAGCTTTACCCGGGTGCTACCGAATGGCACACTCATAATCGTTCAAGAGTTCGACCCAGCGCCGCTGTTGCATGTTCAACTCCTTCTGATCAAAGATGTGCTGGAGGCTCTTGTGGTCCGTAAAGATTGTGCACTTCGTTCCATAGAGGTAGTGTCTCCAAATCTTAAGTGCAAACACCACTGCTCCCAATTCCAGGTCATGCGTCGTGTAGTTTTTCTCGTGAACCTTCAGTTGTCGTGACGCATACGCGATGACCTTATCGCGTTGCATGAGTACGCATCCCAATCCCTGAATGGAAGCATCACAATATACTACAAAGTCGTCTGTCCCTTCCGGCAAGGACAGAATGGGTACACTGCAAAGTTTCTGTTTCAGCAATTGAAATGCTGCTTCTTGCTTGTCACCCCAGGCATACTTGATGCCTTTCTGGGTGAGGGTAGTAAGCGGTTGTGCAATCTTTGAGAATCCCTCGATGAAACGTCTGTAGTAACCAGCCAATCCCAAAAATTGGCGGATCTCCGTCGGTGTCTTGGGTGCTTCCCAGTTTTTGATGGCTTCAATCTTGGCAGGGTCTATGTGGATACCCTTTTCATTCACGACGTGCCCGAGAAACTGAACTTCCCGAATCCAGAAATCACACTTCGAAAGCTTGGCATATAGCTTTTCCTGTTGGAGTAATCCCAACAGTAATCGTAGATGTTCAGCATGTTCTTCTTCACTTTTGGAGTAGATGAGTATGTCATCGATGAACACAATGACAAACTTGTCAAGGTATGGTTTACACACGCGGTTCATGAGGTCCATGAACACCGCAGGTGCGTTAGTGAGACCGAAGGGCATGACCAAGAACTCATAATGGCCATACCGAGTGCGAAATGCCGTCTTAGCGATATCCTCCTCCCTGACGCGTACTGATGGTAACCAGACCGTAAATCAATCTTAGAGTAGTAACTTGACCCTTGGAGTTGGTCGAAGAGATCGTCGATGCGAGGTAACGGGTATCGGTTCTTGACTGTAACCTTGTTGAGTTCCCTGTAGTCGATGCACATGCGGAAAGTCCTGTCCTTCTTCTTGACAAACAGGACTGGAGCTCCCCATGGCGAAACGCTTGGTCGGATAAATCATTTTTCTAATAGCTCCTGAAGTTGGGTAAGTAGCTCCTGCAGCTCGGCTGGAGCTAGGCGGTATGGAGCCTTGGCGATAGGAGTTGCATTGTTTGCCAATTTGATTTCAAACTCCAATTGTCGATGGGGTGGAAGACCAGGTAGTTCTTCTGGGAATACATCGGAAAATCACGGACGACAGGGATGTCTTCTATGCGTTTCTCGTCCTTAGGCTGTTCAGTAATCAGTGCGAGTAAAGCGAAGGAGTTCTTCCTCCGAAGATACTTCTGCGCTTGTATGTATGAGATGATGTTGGTGACGGCGCTTGCCTTATCGCCTTGTACCGTCAGGATTTCGTCGTTCGAGAGCGGAATACGGATAGATTTTTCAAAGCAGAGAACTTCAGCCCGGACGTCGGATAGCCAGTCCATTCCGACTACCACGTCAAAACTACCCAGGGTAGTTGTCATCAGATCAATGGTAAAAGTGTGGCCCGCGAGTTTGAGTTGACAGCCGGATACTATTTGGGTCACATCTACAGATTTACCATCGGCTAATTCTATAACATATGAGGTCTCTAAGGGTTTAAGCGTGAGATTTAGGTTATTCCTAAAAGACTCAGATATAAAGCTCCTATCCGCACCCGTATCAAAAAGCACAGAAGCAAAATGTTCATTAAGGGGAAACTTACCGGTGACTACGTTCGTGTCGTTTCTGGCCTCTCCGCGGCCCAATGTAAATGCGCGACCTTTGGCACCTCCTGTGCCACCGTTCCCATTATTGTTTTTGTTATTATTGTTGTTGTGGTTATTGTGGTTGTGGTTGTTTCCACCATTATTGTTGTTGTTACGCAACTGTGGGCAGTCTCTTCTGAAATGAGCAGTGCTACCACACTGATAGCATCCCCGGTTTATACCCTGCTGCTGACCCTGGGGCTGATTTTGATTTTGTCGGGACATGATTTCCCCACGACAATCCTTTGCCGCATGTCCCACCTTGCCACATCTTTGGCAGCGATTTCCGGCACAAGGGCCGTTATGGTGGAGATTACAGCGGTTGCACTGCGGCTTTCGACCTGCATAGCCGCTTGCGTTCGGGTTGTTGTTGTTGTTGTTGGCGGGTTGATTTTGGTGACCCCGATGGCTGTTGTAATGATTGAACCGTTTCTGGTTCCCTTGCTGCCGATGAGATGACGAAGACTGTCGAATAGTTGAGTCTTCAAACTTTCTTTTGTTATCCGGGGCAACTTCAGTTGTACCCCGTGCTAGCAGCTTCTTCTGTTCCACCGCCTTATCGGTGAGTTTGTGCGCCAATCGGATTGCTTGATGTTCAGTTACAGGGTTACTAGCCATTACCATACCCTGAATCTCCGGAACCAGACCCCCAAGATAGAACTCGAGCCTTTTCTCCACAGTGTTGGCCAAATCGGGACACAGAAATACCAAGTCATGATGTTTTGCGGTGTAAGCTTCAATTTCAGATCCCACCATCTTGTGGTTCCATAAGGCTTGCTCTAACTGTTGCACTCTGTCTCGCGGACAGTACTCCTCTTTGATTAGGGCCTTGAACTCGGCCTAGGCCATTGCATTGGCAGCAATAAGTCCACGTGTTTGGACCTGTGCATTCCATCATGTCAGTGCCCCATCTTCCAGTGTTGAGGCTGCGTACTTGACCTTGTTAGCCTCTAGACAGTTGCATATTTCAAATACGGATTCAGATTTTTCGATCCAGCGGACCAGTCCAATGGGTCCTTCCGCCCCCGAGAATTTGCTTGGTTTCGCGTCGAGGAACATCTTGTAGGGGTTAAGACCCCTCCTGCTGCTGGTGGGTTTTGAACACCTGCCAGAGCAGCATTCACGTGTTCTTGGATTATTGCGGCTAATTCTTAAGGCGTTATGTTGAGATTTCCGCGACGTCCAGTTGTCATTTTAGATCTAAGTAGAAAATAAATAGACTGAAGGAAGGTAAATAAAATAAGCGAGACGTGTCAGTCGTCTACGTCTCCATCCCCCAAGTCACTGTCGTTACCGTCATCCTGCGCGGCATTTCCAGCTTCTACAGCTGGGTAATCCTCCGGATCCTCCTCTGGATCCTCTTCCGGATCCTCCTTTACCGGCACTGGAGGGGCCGGTGCTGGTGCAAGTGCTTGATTTTGCAGTTCCTGAATGTTCCAACTATTTTCCAGGACTCTGTCCTCAAGCCAGTCGGCTCTTATCTGCTCAGCACGCAGATCTCTGGCTATGGTGTTACGAGCTATCTTACTCGTATGATGCTCTTCCTCGAGCGAGTCGGTTTTACCAGTCAGTTGGCGGATCATCCATCCTTGTGCTAGGATGGTTTCCTGCATTCTTTCTATCTGTGCTTGTTGTTTATGTAATATGATTCTAAGTAGGTCAATTCCTACTTCTACAGGGTTAACCGGCTCAATCGGCACAGCAATGGTTGGGCGTAACGACGACTCCTCCCCCAGAGCGAGCCTTTTCCTCGCAGCTGAGCGCGTTTCCACGCCATAAGATGGTAAGGGTTCCACCATAGGTGCCTTTCCTGGCGCCCTTGGTTGCGTAAGTTTGTCGGATGATGATGAGGATGAGGATGATGACATTGCCTTTAGGTTGTGTAGTTAGTTACGAGTTGCATTCATTTCAATTATGCAGTCATATTTCACATAACATAGTTGTGGTACATAACATAACAAGATATAACAGTTCGGTGCCAAACTAAGTCTAATGTCGCGAATTCAGCTATAGTTTAGGTCTACTTCTAATGCAAACCTGGTTCTCTATAGCTAGTGGCTCTGATACCAATCTGTCACACCCTCAATTTCCACTTGCAGAGTTTTACCGCGAGGCGTGTGAACAAACCAGGATCTGAAACACTAGTACGTCGAACGACTCTATATGATTTGATAATACGTTTTCCAAAATCATTTGTTGTAGATTTTATATTGTCTAAATTAATTACCAATATTTAGCAGAGCATTAGTTTTTCAAGTTGAGCGGAAGCATAAAATAAATAGTGAAGCGGGCGCCAACACAAACGCCAAAACAAATGAAAAACCCCAAAACAATATCGATAAATAAGACTCGATAAAAGATGTCTTGTTCAATGCATGTGCGTGCACCTAGAGCTCCTAGCGTCCTGAGAAACATGTAAAGAAACAAGTGTCAACATTAAAGATGAGTGAGTTCACAGGTTTTCATAAATTCGTTTGTTCGGTTATAGTTTGTTTTCTCCCGTTATCCCTAACCCGGGATAACGAATTGGTTCCATTATTCCAACCCGGAATAATAAGTTGTTGCTTCCAATATTCCAAACCCGGAATATTAAGTTGTTGCTTCCAATGTTCCAAACCCGGAATATTAAGTTGTTGTTTCCATTATTCCAAACCCGGAATAATAAGTTGTTGTTTCCATTATCCCCAACCCGGGATAATACAGTTGATTCGTAATTAAGTTCAATGTTAACATATATAGGTAGCTAGCCTAAAGTTATGTCACGTAAGAGTTCGCGATCGAAGCTGACTGTTGTGCCTCCGTTTTGCCAGGCCTATCACATGACCATGGCGAGGTTAGGCCGAATTATTCACCCGTTGACCATACCCGGTCGGCTAGCGCGACTAGCTCGGATGGGGCTTGTCGGGCCCAGTAGTACTACTTATAACTCCCCCGCTATTAAACCCAATACTAACGATCCGAGGGATTGACGAGGACTTAAGTGATAAAGCTGCTTAGTGACCATAACATTACATTAACATTAACTTAGTTACCGAATAGTTATGTGACGTTAAATTCATATAACGTAAAGAGATTGAGTTTGAGAGTGTATACATGTTTCTCCCCCTGTTGTTTAAAAACCGGATAAAGTTAGGGGCCGTGAACTCACCTTTATTTTCTCGGTTAGTGTAGCAAAGATGTTATAAGAGATGGGACCGCTAGTTGCGTCCTAACAAACCAATTAATTCCAAGTCAGTGTGTGAACACACCAATACAAATTCTACACGTAATTTACTCACAAAGTGATACACACAAACAACATATCTAACACTCAAACATGCATGCAAGTATCCTCATGTGATCATAGTAATCAAACAACTTATCATGAACATAATCCAATCCACACAACACTTTGGTGCACACAATCACAAGTTATCAAATTTCAGCTTAACACTCATAATTCAGCTGTTTTCTAGGATTTTTATAAAATAGTTCTAACATTCCAAAAATTCCAATATTTTTACAGTAGGTGACATTTATACTATAGAAATTTATCTAAATTTTCCAAGTCCTAAATCTTTACCAATTAACCATAAATATTAATATACTAGGCTGCAGTCAGATTTATCACTTTCTGACTGCAGTCCACGGAAGAATTTATTTAAAAATCACCGATTGTCCAATTAACAAAATTCCAGTTGGAGTTGCCCGGAAATTTCCATACCTAGTTGTTGTACAAAATTCATGACACAACTCCCTACTGATTTTAAAATCCAACTCGATAAACGACTAATAAATTTCAGGATTTTCCCAGCTTTTGTTACTGAACTTATTTGGCCCTTTAAAAATATCAAACGACTTCAGAAAATTATGAATCCAGCGCCATTAGATTCGTTATTCAAATCTCTACGTTCCAGACATCAGAAAATCCTTTTTTCGACAACTAATGACCGAGTTACAGCCAGATGAAGTCGGCTGTAACTATTACTCAGCAATCTGTTTCAGCATATTATTTTCATAGGTTCGCATAAACCGTTCCTATTATTAACCTAGGCGATCATGAACCGGTTTCCTAATCCTAGATCAATACCTATAACAAATCCATGCAAAACCCTAGTTCATAACTCTAGTTTTTATAAACAAAACATACTTGCAAACTTATGATTTCCGAAAACAATCATGCATATAAACACGATAAATCAGCCGATTACATTCAACACATATATAATCCGAAACAAACTAATCACTTCATTCAAGCACATAAATCTGAACATGATCTTGTAATCAAAAGATAAACCCTAACCTTTACTATCAAGCTTAATGAACCGTGAGTAGACGAGGAACCGATGATCAAGGATAGTTGCGACCGAGAGGATGGAAAAGGCTGATCTCGCGACCGAGGAATGAGGCTAAGCTGTTTGTGATCGAGATGGAGTGTATCAAGACTGAACTGGCGATCGAGGGAACAAGTAAAGGGCTGTTTGCGGTTGAATGGACTGAACGAGGGCTGATCAAATCGGGATGAAGGCTGCTCGCGATCGGAAGGTGCGAGAGTAAGGCTGCCGACGGCAGTTTTTCTTGTTAGGGTTTTATATTGTGAAGGGACATGCATGTGTGTTAGTATATATAAGAGATCGGTGACAACATGGTTACGGTTTTGGGTTTGAACTTGTGGACGAGAACTTGGGTTTTAGGTTTCCTAGTTTCACAAAGAGTTCGGTTTGTGTTTGTGTCGCGGTTCGGTTCGTGTGCATATTTATTATATATACATATATTTTATAACTAAAACAATCACACAAAACACATCATGTATTCATTAACTCATACACGTTTAATACTTAGCATATACTTTATTCGACAAGTGTCGCGTTTAAGTTATCCGAAAAACCCGGGATGTCACATTATCCCCATGTTGAAAGAATTTTCGTCCCGAAAATTGAGTAAACGCGGTTTAGCTTGTAGCGTACATGTTTAGAGTGTCACGCACAAAGAGTTAGTTCGTTTACAAGAAGTTCCCAAGTGCCATACACAAAGATTTCCAAGTGCCATGCACCAGAATTTAGTCAACAATAGTACACGAAAGTATGAGAAGTTTCCAGGTTGTCACATCATCCCCATGTTTGAAAGAATTTTCGTCCCGAAAATTTAGTTACTGGTATCGTTAGTTTGCTGCTCAGTTGCGAAGAGGTGCGGGTATTTGCTTTTCATTTGGTCCTCTCTTTCCCACGTGAACTCCGGTCCACGCTTAGAGTCCCAACGAACCTTAACGGTCGGAATTTTGCTGTGCCTTCGAGTCTTGATCTCACGATCCATGATCTCGATAGGCTGTTCCACAAAGTGCAGTTGTTCATCCACTTGGATCTCATCCAATGGAATGACTAGAGTTTCATCTGATAGACGCTTCTTCAGATTTGACACGTGAAATACGTTGTGAACTCCACTGAGTTCGATATGAAGGTCTAATTGATAAGCTACGGGTCCGATACGTTTCAAGATTACAAACGGGCCTACGTACCGTGGGTTAAGTTTGCCCCGTTTTCCAAAGCGGATTACACCCTTCCAGGGTGACACCTTTAGTAGGACGCGATCGCCTACTTGAAATTTGAGCGGTTTGCGTCGTTGATCAGCGTAGCTTTTCTGTCGATCTCGTGCCGCCGCCATACGGCTTCTGATTTGTACAATCTTTTCAGTGGCCTCAAGCATTAACTCAGGGCCTGTGAGTTGACTGTCACCGACTTCTGCCCAGCAGACCGATGATCTACATTTACGACCGTATAATGCCTCAAATGGTGCTGCCGAAATACTCGTATGATAGCTGTTGTTATATGAGGATTCTACTAGAGGCAGGTGGATTTCCCAACTATTTCCGAAGTCTACCACGCATGCCCTAAGCATGTCTTCCAAGGTTTGTATGGTCCTTTCACTTTGACCGTCAGTCTGAGGGTGATAGGTTGTACTCATATCTAAGCGTGTTCCCAACGCTTTTTGGAGTGACTGCCAGAAGTTAGACGTGAAGCGAGCATCTCTGTCTGAGATGATGGACGTTGGCACTCCGTGCCGAGAAACTACTTCCTTAATGTAGATGCGAGTCAACTTCTCCATCTTATCTGTTTCTTTAATAGCTAGGAAGTGTGCGGACTTAGTTAAACGATCCACAATCACCCAGATGGTATCGCAACCACCCAAGGTTCGTGGGAGTTTAGTGATGAAATCCATTGAGATCTGATCTCATTTCCACACTGGGATCTCAGGTTGTTGGAGTAGCCCCGATGGCTTTTGATACTCTACCTTGACTTTTGCACAAGTCAAACATTTACTCACGTAGGTGGCTATATCGGCTTTCATGTTGGGCCACCAATACGCAGCTTTAAGGTCTTAATACATCTTATCCGAACCCGGATGGACAGAGTATCGGGATTTGTGAGCTTCATCCATGACTAGCTCTCTGAGGTTTCCGTAGAGAGGTACTCATATGCGATTCATGAAATACCGGGCTCCATTGGGTTTTACTTCCCAATCGCGTTCCATTTTCCCACCGATTCGGCTTTGATGTTTTCCTCCTTAACTGCTTCTAACTGGGCGTCGCGTATTTGTTCGGGTAGCCACGAATGAATAGTGAGTTGTAATGCTCGTACACGACGTGGTTTCAAGTGTTCCTTCCTACTAAAGGCATCAGCTACCACGTTAGCTTTACCCGGGTGCTACCGAATGGCACACTCATAATCGTTCAAGAGTTCGACCCAGCGCCGCTGTTGCATGTTCAACTCCTTCTGATCAAAGATGTGCTGGAGGCTCTTGTGGTCCGTAAAGATTGTGCACTTCGTTCCATAGAGGTAGTGTCTCCAAATCTTAAGTGCAAACACCACTGCTCCCAATTCCAGGTCATGCGTCGTGTAGTTTTTCTCGTGAACCTTCAGTTGTCGTGACGCATACGCGATGACCTTATCGCGTTGCATGAGTACGCATCCCAATCCCTGAATGGAAGCATCACAATATACTACAAAGTCGTCTGTCCCTTCCGGCAAGGACAGAATGGGTACACTGCAAAGTTTCTGTTTCAGCAATTGAAATGCTGCTTCTTGCTTGTCACCCCAGGCATACTTGATGCCTTTCTGGGTGAGGGTAGTAAGCGGTTGTGCAATCTTTGAGAATCCCTCGATGAAACGTCTGTAGTAACCAGCCAATCCCAAAAATTGGCGGATCTCCGTCGGTGTCTTGGGTGCTTCCCAGTTTTTGATGGCTTCAATCTTGGCAGGGTCTATGTGGATACCCTTTTCATTCACGACGTGCCCGAGAAACTGAACTTCCCGAATCCAGAAATCACACTTCGAAAGCTTGGCATATAGCTTTTCCTGTTGGAGTAATCCCAACAGTAATCGTAGATGTTCAGCATGTTCTTCTTCACTTTTGGAGTAGATGAGTATGTCATCGATGAACACAATGACAAACTTGTCAAGGTATGGTTTACACACGCGGTTCATGAGGTCCATGAACACCGCAGGTGCGTTAGTGAGACCGAAGGGCATGACCAAGAACTCATAATGGCCATACCGAGTGCGAAATGCCGTCTTAGCGATATCCTCCTCCCTGACGCGTAGCTGATGGTAACCAGACCGTAAATCAATCTTAGAGTAGTAACTTGACCCTTGGAGTTGGTCGAAGAGATCGTCGATGCGAGGTAACGGGTATCGGTTCTTGACTGTAACCTTGTTGAGTTCCCTGTAGTCGATGCACATGCGGAAAGTCCTGTCCTTCTTCTTGACAAACAGGACTGGAGCTCCCCATGGCGAAACGCTTGGTCGGATAAATCCTTTTTCTAATAGCTCCTGAAGTTGGGTAAGTAGCTCCTGCAGCTCGGCTGGAGCTAGGCGGTATGGAGCCTTGGCGATAGGAGTTGCATTGTTTGCCAATTTGATTTCAAACTCCAATTGTCGATGGGGTGGAAGACCAGGTAGTTCTTCTGGGAATACATCGGAAAATCACGGACGACAGGGATGTCTTCTATGCGTTTCTCGTCCTTAGGCTGTTCAGTAATCAGTGCGAGTAAAGCGAATGAGTTCTTCCTCCGAAGATACTTCTGCGCTTGTATGTATGAGATGATGTTGGTGACGGCGCTTGCCTTATCGCCTTGTACCGTCAGGATTTCGTCGTTCGAGAGCGGAATACGGATAGATTTTTCAAAGCAGAGAACTTCAGCCCGGACGTCGGATAGCCAGTCCATTCCGACTACCACGTCAAAACTACCCAGGGTAGTTGTCATCAGATCAATGGTAAAAGTGTGGCCCGCGAGTTTGAGTTGACAGCCGGATACTATTTGGGTCACATCTACAGATTTACCATCGGCTAATTCTATAACATATGAGGTCTCTAAGGGTTTAAGCGTGAGATTTAGGTTATTCCTAAAAGACTCAGATATAAAGCTCCTATCCGCACCCGTATCAAAAAGCACAGAAGCAAAATGTTCATTAAGGGGAAACTTACCGGTGACTACGTTCGTGTCGTTTCTGGCCTCTCCGCGGCCCAATGTAAATGCGCGACCTTTGGCACCTCCTGTGCCACCGTTCCCATTATTGTTTTTGTTATTATTGTTGTTGTGGTTATTGTGGTTGTGGTTGTTTCCACCATTATTGTTGTTGTTACGCAACTGTGGGCAGTCTCTTCTGAAATGAGCAGTGCTACCACACTGATAGCATCCCCGGTTTATACCCTGCTGCTGACCCTGGGGCTGATTTTGATTTTGTCGGGACATGATTTCCCCACGACAATCCTTTGCCGCATGTCCCACCTTGCCACATCTTTGGCAGCGATTTCCGGCACAAGGGCCGTTATGGTGGAGATTACAGCGGTTGCACTGCGGCTTTCGACCTGCATAGCCGCTTGCGTTCGGGTTGTTGTTGTTGTTGTTGGCGGGTTGATTTTGGTGACCCCGATGGCTGTTGTAATGATTGAACCGTTTCTGGTTCCCTTGCTGCCGATGAGATGACGAAGACTGTCGAATAGTTGAGTCTTCAAACTTTCTTTTGTTATCCGGGGCAACTTCAGTTGTACCCCGTGCTAGCAGCTTCTTCTGTTCCACCGCCTTATCGGTGAGTTTGTGCGCCAATCGGATTGCTTGATGTTCAGTTACAGGGTTACTAGCCATTACCATACCCTGAATCTCCGGAACCAGACCCCCAAGATAGAACTCGAGCCTTTTCTCCACAGTGTTGGCCAAATCGGGACACAGAAATACCAAGTCATGATGTTTTGCGGTGTAAGCTTCAATTTCAGATCCCACCATCTTGTGGTTCCATAAGGCTTGCTCTAACTGTTGCACTCTGTCTCGCGGACAGTACTCCTCTTTGATTAGGGCCTTGAACTCGGCCTAGGCCATTGCATTGGCAGCAATAAGTCCACGTGTTTGGACCTGTGCATTCCATCATGTCAGTGCCCCATCTTCCAGTGTTGAGGCTGCGTACTTGACCTTGTTAGCCTCTAGACAGTTGCATATTTCAAATACGGATTCAGATTTTTCGATCCAGCGGACCAGTCCAATGGGTCCTTCCGCCCCCGAGAATTTGCTTGGTTTCGCGTCGAGGAACATCTTGTAGGGGTTAAGACCCCTCCTGCTGCTGGTGGGTTTTGAACACCTGCCAGAGCAGCATTCACGTGTTCTTGGATTATTGCGGCTAATTCTTAAGGCGTTATGTTGAGATTTCCGCGACGTCCAGTTGTCATTTTAGATCTAAGTAGAAAATAAATAGACTGAAGGAAGGTAAATAAAATAAGCGAGACGTGTCAGTCGTCTACGTCTCCATCCCCCAAGTCACTGTCGTTACCGTCATCCTGCGCGGCATTTCCAGCTTCTACAGCTGGGTCCTCCTCCGGATCCTCCTCTGGATCCTCTTCCGGATCCTCCTTTACCGGCACTGGAGGGGCCGGTGCTGGTGCAAGTGCTTGATTTTGCAGTTCCTGAATGTTCCAACTATTTTCCAGGACTCTGTCCTCAAGCCAGTCGGCTCTTATCTGCTCAGCACGCAGATCTCTGGCTATGGTGTTACGAGCTATCTTACTCGTATGATGCTCTTCCTCGAGCGAGTCGGTTTTACCAGTCAGTTGGCGGATCATCCATCCTTGTGCTAGGATGGTTTCCTGCATTCTTTCTATCTGTGCTTGTTGTTTATGTAATATGATTCTAAGTAGGTCAATTCCTACTTCTACAGGGTTAACCGGCTCAATCGGCACAGCAATGGTTGGGCGTAACGACGACTCCTCCCCCAGAGCGAGCCTTTTCCTCGCAGCTGAGCGCGTTTCCACGCCATAAGATGGTAAGGGTTCCACCATAGGTGCCTTTCCTGGCGCCCTTGGTTGCGTAAGTTTGTCGGATGATGATGAGGATGAGGATGATGACATTGCCTTTAGGTTGTGTAGTTAGTTACGAGTTGCATTCATTTCAATTATGCAGTCATATTTCACATAACATAGTTGTGGTACATAACATAACAAGATATAACAGTTCGGTGCCAAACTAAGTCTAATGTCGTGAATTCAGCTATAGTTTAGGTCTACTTCTAATGCAAACCTGGTTCTCTATAGCTAGTGGCTCTGATACCAATCTGTCACACCCTCAATTTCCACTTGCGGAGTTTTACCGCGAGGCGTGTGAACAAACCAGGATCTGAAACACTAGTACGTCGAACGACTCTATATGATTTGATAATACGTTTTCCAAAATCATTTGTTGTAGATTTTATATTGTCTAAATTAATTACCAATATTTAGCAGAGCATTAGTTTTTCAAGTTGAGCGGAAGCATAAAATAAATAGTGAAGCGGGCGCCAACACAAACGCCAAAACAAATGAAAAACCCCAAAACAATATCGATAAATAAGACTCGATAAAAGATGTCTTGTTCAATGCATGTGCGTGCACCTAGAGCTCCTAGCGTCCTGAGAAACATGTAAAGAAACAAGTGTCAACATTAAAGATGAGTGAGTTCACAGGTTTTCATAAATTCGTTTGTTCGGTTATAGTTTGTTTTCTCCCGTTATCCCTAACCCGGGATAACGAATTGGTTCCATTATTCCAACCCGAAATAATAAGTTGTTGCTTCCAATATTCCAAACCCGGAATATTAAGTTGTTGCTTCCAATATTCCAAACCCGGAATATTAAGTTGTTGCTTCCAATGTTCCAAACCCGGAATATTAAGTTGTTGTTTCCATTATTCCAAACCCGGAATAATAAGTTGTTGTTTCCATTATCCCCAACCCGGGATAATACAGTTGATTCGTAATTAAGTTCAATGTTAACATATATAGGTAGCTAGCCTAAAGTTATGTCACGTAAGAGTTCGCGATCGAAGCTGACTGTTGTGCCTCCGTTTTGCCAGGCCTATCACATGACCATGGCGAGGTTAGGCCGAATTATTCACCCGTTGACCATACCCGGTCGGCTAGCGCGACTAGCTCGGATGGGGCTTGTCGGGCCCAGTAGTACTACTTATAACTCCCCCGCTATTAAACCCAATACTAACGATCCGAGGGATTGACGAGGACTTAAGTGATAAAGCTGCTTAGTGACCATAACATTACATTAACATTAACTTAGTTACCGAATAGTTATGTGACGTTAAATTCATATAACGTAAAGAGATTGAGTTTGAGAGTGTATACATGTTTCTCCCCCTGTTGTTTAAAAACCGGATAAAGTTAGGGGCCGTGAACTCACCTTTATTTGCTCGGTTAGTGTAGCAAAGATGTTATAAGAGATGGGACCGCTAGTTGCGTCCTAACAAACCAATTAATTCCAAGTCAGTGTGTGAACACACCAATACAAATTCTACACGTAATTTACTCACAAAGTGATACACACAAACAACATATCTAACACTCAAACATGCATGCAAGTATCCTCATGTGATCATAGTAATCAAACAACTTATCATGAACATAATCCAATCCACACAACACTTTGGTGCACACAATCACAAGTTATCAAATTTCAGCTTAACACTCATAATTCAGCTGTTTTCTAGGATTTTTATAAAATAGTTCTAACATTCCAAAAATTCCAATATTTTTACAGTAGGTGACATTTATACTGTAGAAATTTATATAAATTTTCCAAGTCCTAAATCTTTACCAATTAACCATAAATATTAATATACTAGGCTGCAGTCAGATTTATCACTTTCTGTCTGCAGTCCACGGAAGAATTTATTTAAAAATCACCGATTGTCCAATTAACAAAATTCCAGTTGGAGTTGCCCGGAAATTTCCATACCTAGTTTTTGTACAAAATTCATGACCCAACTCCCTACTGATTTTAAAATCCAACTCGATAAACGACTAACAAAATTTCAGGATTTTCACAGCTTTAGTTACTGAACTTATTTGGCCCTTTAAAAATATCAAATGACTTCAGAAAATTATGAATCCAGCGCCATTAGATTCGTTATTCAAATCTCTACGTTCTAGACATCAGAAAATCCGTTTTTCGACAACTAATGACCGAGTTACAGCCAGATGAAGTCGGCTGTAACTATTACTCAGCAATCTGTTTCAGCATATTATTTTCATAGGTTCGCATAAACCGTTCCTATTATTAACCTAGGCGATCATGAACCGGTTTCCTAATCCTAGATCAATACCTATAACAAATCCATGCAAAACCCTAGTTCATAACTCTAGTTTTTATAAACAAAACATACTTGCAAACTTATGATTTCCGAAAACAATCATGCATATAAACACGATAAATCAGCCGATTACATTCAACACATATATAATCCGAAACAAACTAATCACTTCATTCAAGCACATAAATCTGAACATGATCTTGTAATCAAAAGATAAACCCTAACCTTTACTATCAAGCTTAATGAACCGTGAGTAGACGAGGAACCGATGATCAAGGATAGTTGCGACCGAGAGGATGGAAAAGGCTGATCTCGCGACCGAGGAATGAGGCTAAGCTGTTTGTGATCGAGATGGAGTGTATCAAGACTGAACTGGCGATCGAGGGAACAAGTAAAGGGCTGTTTGCGGTTGAATGGACTGAATGACGGCTGATCAGATCGGGATGAAGGCTGCTCGCGATCGGAAGGTGCGAGAGTAAGGCTGTCGACGGCAGTTTTTCTTGTTAGGGTTTTGTGTTGTGAAGGGACATGCATGTGTGTTAGTATATATAAGAGATCGGTGACAACATGGTTACGGTTTTGGGTTTAAACTTGTGGCCGAGAACTTGGGTTTTAGGTTTCCTAGTTTCACAAAGAGTTCGGTTTGTGTTTGTGTCGCGGTTCGGTTCGTGTGCATATTTATTATATATACATATATTTTATAACTATTCATTAACTCATACACGTTTAATACTTAGCATATACTTTATTCGATAAGTGTCGCGTTTAAGTTATCCGAAAAACCCGGGATGTCACACCTCTCATAACCGCCTGATAATGCCTCCGATCCTTTGACAAGAATACTTATATATAGGAAGTACCAGCGGCGTATCCACCATATTCTCGTCAAATCCTCATTGACTTTATCCGCAAGTTATGATTATTTCTATGTGACTCTACAACAAACACAACAACCACAAGATACTGATAATGAAAATGTCTGTGCGATCAAGGCTCAATCAAACGGAGCCGATCGTATTGCATGTACTGAAAATGAAAAATGTCTGTGCGATCAAGGCTCAATCAAACGGAGCCGTTCGTATGTGGGCACGCCGGGTTCACGCTCATAATGAAATGGGGAACATGCTCAACGCTCATAATGTAATGGGGAGCGGCGGCCTATGAAATTGCATGTACTGAAAATAATAAACAATAATTACTCAAACAGTTTACACATGGAACCTCTCATAATCGCCAGATAATGCCTCCGATCCTTTGACAAGAATACTTATATATAGGAAGTACCAGCGACGTATCCACCATATTCTTGTCAAATTTTCATTGGCTTTATCCTTAAGTTATGATTGATTCTATGTAATTCTAAAACATAAAGAAAAACATAAAACTAAACGATTGAAGTTGAATCTTGATTTCCGGTGAAGAGGACTAGTTGGGTGGTTACGTTTGGGCCGTCATTATCTTCGTCAGGATTGGCGTTGATTTTGAAAACTCTTCCTCTTGCTGGTGGCCTAGTAATTGGGTTTTCTTGATTTACTTGGTTAAATGGGTTTGATTGAGCTTGAGCGTTTATGATGTTAACCAATTGAGGGCACGTATTTCTAAAGTGGGTAGGGTCGCCACAATTGAAACAAGCTCGAACATATGGGAACATGGGGTATTGAGGTTGATGATAGGTTTGGATTATGTTTTGAGTAGGGGAGAGAGTTGGTTTTGAAAGGTGCGGCAAACCTTGCTCAAGTGACCATAGCGTCCACAATTTGCACATAGTCGACAAGGTAAGGTAAGGGGATGGTGATAAGAACAGATGTTACATCGAGGGTGAGGTCCAAGATATGGTTTCTTATTTGGGTAAGTTGAGTTGGGTGCCACTTGAGTGACTGGGATAGCTTGGATTGGTATGGCTTGTAAAACTGGTTGATTACGTTGGGTAGTAGCGAAAAGTTGCCCGTCTCTTTTTCTCTTAAAAGTGGGTTGAGAAGGGGATTCGGTTTGGGTGGAGTTTGAAGTTTCAGTCGATGCTTTATCCTTCTTCTTCTCCTCCTTGAAGTCTTTGTTCCGGATTCGGTTCTCGGTGAGCTCTGTTGCTAGCTCCATTGTTGCTTCCAAAGTTGCAGGCGTGGTACTTATTACAGAGTCTTGAATCTTTGACGGAAGACCTCGAATGTAGTGCTCGATCAAACGGTAGAGGGGAGTGAATAAGTTGGGAACCATTTGATTTAACTCGAGGAATCTTTTGTTGTACGTGGTGTGGTCTCCTTCCTTTTGCTTCAACGAATAAAACTCATCTTCTAATTTCTTGATTTCGCTCCTTGGACAAAATCGTCTGGTCATGATTTCCTTCAATTCATCCCAAGTTAAAGTCATAGCATCGTCAACGCCTCGTTTGGCCTTCTCTGTATTCCACCAAGTAAGTGCTATCCCATATAATCGACCGGTAGCATATCGCACTTTGCGATCATCGGGGCAATCGCAATTTAGAAAAGTGTTCTCCATTTCTGCAAACCAATGGAGGAGAGCGGTGACACCTTCAGTCCCTTCGTATTTTGGAGGGTCGCATGATTTGAAATGCTTGTAGGTGCATTTAGTGGTATTTGGGGGAGGGTTGATAACGTGTTGATCTTCTTGATTGACAGGATTAGCGGTAAGTGCTTGTTGGACTTGGATTATAATGTTGGGTATTACGGCAGCCATTTGTTGAGCGATTAGGGCAGCCATGCGCTCGCGGGCTTTTCCTGCTCTCATCTTCCTACGGGCGAGATTAGATGACATCTACAAGGAATACATGTCAAGAGTATGAGTTGGATGTTTTTGGGTTCATGGGTCGCACTAGGAATGAACATTCATAAAATAATTATAGAAAAATAAATCTACTACATCCATAGGATGTCTTGGGCTTTGCTCGTCATTAGGCCCTACATGCCGCCATACTTCACCTTCGTAATCATGTGGGCCCCCATGAATACCGGGTTTTTCATATGGTTCGCATGTGTTAGCCTGGTTACGTACACTAAAACCCGGAGAAAATCGAGAAATATGTATATAACGTATGAGATTCGGAATGTGTCCAGGTGTAGACACGGTGACACCTCAAAGTGGGGTTAGTTCGAACGACGTTTGGTGTGGCATGCTTTGGCCTAATAGGTCCTTCGTACTCTCATCTTTAGTCCCCAGGTAGGCAAACTGGTCCGTTATATTGGATTTATACGAATGCCAACCTAGACAGGACGTTCCGACTACCGGTACTTGTACCCTTCCAGTTGCTACATGCCCGTCGCAGAACTTACTTTGATGAGATTTGAAAATTGCAACAAAATCTTTGAATAACAAAAGTATGAAGATGAATTGAATATATGAACATTGAAATATGTATGATGAATATGTATATAAGTATGTATGTTTGACTGTAAGTATAAACAAATATGAAACAAATAAATATCATAAGTTTGTATGTAACCACCTAAACAATTAAAATTTAGGCAAACTATAGTATAGGCTCTAAGGGTCTAATAACCTATCCTATATCCCTATAGTCATGGCTCTGATACCAATCTGTCACACCTCGACCCGCAGCGGAAAAGGTGATCGGGGCATGATTGGGTTATCATCAAAGCTCATGACATTTATTTTAACGTTTCATATTCATTAATACACTTTAATGGAAAATTACAATCAATATTACATCATGTCCTAAATATCAATCTAGGCTTCATTGTTTTCTTCTAAGGCATTTCCTATGTTTTCCTTGCTTCATCCTGTTCACCTGTATCATGTGTAAAAAGGGTTTTTGGATCAACAAAAAGTTGGCGAGTGAATCCTATGGAAAACATTTGAACAAGTTTATTTAATTGATTATAAAATAAAGTGCACAACCACACATGAGTAAAAATAGATGTAAACTTATTCACCAATCAATTTAATATTAAACAATACACACATGAACAATAATGGATCGTTTAGAGGCACGCGTTGCTCAACTCGTCTCTCACGAGGAACTGATGGGCCTAATGAATGAATTGCATAAACTTGACAATATGAAATACATAACTACAAACAATATAAACTCAATAATACACACACGAACAATAATGGATTTGTTTTGAGGCACGTGTTGCTCAACTCGTCTCACACGAGGAACTGATGGGCCTAATGAATGAATTACATATAAATAGACAAAATGAAATACATAACTACAAGCAATCTATACAATCTAAGTTTAGATCACAATATGGTATGGCACAAGTTTAAATAAACGAGTTAATTTTATGACACATGACACACCCCAAAACGTGTAATTAAAAAGGGGAGTTGTAAGATTCACTCACATTGGGTGCGTTCGGTTGATAATGTTGAATGCACGCGAAGTTGGTTTTAACCACGAGTGAAATTAACCTAGATAATAACATAATGGTTTGGTAAATAATGGGATTTTATTAATCAATTTTAGTAGGATTGTTGGGTGTATTTTTGTGAGTTTAAGGCTATTTTCTAACCTTAAAAATGTTATTTTTAAGTATTTTTAATTGATTTTTAAATAAAATAAATAAATAAAAATAATACAAAAACGTTGACTTTTTAACCGTTGACCGTTGACCGTTGACTTTGACTGTTGACCGGTTCGCATGTGTAATTGTGTGCGCTGGGTGAGGCTTGAACCCGAGACCTCCCGTACGCGTGCACGCAGCTCTACCAACTGAGCTACGTGTCTAACCCGAAATATTTCTGTTTTTAATTAAATTTATATACTAATTAGATTTAACAGAAAATCATTCATTTTTAAAAAGGATTTTACTGAATCGGACCGGTGTTCTCCACAGGTCTCGAACCCGGGACCTGTGGGTTGAGTTAACACACAGTCCACCGCTGGACTGTGTGTCTAACTTGTTAAATAAACTGATTTTTATTATACTTATATACTAACTACCTTATTTCGTTTCTGCCTTAAATAAAAAGTTTGATAATTGTCCGGACCGATGCGGTAGTCCGGACTCGAACTCGTGACCTGTGTTTTAAACGCGCACACAGTCCACCACTGGACTGTGTGTCTATCTTGGTTATTATTCCGGTTTTTATTATACTTAACAACTATATGAAATGAATCCGGTTCAGTAATAAAAAGGAACATTTTTATTAAAGCGAGGGAGCGTGGGACATGATTCGAACTCGAGACGTAAGCGTTTTTAATGTGCACACTGTCCACCACTGGACTGTTTGTCTAACCCGAGTTATTTCTTGATTTAAATTAAACTTATATACTACCGAAACTTCGTCTTCTTCGTTGATCTTAACCAGAAACGATGACTGACTGATTCAACGATTTTAATCATGTTCTTTAGTGTGTTTCAGTTAATTACAGGTGAGATAAATAAAAGAATGAAAAATTAAGTGTTAGATATACCGAAACTGGACTCCTCTGTTTCTTCGGCGAAACTCCGGTGACAGCAGAAACTTCCGGCGACGTGTGTCTTGCGGAAGAGAGTCTTCAGAGAGCTTGAGATGGATGTGAGTGGCTTCGGTATAAGTTCTGGGTGTTCAGTAAGGCTCAGAAGTGAAGGGCTCGGTTTTCCGGCGAGGTGCAGAACATTTCCGGCGAGTGGAATTACATCCGGTAAAGGTGCGGTTTTGAGCGAAAAAGCTTGCAGAGGTTCGAGGAGGTATTTATAGGGCAGGTCATCGATGAATTTGGTCCGATTTCCGACTTGATTCATCGGTTAGAAACTTTCCGGCGGTTATAACTTGTGTCGCGGACTCAGGCGTCGGTTATAACCGATGTTATAGTAAATGTTTACGTTAAGAACAAAAGAAACCGTCCAATCTCGCGAGATCGCCGGGATTTCCGACGACTGCAATTGGGCGCGTCGTTATTTGAATTCGAGGTTCATGTTATGAATTAAATGTTTCCATTAATGAACAAGAAACATAAGTGGCGCAGTGGTTGGATGGTTAAGTGTTAAGTTATTGTTGACCCGGCTGACTGACCCGGGTTCGAAACCCGGCAGTACCATTTTATTTTTATTTCATTATTTTTAACAGTTTTTCAAAAACAAATTATATATCCCCATATACTTATTGATTATGTATCGTTTAAAATTATTTTGGGCATTAAATAAGCAACGAAATTTTTAACTGATTGTTCGGTTAATAAACGGAGCGGGTTTGGTAAATCCGTTTTTTTTACGGATGTTACAGGAAATACCTTTAAAACCCCATTGGAATTGCATTTTTTCGATGAAAATTGAATGTTTGATGAACTTTTTTCGTATCGAAGGTTCAGGCTGCATTTTCTGGCAGAATTTGCAGCCCATTACGAATGTTATAACTCAATGTAGGAATTGAGTTATGATCTCAAATTTTCACTGTAGGTAGTTTCAGGAGGTTAGAAAACCTCCAACTGGAAGTTCTTAAAAAGAATAAACGAGGATTTTTAAATGATTTTTTAGTTAGCTGTAGTCAGAAAGTGACGAACCTGATTGCTACTTAGTAAATGATTTTTTAATAAATTTTTGGTAAAAAATTAACATAACGTTAACCCCTTCGAGGGGCACGTCACATAAAAATATCATAATTTTTGCAGTCCCGTAAGTATGGTAAAAGGAAATCCCAAAACAGCCTATTTTAAGTGAATTTAGTTATGCATGATTATAAGTTTATAAAGTGTCGAACTTGCTACTTTTAATATCCGCACATGCTTAGTGATTGTATAACTGATGTATGACATGTCGTAGGTTTTATTATGAACATGTGAATGAAAACTACATGGTAAATATTTGTGGCAACTTGTACGCATGTTATTTGCTAGATACGTGTAGGACTTGCGTGAATTATATAAACAACCCCTAATATCCTTGGTAACCAGAATAGGACGTGGTTGACCATACTAGCTCGCATAACCTAATCTGCCGAGCTAATCTAAGGTGAGTTCACAACTCTTTACTAAAATCATGCGTCTCTGGTTTGAGACAACACACTTATTCCCCTGGTTTGGGAAATACATACGATACCCCTGGTTTGGGGCTACATGCGCGTTCGTGGCTTGGAACCACTGAAACATAAATATCCCTGGATTGGGACCGTCTAGTATTCCTGGATTGGAGTACTACTAAACAAAGACTGTAATTTATATTTCATGTCTTTAGCGAACTAAACGAACTCTATCTAGAAGTCCCCATACATTATACCGATTAGTCACCGGGTTTGGCAAACGGGGTATTAGTTAATAGCGCTATTAGGTTTGACAAACTTCACACCGTGCAGGGAAGGTCAGGCATGAACACTGACACGGGGCACAAACAACTACAACATTCAAGTTTCGGTACCACACAGTTTAGTAACTTAACGACGGGTTAGCTACAATGACATGTCTTATAAAACTAAAGTATTTAAACGAACACATTTTTGTAACACTAAAAACTGTGAACTTGCCAACTTTATGTTGACACACTATTGCATGCTTTGTAGGTCAGTAGGTACAACTTTGGACAAGCATTGCAATTGGCTGGAGTGTGTGGTTCGTAAAACCTGATGTTTTGTATATTTATTAAACTTGTGGTTTTAAGGTTTGATCGATTTTACATTATGTTTTCGCTGCAACATAAACTGTGTTTTAGACTTTTAAACATTGATAGTTAATCGTGTTGATTCTAATGATTTTACAACCTTAATAATTGGTTCAACATAATTAGTGCCTGATCAGTTGCAACCATTGCGGTATGATGTATTGAATAATACATCCATTTATCTTGTAGAGTTTGTATAATTTTAGCGCGTTTTCGTTTCGGTTTGTTAAGAATTTATCTACTTTTAATCCAAATGCATTTTGCAGGTCTTGGTTCGTGAAAACGGTTGGAAGGATGGGAAAAACGGGCGAAAATGGTGAAAAGAACCGAGCCGGGACGTGAGTGGATCGGAAATGAGAAAACGAAATGCAAAGTAGGATTTACAACCCAGTTGCGGGGCGCGACCGGTACATCTCATCTCTCTCGCGGCCCGTGAGAGAGTCTTAGTTATCTCCGAACTTCTCCTCGCTCGCGGGGCGTGGTCGGCATACTCCAACCCTCTCGCGGCCGGCGAGAGGGTCTTTTATCTAGAAAGTTTCGAAACCTGATTGGAATGGGACTTGTTTGTTATTAAAACACTCATAATTGAAGTTAAACGCATATTGGAACAAACTTGGACGAACTAGAGCTTATTGAGAGCAACTTTCTGGTGATTTAGAGCTAAGAGAAGGGGATCTAAGCTGCAAGGATTGTGTGGGTGATCAAGGGAGTTCAAGGCAGGAGCTTTTCACGGTTTATCATACCAATCTTGATCATTGATTTCCTTGTTTTGCTTGATTATGCTACGTTGTTAAAAACTTTGTTTACTTTGCTTTTTAAACATGTTTGTGGGCTACATTTTATTCAGTTGCCTAGGTTTTGAATGATGGATTTTATGAAACTTTGATTTGATTTGATTTAATTTATGGTTTGAATGTTTAATTAGTAAAGATCAAAACTTTAATTATCTAGTTTAGAGTATTTGCATGATTTTGCTTGTTTTGTGATTGTTTGATTGTTTTGCATGAACTTAGATGGATGTCTTCCACAAAATAGGTTTATGTTACTGTTCGTGTTCTTAGGAATTCGGGAAGTTGTCGGTAAATTGGCCAATAAAACCAAGGAAACAATTGAATAAATTATAAAATCAAACTTGTCATTATATTAACTTGTTTATTGAGAAATAACAATTAGTTGGCTGAAGTAATTTGGTGATTGTTAGATTTAGGTTTAGAGAAATTCCCAAATCTAGTTTCCTTGTCATAATTGAATCAGTTAATCTAAACTAGAAATTGGAGTTGGTCTAGGTTTATTATTGAGAGGTAATTAATAATTAGACACTTTACTGATTTAAAAAGATAATTGAAAAGAAATCTTTAGGACCGGTAAACAAATAAAAATGATATGTTATCGTAGATGTCTTCCTGAGAAGGGTCGGGGGGACTATTTGGTAAACCTAAACTTTAATATGTCAAGATTCTGGTAAAATATTCAACCTGATTAATTATTATTAAATTAAAGGAGTAGTAGTCTAGAAATCTAGCCTAGGTAATTAGTTCAATGTTTCCTGATTAAATTCCTAAATTTCCTAGAAGTTCATAGTTTGGTCATTCCAATTTAGTAGTTTTAGTTCAATTGATAATTTAGATTTATTAGCAAAAACCCCCTTTTAAAATATACAAAGTGTGTAATTGAGTCTAAATTAGTAGTCATAGTAATTATAGAGTCCTGTGGGTTCGATAATCCGGACTTGCTTAATGCTATTCTACAATTGATTGGTCCACCTGCCGGTTAGTAGTTTAGTATAGTTTAGGAGTCCAGACTATAATTTGAGTCTAGAATTAGGGTGATTTGAGTTGTTTTTAATTAACTACTTTTAGAACATCACGGTAAAACTCCGTATGTGGATTTTGAGGGTGTGACAGTTCCAAAGCTAAAAACAAATAAATATAGAAGTTAGATTGCAAATATATATAAATTAATGCAACAGACAAAATTTATGAATATTTAGAAAAACTCACTCGGTTAACCAAATCATGTTGTATAGAGTCGATAAACTCTTTCATATTTATGATTACCATATACCCACATTCCCAGTTGCCTTTTTATTGTTTGCACTGCATCATATTCACAATGAATTAATTTAAACAAAATAATTATTTTGACTAGACTATTTTAAACAAAATAAAGTATTCACATAGCTGTTCCATGTGCCACTTAAAATTTATCTTAAAAACTTCTTCAATGATATTGGCGAGCATGTAATTTTTACGGGTCTTCCCTTCATTTATAGAATCAACAATATAGCTGAATATGAAGTCGGTGCAAACAATTTTAAGCGACCAATGTTTACTAAAAAAAATTATAGAACATATTAAGTATGTATTTGTATGCGTATTTGTATGTATGGTGAGGAATTTATGTTACCCGGCTAAGTATGGTGCAAGATAGAACACTTTTTTTACAATGAAGCTCACGCATTTCTTTTACGTTTTTTTAACGTCCTCAAGAAGTATTTTACACTGTGAGCCAGTGATTTTTTGTGGATTGAAAAATATACACCGAGAATTGGGCGACTCAAAGAAATGGCTAAAAAAATTGTGACAAAGTTATTAAATCCAATTCTATCTAAAAATGTTATGGTACCTATAATAACAATAATAGCAACTTACAAGGCAAACCAATGTAATATTGTGACATCAAGGCAACCCTCCACGAGCATGTTTAACAAATCGGAATACAGGATGTTCTCTTAAACCGGCCGGGGATACATCCCATCAGGTGAATTAACCTGAATGTAATGGTTCTTACCAATGCCAATTTGTAATTGATCAACTAATTCTTGAATTCATGGAGGCTTAAGCTTTATCCTTTCCAAGGCCAGACATAAATCAGGATCACTAAATGCAAGCACGGGCTCGAATTCAGGCTCCGACTTGGGGAGGGGATTAAGATTTAGCTCAAGATTGAAATCATGCAACTCAAAGAATTTTGTGAAGCAGTTTGTAGGTTGTTCACATTCATCAACTAAAACAATTATAAAAACATTAGTACTCAGATATAATATATATATATAATATATATATAATATATAGGATTAGGATCATTTGTGAACAACTTCTTGAAAATGAACTGAGTAAACTAATCTTGACCATTGATTATTTTTTAGATTAAAAGGGTAGATTGACATTAGCTCTCTCTCTCTCTTAATTAAAATCCCGTAATTTTCTTATCTATTAATTCTCTCTCTCTCTCTCACACATTTTTAATTACTTCTCCATTATTTTAAACTCGTGTAGAATCAGTTGCTAATAACGTATATGAAACTCCTGATGGAAATAGGTCGTGGTCTACGAAATACACAGATGTATCAAAAGTCTGTACACATTTGTATAAACTAACAATGTGTATCTTGTATAATGATAGTTAGCGAGAATGTACACATGTGTATAAACTAACAGCGGTGCATATTGTATAAATTGGATAGTTAGCGAAACTGTACACATGTGTATAAACTAACATTTGTGTATCTTGTATAAACTAATACTATCGAGACTATACACATGTGTATACACTAACAACTTGTATCTTGTATATACGGAAACTAACAAGATTTTAGGAATTTTAATTATATTGTTTAATAAATAATATTTACAAAAGACGCAAATACCTTTCTGTCATTTAATTTAAAGGGAAGTTACAACATTATAATTACAATATTGCCATTGTTTAAAAATCTCCAGATGATATCATCCAATGGCTCGAATTAGTTCACACAGTTCACCTTCAACATAGTGTTCACTCTAGAATCCTACCCTATTCTTATATAAATAAGTCTTTAAGTAGTTACCAAACTCGTATAACTGCCTTAAAGTTGCATCACATATCTTGGAGGTTGGATTTGTAGAAATGGGTCGAGTTCTAGCTAAAATAACAAAAAAAGGTGTTATAAAATGCACAAATAAATCTAAATTAATATCAACTACCTGTGGACAATAATCTGAAGTCTTCGTGGTGTCATCGGCTTGTCTTTGTGATGAGAAATTTTTATGACAAGGTGATCCGTGACTCGAGGCCATTCTCGAAGCACTTGATTTGCTTGGTGATCTTTATTTAGAAGCTACAATTTAACCATAAATATTAAAAGTAAATGTTGATATGCTAAAATATAATGTAAATTATAAAACAAAAATATACCTTTACATGTTGTCTAGGCCACTGAACATAACTATGAAGCATATCTCCCATGGTTATGAAAACTTCAGTGCGTGTTTCATCCGGGACACAAAATCTCGAATGTTCAACAACATAATGAACCTGAATTTAGACACAACTCCCATTCATAATCATATTTGGAGGGGTTGGCCATGCCACACCTTTAGCCGCCGTCACTTCCTCGCGAGCGTGATAGGGAGATAACAACTCACATTTAGTCGGGTTCTGCAAAACCATAATAAAATTTTAATATATATAAATATATAACATTTTATTGAACAAACTATAATTATATTTACTTGGATTGGTGGATAGTCGATAAATGATCCACCAAGACTCGTGTCCACTCATGGTGATGGGGCTCTATCATGGTTCACATCGACACCCGAGTCATTCTTTCCCTGTTTTCAACCAGTTTTCTTCTTCTTCTGAAACTTTGTTGCACCTATAAAATCAATATTGAAACTAAATCAATTTCTATGTATATACACACACACAAACTATATCGATTTATAAATTAAAATTTGTATAGGGTAAGGTTATTGTACAAAAGAGGTTCTATGTGAGAAGGGTAAGAAATGTTTTAGACCATTAGATCTAGATTTTAATGGTTAAGATCAACAATGGCAAATTTGTAAATTTTGTTATATAAATTTGGAAATAAAGAAATGCATAAGGATATAATAGTAATTGGTTATGTTTTAAAAAACAGAAACAATCACTCTCTCCCATCAATCAAATAATGACATTAATGTTCTCTCCAATCTCTTCCATGAAATCAATTAATAGCGATATTCATGCTATATCTTCTATCTCTTCCATCGAATTTGAAATCAAAATGCATGAATCATCAAGTAAATGGGGTTTAACATCGTGATACTCTTTGTGATTATATACAAATATCAAACACCTTGTATAACAAGACACTAATAGTGATGTCTGCAACATACATAAGGATAAAACACCATGAATTGAATATAAAACACCAGAACAAAATCAAATAGTATCTGTGAGTTTATAGATAAAACACCATACTAAGAACATCTTCTGGGAACTCAGGTTGCAAAACACCAAACTAAGAACATCTTTTGGAAATACGGGTTGTAAAACACCATAATAAGAACATCTTCTAGAAACAAAGGTTCTAAAATACCATAAATTTAACAAGTCTCTATTAAAACATCGCAGGTTGTAAAGCACCATATTAATAAATCTTCTGATCACAAGTTGTAAAACACCATACTAATAATAATTAGGAACACAAAGGTGAATATAATTGTTGTCGATGTGAATCGGTTTTAAATCAAACATAACTAAAAAAATGATTTCCTAAAATATCTCAAAAATGGTTATAGAAAATTTTTATCATTAAATTGAATTTCAAACAAAATTACCTTACTATCCCTAATCTTTAATTTAATCATGCCACGTGTCATGTCCTGGTTCCTTCTCACTCTTCTCACACAATTCATCCTTTTTACCGGAACCTAAACCATGGTTTGTATATATAGGGGAGGGTTATCTTGAGAACGCTAAATATTGCGAGAATCATGAGAACAAACGAGAAAACCAATCAAAACCATTTTTTTAATACAATCATCATTTTAGTTAAAATACAACATCAAAAAAAAAATTACAATATCAAATAATTTATTTCTTATCTCAATATAACTCTTATTAGATTTTTTTACACGTGTAAATAAACAAATTTACACATGTGTAAATGGCAAACTTACACATGTATAAATTTCCCTTTATTTCCGAATTCACTTAAATTTAAATGTGTAAATTAAATTTCTAAAATTGTATTCGAATAATATTGACAAATGTAAAAAGATATTTTGAATTTCACTTGTTTTTGACCAAGTTCTAGTGATCAAGAAGATGTTATTAATATGGTTTCTTTTTACACTTATTATTATTATTCGAATGTAATTCTAAAAATTTAATTTACATATTTAAATTTGCGTGAGTTTGGAAATAAAGAAAATTTACACGTGTAAGTTTGTCATTTCCACATATGTAAATTTGTTATATTTACACGAGTAAAAAATCTAATAAGAGTGATTTGAGATGAGAAATGAATTATTTGATGTTGTAATTTTTTATGATATAATTTAATTAAAATGATGATTGTATTAAAAAAATGGTTTTGATTGGTTTTTCTCATTCGTTCTCACAGTTCTCGCAATATTTAGCGTTTTTAAAACCCTCCCCTATATATATATATATATTACCTTTATTGGGTTCTTCAATTGTATCTGGTTAAAGTTCATACGAGTTTTTTTTTTCACTCGACCTCATATAAATTTTTTAGTGAAAGGATGTTTCACGCCTTCAGGTGATTTGTTTGTTTCTTCAAGTGAAGATCATGTTCCATCAACTTGATCTTCAAAACCCGCCGATTCAGTTCGTCCGAGGTGGGTCGGGCATGAGTTTTTGGCTTCACATTTTTTTGCTCATTTACTTCTTTCCTCAGTTTCCTCCCTCGGTACTCCTTTTAAGAAATTATTCCCATTGCTCAGAATCTAGATCCTTTTAAGAAATTATTCCTATTGCTCATAATCTAGATATGTATGTGTGACAGTAGGATCCTTCCCTTCATTTTGATATGCATTAAAAATCCTAGTTTTGAAATTTGTTCGAATGCTGATAGCTTTCTCCCTCATAACTTTCTAACTTCTTCCGACCCATCAGTAATATTCCATAGTGTCTAGAGTGTACAAAACAATAAGTTAAACAAAATAATTAATTATCAAGTATCTCATATTTTTCATAATCTACAAAAAAATCTATGATACCTTTGCTTCCAACCATAGCTCATCAAACCAATTTACATGAAGTTCCTTCGTGTCAAGATCTAATTGCAATCTTTGTTTATCCCATAATCCAAACCATGATGTAAACTTTCCTTTCATACGACCAACCGGCATATGTTCCTTACCAAAATTAATGTGATAATCACTCGCATCTAACTTCTTTGAAAAAGAAGCATAGCCGCGTTTTCCTCTTCCTCTTTTTGACATATCTAGTTTAGCATTAAACAAGAGCATATAACATACTTATTGTTAATAAACTAAAACGATCAAATTTATATACTAGTAATCAAATACTACACTAATAATACACATACACAAACATGTATACATACTTAATCAAGTATCTATTAGTTTAACCCAATACCATTCCCTTAAAAATATAAAGCATATGTAAACACTTTAAAACATATATACCTACTTATCAAGTACCTATTTACTTGTATCACAATTACACAAAATTTATATCCATATAATGTTTATGAGATGCGTTGTCTGCAAAAAGTTAATGCCCAGATACACACATATTTACTATATACACATATAAATGCATATATAAACACATGGATACTTAGGTAAACACGTGTAAGAACCTTAACATACAAAAAAATCATAATCCAACAAACTACACTTGAATATACTACATTATTTAACACAAAAGACAATCCAACATACGGGACCACTTGCACTTTTATATATCCAACAGGTTAAAATCATTTATAACTTTATCAAAAGGGTAGACACTGGATTAATGTTTTTTGGTGGGAACAATATTTTAGGGTTTAAATTATTGATTAATGGTTTTTTGGTGCCCTTCAATGTTTTATTTGGCACCATTTTATTTCATCTCTAATTAATGTTTCTTTTTGGTGCCCTTTAATGTTTTCTTTGGTGGTGTTTAATCTTTTTTTTTTTTTGGTGTCCTTCAGTGTATTTTTGATGGTGTACGTGGAACCTGTTTTATTGCACCTCCACAAATTAAATATATTAACATTAATTAATATGTTCTTATAACGAGTAATAATAACTATAAAATGCAGAATTTTATTATGTATTGACTTTCAAAGTCAAAGAAGCCTAAACTTGCAGAGTTTTAATATGTATACAATTTGTACAACTGGACTTTCTTATGCCACTGCTCCACAACAACTGCCATGTGACTATGACCTATCTGGACTTTGTATACGGCCGTAGCGAGCGCAGCCGCAATGCAGCATCGAGCGCAGCCGCCCCAGCACCGCGACAAGTGAAAACGCAACATCGTCGCATCGAGCGTAGCCTAGACAAGTGAAAACGCAACATCGCCGCATCGAGCATTGCCTAAGCGCCGCAACGGCCATATACGCTGCACCGGCGCAGCTGCAACGTGCCGCGAGCGCAGCCACAACGCCGTATCGAGCGCAGTCGCAGCAGCGGAGCCGCAGTAGCGCCACAACGACCGCAGCCACCGTAGCGCCGCAGCTAGTGCAACCGCAACATCGCCGCATTGAGCGTAGCCGCCACGGTCGTATACACTGCATCGAGCGCGGCCGCAACGCCTATCGAACGCAGCCGCAGCATCGCAAGGGACTAGCGCCGTTTTTAGTCCTGTTCAAATCGGACGACAGGCATAAGGCCCAAATTTCCTAGGGCCCAAAGTTTTTTTAAAGAATTATATACTAATTATATGTTATTATTAATGGAAAACAAATATAATAGCTAGCTCACCTGGTTATGATCTGTTTCTAAAGCATGAGGGAAGTATTAGTATCATTGTTCAATCTTGTAGGTAACCTCAAGTAAACCATTAGTAAATTAAATATGTTGTCCTAAATAATCGTTACGTTTCTTTTCTAAAATTTCTAAGTCTTATATAATGCTTTTTTTATCTAGATAAATAATTCAAAAAAATATTAGGAGTCTCAGCCTAGTGGCCACAACTGCAATGTAGGAACTAAGTTCACTTTTTTAAAAATATAATTACTAAATATATAATAACGAGACTCTCGTTATTCATAGGAAATATCATAGTACAATATCGGTTGCGATAACTAAATAATAAGAATATAAAATATAATTATATATACCAATCTTGATTCAAGCCGCATCTCTGGTAGGTCCTTCACCTACACTTTATAGCATCCTAGACTACAACAAAGAGCACACTAAAACGTTGACGATTTTGGCTGAGGCACGTGTTCAACACGATTCCCTTAAAACAGATTTCACGCCTCTACTAAAGACGACGCGACTGTTTCTCAGGATACAACAGCCGAAGCAGTATGTACCGCCGAAGATGCTCACCGCCCGAGGTTACACTAGGTAATTGTAGTGTTTGAACTTATGGAACAAATAAGAATGTGATGGTGGTGGAAAACAAGTAGAGAGTATCCTATCTCTAGTTGGTCTTCAAGTGTTCATTCTCCTTCATGTATCAAGCAATACCATATTCTTATAGTCACAAAAAAAGCACATAGCCTACTAATTGTACAAGAGTTAAGGATTAGTGAAAGGTTTCTCTTAATTAATCACTTAATTAGAGACTTAAAAACTACAATAAAACTATCAAGAAACTCTACTCAAGAGTTTCTCTTTTATTCACCATATGAATATTCTAATTAATATTTATAATTTCATTAAATTATAAATATATACATTCACCAAATTTCCAACAATTCCCCACATGAATGGAGATCATTCAAAACACATAAAATTTCCAGTGAAACCTCAACAGTTGAGTTTTGCATACGATAGGTAGGTGTTACCCTTTGAACCTTCACTCATGAAATGCACTTAGCCCACTAGCTCTGAGTAGACATCGATGTCTTTGAACTCGTCTACCGTTTGTGTAGACGACAATACACTTCACACAAGACTCTCCTTAGCCGGGTCATCTCCTCATAGTCGTGTCCAATAATGGTCGTGGAACACTTTCCTGGTTCTGCGAGAGCTCTAGGAATTGTGCCCTCAATTCCATTCGAAGCGACTTCACTTCTCTCTAACATAGGTGATTCTCCTTAGATCATTAAAAGCATTGTGGTTATCATGATTTATCCAAATCATTTACCACATATTATGCTTAGCCTCACTCTTTGTCACTGAATATCATAGGAATAGAATAGGACGTATTTAAACACCCTTTTATACTTTGGGGGTATGTATAACCATATATACTAGCTTATGCATATCATTTATGCCCCCACAGTGACCACCCTTAGGCATATGATTTAGTTTTCCTATTGAACTTAGATCTTAGGATCTCCAATCAACTAAGTGTTTCTCACATACCTTTTTTCATGGGCTTTAGTCTTATTTCACAACTTGATCTCTAATAAACCCTCAGGTTGTTGACCCATAACATTATATTTGACTTTGTCTAGTCACTAAACATAACTTTACTTATTTGAGATCAGTTGTCATGATGTGTTCTTAACTCGCAAGTTAATTTTGCCTATTGTCAACTTCTAATACTATAACCTCAGTGGTTATCTGAATCTGGTTATAATATATGTCTTTCTAAGATACACGTATCATTTAAGGTAAACACATCTCCATTATGCACTACGACCTTTGTGTCCTCCACTTAGTCGTCTGTTTGCAATGTTAGATTGGATTACAAAATCTTTATTGCCAAACTTTTATGATACAAATGCAAGACACTCCCACATTTAAGTGTTATAGGATATCATCCAGATGGGATAATGAAAACCATTTCTATATACCCTTATAGGGTTGTTTCTAAATGGATCCTCCCCACATTTCTTGCCATTTGATCAACATTTCTATAACTTCACTTATGATGACATTTATACACATATGATTGAACAAGATCAACCTCATTGTATCAGTGAATTTAACTCATATTGCATTAGCTTACATAAGCTTTCGAGTTGACCAAAGCAACACATGTCATTGTCATAAGTTTGTCACCAACTTAGAATAGTTCTAATTTAACATCTAGAATAAGCCTAGACAATGAGTTCTCCTCATTAGCTTTTCGACAAACTCTTCAAAATTTACATGTCTTTTCCTTATAATGAATGAAAATTCTCCCTCAACTTTGTCTATACACAAATTCTTTTTGTGTTCATACACATTTGAATGTTTAGAGTTAATTAGTCTCCGTCAAGACCCATAATTAACCAAGTACTAGTCTAGCATGCTTTAGACTACAATACTTTAGCATGTGAACAGAAGATGCATCATTATGATTCTTCACAGCCTCAAGGATTCATAATATCACTTTGCAAAATTAATCCTTGTTAAGACAAAATAATGAGACTTATTCGTAATCCTAAAACATCAATATTTAGGAAGGTCTCACACATTATTATATATAGCACATAGCTAATTTTATCATTCCATTAAGAAACCATAACTTGTTTTCCTTTGATCTCCAACGCTTTACCATTGACTCATAAGGACTCAAACATAAGTCTTAATCCAAGTCACTTGGCGAGCACATTCATCAGCGACAAGATGAATGTTCCTCGTTTCAATCACTACTATGTGTGAGATAGAGTCAACTAGATCGACACTCAACAATATGGCATTCATAATTTTGCCGTAAGTGATTTGTACACACCTATTGTTATTCATTAGGAGATATATATATTTAGGATCCTTTCCCAAAGAGTATAAAATCTCCTATAGTTCTAACAATAATCAAGTGGTAGACGTATCTACGTATGGATCACTCGAAACAAATCTCACAAGATATATCAAGTATACAATAACATATAGTACTTTTCTTTCATATGTTAGAATTCACACTTGTGAATTTTCCAATCACTTCTAACGAAGTATGTCGACATGGAACTCGTTTGTATATTTCATCACAACACACTGAGTACGTTCTTTCATTATTCTCTCATGATGTGGTTATACATTTGATGTTTCGTCTTTGACTTTCAGTCAACGCAACAACCTCAAGTTGTTTATGTCCAAATATATTCATGTATATCCGTTTAAAACCATATTCTTTTTAAACAATGTATAGTTGATGTTATAATTATTTTCCACAAAAATAATTTATACGTCATAAACATTAGTGATTTATTCTTTGTAAAAAATTGCATGTGTTATCCGAAGATATTGAACATAAAACAATAAAATACATTGGAAACCAAATCATAGTGCCAAACACTGTTGAAATATAGATGATATGAAGACATCAAATATCAAAGTGCTTATATCTTCAACACTTTATAATCTAACTGAAATCTTCTCAAAGATATCGTCCCATGGCATGGCTTGAGGTACTCCCTCAATAAGACTCCATGCACTTGTAAGTACAAGTTCCCCATTTCATCATGAAACTTAAACTTGGACAATTTTGCTCAAAACAACACCAAGTTGTTACAAAGGCTACATTTAAGTAGTAAACTTGAACAATTAAATTTGTTCACAACAACACCAAGTTGTTTTCCATCAAATAATATTCACGATGTTACTTGTAAATACACTCTAGCAAGAGTAGCAAACCATTTGAATTCTCAAAACTGTGCCAAACTTTGTTTTAAAAATCATTTTAAAATATTTCATTAGTTTTGCAATGTACAATATTTATAATATCATTAGAGTTTATGATAACATAAATCAAAACCCAAATTATCAATGGTTTTAAATTGTTTAGTCTTACTACGCAAGTACTAAACGCTTTCTAACACGCATGTTAGAAAAAAAATATATATAACGGGCACATTGTAGAATCGAACGTTTATATAAAACATTTTCCAAGGAACAAGTTTATAAAATAAACAATTTCTCATCATTTTTAATGCACACATAGGCAATTAAATGTTTACATAAAACATTTTCATTATTATGGCTTATATAATGTACAATCTCTAACATTGTATTTGTGATACACATTTTCTAGCACATGTGTTAGAAAATTTAAGTCATCTTTTTATATATAAAACATGACCATTTGGATTTAGAAATCACAAATTAAAGTTGGTGATAAATCCCACACAACTACACCATCACTTTATGGTGATTTAATTCTTGTATTCTAACTCTTGTAATTTTCCAATCTCATCAAGTTAGGCACATAGCCTACTTTTAATACAAGAGACATAGGGTGAAAAGAGTCTCACTTAATTAGAGATTTTATTAGAGGACATAAACTCTAATAAAAAATAATAAATTGACATAAAACTCTATCTTAATATTTATCTTTCAAATGAAGAGTATAGTAAATAATCATAATTTCATTAAATTTATATAAATAACAAAACCGTCACTTTATGGTGATTTAATTCTTGAAGTAAATCAAACATCAACTTCAACGTATGAACTTTTATTTCTAAACCATACAAAGCATAATATAAAGGTTTATATTCATTAAAATCAATGTTATAACAAATTAATTATATAAAATGTTTACATAAAACATTCAAAGCATTTGTATTTTAACAATTTTTAATAATCATGTTAAAATGAAAAAAATTCTAACGCGCACGTTAGAAATATTAACATTTCCACAAAATGTTAATTCGACTTGCTATAAACAAATATATGGTTCAAATAAATAAGTCATTTCCAATACACACTTAGAAAATGAACAATTAAACAAAATGCTTCCAACAAAGCGCTTTTCATATTTGTTTCTAACACACATGATAGAAATAAATGATTACAAAAATCATTGTAAGATTTATTAGTTTATAAAAAAATTGACTTATTTTTAACACTCAATTTTTTTTGAATCATATTATAAATAATATTATCATTTCTAACAAGCATGTTAGAACATAAAACGTTTACAAAAAAGTATTGTTTATAAAAATAAAGCCGGTCTAATGCACATGTTAGAAAATTTAAGTTACAAAAACGTATGGTTTACACTAATAAACTCGATCTAACACAAAAGTTAGAAAAGATTAACGATTCCAAAATCGTTTCAAAAAACCAAACGGTTGAACCAAAACTATTCGTTTTGTACCACGGCATAGGATTTAAGATTGTACCTCAATCTCAAGAAATCCAAACACAACAAGTTGTACTACGTACATATTTCCCAAAAAAATATAATAAGATCATAATCTATAAGAATTATGTTCTTGTTATTTATTTATTTATAAATCTTTTCGTGAACCCAAAATCCTTATAAATAAGGTTTTAAGATTGTAGCAACAATCTCACAGAATCTGTTTTAAGTTTGTAGGAACTATGTTCACTTTTAAAAAAATATAATTACTAAATATATAATAAAGAGACTCTCGTTATTCATAGGAAATATCATCGTACAATATCGGTTGCGATAACTAAATAAAAAGAATATAAAATATAATTATATATACCAATCTTGATTCAAGCCGCATCTCTGGTGGGTCCTTAACCTGCACTTTATAGCATCCTAGACTACAACAAAGAGCACACTAAAACATTGTCGAATTTGGTTGAGGCACGCGTTCAATACTCTTCCCTTAAAATAGATTTCGCGCCCTCTACTAAAGACGACGCGATTGTTTCCCAGGGTACAACAGCCGAAGCAGTATGTATTGCCGAAGATGGCTCACGCGCCCGAGGTTACATTGGGTAATTGTAGCGTTTGAACTTATGGAACAAATAAGAATGTGATGGTGGTGGAAAACAAGTAGAGAGTACTCCTATCTCTAGTTGGTCTTCAAGTGTTCATCCTCCTTCTAGTATCCTTCATGTATCAAGCAATACCATATTCTTATCGTCATAGAAAAGCACATAGCCTACTATTGTACATGAGTTAAGGATTAGTGAAAGGTTTCATTTAATTAGTCACTTAATTAGAGACTTAAAAACTCTAATAAAACTAATTAAATGTCATCAAGAAATTCTACTCAAGAGTTTCTCTTTTGTTCACCACATGAAGTTTCTAATTAATATTTATAATTTCATTAAATTATAAATATATTAAATATCCATTCACCAAATTTCCAACAACAAGTTTATCAAAATTGACTTAGAATAAGTGAAGTACAAAAACAATGAGTGTTGGAACTGAAAACATTTGTATTCAACAAAATTACACATCAGAATGACACACAAACAACTAAAAAGTTTCACCTAAAATCGAACTTTAACACAAATAATCAAACACGCCTTAGTCAACATATGTCCCTATCGGTGTGGTCAGTTTGTAAGTATGGGGTGCCATTAATGTTATCGTAGTTTCCCAGTTTGATACCAAAAAAAAATGGTGGTAGATCATCAAAATGGTCATATTCTTCCTAGTTAACGACGTTATCAACCCCAAGAATCCGCCGTTTACCTTGTATACAATGTGGTGTGTTGGTTTGCTCGGGTCATTGACATAGAATACTTGTGTAACATGTCTAGCAAGAACGAATGGCTCAGATGCATAACCATTACTTGTAAGGTTAACAAGTGTAAAACCATATTTATTAACTCTAACACTTGTACGGTTATTCACCGACTTATATTTGAACACAGGAATAATGAAATCATAATAGTCCACTTCCCAAATTTCTTGTATAACACCGTAATAAGATTTGTTGGCGATTTCTCTCGTTATATTATAATCCACTCTATCGAATTCGGTGGCTTATGCTATTATTGTAACTCCACTATTCTGCATTGTAGTTTTTAGATCTTAATCTTTGGTGTAGAACATATAACCGTTAATGTCATACCTTTGGTAAGATTTCCTGTAAAGTTTGGGCCCTGTCCTACCTTTTCACCTTTGGTAAGATTTCACTGTAATCTTTTGAGTCTCGCTATAATGGGGGAGATACCATAACATTTTAGCCGGTGGTCCATTTTTTGTCACATCATTGTCATATTCATCTTCGTTTTGATTCTTTTTTACGTTTATACCTTGATGCATGCAAGATAACAAATTCATGTAGATCCTCAAACTCCTTTCTATACAACCTACAAACATTTGGACAAGCATGTTTTCTTTCAATTTCCAATCCCTTTGGACACATCAATTTTTTCGCTTGGTATGTCAAATTTGGTAACTCATTGCCTTCTGGAAGCATGTCATGCAAAAGCACTAATAGATTTGTGAAAATTTTATCACTCCATAGTTTTTCGACTTTATGTTAAACAACTTCAGCACAATATCAAGCTTTTTAATTTTTTTACACCGGTATATAATGGTTTTTCTTCGTCTTCAAATAGGTGTTGTAAAGTTTCTTGATCATCATCACTAATATTAGTCTCCATATCGTGTAACATTTCATTTAAATTGTCATTGGGTTCATTTGAATTTGAATGGTCATTATCGGCATCAAGGTATGTATCGTTGTTCTCTGTTATCATTAATGTGTGAGTTGATCGACGACGTACTATGATCAAGTAATGACTCTCCATGCATTGACCAACAAGTGTATTTAGGCATAAAACCATTTTTCACCAAATGAAACTCTATGACTGTGATATCATTAAAGCTCATAAAATTGTTACAAACTTGACAAGGACAACAAATCATCCCGCTTCCTTTATTCACCCGATTAGCTTCGGCAGCTTTAAGAAAACTTTTAACACCCTTTGTATATATTGATGAAGCATGCGGAATTTCGTACATCCAATAAGCACGTCCACCTGAAAATTAAAATAAACAAACAAATGATATAAACTTATGTAAACCAACGCTTTAAGATGGTGGATCCTAACCCACTTTTTGAATATTCTATCTCATATGTAAACATCTTAACGGGTTGACTTTCTAAGAAAAATCAGCAGCATTTCCCCTTAACTCCCCAAGTATGCATATAAAACGCAAACCCGAAAGAGTAGGAGAAATAAGTGTCGATTTTTTCTTCGATAGTCAACACGTTAAAAAGTATACACGTCCCATGGAGATAAAATATTAAAAAAGCAGTCCCAAAACAGGGACAATCCAAAATCTATTTCTATTAGATAAATTTGGACGGATATATCTAAGGGTTATCTAATATGTATATGTATTCAAATACATGTGCACACACAAGCATGATACATACGTATATAAATTATATACATACATACATACATACATACATACATATTAATACGCAAATATATATACATGTTTATACTCATGACATATCATACATACAAATATCCACATATACAGACACACATATTATTCATACATAATACTTACATACACACATACATAAATAACAACTTATAATCATATAATACATAAAGAAATCATAATAGAGGTAATAAAATTTAAATTTCTTACCTTAAAATGATGATTAATGAGATTTAAAGAAACTTGAATAATTTCACATTTAGATACATATAACAATTTATGTTCAATTAAAGCATTAAAAATGAAATATTAAATAAAAACATATTACATATAAGATACCTTTAATTAGAATGGATTATTTTGATGGTATTGTAGATTGAAGGAGAATGAGGGGTCATAGGTTTTATGAGATTAGAATGAGGAAAATAGGTTTTAAATGAGTTGCAGAGAAGAGAAAAGAAAGAAGTTTAGATTTTTAGATTTTGAATTTATCCGTTAAAGTAAAAGATAAGTATTTTGGTGCTATTTAAAAGTTTGAGCCTCAAAAATTCAACTTTATTTTGTATTTTCACGTAAAAAAATCAAGTTTATTGTGTATTTTGGTGCTATTAGCAACCTTAGCCTTAAATAATTAATTTATTTTAGGTGTATAACTTGTAAGTATTTAATGGTGTTGTGTAATCTATTTTTAAGTGGTGTGTTATTTAATAATGGGGTAATGTTGTTATTTGGTGCTTTCTATTATAAGATTGCACCAAAAACATGAAATTTACACCAAAAAAAATGGTTTTGTACTAGTGAATAACGATATAACTGTTGGCAATGTACGACCCACTTTATTTGAAATTGTCACACCCCAACCGATGGCGGAAACATCGGGATGAGACGAAAACGAGATTGCTCATTGCTCACAACATTAATAAGTGACAATAATTAATTAAACCATATTTCATTTCATAAGAATTGTCAAATACATCAGTGTAACAAAACAAAGAACAACATAACATTTGCAAAGTCATAACAAAATTGATAATCGACATTAAACCTAACGTCTAATTTGTGTGTATCTAGTCCTTGCTATATTGTTTTCATAGCATCATCTCCTTCAACCTGTAACATGTTTTAAAATAATGTCAATGCGAAAGCAAAGGCGAGTACACAAGTTTAGGCATAGCATACGTATACGAATAATTTAAACAATCCACATGGCAACCAAACCTATACAAGAGCAATATCAAGGCATAAATACTAATAATCAAACCCTAACGCAATCACGATGTTTTAACATGACCTCACGAATAACACGGTGGAGGTGGATGCGTGAATTCATATAGCGCTAAGCATGTCAAACGAAGGCTAAAAATAGTTAATGACTAAAGCATAGCAATACGAATATCCAAGACAAGCATCAAGTATAAGATTCAAGCTTTCATGTATATGGGATTGTTTGTGTGTTTCATAAAGTTTAAGTGTTCGTGATTTTGTATATGGAAACATGTTACACCCGAAAAGTGTTATAAACAAAGTGGGTCGAGTGTACTCACGGTTTTGCTAAGTCTTTTCTACACTTGACAATCCGTGAAGACGTTGGTTCGAGGATGACGCCGAATTATCCTACAAGAGGAAACAAGTCGTATAAGTATAGAGTTTCAACGGGAGATTAGGAGTATTCGAGCTATGATTAAAAATAAGTTTGATAAAATATATGATACGAAAGTATTCACTAAGATGTAACACTCGTTCTTGACACTATAGTAACTCGTACGATTGGATGTGATTTCATAGGTTCGGGACCTATTAGAATCGTGAAAAGAACTACATATTTTAGTGTTAAACTTAATAACTTGATAGGTGATTATAAGTTCATTATCAAGGTTTCGGTTTTAGAATTGTAATATAGTTATATATATATTATTATAATCATGTAGGAGGTGGGAGGATGAACCATCACTTTGTAACCTCTAGTGTCATGTATGTCAAGTATGAGGTGGGAGGTTAAACCATCCACTTTGAACCTCGGATTATGTTCACCACTACACAAGTTACCATTGGTAACAAGGAGGGTACAAGAACTATATACTATACAAGAATGTAAAGACAAGAATGATAAGGTGTCATATAGATACCAAAGTAGCCAAGTATTCAACAACCCGACGATCACACGAGGACAATCGTCAACGGCTTTGTGGGATTGAGACACTTTAGGTCTAGCAAACTAGTTTGGGGTCTTGATGAAAATAATCAAGTGATGTGTGGTCTCAAGTTAGGATAGCCCAAGCTTCCTTGTGGACACACATGAACAAGCATAATAGCTTGTATCACTTGTGAGCTTAATGCTCATTCAAAAACAGAAGTTTAGGGTGTTAAAACAGCCCTTAGTTCATGTTAACAAGCTTGGTTAGGCTTTACTAATCATAAGCTTGATGGTAAGCACAAGAACACAAGTTTGTTGAAGTTAAAACGCAAGTTTGATAAAAGTTTAGACAAAACAGAAAGTTTGTGGACATTTTGGGGCATTTCCAGGTTTGGATTCTCCATGGAGAACCCTAGGAATTCAACCAAGTTTATCCAAGCAAGTAGGAAAAAGAATGGAGTGATTTCATTAAGAAATGAGTGAGTTACACTCACTTTAGTGAAGATGAGTAATTCTGCTCGAAATTCTGATTTTGCAAGGATCTTGAGGTGATTTGAGAGTGATTTAAGAGAGATTAAAGTGTAAAATGTTTGGATTAGAGGTGGGTTTTATGGGGAAGGATTAGGGTTAGTTAGGTGGGGTTTAAGTGGGTAATTAATGGTTAAAAGTTAAAAAATTTAACCAAAAACCGCCCAAATGGCTGCTGTCCGCCTTGGCTCGTGACTAGTCTTCGACCGGAAACAAAGCATAAGAAGCTTTTGTTTCCGGGTTCATTCAAATGTGAGGCGGCTGGTGGAGTGGTGGAGTTGTTGCATGATGAACCGGAGGTCCCGGGTTCGAAACCCGCGGATCCCGGTTTTGGTATATTATTTATATATATTATTTTTTAATTAAAACCCTTTAAACAATTTACCAAAAATGGCAAGATTAGTCCCTGAAGTTAAGAATTCAAGAATTACAATTTAGACCTTGGACTCCATAAAAAATATATATATATATTTATTAACCTTTAATCCTAAATGTTAATATATTTATAAAATAGCATTTTAATTTTTGTAAAAATAAATTAATTAATTTTATTAACTATAATTAATTAATTTAATTAATTAACTTAATTAATTAATTTAATTAATTAACTTAATAAATGAATAGATAATTATATTTTCGTAACGAATTTAGTTTGATGATTACGAGTTTTACGTTTGAGTCTCGATTACGCATACATACCATGTTTGCAAGTTATCACACGTTTGTGATTGAGAGTACAACGAATACGTTTACACGTTTAAAGTATGAACAAGTATAAGTCTAACATGACTATAATTAACATAATATTGTTAAAATATGAGTTTCTTATTACGATTCAAGTCTCGGTTTTCCACGTTTACAACGAAAGACAAATACAAGATACAACGCTTACTAAAAATAGAAGTATGATACAAAGTTTTCAAATATAGAAAGTATAGAAACGCGGAGCGTTATAGTCTCCCCTCCTTTAGAAAATTTCGTCCCGAAATTTAGGAAGATGTAACAAAGAGATATGGATACTTAGTCTTCATATCACTTTCAAGTTCCCAAGTGAATTCAGCGCCAGGTTTACCTTCCCATCGAACCTTGACAATAGGAATACGACTGCGCCTCAGTTGCTTGGTTCCTCGGTCCATGATTTCGACCGGTTTCTCCACAAAGTGCAAAGTATCGTTGATCTGAAGATCTTCGAGTGGAACTTGAGGTGTTTCTTCGGCTAGACACTTCTTCAAATTCGAAACATGAAACACAGGATGAACATTGCTGAGCGTTTGAGGTAGATCCAGTCGATACACTACCTTGCCTATCCTTTCGAGAATCTTGAAAGGACCCACATAGCGAGGAGCGAGTTTGCCTTTCTTACCAAAACGAACAACACCTTTCCAAGGTGTAACCTTGAGAAGTACGTGGTCACCTATGTCGAATTCCAAAGGTTTGCGTCTTCTATCAGCATAGATCTTTTGTCGGCTTCGAGCTTTGAGCAAGTTGTCACGAATCTGTAGGATCTTGTCCGTCGTCTCTTGTATAAGTTCAGGACCGGTGAGTTGTACGTCTCCGACCTCGTGCCAACAAATAGGCGAACAGTATTTTTCGACCATATAGTGCTTCAAATGGAGCCATTTGAATACTTGCGTGATAGCTGTTGTTGTACGAGAATTCTACCAAGGGTAAGTGCAAATCCCAGTTGCCGCCAAAATCGATTACACGTGATCGAAGCATATCCTCTAGAGTTTGAATAGTACGCTCGGTCTGACCGTCAGATTGAGGATGAAAAGCGGTGCTAAGATTCAAACAAGTGCCAAGGGCGGATTAGAAAGTTTGCCAAAGGCGAGAAGTGAAACGAGCATCACGATCAGAAATAATATCAAGAGGAGTACCGTGACGACTAATGATTTCACTCGTGTAGATACGAGCCAATTTCTTGACTTTGTAATCTTCACGAATGGCGAGGAAGTGTGCGGATTTGGTCAAACGATCGATGATAACCCAAATGCTGTCGTGACCAGACGAGGTACGAGGCAATTTCGTGATGAAATCCATGGCTATGCTCTCCCATTCCCAGACAGGAATTTCTGGTTGTTCGAGCAAACCGGAGGGACGTTGATGTTCTACCTTGACTTTGGAACACGTAAGGCATTTGGAGACGTAGAGAGCGATATCACGTTTCATTCCAGGCCACCAATAGGATGCGCGCAAGTCATGGTACATCTTATCTGATCCAGGGTGAACGGAGTATCGGGATTTGTGAGCTTCGTCCATCAAAGTAGTCCGAAGATTGAGACGATCGGGAATCCAAATGCGACTATGGTAGTAAAGAATACCATCAGGCTTAGCTTCGAGTGGGTTTTCGATTCCACAATTCAACTCGTTATCGAGGTTACCCTCGTTAATGACGGCAAATTGTGTTTGTCGAATCAACTCATTGAGTTTTCCCACGATTTGGTAGGAACGAGCACTCTTGACATGAGTCTTACGACTAAGTGCATCGGCCACGGCATTCGCCTTACCAGGGTGGTAGCGGATATCCCAGTCGTAGTCGTTTAACAATTCTACCAAACGACGTTGACGCATGTTGAGTTCCTTTTGATCAAAGATGTGTTGGAGGCACTTATGGCCGGTAAAGACCGTACACTTTGTACCATAAAGGTAGTGTCGCCAAATCTTTAATGCAAAAACAACTGCACCAAGTTCAAGGTCGTGAGTAGTATAGTTTTTCTCATGAATTTTGAGTTGTCTCGACGCGTAAGCGATTACTTTGTCCCGTTGCATGAGAACGCAACCAAGACCTTGGTTAGAGGCATCGCAATACACGACGAAATCGTCGTTCCCATCGGGGAGAGTGAGAATAGGAGCATTACAAAGCATGTCCTTGAGCATTTGGAAATACTTCTTGTTCAGGACCCCAAACAAAAGGTTTATCTTTTTGAGTCAACGAAGTTAAAGGAACGGCAATCTTCGAGAAGTTCGAGATGAAACGGCGATAATACCCAGCTAGGCCAAGAAACGAACGAATTTTAGAGGGCGACTTAGGTGCAATCCAATTCTTCACAGCTTCTATCTTTGTAGGGTCAACATGAATACCAAGTTCATTGAGGTGTGGCCTAAGAATTGAACCTCTTGTAGCCAAAATTCACACTTGGAGAATTTGGCATAAAGACGTTCGGTTTGCAAAGCTGAAGAATAAGACGCAAATGTCGTCCATGTTCTTCTTTCGTCTTGGAGTAGATTAGGATATCGTCGATGAATACAATGACGAAATGATCGAGAAAAGGCTTACACACACGGTTCATGAGTCCATAAACACTGCAGGAGCGTTGGTCAAACCAAAAGGCATGACCACGAACTCGTAGTGTCCATAACGTGTGCGAAATGCGGTTTTGGGTACATCTTCCTCGGAAACCCAAAATTGATGATAGCCAGAACGGAGGTCAACCTTTGAAAAGCACTTCGCGCCTTGCAATTGATCGAAGAGATCGTCAATACGAGGAAGTGGGTATCGGTTTTTGACTGTAAGTTTATTGAGCTCACGATAATCAATGCACATCCGAAAAGACCCATCTTTCTTCTTGACGAACAACACGGGAGCTCCCCAAGGGAAGTACTACGGCGTATAAAGCCTTTATCAAGAAGCTCTTGAAGTTGGCTTGATAGCTCTTGCATCTCCGAGGGTGCTAAACGATAGGGAGCCTTCGCAACAGGAGTTGCGCCAGGAATGAGGTCAATACGAAAATCGACAGCTCGAGGAGGCGGAGGACCAGGGAGATCCTCGGGGAAAACAGAAGGGAACTCATAAACGACAGGAATCATCACTTATGCTAGGACCTTTGTCTTTCTTTTCCACAACGTGGGCGAGAAAGGCAAAGTACTCCTTACGCAAGTACTTGTTCGCTTTGATGCATGACATAAGCTTGAGACCCTTAGAAGGTTTCTCACCATAGACGTGTAAAGAGTCACCTTGAGGTAGGGGAAGAAGAATGAATTTCTCAGAACAAACGACTTCAGCATGAACTCGCTTAAGCCAGTCCATGCCTACTATGACGTCAAAGCTACCCATTTGCATAGGTATGAGGTCGATGGAAAACTTATGATCGTTTAAGATTAGGGAGCAACCAGAAAGAACAGAGTCAACGGAGATGGTCTTACCATTAGCGACTTTGACAGCAAAAGGATTAGGCATTTTAGTTCGTTCGCACTTAAGCAAGGGTTCAAATTCGACGGATACAAAACTTCTATCCGCGCCAGTATCAAACAGACAAGTAGCATAGATATGGTTCAAAGGAACGTACCAGTGATGACGTCATTCGAACTTTGGGCTTGAGCTGAGGTGAGAACGAAAGCTCGTCCTTTCGCAGGTTCGGTTTGTTGTTGCTGTTGGTTGCGTTTCGGGCAAACGTTGGCGAAATGGTTAGGATCGCCACAATTGTAGCAGGTTCGACCAGGTGTAGCTTGGGTTTGGGGTTTGGGTTTGGGTAAAAGGGCTTGGGTTTGCTGGTTCTGGGGTAGGCGACAGTAGTTGGAGAGGTGTCCCAACCTATTACAGTTGGCACATTTTCGGCATGAGGTGCCAACAGGGTGATGGTAGTTACAAGTGGTACACTTGGGGTGAGAGCCAATGTAACCTTGTCCAGGTTGGTTGGTGTTTTGGGTAGGCGGAGTGATGACAACATTGTTTTGAGAAGAAGCCTTCCGCTTCTTGTTCTTAGTTGTGGGGCTTTTTGGCTGGAGGGGCAGGTGATTCGGTGGTGTTGGCAATGGCTTGGTGCGCATGCTTCGTAGGGACCTTGTTGTAGGCCCCATGAAGGATGCAGTTATGGTTGAGTTGGAGGGTTATGGCATAGGCTTCCTCGAGGGTTTTCGGGTTGGCTGTGGCTACATGGTTCATGATCACCGGTGAGAGGCAACGGATGAGCTTGGCGATTGACTTGGGAACAGTATCGACTTGCCCAGGGCAAATGATACTTAACTGTTTAAAGCGCGCAATCAATCCTTCAACGTCGCTCCCCTGTTGTGTGAGATTCCAGAACTCGTTTTCAAGTTTCTGGGTCTCATGGGAGAGGACAGAATTGCTCCTTCATGAGCTCCTTAAGCTCTTCCCAAGTCATCACATGGGCTGCCTTCCCCTTGGTTGGTTCCACCAATCGAGGGCTCTCTTGCGGAAGACCCCGACGGCATTAAGGGTTCGGAGTTCCTCAGGGCAGCCGCCTGAAGGAAGATAAGCTTTGATTGAATCAAACCAATTGATCATGGCGGTAACACCGTCCATGCCAGTGAATTCCACTGGTTTACAAGCCATGAAATGTTGAATTGGTAAGATGGTTTGGGGGTATCGGCTTTGGAATCACGGATGATTTAGGTGTGGCTTCGGCGTGTATGGTGTGGATTTGGCTAACAATGCCGGGTATGATCTTAGCCAATTGCCCGGCCATTTGCTCCGAAACGAGCCCAATCAGTTCTTGCTTCGATATCGAGTCCTCGTTGTTGGATTCCTTCTGGGAATCCGTCTTCTTGGACTTCTTGAGGCGGTTCAACGAGTTAGGAAAGGAGGCATCTAGAGGTTGTAAACAAGACAAAAGCATGAGACTTGATTGTAATAAAGAAAATAGGTTTTGCATGCATGAGTATGAATAAAGTTCACATAAGTTTCACATAAGAAGCATGTGTTCATCAAGTATGGTTCACATAGTTTGCATGAGTTCAACAAGTATAACATGTATACTCACGTATGGATACAAATAAAGAGTATAAATTTAGTTTGTTCACGAGGATTAGTATTGTTTTTTATTGCGATAAACGTGCGAGTGTGTAACAGTTTGAAATGAACGAGGTAACAAGTATTAAAACACATAAAATTTGAGTCACATAAAAAGAATAGGCTCGTAAAACATGGGAATGATTCGGGTAGAGAATCGTCGACAATTCCAAAGTGAATCGAAGATCTTTTCGAATTAGAGAAACGTGCTTTGGCCTATAGGTAAAATGCTCTCATCGAGAAGCGACTAACGACATTTTACCCTTCCACTTACTACACGTCTCTAACCGATCGGAAAATCGAGACTTTGGCGAGAGTGAAAATCAAGGAATGGGACTTAATCGACAAGGTGCGGGTTTCACCCCTAACTTGACGATTTCGAACCCTAAGTGTGGTTGGTACTTACCAAACGAAGAGCAAATTCCGATTCGTTGGTAAGGGTCCACTAGAGTTTTGAGTTGGAAATTTTCCATCAAGGTTTGGATTTCACTCCTAACTAGATGGCATAATTGCGTGCAAAAAGAATAAGTATAGCGGATTGAGAGTCGTTCACCAAATTGCGGTTTTCACACCTATTTTAGTGAAGTCGTCTCGTTTATATTACAGTGTCTTCAAGCATCCAAACGTGTATTTTGTAAAAGTGTCTTAGGAAGACACCATGTATATGTATTAAGACCAAAATGAAAGAGAGAAGCAAAGTAGGAATGATAAAGTTTTAAGCATTATCAAGAATGGTCACAACGGGTACTTAGAACTATAGACTAGGTCGAACATGGCAATTCTACCTAATTCCCTATAGTTATGGCTCTGATACCAATCTGTCACACCCCAACCGATGGCAGAAACATCGGGATGAGACGAAAAACGAGATTGCTCATTGCTCACACATTAATAAGTGACAATAATTAATTAAACCATATTTCATTTCATAAGAATTGTCAAATACATCAATGTAACAAAACAAAGACCCACATAACATTTGCAAAGTCATAACAAAATTGATACATCGACATTAAACCTAACGTCTAATTTGTGTGTATCTAGTCCTTGCTATATTGTTTTCATAGCATCATCTCCTTCAACCTGTAACATGTTTTAAAATAATGTCAATGCGAAAGCAAAGGCGAGTACACAAGTTTAGGCATAGCATACGTATACGAATAAGTTTAAACAATCCACATGGCAACCAAACTATACAAGAGCAATATCAAGGCATTAAATACTAATAATCAAACCCTAACGCAATCACGATGTTTTAACATGACCTCACGAATAACACGGTGGAGGTGGATGCGTGAATTCATATAGCGCTAAGCATGTCAAAGAATGCTAAAAATAGTTAATGACTAAAGCATAGCAATACGAATATCCAAGACAAGCATCAAGTATAAGATTCAAGCTTTCATGTATATGGGATTGTTTGTGTGTTTCATAAAGTTTAAGTGTTCGTGATTTTGTATATGGAAACATGTTACACCCGAAAAGTGTTATAAACAAAGTGGGTCGAGTGTACTCACGGTTTTGCTAAGTCTTTTCTACACTTGACAATCCGTGAAGACGTTGGTTCGAGGATGACGCCGAATTATCCTACAAGAGGAAACAAGGCGTATAAGTATAGAGTTTCAACGGGAGATTATGAGTATTCGAGCATGATTAAAAATAAGTTTGATAAAGTATTATGATATGAAAGTATTCACTAGGATGTAACACTCGTTCTTGACACTATAGTAACTCTTACGAGTTGGATGTGATTTCATAGGTTCGGGACCTATTAGAATCGTGACAAGGAATTACATATTTTAATGTTAAACTTAATAACTTGATAGGTGATTATAAGTTCATTATCAAGGTTTCGGTTTTAGAATTGTAATATAGTTATATATATATATTATAATCATGTAGGAGGTGGGAGGATGAACCATCCACTTTGTAACCTCTAGTGTCATGTATGTCAAGTATGAGGTGGGAGGTTAAACCATCCACTTTGAACCTCGGATTATGTTCACCACTACACAAGTTACATTGGTAACAAGGAGGGTACAAGAACTATATACTATACAAGAATGTAAAGACAAGAATGATAAGGTGTCATATAGATACCAAGTAGCCAAGTATTCAACAACCCGACGAGCACACGAGGACAATCGTCAACGGCTTTGTGGGGTTGAGACACTTTAGGTCTAGCAAACTAGTTTGGGATCTTGATGAAAATAATCAAGTGATGTGTGGTCTCAAGTTAGGATAGCCCAAGCTTCCTTGTGGACACACATGAACAAGCATAATAGCTTGCATCACTTGTGAGCTTAATGCTCTTCAAAAACAGAAAGTTTTGGGTGTTAAAACAGCCCTTAATTCATGTTAACAAGCTTGGTTAGGCTTTACTAATCATAAGCTTGATGGTAAGCACAAGAACACAAGTTTGTTGAAGTTAAAACATAAGTTTGATAAAAGTTTAGACAAAACAGAAAGTTTGTGGACATTTTGGGGCATTTCCAGGTCTGGATTCTCCATGGAGAACCCTAGGAATTCAACCAAAGTTTATCCAAGCAAGTAGGAAAAAGAATGGAGTGATTTCATTAAGAAATGAGTGAGTTACACTCACTTTAGTGAAGATGAGTAATTCTGCTCGACAATTCTAATTTTGCAAGGATCTTGAGGTGATTTGAGAGTGATTTAAGAGAGATTAAAGTGTAAAAATGTTTGGATTAGAGGTGGGTTTTATTGGGGAAGGATTAGGGTTAGTTAGGTGGGGTTTAAGTGGGTAATTAATGGTTAAAAGTTCAAAAATTTAACCAAAAACCCGCCCAAATGGCTGCTGTCCGCCTTGGCTCGCGACAAGGTTGTCGACCGAAAACAAAGCATAAGAAGCTTTTGTTTCCGGGTTCATTCAAATGTGAGGCGGCTGGTGGAGTGGTGGAGTTGTTGCATGATGAACCGAAGGTCCCGGGTTCGAAACCCGCGGATCCCGGTTTTGGTATATTATTTATATATATTATTTTTTTAATTAAAACCCTTTAAACAATTTACCAAAAATGGCAAGATTAGTCCCTGAAGTTAAGAATTCAAGAATTACAATTTAGACCTTGGACTCCATAAAAAAATATATATATGTATTTATTAACCTTTAATCCTAAATGTTAATATATTTATAAAATAGCATTTTAATTTTTGTAAAAATAAATTAATTAATTTTATTAACTAATTTAATTAATTAATTTAATTAATTAACTTAATTAATTAATTTAATTAACTAACATAATAAATGAATAGATAATTATATTTTCGTAACGAATTTAGTTTAATGATTACGAGTTTTACGTTTGAGTCTCGATTACGCATACATACCATGTTTGCAAGTTATCACACGTTTACGATTGAGAGTACCACGAATACGTTTACACGTTTAATGTATGAACAAGTATAAGTCTAACTTGACTATAATTAACATAATTTGTTAAAATACGAGTTTCTTATTACGATTCAAGTCTCCGTTTTCCACGTTTACAACAAAAGACAAATACAAGATACAACGCTTACTAAAAATAGAAGTATGATACAAAGTTTCCAAATATAGAAAGTATAGAAACGCGGAGCGTTACAGAAATGTTCGGGGAAGATTCGAGTCCGAAGATGAAGAAGTTCATGAAGGTCCTCTTAGACAGCTTAAAAAGCATTGTCGGGGGTGGAACTGATAGTGCTGATGGTAGCGGTGGCAGTGATGGCAGTGCCAGAGATGGTGGTGGTGGTTTTATGGGGATGGTGAATGGTTTGGCTCAACAACTTTTAAAGAAAAAGTTGGAGAGCAACGCGTAGTATGGAAAACCGGCAATGGAAACGAAGGTTGGTAACAAGCAAGATGCATATGCTAGGGCTATAAACGAACCGAACCGAACAAGGCTATGTTCGTGTTTGTTTGTTAAGGTTTTAACGGTCTAATTCGTGAACATATAACCGAACAGGATTTAGTGTTTGTGATCGTTTGTTAAGAAAAATAACTTGTCCATGTTCGTTTGAGTTCCTCCGCTAATTTCACAAATGAACACAAATAAACACAAACGAACTCTAATGAACACAAACAAACTGTGATGAACATAACAAACACAAACAACACTCATGAACCAAATGCACATAGTAATTAAGTTGAAAAAATAAAAGCTAACATTCATAATCCAAACATCTAATAGAGAAATGTCTCAAACATAATCATCCAAACCTTACATAATTATCCCAAATACCTTCAACACTAAAATTAAGTTCTAAACACAAAAATTAATAAACAAAGTAACACCCTTAATCTGTCATCACCATTCACCATATCGTGAGTTGATTAATAAACAAAGCAACATGTTAAATAAAAAATGCAAACATATAAAAATTTCAAAATATAAAATTAACTTGTAATAAGACATTACCAAAACTCCAACCAAAATAGTTAACAATCTTCAAGGAATTTCAACATATATAGCATCTTCATTTTCCTACAGAAAACAAAAAATAATCATATGAATCAAATGATTAAAAAAAATATCAAGTTGAATCCTTATCAAGACTACCTTGTTCTTCTTTTTAAGGACACCATAATAATGACGATACCAATCAGCTCCACAAATCAGCATATCCAATGTCTTAGTTCCTAAAAAAGCACGATGTGGATCAAAAACCCTCCCGCCAGCGCTAAAAGCTGATTCTGAAGCAACAGTGGTTATTGGGATAGCTAAGATATCAGCAGCCATTTTGGATAAAATTCTATATTTGAGTTAGTTCTCCTTCCACCATCCTAATGCATCAAAATGCACACCTGCCTCCTGAATGTACACTCCTTCTTCCAGGTAAGTAACTAATCCAACTTCACACTTTCAACACAATCCATACTTCTAATATGTTGATTATACTTAGCACTTCCGGTCTTAATACCCTTACCAAATCGAGAAGCCATAAAGCCAAAACCACTTCCAATCCCACTCGGACCACTCCTATTCGGACCACTCTCAACATTTGCACTCTTAGATGAATCAACATTAGAATCTTTATGATCCTCAACATACTCTTTAAACAATTCATCTAAACTATCACGAACAAATTGAATCTCTTCAAGGGCTCTTTCATTGGAATAAATGAGTTTGAAAGAAAAATCGATTAATTTCATCTTGTACCTAGGATCTAAAACAGCACCAATTGAAATCAATAAGTTACATGAACCCCAATACTTGTCAAATGTAATTCTCATCGCATCAACCATATCTTTCATGCAATCATCCGCATCCAGAGTTATAGAATCTAATGTTTCTTTTATCCCATATAGCTCACTAAGAAATCAATTGGATGTTGGATACTCAGACCCTTTAAGATAAAAACAAAAACAAAAAACAGAATATGTTAAAAGAAATATGCAAAATTGTAAAAAAAAATTACTCCAAATATTGTGATAGTAATACCTGAAATCAACTTTGTAGCCTCGTTGAAAAGTACTAAAAATGAGCAAACATCTTCAACTTTTTTCCAATCATCATCACTCGGCAAAGTCTTGTATGTAGGATCTCGTTGGGCATAATTCACAAAAACTTCTTTAAACTCCAAGGCTGTAGACAACATAGCGTATGTGGCATTTCAACGAGTAGTAACGTCTAAGATAAAATGCTTTTTTGACTTTTTTAACTGCTTTGACAGCTCACTAAACAATTTAATCGACCCGGAGATGCAGCCACATGTTTCACACTCTCACGAACATTGTGAATTATTTCTTTAATTTCTAATAAGCCATCCTGTACTAACAAATTAAGAATATGTGCAAAACATCGCACATGCAACAACTTTCCATCAAGAGGAAGCTTCTTTTCAAGATTCAAGTATTCCTTTAGCTTTTCAGCCACCACGTCATTAGTTCTAGCATTGTCAACTGTCAAAGAAGCCACCTTCGTTTTAATTTTCCACTCTTTCAAGCATTTAAAGAGACAATCATAGATTCGAACACCAGAATATTGTGGAGGTATATCAACAAAATTCAGGATGCATTTATGTAGCTTGAAGTCTGAGTCTACAAAGTGGCATGTAACCACCATGTCATGAATATTTTGAACTGATGTCAACAAATCAGTTGTGATGCTAACATGGTTAACTTGATTCAACTGTTTTTGAATTCTTTTCCTTCCAATTTCATAACTAGAAATATAATCTTGCTTAACTGTTGCACGTGAGATCTTGGTAAATGCCGGATTAGCTTCCTTCATCACTACATTAAAAAGATCATACTCGACCAAGTTGAATGGCAACTCATGAACCATTATCATATGAGAAATAACCTCTCTCATTCTAGCATGATCAAACTTCCAATTTTTAACCATTGATGAAGAATCTGCATCTCCAGGTAAAATATTCAACTTTAACTGACCTTTTTTCGGACGTGGTATTTTTGGGCAATCCTTAGCAATGTGCCTACGCATAGGTGTGGTTCCACCATATTTAGGTTTCTTCATCTTCTCCCCACAATGAATGCATTCTACCACTATAGTTTGATCATTCAAAGTTAACTCACGAAAATGGTCCCAGATGACTGAATTTTTCTTTCTTCTCTTTTTAGTAAACGGCTGTTGTTGTTCATCATTTGCAACATTAGCTTGTTCTACACCAGCTTCATTGGCTTCTTCATCTATAACAACAACATTTGGATTATCCTCCATTGTGGAATGTCAGCACTGGACTGAAATTCTGAAGATTCAAATGGGGAATGTATGTCTATATAGTGATCTTCATTAAATAGGAGTGCACCACTACAAGAGTCATTTGACATCTGCAAATCAAAACATCACCAATCAAATATCTTTATGATAAAACTAGAGCATTAATTCATTATGATAAAACGTCATCAAACAAATATCATTATGATAAATTATCATCAATCAAACATCTGTTGCTCAAGAAAAATATTTGGTAGGGAATTAAGCACTTTTAAAGGTTCTACAATGTTTGGTAGGAAATTAGGCACTTTCTGATTTTGTTCGTCTCTGTATGTTTGGAGTTTGGTGATTATTTCATCAAATTTTAAACATAAACTTATTTTAAACATAAACTTAAATTATAAATAACAAGTATGTTATCTCGTTTAGCAAAAAAAACCTGAATAAACAATTGAGATTATGTGATATAGCTTTTAGGATGATGGGTTTTGTGTATCTGGTATTTATTTAGTTAACTGAAATAGCTCAAATTACCAAAGCAAATCATCGGTATACACACCTACGAAGATCTGAAAAATAAAAACATCGTTTATAGATTCAGATTCGACCCTTGACTGGAAAATAAAACCAAGGAGGAAGCTTACAAAAACAAGAGGAAGCTTTAATACCACAAAATAGAGAGGAAGAAGCTTACGTGAAAGGATGAAGCCCTAAAATTAGGTGACGAAGCAGGGGGTCGCAGGATAGGTGGTGGATGTGGAAAGGAGGAAGCCCTAATTTTGAAAGAGAACAAGTTAAAAAATGGGTTGGAGTGCTGGAAGGTTTTCATTTATATGCTAGGGTTTTGAATTATCTATTTTAAAACTTCAACTATATTTATATTTATAAAATGAAAAGTAATAAAATTTTATAAACAAGCGAACAAACAGACACAAACGGACTTAAACGAACATAAACGAACCAACTTAAACGAATATCTTACCGAACGTTCACGAACACAAATGAACGAACAAAGGCTTTGTTCGTGTTCGTTCATTTAACTAATCAAACTAAAAATTCTTGTTCGTGTTCGTTCATTTGTTAAACGAATGAACACAAACGAACTTCCCGCCGAACGGTTAACGAACTGTTCGCCGAACGTTTGGTTCGTTTACAGCCTACATATGCGGGATCAAAGCATAAGAAGCTGCCGGAAAATGGAATTTTGATTAGCGGTTGTCAGACGGATCAGACGTAGGCTGATGCCACTAAGTCAGCTGGTGCACTCAGCCATACAATTCAAACAATTCTTGAGGAGTTGGATGGGAAGGTTATAAGTAATCGTGAGATTGCTGTCAAGGCTAGGAATATATTGAAGAGTCAAGGGTTTAAGCAACGACCAGGGCTTTATTGTGAGGATAAACATGCCGATGCCCCTTTCATTTGTTCAGCATAATGTTGTTAACTTATAATCCAACGTTGTTTTTTTTTAAATCTAATTTTGGTGTTTTTGCTGAGGTTATTTCTGACTATTTTTGGAGTTTTGATAAAGGAATTATGTTCATATATGACTATTTTACTAGATTATGTTGGTAATCAAAAATGAAATTGCAAGAACAATAGAACAAGAAATTGACAAACTAGAATTATGATATCTGAATGATTGAATGTACCAGCGCTACAATTAAGACACAATAAACCCTATTTATAATAAATGATTCATCGCCTCCAAAACGTCGCAACCCTTGGTGAATTGAGATGTCTTTTGATTTGGCGCTCAAACTGGATGGACGTGTTGCTTCTGATGATACGCCACACTTGATCTTTCTTAGGGTATAGGGGTTGTAGTCTTGACACAATTCATCCCTAGACTTTACATAACATACTATACTTTCTAATATATACAAACTGACCCTTATACTAATATAAATAAATAAGTTTAGTTTATAATTCTAATACTCCCCCTTAAACTAAACTTAGTTTAAGCGAGGTCTTCATCTTGCTTTGAGATCCGGTTCAATCTTCACAACAATGTTGGCTCATCATTCCTCCAGGATCAGATGTGCCTCCTTTTTCTTCCATGTTGGACATTCATGCTTGAAATGTCCAAGTTGATTACATTTAAAACATTTACTGCGATCTTTGTTTTGATGGACTTGAGTTCCCCTTTTATTCCTCCATGGCTTCCAATTTTTGCCTTGTCCACGTTCTTTATTTTCTTGTTTTGAATTATCATGACCGAAGTGTTCACATTTATGCTCTTCGACTTTCTCCTTTCCTTCCTTTTTAGTGAACTAAAAGTTTGTCATGTAGTTCTTCATCATTGATTTTCTTTTTGGTACGTTCCTCGCAAGCCTTCAATCTACCAACGACTTCCTTGAATGACATTGTACTAAGATCAACAAACTGTTTCATCGCAACAACAATCTAATTTTGGTGTTTTTGTTGAGGTTATTTATGACTATATATTTTTGGAGTTTTGTTATAGGAATTGTGTTCATATAAGACTATTTTACTAGATTATCCTCTTAGGGACCAAAGGATCCGTCAGAGTGTCTTGGTGAAAGCGTATCGTCTCTGTCAAAACACGTTGTTTGTACAGAATTTACGTATAAGATACTGGTGATTACCAACGTGGAGTATAACCGACAATTTTTTCTTGCTATTCACAAGACCATACATGTAGGCACTAGGCCTGGTTTCTTTGAGGGGAAAGAGATTTTGTGGGTTTGAGCAGGCAACAACTCACAATGATCGTCCATAGGATTAAGGCCTTAATCTGACATGTATTAGCATAGTTGTTTCAATTCAATTATTTAGTCGAGTTTTATTATATTCAAGCATAATTACAAAGAAATAAATGATCAAATGTATCTAAAACAAGTATATTAAAATTAAAATGTATCTTTAAATTTTATGGTCTGGTCCGTTTTATACAGTTGGTTTTCGATTTAAACCATAAACCAAACCATTCATTACAGTTTTTGAAACTGACCAATCGAAAGTTAAAACAAGAAACCAACCTTGAATCAAACCAATCACCAGTTTAACGGTTTAAACCGAACTGTGTACACCCCAATACATAATACCTCTTAACTATATATGAAATATCATTAAAATTAAAATATGTTATAAGATATAAAACGTGTTTATATTAAGAAACTATCTAGCTAAGTAGGGGGAGGGTTGCGATTGTCTTGACTATCACAATCTGTTCTAAAACAACTATGACACTTTCAAAATGACTGGTAGAGCATCTTAAAACATACTGAGAGGTCTAACTATGTTCTCATTATCTATCCGGATAGTTGTAGATCATTTACTTTGTGTTCCTCGATCCCTTTTAAAAGATAAAGTGAAGTGAAATGGAAAAAAGTTGGAAATTATGTGTATTCCTGAGTCTTTTAATGGAACGAAGTGGGGAAAAAAGAAAGGACAATTAATGCTTATCTTCTTGTTTTCAAATTGGAAAGAAAGGAAAGTGGACTAACGTTAATTTTTGAAATTTCCCAAATTACACTCAACCTATTAAGAAATAAATAATCTTGAAAGATATAGTTGTAAAATTGTAACTTTATATTGCTCTTGCTTATAACTCGGGAACACACAAAATCTTTAGTTTTCTTTTATTTCCTTTCCTTCGGAACTCTCGAGAAAAAAAATACATTTATTCCTTTCTCTCCTTAATTCCTTTTTCCTTCTTTTATTTCATTTAATAAACTCGGGAACACTTCTCTCCTTAATTCCTTTTTCCTTCTTTTCTTTCATTTAGTAAACTCGGGAACACAATGTTAACAAATGGTTGAATTTGTTCTAACTTTTTTAATTTATAAGGCTTTCACGTATGTAAGAAAAAAAGGTTCATATTTACATTTTCGATTAAGCTTTTGTTTTCTTTATCCCCTAATCATGATCATGTTGTAGAAGGATCTTGAAACCAAGTAGTTCTCTCATACTGATGAATTTAACCCTTGGTAACACCTTTGTTAAAGTGTCTACTCGTTGGAATTATCCATTGATGTGTTCCACAATGATATGTTCCTTTTAACGCCTCCATTATGAAAGGATAGTCAGTGTCAATGTGTTTACTTCTACCATGAAATATGAGATTCTTCATCAATGCATCAAATGATCTGTAACCAATCATTATAGTCACTTTTTCTTCTTTCTAACCTGTTAGTTTATTAAGTAGCCTTTTTAACAATAATACTTAACATGATGTCGCCGTTGCTGCTATAAGTGTTAAGATTGGTTGTTTTTTAGTGCACCAACTAATAAGATAGTTTCTAATTTTCAATTTCTCCCTTTGGATTCCGGGTTACTATCCATTTTGTCAACATAATCTTTCTATTGACTGCTTGCTCTAGCGTACAATTCTTGAATCCAATAACATATGATGTAGTTTTATATTCTATGCACGCATGATTGTGTTTTACATTGCCATATCCATTCTCATGATATTTAAGAATTCCTTTTTTAAGGTTTAGTAAATATATATATGCTATGTTCCCATCTATAGGACTTAACTATTGTAACATTACGTTTTTGAACAATTTGTCAGGAAATGATGTCTAAGGTTTATATGTTTAGTTTTTGTATGCAAAACGGGGGTTTTACGCAAATCGATGGCACTTTTAGTACCAAAAAGTATAGGAATGTTGCATCCACAATGCTTGTGTACATGCTCTACCAGCAGCTGTGTATTCCGCTTTGGTGGTAGATAATACAACAATTTTTCTTTTGAAAAATCATGAGGGAAGAGCTAATCCTATGAATGCACATACACCACTAATGCTCTTTTCGATTAATCATGCATCTCCCAAGATCCAAATCCACAAAGGATATTATAAAATGGTATGGATCTTAACATACACAAGATAAACAACAAAAAAATAGCGACAAAAACGTGAAAAACTTTTATTAGTTAACCAACCCATAAAAGACCCAAACCAAACCCTAGATCTCAAGATTATGAGATCTGTAAAGTACAAAGATCAAATTCAACAGATTAGTATAATATGTTGAATGATCAACAAATGATACAGAAATGCACAACACAGAGATCACAAGATCTCTCTACCAACTTAGATCTCAACAATGAGATCTACATACAGATGTTACGAATACACAGAGAGAACAAGATGAAACCCTAGGAAATATCTGGAATAATGAACCAGACTCTTCTCTCTCTTCTTTATATACTTCCGGAAACACAAGTTACATCCAGGTCCCTAAAACTCTTCAATAAACACCTTGTAAGATGTAAACTTGACACTTAAGCCCCTAAACAATATGACGTGCACAAAAAAAAATATGTGCAATAACAACTTAATAACAACTTGCAACGGACGTAACAACCAGCCCAACAATAGATACATGTGGCCCAATAGTATACATCTACAACATGTCAAATAAGGCCCAATATATTTGTAGTATGAATTAATTAAGTTATGTGACAACATAACCTTTTTAACATCCCCCCATAATTCAATTGGCAAACATATCAAATAACCCTAATTTTTCACACAATATTATGTTGATTATTGTTCAACCCTTTAGTAAAAATGTCTGCTACTAGAACATCTATGGTTCAATTACTCCACTTGCAATTTTTTCTCTCAAAATGCAAGTCCAACTCAAAGTGTTTTGTTCTTTCATGGAAAATTAGGTTTAAAGAAATAGAAATAGCAGATTTGCTATCATAAAATAGTTTGACAGGTAAATTATAGTTAACCTTTAACTCTTGTAAAACATTCAAACTCCACAATACTTCAGAGGTGGCTGTGCTCAGCCTCAGCTATGGATCTTGAAACAACATTTTGTTTCTTACTTTTCCAAGAGATATATGTATTTCCTAGAAATACACCAAAGCCAGTAACGGATTTTCTAGTCATAGTACACTTAGCCCAGTCAAAATCAACACACCCTGACAGTTCTAGACCACTTGTTTTCCTGAACATAACACCTCTACCTGGACATTGCTTTAAATATCTCAATAACCTTAACGCAACATCTAGATGTGACTGACACGGTTTATGCATAAACTAACTCAAGAATTGAACCGCATAACTAATATCTGGACGGGTTAAAGACAGGTATGCCAATTAACTTCTAAAAACCATTAACATTTTCTAAAAACTTTTGATCTTTATTAGTTTTATTTGTAACAAGATGAGACTGTTCAATAGGAGTCCCAATAGGTTTACAGACCAAATACCCAAACTCATTCAACAATTCTGGACAATACTTCCATTGAGACAAACAAATAGACACATTGGAATATAAGACTTCTATACTGTTAGAATCTAGTTTGATTGTTGTGAAAGTTTAAGATGAAATAATGAAAGATTGTGAAACAAGATGATAAATGAATCGGAATAACAAACTTCTGAATCACAAAATGAAGAAATTATTTTCATCAATATGCTTTTATAAATATGTATTTACGTATGCATGAAGATATTACAAACTCCCCCTTAACCTGACCACTCTAATTTGTTCGTACAAAAATGTCTAAGGAAAGTGATGAATAGAACAATACAGGAACTATTCTATTTATAGCACAAACGAACCTCTGAGGAATCTAAGATGACGTCTCCTTGACTGTGACATCTAACAGTCTAACAAACTCCTAACATCTGCTAGAGCTTAAGTACTGTTACATTGAAAATACAAATAAACTATGTTCATAAACATCTGTTGTAGAAACCTTTGTTGAGCTTTAACCTCTGTTGGTCCAGCAAACCTTTGCTTCAACAGTCTTTATCTTCATTAGTAGAGTTTCTCTTTGGCAGACCTTGGTATTAATAGACTTTAGTCTTCAACAGTTCTTGTAAGCAAACTTTAGCTTTGACAGACTTTAAAGTAGTAGATGTTGAGTCATTGCCTTTAGGAGAAGCAGATCTTCAAAACACTGTTATTTGTGATAAGATGTTATAGACTATTTTGGCTTTCCAATCATCTGTTTCTTTTGGGGTCCACTAGATCCAATAATCTCCCCTAGAACAGATGATACCAAAACACTTATTTATTGCTGATCTTATTCCTTATTAGTTTTTCCCTGATTTGTCCTTTGAATTGTATTTCAAAGTCCATGGAAATCATGTCTTCAAAATCCCTTTCAAGTTCAAGTTTCAATAAATCTTGGAGGTCATCTGCATCAAGACCATATGCATTCCCCATTCTTAGCTTTTGAACTTCACCAACTGATCTGAGCAAAGGCAATTCGTGGGTGTCTGAGGATTACTTCCACTTTATAATTTTTGAATCAGATGATTTTCTTGGGTGATGTGATGAGTTTGGTGATTGTGGCCTGCTTACTAGATTATCAAGTGTTTCATGTAATTTAGCACTGGCAGGATCTATATGATATAGCATCTGGTTTTCTAATTTCTCTTATCTGTATTCTTCAAACAATTCTTCATCAGCCTCAGATATCTGCTTCTGCCTTTTTGCTTGTTTCAAGGCAGTTATGGACAAGTCAGATGTTGAGGACTTCTTTTTTAGATGTAGGGGTCTGTTTAGGGATAACCACTGCTTGATAATCTTGCTTCTTAGTAACTGTAGAATCCTTTTCTCTCAGCTGTTCTAGTCTCTTGTAAGTTTCAACAATCTTTGACTCTGACAATCTGGCAAGCCCTAGCAGTACGATACTTAGCAACAACAAGTTCTTCTTTCATTAGCTTCAATGCCTTGTTTTGATCCACCTTCTTGTATTTCTTTCAATCTTGTGGAGTTGACTTATGTAAAGGGTCATTGAGCATTTTTTGAATTCTTTCTATTTCTTCTTTAAGATCATCTGTTGACAGTCTTTGAACTGTGCTCTATTTGCTTTGTATGGTTTATGTTCATGGTGTGATCAAGGTAATCTTGCCATATTTTTAATCAAGCTCAGCAATGATTGGCTTCTCAGATATAGACTTACCCAAGTCTTTAGTAAAATCTTCTATCTGTCTTACCTTGCTAAGTTCTAGTGACAAGATCCCTTGAGCAGTCCTGTCATCCTTCCCTTTGCACATCTCTTAGCCAATGTTCTCAGCCTGTCTTGCCTTTAGCTTCAAGTATTCATCTAAGTTCTTAGGCTTTCTATAACCAAAGAGTGATGGGAATGATCTTTGTGATGCATCCTCTGTTGAGAAAAATGATTCAATTTCACATTGTATAGCCAGAATCTCAAGAGGATACCGAGCAACCAATGCGATGACTTGTGATTGTAGTTGAGTGGATGGAAGTGAGTGGATTTAGGTGGAAATGATGAGAGTGGTGTGGCTGCAATGGGGTCAGATGATAAGGGGATTGGTGATAGAACCTCCTCATCATCTTCTTCCAAAACAAAAGTTTTTTTTTGCGTGTGAATTTGATTTTAGGTGAAGGTGGGCGTGTTGGGGATTCTTGGTGGTGTGGGACATTGGTTGGGTTAATGTGGGAAAGGTTATTATGGCAATGGTTGGTGAAACATCTACTGAAACATCTATTGTAAGCATCTATTGGTTTAGTTGGAGGTGATTTGGGTGATGATGGTGTGGTGATGGTTCATTTTGAGGTGGTTTTTGTGGAGATGGTTTTTGTGCTGGTTTTGGTTTGCAGCAGAGGATACACTTCTTGTAGACCTAGCAGTGGTTTTAGGAGGGGTGGAAATTTCCTGTCTTACATTTCTTGTTGACTTTCTTCTTTTTGAAGTGCCAACATCCTCCTTTTCCCTCTGCATGGCATGTTCTTTTTCTATTAATAAAGAAGCATTGTTTCAAGTGTATCTTGCCTTCTCTGCTTTTCCGAGGCAATCTCTTCAGCCTTCTTGTTTAGGGTCTCATAAATCCCTTTTGCCCTTCCAGCATCTGATGCTTCATCAGAGGTTAGTGTTGGTTGTTTAAGAGCAGAACCTGGTTTTTGTTGTAGCACCTTTGCTAATTTTGCTTCTGATGGAGGCTGCAACTTTCTTAAGTTATCATTCTCCCCTATTTGGCATCATCTTCTACTTCTTCTTGAAGTGCAGTTAGAGGGGCAGAACCAGTGGTCTTTAACAAATGTTCCCTGATGGCTTTAATGTCAGCTTCTATAACTTTGTATCTGGCCTTAATCATATTCCTTATTAGCTCCATGTAGGTGTTATGATTGATATCAACCAAATTCCTTTGAGATTGGATGATTGGTTGCAACTGATTTCCACAGCTCATTGGCAATTTGCTGAGTTAAAGGTTAACTGGCAGAGTTTTATAACATTTGTTTCATCATGCCTTTCATTTCATCTATGGAAGATTCCATGTATGTCATCCTCTCCGTCAATTCCTTGTATCTTAATTCATCACCTAACTTAATAGGATCATCTGAATCCCTACCAGAGGTAGTTGTATTTGGTTCTATAATAGGAGAAGACTCCAAATTAACAGAACCAAATACCTCTTTGTCTTGGTACTGAGGACTTCCAACTGGAACAGAGGTTACAACTATACCCTCAATAGTTGTTGCCTTCAATGAATTCTTATGAATGAAACCACTGTCCAATTGAGAAACTGTTGTTTCACAAGTTGTAGTGGCTGCTTCACTTGAACTACCACCAAGAGTTATAGGTAACTCAAGGGGTGTAGCCTCCTCAGCTGTTTGTAGGCTAGCAAGTTGATCTTGCTCAGATTAAGTCGCATGTGGAAGTTTGCTCTCTTTAATTGGTGATTGAAAGGAACTAATTTGTGTATGAATAGTATCAATTGCTGCAAACATAGGTATAAATCTGGGTGGAATTGGGGTGGAGGATTGTGGAGTTGAAAGAGAAATAGCCCTGGGAGACGGGCTTGAAAACAAACTTTCAAGTGAAAAGTCTGCTTCATGAGTTGGTGTCCCTGTGCTTATAACTTAGCCCTTTTATGAGGATTCAAGAGGAGTTTGGATGGGTAGAGATCTTTCTAGCTGTTGTGAGGTAAGTAGCAACAGTGGTTTCTAGTGGCTTTGGTATTGCCACAAGGTTATCCTCTAGGGTCTCGTCATCCAGAGGTGCCTTTGAAGTTGGTTTCTTTTTTGTGGGCTTTTTGAATGTGGGGGTTTCTTTTTGAGTTTTTCTGGTGTGGGTTTCACAACAGCGGTTGTGGTGTCATGATAACCATGAGCAGTGGGCTTAACAATAGAGGTATGAGTAAAAGATGTGGAATAATCTAAAATAGTCTCATCCCCTTTGCTTGTGTTTATGAAACTTTTGACTCTTCATCTTGAATTCTTATAAAAGTGTCATTTGTAAGACTTGTTATTTAAAAAGTTGTACCTTGTTGAAAATCTTTTTCAGAAACTTGTTTTTAAATGTAATAGCTTAAAAGTCTGGGATACATAAGAGAAGCCTTAGGTTTGTTCCTTTTTTATAGTAACATTTGCCACCATGTCCAAGAACAATGCCCAGGATATATTATAATCTAATTTTGTCAAAATTGCATATCCCAAAATTGAACCTTTTTGTGGAATCTCATTAAAGGAGGTGGTCTTGGGTGAGAGATAGACAAGGAGGGTATGGAAATAATATCTCATTTCATCAGGAAATTGAGGTTTAAAATTTGTAACGCTGGACAATTGACCATTCTATGAACTTTGTATGGAGTTCTTGTTTTTCAAAGGAGATTTTACCTGTCTGGTCATTTAAACCAAATACTCTGGATATAGAAGATGGGGATATCTGAAACAATGGCCCCTCCGACTTTTGATGTTATTCCAAATGGCTTTTTGTTTTGAGATTGTACTTCAGCATTTGCCCAGAACTGTCAGAGGGTATCCACATATATTGGTGCATCGGCAGTGAGGGTTGGGTAGCATTTTGATGAGGTTAACACATCAATTATTAAGTGAAAAGCTTTGTTTTTGTTGGTTTTCTTGAAGTAGAGAAGGTAGTTACGAGGAGTTTTGATTTGCAGAGCTATGATTGTGGATGAGAGATGAGAAATTTTGGAGAAGATGAGAGTATGAAAGTGAAAACCGCTTTTATGAATTTTGAATTCGAGTCGGCAGGGTAAGCTCTGTTTGGATGAAACGGAGTTTTTATAAAGTGAAAAAGTGAATGCTGATGTGGTAGATGTTTGAAAGATCTGATGGCTAACATATGTCCACGTGGTAACCTCTGTTGTGGTAATGGATGGACAATTGTTAGATAACCTCTGTTAATAGAGGTTGAGAACAGTGGTTATGAACAATGGTTGGTTTTAGTCTACCAGAGGATAGACATCAGTGGTTAGGACAAACAATGGTTATGCCTAACAGATGTTAAGAATAGTGGTGAGTGAGAAATAGAGGATAGCTTTCAGCAGTGGATAGATTTTAACCAAACATAGGTTTTAGAAACAGTGGTTAGGAATAGACTTTAAGAATTATTTGAAGATTTATAATCAAAGCTATTTTTAAGGATGGATTTTTGATTTTCTAAAATCATTTGTAATGCTTTTTATTCATGGAAAACAAAATTTTGCTTTTAATCCATGTTTAGCATACCAATCCTAGAGATCAAGCTTGCAAAGGTGGATGTGTCTAAAGCTTTTGTCAACACATCTGCCAGCTGATCTTTAGTTGGAACATGATGCAGAGAAATCAAACCTTTTTTATATAGCAATCCCTCACAAAGTGATGTCTGATGTCGATGTGCTTGGTTGTGGAATGAGAAACTGGATTTTAAATGATGTTTTCAGCTGCTTGACTATCCAACATGATAGGAGTTTTTAAAGCAGTCACACCAAAATCCAGCAACTAATTTTGAAGCCACATGAGTTGAGCTATACAGCTTGCAGCAGCAATATATTCAGCCTTTGTTGTTGATGTTGAAACTGCTGCTTGCTTTTTGCTTTGCCAAGAAATTAAGCAATTGCCTAGAAATTGACAACCTCCTGAAGTGGACTTCCTTGGAGTATGACAACCAGCAAAATCATCGTCTGAATAACCTGAAAGCTCAATATTACCATTAGCAGGATACCAGATACCGAGTGTGGGAGCACCTGTTATATATCTGAATATCCTTTTTAGAATTATAAGGTTGGACTTTCTAGGTGCTGATTGGGATCTGGCACAGACACATGTGGAAAACATGATGTCTGGCCTTGATGTAGTTAGGTACATTAATGACCCAATCATGCTTCTGTAAAGTGTTTGATCAACCAAGTCATCTTTTTCATCAATAGTGACCAATTTTGAAGTTTCCATATGTGTACTATATGGTTTACAGTCATTCATATCAAATTTTGTTAATAGGTCTTTGACATATTTACTTTGATGAATGAATGTATAATTTTGCGATTGCTTAACTTGGAGACCAAGAAAGCATTGAAGTTCATCCATGACACTCATCACAAACTCTACTGTCATGAGTTCCCTAAACTCTTTACATATTGATTCACATGTGGATCCAAAAATGATGTCATCCACATAAATTTGGAGAATCATCAAATCCTTTTCTTTCCATTTTAAAAAGAATGTTTTATCAATTTTACCTCTTATGAAGCCTATGGATAAGAGAAAGGTGGAGAGAGTTTCATACCAGGCTCTTTGTAGAGGATCGTTTTGTCCAATAGCAATGGTCCTAATTTGATTGCCTAGTCAATATGCGCGGAATTCATATTTAATAGTGACAATTATCAAGATTACTTATGAAATTTACAGATTTCACTAATTGTTTAACAGTTATATATCAACGTGAAATCCGACAGGGCTTCGCCGTATTAGTCAGCAAAAGTTATAGACTCAAACCTCAACACTTCTATTTATAGACACGGGAATTACCTTTGTGCGAGGGTAACTATATCTTCGTACGAAGGTGAGTTTCCTTCGTACGAAGGTAAATGTCTACCTTCGTACGAAGTGAACTACACTTTTTGCGAAGTTAATTACATAGACAACAAAATAAGATCTAACAGTTTAGCCCTATTACATACATAGACACACCCTAAGATAATAGCTATAATGCACTAACAAACTCCCCCTTGGATGTTGCGGTAGTCTTGGTCTGTCTTCAAAAATTTCAAACATTTAACTTTAACGTCCAAAGAAGTTCTTTATCGGTTTTCTTCTCTCTTCAGATGGAATCGTGTGTTTGATCAGTCGTAGGAGCCCATTTGATAAACTGGAATCTTCTAAGACGTGCTTCCTTTGACATTTCTTCTATATGTCTTCATTCCTTATCTGTCTCATAAATTCTTTCCATTCAAGCTCCCTCCACTTTGACTTCCACATCTTTCCTGAATTAATACCATGTGCATAGCATACATTGATCACACCTTGGTATTGGATCGCTTGTGTCTTCTCTAACACTTAATAGCAAATCTTGTTGAAGAATAGACATTCAACATCTTTCTCTGATCAGTTCACTAGCCACATCGGGTCTAGTACACTAATCGTCCTCCAATATTCTCATCTTTCAGCACAATCACTACTTCGCAAGTTTCAATATCATACTACCACCATTTGAAGTATGTATGAAAATCTTGTTCTATTGACATCAACCCATGTTCTTCATGGTGTGTTGTCGTTTGATGATGAACGTTATGTCTTTTCTTTTGTCACTGGATCAGTATTTATGCGTTTCTTTGGAATATGCGGCTTCCAATGATTGAATTCGTGAGCTGCTTTGTACTTGATAAGCTTCCATAAGCGTTGATCATGAAATCTCATCTGAAAGCTAATCATCTTAGTCTACACAAGATCTTTTACATCCCAATATGGTAGTGTCTTAACATCACAGAGGTATCAGAAGTATTGCACTCCAAACTCCCTCTTGATGGCATATACGTTCAATTGTTCAATCCAACCCCAACTTAGGATATCAGCCAGCGATTTGTCTTGATCACAGGTAAAGAAAGCCAATGGTCATCTGAATTGGCGTTCTTTGGGCAACTCCATAAACCATGACTTCTTGGCTTCAACAATCTCCTCTTTAGATACACGTTTAGGCACACAACCTTCTCACTATTTCTTCAACCCTTTGTTTCAACAACTCATTAGATGCTTCAGCAAATAACTCTTGAACTGTTGGAAAACTATCAGTATCAGCTCAGGAATACTTCATCGTTTCATCACCGTCATCTAAAACATCTTCAATGATAACTCTATCATAAATATCACACCTGGAATATACTTGTACTGGTAATCACTAGGATCTAATGCACTGATGTTGTTCAATTCATCTTCAAAGTCAAACTCGAATTTATCTTCTTCAACTCCCAACATAATAGATGTCTCTTCTTTGGTGTTGCGTACAAACTCACCTTCTTCAACTTTATGCTCAAGATAGAAAACTCGAGGCTTTGGCAGATCAGGAACAAACCGATATAGGTGAAGATTCCTGACTTAAGTGCATTGCGAACTTGATCTTTCTGCTCCCCATGTCTTCTAGTATCTTCTTCTTTATTTGCATCATCTTTTAAGAATGCATCGTACTCAAATGATTCGTTTATCTTTGTAGTATCAACTATCAACCCTGTTCCACCTTGTGTATCATCATCATCATCGCCTTTGTCATCATCATCTTTCTTACTATCATCGTCTTTATCATCATCAGCCTCATCATCGTCAAACCCATCAATCTCAACATCAACTTCAACATACATCCTTTTTGGTCCAAGATCTTTTGTCTTAAAGATGTATCAGACACATCAACTGGCCCTCCTATAAGCACAAAATTTACCAGCTCGGATTCAGCTTCAGTTTCAAAATTGTCACATTCTCAACTTTTTCAGAAATAACGTCTGGCACAGATTCAGCTTCTGGCTTACGTTGAACAATCACAGGAACCTCATCAACTTTTTCTTTACCTTTAGCTAATGCTGCAGCCTCAGCTTCTGCTTTCTTAGTTTGTTAAGCCGCTTGTTGCTTAGCTTCTTCTATCTCGATCAGTTTAGTTTCAACTTCAAAATCAATTTCCAGCTTTTAAGATAGAATTGTGAAACAAATCCATATTCCTATCAATTTGAATTCTTTGAGTTTCATATTCAACAATCAACCTTTTCAATCTTTCATTCTCCGATAAAAAACTTGATAGCATAACTTCAAGATTCTTTCGATCATCTTCTAAAAAAATGATCCTGCTTTCCAATTCTGCAATCTTTGTATCATTAAACATGTCTGCATCAAACCCCTCAGAGAATGGAATATCACCAAAGTTGTCAGGCAATTTTTCATTCAAAGAACGTCTTGGACCAGATCATTGTGTAGAGCGTTGTTGAACATGAGGTGTTTGCTGTTTTTGTGGTGATGGTTGTGAAGGTGTGATATGTTGTGGTGATGGTGATTGTGGTGGTGAAATATGAATGGGTGAAGTATGTGGTTGTTCAACATTTTCAACTTCTAGTGTTTTCCTTTTTCTGTACTTTCTTCTAGCTTTCTTACTAGGAGACCAGTTGTCTTTTTCTTGGTATCAGGCTTGCTCTTAACTCTTCGAACCTTCTCAGCAAGCCTCTTAGCATCATCTTCAAATTCTGGATCAGACGGAACACAAAAATCATCGTCTTCGCTTACCACCTTCTTCTTTATTTGAGTCATTCTTTCACGTTTCTCTGTATCCTTTATTGTTTTATCAAAAGAATCATCCGAAACCTCTTCACTATCATCAACAGTTGTTTCTTTCTCTTTCTTTGTAGTCGTAGATCCAATATTTGCATCATGTTTCTTGATCTGAGGTAGTAAAAAACACTTCATCCTCCACATTAACCTCTGTTTCAACATTCTGTTCTATATTCTGCTTAGTCTCCACCTTTTCATCAGTAGCTTCATCCCTAAGTATTGTTTCGATCTTTCGTTTTAGGAGTTCCCTTTTTTTGAATCTTCTTTCTCATACATACACCCCTCTTAGGTTCAAAACCTTCCATCGGCATAGCTTCGTTATCAAAATCACTACCATCATTTCACCATTTGTCTTTCAGAGGTGCTTTGTACCTTTTATCTTTCAAACGACCAACGAACTTTCTTGTTGTTCTCTCTGTCATCTGCTTTAAGTACTGATTCAATCTAACTAAAGATAAGCCTGTCATATGATCAAGCGGCAGCGCATCTTTCTTATCTTTCGCAAGATTTGGAAATTGATCATCTAGCATCATCTGAATAAACCTGGGATATTGCAAAACTTCTCTTTGTCTACGTTTAACTTCATTTGTTCAAAAATCATCTTTGTGAAGTTATATGGCTTGTTTAGCATCAGTGCAACAATCATGCACATTTGATAATCAAAGATAGCATCACCCCCCCTTTCCTGTGATTTAGTGCATAAATAACTGAGTGCACAAAGAACTTGTACGTTCTTCCAAGATAAGCTTTATTAAACTATGTGTTCACATGGCCCTTATATCCCATCCTGTAAAAAATATCCTTTGCACATTCGCTCTGTATATATACATCATAGGATTGTCGTCTTTATCCTAGAAATCTAACACTCGACGAATCAGTGCTTCTGTAATATACACTTCCGTATCTTCATTTCCGATTCGGACAAACGATTGTATATCCTTCTTCTTTGGTATAAACTTTGCATGCTCCCAAAATCTTTCAACATGTGATCGATATGCTTTATGAGGATCCGTAAGTGCCTTAACGATCGTTAATTCGCTCATTAATTTTTAATATAGATTTGAATGGAGCAATCTCTGGAATTTTTTCATCATGGACACAACGGATGTTGCGTTTCTTGTCGAAATTAGACTTTTTGTCATGCAAAAACACAAACACAAAACACTTAGAAAATTTTTGAAAATTTTACATTTTAACTTCATGCGAAGTGAACTTGGTATGAAGTGACCATGTAATTTCGTGCAAAGTTAAATAACCATTTAAACATTTTATGCAGTTTATCTTCGTGGAAGGTAATTTATCTTCCTGCGAAGATTATTTACCTTAGAGCGAAGGTAACCTCAAGAACACTTAGAAATTTTTCTTCGTTTTTCATGAAATTGATGGTTTTAAAACATCCTAAAAGTGCCGATTTACACAAAGATATGTTCAATTTTAATTTTGGCTAGTTAAATTGTCCTAGATCTAAGTTTTTAGAACCGGTTTACCGAAAACTTCATTTTATCGTTCATTTCGAGTTAAATCTAGTCCAATCTACCTTAGGCATTGTTCGTGGTGTGCTAATCAACCACTACAAGCTTTAATTGGGCAGCACTTCGTTGTTTTCTTAATAAAATCTCTATCTTCGCTCAGAGAATGTAAACGGTAACATATGATTTATCTTCGTACGAAGTTCTTTATATAGGCTGTTATCGTCGAATGAAGGTAATTATCTTCGTGCGAATACAACTATCTTCGTGCGAAGATAACTATCTTCGTGCGAAGATAAATCTCTTCGAGCAAAGTGAAGTGCAATTATTCAATTTTGACATTTCGTTCATTTTTACCGTTTTAACAACCCACTCAGTTGACCAAGTCTAAGTTAATAACCTTGGTTAACTAATTTGTCAACCAAGTCTAAGTTAATGACCTTTATTGAACACTTTGTGAACAAACTGGTGTTTTCAGGAAATGCTAAGTTTCAAATTTATGAACGTTTGATCTTTTTTCTCAATTCAGATAAGCTCCCAACCCGTTGTCCTTCGGTATTCTCAGCATACAACATCTCTGGACTAAGAAGATCCGCTTTCCATCATCGGTAGTTGAAACTAATATAGAAATAAAAATCTTTTTTATTTTTCCAAATTTTATGCTAATACATACTGAAAATCTTTTTGGGTTATTCTAAAATGAAATATAAAGAACTATGTACAAACATCTTTACAGACATATTTTTGTGAGTTTGTGTTACAAGGTCATATGAGTTTTTGAGACACATCACAAGTTCCCTTGACCTTAATAAGACTTTTAAGTTCTAAACAGATTCACTTGGATTGTCAGTATACTGATCCATTTAAACCTCTACACATTTCTCAATTGTTCCGAGATACGTTATGTAATTTTTAGGAACCTGACTTAATTGTGTTTCCCATCTTAGAATATACTCTCGTATCAAGATTCCCTGGATTATATCTTACAGGTGAATATATCTAACTAATATCTGTATCTAGGTAGTGCGAGACCGTGAGAGCTTAGGTTAGTACCACCATACCGACAAAGAGATGAAGGCTCAACTTAAAAGTAGTGTTCCAATTTGGAATCTTTTAACTGCTATTATAATATCTTTCAATACTTTCAATTTGTGCAGTTGCCAGGTTTAAAAGAAAAAGTATTCTACAAGTTCTAATCTATTGCCGACCCAAAATCATAAGAACTTTTATAATACCGCAGATATCAATTATTTATAAAAACCTAGCATCTCAGAATTCGGCAACCTCTTAAACGAAATTTTGGTGTACTAAGACCATCTATCCGAGAGATGTTAATCCACTAATTAAGAAGTTATACTTTTATGTTTATATCTTAGAAACAATCTACTGAATGTGCGAAGGCTACTGACACATCCCCAGTGAGATCCGTTTAAACTTTATTAACACTTCAACTCTTTAGCATACTGTGATAGTCCACTGATGTACTATCATTTAATCATTGCACATGAAAACTCTTTTTGTCTTTTTCATCTTTTGTGTATTTTTGCATTTTTTAATGTTTTTTATATTTTCTACAACATTGCTCCCCCTAAAATCAAAAACATATTTTTGGATTTTTGCTTTTGAAGAACGAAGAACTAAAAACTATAAAATGTGACTAATCGATGAGGATCACGAAAACTCGTCATCCGATCCGTATTCAACCTCAATCTCCCCATCTCATGTCAGATTCTTCATACCATTAAGTCTCAGAAGATATTTAAATCTGGTTCGATCAAATGGTTTGGTATAAAAATATGCCTTTTGTTCATCAGTGTGGATCTTTTCTATTCGAATTAACTTTTTCTCGTGGCAATAACTGATAAAGTGATGTCGAATTTCTATATGTTTGGTTTTAGAGTGTTGAACCGGATTCTTAGTTATATTAACGGTAGCCTTATTATCTACGATATGGGCGTATCAAGAAATTTCAATCCAAAGTCTCTCAACTATTGTTGTATCCACAAAATTTAGGAACAACAACTGGAAGCTGAAACGTATTCAGCCTCGCAAGTATAGTGAGCAACCGTGGTTTGTTTCTTGCATTGCCATGTTACTAATCGTGTTCGAGGAACTGGCAACCGACCATCGTAGATTTGGCGTTAAGTTTGCAGCATCCGAAATCTAAATCAGAATATCCAGCGAGGTCGAAGTTTTGTTTCACGGATACCACAAGCCGGTGCTTGGGAAACCCTTCAGATATCTGAAAATCTGCTTGTCTGTCATTAGGTGTGACACTCAGGACTGGATTGATATTGTGCGCAAAGGAAAGTCGAATACATAATATCCGGTCTAGATGTTGTGAGGTACATAAGTGATCCTATCATCGATTTGTATAAGGTCTCATCAATCTTCACGCTAGGTTCATTTGGGCAGATGCCATGATTAAGTGCCAATGGGGTAGATAATGGTGATGTTCCCGACATTTCAAATTTCTCCAATAATCGTGAACATACTTTGTCACCTAAAGTCCCAAGAAGAACTTCATTTCTCCCATTGAACTCATTTAAACTTTCTTTTAATGACCTTTTCGAAATCTTTGCGTAAAGCGTCGTTCGTTGACCCAAGATGATGTCATCCACATAAATTTGTACAATTAGCAAGTGTCCGTTTATTTCCTTCATGAGGAGTGTGCTATCGACAGTGCCTCTGATAAAACCATTGTTTAACAGGTGCTGAGAGAGTGTCTCATAGCTCTCGGGGCCTGATGCAACCATGTAACGCTTTATCCAATAAGTAAACCTTGTCTTTATGCACTAGATCGACATACCCAGGTGGTTGGCTGCCATACACTAACTCTTTCACTGTTCCGTAAAGGAAAGCATATTTGACATCAAGCTGGTACACCTTAAAACCTTTCCATGACGCAAAAGCCAGGAATATGCGGATAGCTTCTAGTCGAGCGACCGAAGCGTAGACCTTAGTATAATCAATACCCTTTTGCTGATAAAAACCTTTGACAACCAGTCGAGCTTTATTGCGTACAATTACCCCTCGATCATCTCTTTTACACTCTAACACCCACTTTGTCTCGATAGCTTTGTGATTATTTGGTAGGTCGACGAGCTTCCAAACTCCAAGCTTTTCAAATTGTTGCAGCTCTTCCTACATTTCGTTTACCCACTTTCTTCAGTAATTGCTTCTTTATATGATATTGGCTCAACCTGTGAAATGAAACACCTATATAAGCATTTTTCTTGAATAGATGCATTTTTAGTATAGAAACAGCTTAGATCCTTATTGATCTGATTTCTTGTTGTTACTCCAACTTGAAACTCTCCAATTATGTTTTCCGTTGGGTGGTAAGACAATGTCCTCGACATTACTTCATTAGGAACATTCACTTCATTCTCCAGATTCGTAATATTCTGTTCAGCAACCTGAGTACTTGTAGATACTTAATTTAGATTGCTAGGACCTTTAGTAGACTTGGGATCTACTCAGAACCTTAATCGGAACTAGATCCTCTATCGGCTCGGCATCTGAATCAGAAGCATCTAGTTGATCGAAGTGGGCGCCGTATTATTCTCAATTGGTTCGACGACGGGTTCTTGTTGAGTATTGCTCGGGCACGTTCTAGAATCATATGTACCAACTTATGGTTGAGTAACCACTATTGGTCTTGGAACTTACTCCTGATTAGACGCTTGATGTAGTTGATATAACAACATAAGTAACTCTTCGTTAGGTTCTTTTGGCAGACTAAATGATTCTATAAACTCTCGTAGTTAACATCAAAGGATCACCAGGCTTTTAAGTAGGCATTGTGTATTTCTGACAGTCGACATGTTGAGCAAGAATAACTCGCTTTAAACTAGGTAGATATAATCTTCTCAAAGGACTAGCATAACCAACGAAAAATCCCTCCAAAGATCTGGCACCAAATTTACCATCCGGGTCGATGACCATACAAGGAGATCCAAAAACTCCCCCTATCTTTCAGTATCTTCTTCTTAATTTACATCATGTTTTAAGAATGTATCGTAATCAAATGATTCGTTTATCTTTGTAGTTTCAACTATCAACCCTGTTCGACCTTGTGTATTATCATCGTCGTCGCCTTTGTCATCATCATCTTTCTTATCATCTTTCTTTCTATCATCATCTTTATTATCATCAGCCTCATCATCGTCAAACCCATCAATCTCAGCATCAACTTCTGCATACATCCTTTTTCGATCCAAGATCTTTTGTCTTAAAGATGTATTAGACACATCAACTGTCCCTCCTATAAGCAAAGAATTTACCTGCTCAGATTCAGCTTCAGTTTCCACTTCTGTCACATTCTCAACAATTTTAGCAATATTTTCTGGTGTAGATTCAGCTTCTGGCTCAGGTTGAACAATCACAGGAACCTCATCAACTTTTTCTTTCCCTTTACCGAATGTTGCAGCCTTAGCTTCTGCTTTCTTAGCTCGTTTCAGCCGCCCATTGCTTAGCTTCTTCTATCTCGATCAGTTCAGTTTCAGCTTCAAATCAATTCCATTTTCCTATCACTTTGAATTCTTTAAGTTTCATATTCAACAATCAACCTTCTCAATCTTTCAGTCTCCGATAGAAAACTTGATAACACAACTTCAAGATTCTTTCGATCATCTTCTAAAAACTTGATCTGCTTTCCAATTCTACAATCTTTGTATCATTAAACATGTCTGCATCAAACCCCTCAGAGTTGTCAAGAAATTTTTCAATCAAAGAACGTCTTGGACCAGATCGTGGTGTAGAGCGTTGTTGAACATGAGGTGTTTGTTTTTTTTGGTGACTTGGGGAGGTGTGATATGTTGTGGTGATGGAGGATGTGATGGTGATTGTGGTGGTGAAATATGAATGGGTGAAGTAGGTGGTTGTTCAACATTTTCAACTTTTGGTGTCTTCCTTTTTCTGTACTTTCTTCTAGCTTTCTTGATACCAGAAGACCAGTTGTCTTTTTCTAGGTATCGGGCTTGCTCTTAACTCTTCGAACCTTCTTAGCGGCCTTTCAGCATCATCTTCAGACTCTGGATCACACGAATCATAAATATCATCGTCTTCACCTACCACCTTCTTCTTTTTTTGAGGATTCTTTCACTTTTCTCTACATCTTTATTGTTTTATCAAAAGAATCATCCGAAACCTCTTCACTATCATCAACACCTATTTCTTTCTCTTTCTCTGTAGTCATTTATCCAATATTCGCATCACGTTCTTGATCTGAGGTAGTAGAAAACACTTCATCCACAATGTTAACCTTTGCTTCAACATTCTGTTATGTATTCTTCTTTCTCATACCATACACCCCTCTTAGGTTCAAAACCTTCCATCTGTGTAGCTTCGTTATCAAAATCACTACCATCATTTCACCATTTTGTCTTTCGGAGGTGCTTAATACCTTTTATCTTTCAACCGACCAACGAACTTTCTTGTTGTTCTCTCTGTCGTATGTTTTAAGTACTGATTCAATCTAACTAAAGATAAGCTTGTCATATGATCAAGCGACAACGCATCTTTCTTATCATTCGCAAGATTTGGAAATTGATCATCTAGCATCATCTGAATAAACCTGGGATATTGCAAAAACTTCTCTTTGTCTAGTTTAACTTCATTTGTTCAAAAATATCTTTGTGAAGTTACATGGCTAGTTTAGCGTCAGTGCAGCAATCATGCACATTGATAATCAACGATAGAATTGCCTCCCCCTTTCCTGTGACTTAGTGCATAATGAACTGAATGCACAAAGAACTTATATGGTCTTCTAAGATAAGCTTCATTAAACTGTGTGTTTACATGGCCCTTATATCCCATCCTGTAAAAAATCCTTTGCACATTCGCTCTATATATATACATCATAGGATTGTCTCTTTATCCTTGAAATCTAACACTCGACGAATCAGTGCTTCTGTAATATACACTTCCTTATCTTAAGTTCTGATTCAGACAAATGATCGATATGCTTTATGAGGATCCGTAAGGGCGTTAGCGATCGGTAATTCGCTCATAACCTTTAATATAGATTTGAATGGAGCAATCTCAGGAATTTTCTCATCAAGGACATAACATATGTTGCGTTTCTTGTCGAAATTAGACGTTTTGTCCTGTAGATAAACAAACACAAAACGCTTAAAATTTTTTTGAAATTTTTACATTTTAACTTCGCGCGAAGTAAACATAGTACGAAGTGATCAGTTAACTTCATGCGAAGTTAAATAACTATTTAAACATTTTATACAGTTTATCTTTGTGCGAAGGTAATTTGTCTTTGTGCGAAAATAATTTACCTTCATACGAAGGTAACCTTAAGAACACTTAGAAATTTTTATTCATTTTTCATGAAATTTATGGTTCTAAAACATCCTAAAAGTGCCGATTTACACAAAGATATGTTCAATTTTAATTTTGGCTAGTTAAATTGTCCGAGATCTAAGTTTTTAGAACCGGTTTACCGAAAATTTCATTTATCGTTCAATTCGAGTTTAATCTAGTCCAATTTACCTTAGGCATTGTTCGTGGTGTGCTAATCAACCACTACTAGCTTTAATTTGGGTAGCACTTCGTTGTTTTCTTAATAAAATCTCTATCTTCGCTTAGAGAATGTAAACGGTAACATATGATTTATCTCCGTACGAAGTTCTTTATATAGGCTGTTATCTTCGTATGAAGGTAATTATCTTCGTGCGAATATAACTATCTTCGTGCGAAGATAAATCTCTTCGAGCAAAGTGAAGTGCAATTATTCAATTTTAACATTTCGTTCATTTTTACCAGTTTTAACAACCCACTCAGTTGACCAAGTCTAAGTTAATGACCTTGGTTAACTGATTTGTCAACCAAGTCCAAGTTAATGACCTTGATTGAACACTTTGCGAACAAACTGGTGTTTTCAGGCAATGCTAAGTCTCAAATTTATGAACTTTTGATCTTTTTAAAACATTTTTTCAATTTAGATATGCTCCCAACCCGTTGTCCTTCAGTATTCTCAGCATACAGCACATCTAGACTGAGAAGATCCGCTTTCCATCATCGATAGTCGAAACTAATATAGAAATAAAATCTTTCTTATTTTTCCAAAGTTTATGCTAAAACATACTTAAAATCTTTTTGGGTTATTCTAAAATGAAATATAAAGAACTATGTACAAACATCTGTATAGACATATTTTTGTGAGTTTGTGTTACAGGGTCATATCAGTTTTTGAGACACAACACAAGTATCGTTAACCTTAATGAGACTTTTAAGTTCTAAACAGATTCACTTGGATTGTCAGTATACTGATCCATTTAAATCTCTACACATTTCTCAATTGTTCCGAGATACGTTATGTAATTTTTAGGAACCTGGCTTAATTGTGTTTCCCACCTCAGAATATACTCCCGTATAAAGATTCCCTGGATTACATCTTACAAGTGAATATATCTAACTAATATCTGTATCTAGGTAGTGCGAGTCCGTGAGAGCTCAGGTTAGTACCGTCGTACCGACAAAGAGATGAAGGCTCGACTTAAAAAGTAGTGTTCCAATTTGGAATCTTTTGACTGCTATTATAATATCTTTCAATGCTTTCAATATTGTGTAGTTTTCGGGTTTAAAAGAAAAAGTATTCTACAAGTTCTAGTTTATTGCCGACGCAAAATCATAAGAACTTTTATAATACCGCAGATATCAATTATCTATAAAGACCTAGTATCTCAGAATCCAGCAATCTCTCAAATGAAATTTTGGTGTACTAAGACCATATATCCGAGAGATGTTAATCCACTAATTAAGAAGTTATACTTTTATGTTTATATCTCAGAACAATCTACTGAGTGTGCGAAGCCTACTGGCACATCCTCAGTGAGATCCGTTTAAACTTTTTTAACACTTCAATTCTTTAGCATACTATGATAGTCCACTGATATACTATCATTTCCTCATTGCACATGTAAACTCTTTTTGTCTTTTTCTTTTTTTGTACATTTTTGCATTTTTTAATGTTTTTTTATTTTCTACAACATTGCTCCCCCTAAAATCAAAAAACATATTTTTAGATTTTTGCTTTTAAAGAAAGAAGAACTAAAAACTATAAAATGTGACTAACCGATGAGGATCACGAAAACTCATCATCTGATCCGTATTCAACCTCAATTTCCCCATCTAATGTCATATTCTTCGTAACGCTAAGTCTCAAAAGATATTTAAATCTGGTTCGATCAAATGGTTTGGTATAAAAATCTTCCTTTTGTTCATCAGTGTGGATCTTTTCTATTAGAATCAACTTTTAAAACATATCAATCACATTTTGAAAGATTTTGGGAGCATGCAAAGTTTATACCAAAGAAGAAGGCTATACGATCATTTGTTCGTATCGGAAATGAAGATAGGGAAGTGTATATTACAGAAGCATTGATTCGTCGAGTGTTAGATTTCAAGGATAAAGACGACGATCCAATTATGTATACAGAGCGAATGTGCAAAGGATGTTTTTACTGGATGGGATATAAGGGTCATGTGAACACACAGTTTAATAAAGCTTATCTTGGAAGACCGTATAAGTTCTTTGTGCACTCGGTTATTTCTTCATTGAGTCACAGGAAAGGGAGGCGATGCTATCGTTGATTGTTACACTAACGCTAAACAAGCCATATAACTTCACAAAGATGATTTTTGAACAAATGAAGTTAAACATAGATAAAGAGAAGTTTTTACAATATCTGAGGTTTCTTCAGATGATGTTGGATGATCAATTTCCAAATCTGGCAAAGGATAAGAAAGATGTGTTGCTGCTTGATCATATGATAGGCTTATCTTTGGTTAGATTGAATCAGTACTTAAAACAGACGATGGAACCAACAACAAGAAAGTTCTTTGGTCGGTTGAAAGATAAAAGGTACAAAGCACCTCTTAAAGACAAATAGAGAAATGATAGTTAGTGATTCTAATAACGAACTACGTAGATGGAAGGTTTTGAACCTAAGAGGGGTGTATGGTATGCGAAAGAATATAAGAAAAAGGCAACTCCCAAAAGTTACCAAACAATGAACACACGACACTATTTATATACACGTTTTACTCTTGTGCGAAGAAGGAAATTACCTTCCTGTGAAGTTAGCTTACCTACATATGAAGATAACAATTACCTTCGTGCGAAGTGAGCTATCTCTCGTACAAAGTGACGTATATGCACCTTTCGCGTTCGTACTTGGGTCGTGTGTTTGTATCTAATCTATACAATATTCAACACATGTTCTATCTAGCCTATTTGTACAGTTACGGGCATAAAATGCACCAATAAATTCCCCCTTGGACGTCACTGTCGAAGCTTGATCTTGATCTTGAGATATGAGAGACGTGTTTAAATATTCTGCAACTTCAATCAGGTATTTGTCGATGTCATAGAACGCGTAACAAATTCCCCTTGATTGATGATCCGGGTTTGCAATTTCTTCAATACATCCCCCTGAAATAATTCTCCAATTCAGGTCTTTGTTTGCACGGTTCCCAACCTCCTGTGATTTGCTTAATCGAGAAATTTTCTCGAATAAACACTAACTAGAAATTGATCAATGCAGCATCTCCATTTAACTTAACCAATCTGCGTTTGGTTTTAGCGTACCCTCCTATGCTCGATCCTCAAATCTTCAAAAACCCAACTGACAATTGATAGAAACTTCGAATTACCACAACGGTAAACTTCAAATCAGTGAATACCCATGAAAATCTGAAATCCCAATTTCCGTAATCACGTTTAAGCATACTTTTGAAAGATTGATTAGCAAATCGCTAATCTTCTCAATCAGCAAATCTTCATCGGAATCAAATCATCTGGTAACACATCAGATCTGAGAAACATTCTTCCGTGATCAGAATCACATTATTTCTCTTAAGTCACAATAACAGATATATAGCTATCTCCGATAGAGACATGTGCAACTTAACCAACAAATATGGTCATTCAACGGCGGTTAGTCCAAGATGAATGATTCATCTACTCAAGGACTAAAAATAATGGCACCTAAGAACATCATCGATCATTCGTGTATGCAAAATATATTGAATGACCTCAGATCTTTTTGGTAATTTTTGAAACCTTGAGCTAGTCCTGTTAATCTAAGACCATCACTAAACATTCGTGTGGACAAGGCAACTTGAACATCCTCAGATCCTCTGCAGATATCAACAAAAACTGTTTAAATCCTGCTAACCTGCCCTTCACCGGAGATTAGGACTTTAACCCTTAAGCATCAATCTGTATCACGATCTGAAAATTATGAACCTCCTATGAGCACGAATTAACAAAACTAGATCTTCTATATCCCCATCTAATATGGTGTCGGAACCACCGAATAATATTGCATCGTCGCGAATTTAAAAAGTGTCAGAATCTTCATATATACGTGAATTTTTTTATTCCCTCTCTGATACGTGGTCGAAAACCTGTGATGAATCGTATTTAAGTTTATATTTTACATGACTTTTGGTTTTCAATGGCTACTTTTAATTAGAATTGTGTTTTGCAGGTCTAATGGAGTTTAAGGAGCTATTCGGGAGCTTTACGAAGCATCGGGAGCGATTGGGATCAATCGGGAATTGGAAATGAAGAAAACAGAAACCAAGAGTTGGGCTTAGCGTCGACAACGCCCAAATGGGCCGTCGGCGACGCCCTTTGGTTATTCTCGTCGGCCAGAAACTCGCGTAGACACTTATTAAGGTGTCGACAGAAAACTAAAATCTAGAGGGCGTCCTGACGCCCTGTTTGGCCGTCGCCGACGCCCTCCAGAAAGTGCTATCGCTGAATTTCGTTTGTTGAGTGTTTTGAACGAGTTATAACCCACTTTTGGGGTTTTTCAAAGGGAGTTACGAGTTTTTGAAGCAAAATCATCCATCTTGGAGCCAAGAACACCATATCCTTCCATTCCAATCCATTTCATCCATCTATCATCAACCGAATCAATCATCCAATCTTCCCAACCCTAATCCATCATCATCCTCACCAATCCTCCAATCCTTTCACCATCATCCATTCAAAACCCTAATCCTCACCATCACCACTATCAAAGCTTCAAGATGTTCATGTTTGAGTTTCAATCATCCGGTGATCAAGTTCCGCTTGTCATGAGTGGCTAATTCTCGAGGGTTTCACCCCAGTGTAAACATTTGTAAGATTTAGGGTTGCTTTATGTTTCTTAGTTGATTTGTGACAAACTGAGTTGTATTTTGAATTGATTGATAATTTGAACTATATTTGTGAATTGTCGAATGATTATAAAATTTGACTTTGCGAAAAAAGTTTGTGTATTTATGCGCTATCTTTCAAGAGGAATTATTTGTCCGAAGTAACAAAGTGCATTGCGGTCCGTCGTATGCGTGATAGCAATTGACATCTAAGCTTTATGATATAGAAACTGTTAATGACAATTTCAATTGAATCAATCTAAAATTGTTTAGCAATCCTAGGTTTTGTCAATCGTTGAACCAGGTGTGAACCTTGTTATCAAATCATTGTTTTAATCAATTCATTAAGTTTCGTGTAAGTATTTAAGTTCTTGTAGTTAAGTAGTAAAAATCAAATTACTGGAGCATTCCGACATCTCTTTCAAACTCACATAACTAATCCAATTGTTAGCAAGCTTCATAAAGTGACAACAACCATTAAAAATCAATTGCATCCATCACAAACCACAAATTCTTCGTGGTTCGACCCCTTACTACCACTAACACATTGTTAAGGGTAATTTGAGACTATAAATATTATCTTTGACCGGGGCGCGGATCAAATTTTGGCGCCGTTGCCAGGGAGTTCATGCGCTTTGTGTTTGGGTTAAATTGATTTTTGTGATTAACTGTTTAAGTGCTTTTCTTTATCGTCTTTGCTTTGTTACGTGGGTGTGTTACTTGTGCAAGGATACAGGTAGTGCATGCATACACGGAATTCTGGGAGGACATCGCCGCTAATGTTTGAACCGGAAATTGAGCGGGTCGTCAGGAGGAATTTAGCCAACCGATTAGAGGCAACCCTTTCTTGTAATCCACCTTACACCAACTCACCACCTACATCATCCTTTGGACCCATTCCAATGGATCCTCAAATTCCAACCAACCCAACAACCAATATTACGACTATCCACCCCAAGCTCAACACAATCAAAACAACCAATCGGGGGGTGGACACAACTTAAGACCTCCAACACCACCATTCCAAAACTGTAGCCGAAACCCAAACAACCACCAACGTACACCTACACCTCTTCCTCTAACTTAAAACCGACAAAACCCATTACCTCTAAATCTCAACAACCGAAATGTTAACGCCAACCGTGGGGTTAACCATAACCGTGGCAATCCCACAAATGAAGCCCAATTTCTTGACCTTGATGAGTTGAGAAATAATATTCTCGATGATGCACCGTATAGTGTTCCTGGTTATCAATCGCCGGATCACGTGAGCATTCACTCGGAGTATTCGGATGACGGTAGGAATTACAATGAAAGAGTTGTTAATGACGATTGGGGAGATAACAACATGGGAAATTTTTACAATGCTCGGGGTTTAAGTATGAAGATTTTGGCTATCAAAACGCCAATTATGTGGGGAACAACTAAAGCTATGGCTACGACTACGACAACAACCGTCAACAACGAAACAACCAAAGGAACTGAAATGACGGGAATTACAATTACAATCAAAATGTCAACTGGGACCGGAATCCGCAATTCGTGGGCGGCAATCAAGGTGGTGATTGGGGTGGTGATCGAAGAGGTAATTATCGGCTGATGAATGAAGAAGTTAATGGTCCGCGTCGTCAACATCAACAAGGCCCAAGAGCTGTTAATGGGCGATTTAGACCGGTGGTCACCGAAAATGACTCACCTATTGTGCCTACACCTAGAGGGAGGCGATCATTCGAGTGCAAGCCCAATTACATTAACATCCTACCACACTTCAATGGTAGGATGAATGATGAACCATACACTCACTTGGCGGAATTCTCCGCTATATGTGGTACGATCGGGGGCCACAATTTTGAGATAGAGGAAGTGAAGCTAAGGTTATTCAACTTTTCGTTAAAGGACAAGGCCAAGAAGTGGTTCCTCACTCTTTCGGCAAATAGCATTCGTACTTGGGCTGAAATGCAACAAGCTTGACGAATACTATTAGATAGCAAAGACCGATGATGCACGGGATGAGATTCGGTCGTTTCAATAATTTTCGGGTGAGTTGTTACATGAGGCACTTGCTCAATTTAAGGAGTTGGTTCGGAAATGCCCTCACCATCAAATTCCGAGGTGGGAGCTATTGAAGTGTTTTGTAAGGGGGATAAATGTCGAAGATCACAAGTACTTGCAATCGGAAAGTAATGGCACATTGTTGAAAAATCATGAGGAAGACGATTGGGATTTCTTGGAGAGAATGAGTAAACTCCAAGGCGGTTGCCATGGCAGACCGAGCCAAAAAGCATCCGATTTCAAGGTCTTGGCCCGACCTCGATGCTAGTTCTAAGGATCGGATTGAAACATTAGAACGGTAGTTGGCACACATGTAGAAGAAAGATGTGGGTGCAGTACAGTTTGCGGTGTGTGAAGAATGTGGTGACCTCGGTCACGGGGCCGAGAATTGTCAAGTTATTATGGCACACACTGCCGAAGAGGTGAGCCAAGTGTATGGAGATAGAAAACTGTTTGATATGAACTCCAACACTTACCATCCGGGTTTGAGAAATCATCCCAATTTTCGGTATGGTAATGCTTCGAATCAAATGAACCCGAATTTCCAATCGGGAAATCAAGGTTGTGGTCAAGGAGGACCAACATACCAAAACCGCCAAAGTGGTAATTGTAACATCCGTAAAAAAACGGGTTTCCAAAACCCGCTTCGTTTATTAACCGAATAGTCAGTCATAATTTTCGTCGCATATATATAGGTTATTTTAATTTTAAACGATAGTAAACATTGTTAGAATTTTAAAACATAATCAATAAATCATAAAAAATAAGGGAATAAAAAAATATTTGAGGCTGCCAGGTTTCGAACCCGGGTCAGCCGGTTCAACAAGCAACCAACACACCACTCCGCCACACGCTTAGGATTAATACTGAAATAAATAATACTTAACATAAAACTCGAATTCGAAATCGGATTTTCAGCGCGACAGAACTCGCGATCACCGGAAAATCCGGCAATCCGCGAGTTTAGCCATTTTCCTTTTGACTATAACGTTATAACTGACTACGACATCGTTTATAACCAACGTCTACAGTCAATTCCAGTCGTAACCGCCGGAGAAACCTTGACCGCGAATCAAGACAAAATTCCGACCCAATACATCCTGTTCTACCCTATAAATACCCCCTCAACCTTCCGGGAATCCTTTCGTTCAAGACCGCACACTTTTTCGTAGTTGATGTGCTCAGAAACTCGTCGCCGAAGATTTTCAATTTCGCCGGAATTGGTCACCGGAAAACCGAACCCATTTCACTTCTTTGCCTTACTCTAAAATAACACTTCTAGAGCTCAGACAGAAAGCACCGCACTCACCTCAAAATTCTGGTAGAGCCTCTGTTGCAAGTTGAACTTCGCCGGAATTCTCTGCAAGTCGCCGGAATCCCCAGTTACTCGCCAGAATCATCACCGGAGGATTTCAATTCGACTCTGATCGGTATAATCTTTTGATCCATGTCCTTTTATCATTTAATTTACTAAAGTATACTAGATTTCTGATTTAGCAGTCGAGTTATGATTCTGGGTATTAATTCAGTCGAAGAAGATGAAGATTTAAACAGTTTATATGTACAATTAAAATCGGAATAATAACTGGGTTAGACACACAGTCCAGTGGTGGACTGTGTGCAAAAACAATAAGCAAGGTCTCAGGTTCGACTCTGTTCTTGTTTCGATTCGTCACAATATTCAAACCTTTTTATGAAACCCAAATATGAAACTTGACAGTAAGTATATAAATATAATAAAAATCAATAAAACTAACAGGTTAGACACACAGCCCAACTGGTTGGGCTGTGTGCACACGAACCGTAGGTCGCGGGTTCGAGTCCAGACTCTCACACTGGTTCGATTGGTTTAAAAACCTTTTTGATTAAATAAAATTCTGAATAATCCAAACAGTATATAAATATAATTAAAATCAGAAATATTTCAGGTTAGACACGTAGCTCAGTTGGTAGAGCTGCGTGCACGCATACGGGAGGTCACGAGTTCGAACCTCACTCAGCGCATAATTAAACACAGTCCAACCGGTCAACGGTCAAAAAGTCAAAATTTTTATTTTCTTTTTATTTATGTATTTTATTTAAAAATCAATTAAAAACACTTAAAAATGATATTTTTGAAGTTAGAAAATTTCCTTAAACTCACTAAAATAAATCTAACAATCCTATTAAGAACACTAATTAAAAATATTAATCTCAATTAAAAGTTTATTTATTTATCGAATTATTATGATATTATTTAGGTTAGTTTCTCTCGTGGTTAAATTCAAATTCGTGCGCATTCATCATCAATCCAAGAAACGCAACCACTGTGAGTGAATTCTTACAAATTCCCCTTTTTATTCATGTTTTCGGGTGTATCATGTGTCGCTTAAATTAATTCGCTTATTCAAACTCGTGCTATACCATTATATGATCTAAACTTAGAATGTAAATATTGTTTGTTGTGATGTATTACATATTGTCAAGTTGTGTGCAAACTAATCATTAGGCCCATCAGTTCCTCGTGGGAGACGGGTTGAACAACGCGTGCCTCAAAAACATTCATTAGGCCCATCAGTTCGTTGAACAACGCGTGCCTCAAAATCATTCATTAGGCCCATCAGTTCCTCGTGGGAGACAAGTTGAACAACGCGTGCCTCAAAAACAAACATTTGGTGTGTGCATGTGTATTAATTAATATTATGTGATTTGTGAGTTAAATTACATTTACGTTTACTCATATGTGGTTATGCACTTTATTTTATAATCGATACAATAAACACGTTTAAATGTTTTCATAGGATTCACTCGCCAACTTTTTGTTGACCCAAAAACCATTTTTACACATGATACAGGTGGACAGGTTGTAGCAAGGAACACAAAGGAAATTGCCTTAGAAGAAAAATAATGAAGTCTTGAAAAATGTATAGAACATGTTGTACTAGTATGATTGTTTGTAATGATTCTCCTTTAAAAAGAAATAATAAATATGAAACATTATAATAAATGTCATGAGCTTTGATGAAAACCCAATCATGCCCCGATCACCATTTCCGCTGCGGGTCGGGGTGTGACAGATTGGTATCAGAGCTTTTTACTATAGGGATATAGGATAGGTTATTAGACCCTTAGAGCCTATACTATAGTTGATTAGATTTTAAATTGCTTATGTGGTTACATGCAAACTCATGATGTTTATTTGTTTCGTATTTATTACATACACAAATGCATGCAAACACTTTCACTATCATTTTGTGTAATACTTAAAGAGTTATACTTATTGTCAAACATAACAAGCTTGTATATACATTCATCACACATATTTCAATGTCCACATATTCAAATCATCCTCATATTCCTTTATTCAAGATTATGTCGCATTTTTCGTTTTTCAATCTCATCAAAGTGAGTTCTACGACGGGCATGTAGTAACTGTAAGGGTACAAGTACCGGTAGTCGGAACGTCCTGTCTAGGTTGGCATTCGTATAAATCCAATATAACGGACCAGTTTGCCTACCTGGGGACTAACGACGAGAGTACGAAGGACCTATTAGGCCAAAGCATTCCACACCAAACGTCGTTCGAACTAACCCCACTTTGAGGTGTCACCGTGTCCACACCTGGATGCACTCCGAACTTCACACGTTACATACATATTTCTCGATTTTCTCCGGGTTTTAGTGTACGTTACCAGGCTAACACATGCGAACCATATGAAAGACCCGGTAATCATGGGGGCCCACATGATTACGAAGGTGAAGTATGGCGGCATGCAAGGCCCAATTACGAGCAAAGCCCAAGACATCCTATGGATGTAGTAAATTTATTATTCATCATTTATTTTATGAATGTTCATTCCTAAATACGACACATGACCCCTAAAACGTCAAACTCATACTCTTGATGCGTATTTCTTATAGATGTCTTCCAGTCTCTCTCGTAGAAAAATGAGATCAGGAAAATCCCGCGAGCGCATGGCTGCCCAAATCGCTCAACAAATGGCTGCCGTAATACCCAACATCGTAATTCAAGTACAACAGGCCCTTACCGCTAATCCCGTCAACCCAATCAAAGAAGATCTTTCCCCAAAAGCCACTAAATGCACCTACAAACATTTCAAATCCTGCGATCCTCCCAAATACGAAGGGACTGAAGGTGTCACCGCTCTCCTCCATTGGTTGAAGAGATGGAAAACACTTTTCTCAATTGCGACTGTCCCGATGATCGCAAGGTGCGATATGCTACCGGTCGTTTGTTTGGAGTAGCACTTACATGGTGGAATACAGAGAAGGCCAAGCGAGGTACTGAGAATGCTATGACTTTGACTTGGGAATAGTTGAAGGAAATCATGACAAGACGTTTCTGTCCAAGAAGCGAAATCAAGAAATTAGAGGATGAGTTCTATTCTTTGAAACAAAAGGAAGGCGACCACACCACATACAACAAGAGATTCCTTGAGTTAAATCAAATGGTCCCCAACTTGTTCACTCCTCTCTACCGTTTAATCGAGCACTACATTCGAGGTCTTCCTTCAAAAATTCAAGACCCTGTAATAAGTACCACACCTACAACTTTGGAAGCAGCAATGGAGTTAGCTACAGAGCTCACCGAAAACCGCATACGGAATAAAGACTTTAAGGAGGAGAAGAAGAAGGATAAAGCATCAACCGAAACCCCAAACTCCACCCAAACCGAATCCTCTTCTCAAACCACTTCTAAGAGAAAACGAGATGGACAAATCTTCGCTGTCACCCAACACAACCAACCAGCTTCACAAGTTGTACCCCTCCAAGCTATCCCAATCACTCAAGGAGCACCCAACGCAACTTACCCAAATAAGAAACCTTACTTTGGACCTCACCCTCAATGCAACACCTGTTTTTATCACCATCCATCTACCTTACCTTGTCGACTATGTGCGAATTGTGGACGCTATGGTCATTTGAGCAAGGTTTGCCGCACCCCTCAAAACCAAACCACACCCCCTACTCAAAACATGATCCAAACATATCAACAACCCCAATACCCCATGTTTCCATATGTTCGAGCTTGTTTTAATTGTGGCGACCCTACCCACTTTAGAAACACGTGCCCTCGATTGGTTAACATCATAAACGCCCAAACTCAAGCAAACCCAGTTAACCAAGCAAATCAAGAAAACCTAACCACTAGGCCACCAGCAAGAGGAAGAGCTTACAACATCAACGCCAATCCTGTTGAAGATAATAACGGCCCAAACGAACCACCTAACTAGTTTTCTTCACAAAAATCAAGATTCAACTCCAACCGCTTAGTTTTTATGTTTTCTTTATGTTATCTCAATCTTCACGTACCTCAATTATAAATTGGAAATTTATCCAAGAATCTTAATGCGAATTACTATTTCAGTTTTGTTTTATACTCATTGATTTAACATTCATATCATCATACATCTCGACGTATCTCAATCTCATCATTCAAAGAAGTTGGGTTGTGTCTCACTTCTACATAGACTAACCTCTTCATCATAACAAACGAGGGAGGTACTGTCATCATTCAATCATGTATACCTTCATATTTGAGACTCAAGTTTTGGTTGTTGTGTTTGTTTATGTTTTAGAGTCACATAGAACTAATCATAATTTACTGATAAAGCCAATGAAAATTTGACAAGAATATGGTGGATACGCCGCTGGTACTTCCTATATATAAGTATTCTTGCCAAAGGATCAGAGGCATTGTCAGGCGGTTATGAGAAGTTCCATGTAGGATTTAGTAATGTCATGGTTGAAGTTTGTTTTATACTCACTGATTTAGCATTCATATCATCATACATCTCAACGTATCTCAATCTCATCATTCAAAGAAGTTGGGTTGTGTCTCACTTCTACATAGACTAACCTCTTCATCATAACAAACGAGAGAGGTACTGTCATCATTCAAACATGTATACTTTCAGAATTAAGACTCAAGCTTTGGTTGTTGTGTTTGTTTATGTTCTAGAGTCACATAGAACTAATCATAACTTACTGATAAAGCCAATGAAAATTTGACAAGGATATGGTGGATACGGTTCTGGTACTTCCTATATATAAGTATTCTTGCCAAAGATCAGAGGCATTGTCAGGCGGTTATGAGAGGTTCCATGTAGGTTTTAGTGGTAGAAGTTTTGTTTTAGGATATAACCTTATTTTTCCAAACGTATCGATTCTCTCAAAACTCTTGTGCATGAGATCATACCTAGTCAATCAACTCTGTTTATCAATATTCCTTATCTTAGGCATCAAAAAGCGATTCCTGTAGCAGGGTATTCAACCCTTACTAGGAACGTTACCGCCTCAAATAAAATTTAAACTCTCACCCCCTTCTAATTATGAAATTGTCAAAACCACCCTCCCTACAAGTCAAATATACCACTATTACTTAAATTTCGGGACGAAATTTCTAAAAGTAGGGGATACCGTAACATCCGTCAAAAAACGGGTTTCCAAAACCCGCTTCGTTTATTAACCGAATAGTCAGTCATAATTTTCGTCGCGTATATATAGGTTATTTTAATTTTAAACGATACATAATTAATAAACATTGTTAGAATTTTAAAACATAATTAATAAATCATAAAAAAATAAGGGAATAAAAAAATATTTGAGGCTGCCGGGTTTCGAACCCGGGTCAGCCGGTTCAACAAGCAACCAACACACCACTCCGCCACACGCTTAAGTTTGGATTAATACTAAAATAAATAATACTTAACATAAAACTCGAATCCGAAATCGGATTTTCAGCGCGACAGAACTCGCGATCACCGAAAAATCCGGCAATCCGCGAGTTTAGCCATTTTCCTTTTGACTATAACGTTATAACCGACTACGACATCGGTTATAACCGACGTCTACAGTCAATTCCAGTCGTAACCGCCGGAGAAACCTTGACCGCGAATCAAGACAAAATTCCGACCCAATACATCCTGTTCTACCCTATAAATACCCCCCTCAACCTTCCGGGAATCCTTTCGTTCAAGACCGCACACTTTTTCGTAGTTGATGTGCTCAGAAACTCGTCGCCGGAGATTTTCAATTTCGCCGGAATTGGTCACCGGAAAACCGAACCCATTTCACTTCTTTGCCTTACTCTAAAATAAGACTTCTAGAGCTCAGACAGAAAGCACCGCACTCACCTCAAACTTCTGGTAGAGCCTCTGTTGCAAGTTGAACTTCGCCGGAATTCTCTGCAAGTCGCCGGAATCCCCAGTTACTTACCGGAATCATCACCGGAGGATTTCAATTCGACTCTGATCGGTATAATCTTTTGATCCATGTCCTTTTATCATTTAATTTACTAAAGTATACTAGATTTCTGATTTAGCAGTCGAGTTATGATTCTGGGTATTAATTCAGTCGAAGAAGATGAAGATTTAAACCGTTTATATGTACAATTAAAACCGGAATAATAACCGGGTTAGACACACAGTCCAGTGGTGGACTGTGTGCAAAAACAATAAGCAAGGTCTCGGGTTCGACTCTGTTCTTGTTTCGATTCGCCACAATATTCAAACCTTTTTATAAAACCCAAATATGAAACTTGACAGTAAGTATATAAATATAATAAAAATCAATAAAACTAACAGGTTAGACACACAGCCCAACTGGTTGGGCTGTGTGCACACGAACCGTAGGTCGCGGGTTCGAGTCCAGACTCTCACACCGGTTCGATTGGTTTAAAAACCTTTTTAATTAAATAAATTCTGAATAATCCAAATAGTATATAAATATAATTAAAATCAGAAATATTTCAGGTTAGACACGTAGCTCAGTTGGTAGAGCTGCGTGCACGCGTACGGGAGGTCACGAGTTCGAACCTCACTCAGCGCATAATTAAACACAGTCCAACCGGTCAACGGTCAACGGTAAAAAGTCAAAATTTTTATTTTCTTTTTATTTATTTATTTTATTTAAAAATCAATTAAAAACACTTAAAAATAATATTTTTGAAGTTAGAAAATTTCCTTAAACTCACAAAAATAAATCTAACAATCCCATTAAGAACACTAATTAAAAATATTAATCTCAAATAAAAGTTTATTTATTTATCGAATTATTATGATATTATTTAGGTTACTTTCTCTCGTGGTTAAATTCAAATTCATGCGCATTCATCATCAATCCAAGAAACGCAACCACTGTGAGTGAATTCTCATAAATTCCCCTTTTTATTCATGTTTTGGGGTGTATCATGTGTCGCTTAAATTAATTCGCTTATTCAAACTCGTGCTATACCATTATATGATCTAAACTTAGAATGTAAATATTGTTTGTTGTGATGTATTACATATTGTCAAGTTGTGTGCAAATTAATCATTAGGCCCATCAGTTCGTTGAACAACGCGTGCCTCAAAATCATTCATTAGGCCCATCAGTTCCTCGTGGGAGACGAGTTGAACAAAGCGTGTCTCAAAAACAAACATTTGGTGTGTGCGTGTGTATTACTTAATATTATGTGATTTGTGAGTTAAATTACATTTACGTTTACTCATATGTGGTTATGCACTTAATTTTATAATCGATACAATAAACACGTTTAAATGTTTTCATAGGATTCACTCGCCAACTTTTTGTTGACCCAAAAACCATTTTTACACATGATACAGGTGGACAGGTTGAAGCAAGGAACACATAGGAAATTGCCTTTAAAAAGAACATGTTGTACTAGTATGATTGTTTGTAATGATTCTCCTTTAAAAAGAAATAATAAATATGAAACATTATAATAAATGTCAAGAGCTTTGATGAAAACCCAATCATGCCCCGATCACCATTTCCGCTGCGGGTCGGGGTGTGACAGTAATTAGGGCGGTTACCAAAGAAATTACAACCAAGGGGGTGGCCAAGGGTACAACAATCGTGAAAGTAATTATCAAAGGGGCTATAACCAAGGCGGTAGTGAGGTTGGTAATTCTAATTCTCAATCAGGTGGTGATGAACCGTTAAACTCCAAAATTGACGCGATCATGAATGCTATTAGAGATTCAAATCAAGAGATCAAGATGGAGATGAAGAAGGAGTTTAGGTGCGAGACGAGTCGCACAAGGCATTGGAAAAGCAAGTTGGTCAACTTGGGGAAGAAATGGCTCAAATGAGAGGAAGTGGAGGAAGACTCCCAAATGACACCAAAATGAACCCGAAACATCAAAGTTCAAGCACGAATAATGTGAGGAATGTGCACATTAACGCGGTAAGTCTTCTTTCAAATGATGAGGTTTGTAGTGTTGAAAGTACTCTACCACCTCACCTTGTTGACGGTGTAGTGGAAGATGTAGGTGATGAGTCGGGAAGTGAAAATGAGCAAGAAACAATTTCACAAATTAAAATCGAAAAAGTAATTAAAAATTCTTTTTGTGAAAGTTGTTTAAATGACTTGCATGCTAGGGCCAATGATATGGGTGTGGAGTTTAATACCATCCCATACCCATTGGCTCTATTAAAACCAATTAATGGATCAAAGTTTGAAAAACGGAGCCCACCAGAGGACGAGAGGTGGGAAAATTTTAAATAAGCAAAAATTAATTTTCCATTACTTGATGTTAAAAAGGTCCCGGCTCATGTAGAGTGTTTAAAAGAATTGAGCACCAAGAAATGGCACAATAAGATACCATAACAATTTGACTTAATCTCACATGTTAGTATTGTTTTATCGAGTGCCCTCCCCCAAAAAGCTCAAGATCCAGGAGATCCTCTTATTCCAATCCAAATAGGTAAATTTAAAATAAAGAGGGCGCTCTTAGATCTTGGAGCTTGTGTGAGCATACTGCTTGAGAGTTTGTATGACCAATATGATTTTGGTCCTTTGAAAAAGTTCGACACCCCTGTGGTGTTGGCCGATCAGACCCCCACACATCCAAGGGGGATGGTGGAAGATGTGATAGTGAAGGTTGAAAATTGCCATTACCCAGTTGACTTTTTGGTAGTTGACTATGTTGGGTGTGTTGAGGACACACAACCGATAGTCATACTGGGTAGACCGTTCCTGGCAACTGCTAATGCTATAATAAATTGTGCAATTGGAACGATAAGCATGAAATTTGGGGACCGGGAACTAAATATGAATGTTTTTCCTAAATTTACTAACCCGTTAGGTGAGTATAAGTGCCCTAAGGTGGACATGAATCCGAACAAAACGATATGTGCTATGGTTGGTAGGTTTGGAGAATCGAAGAAGAAACCGGTCAAGAAGAAGAAGGTGAAGAAGTCACCTCAAGAGTAGAAGGTACATGAAGAATTAAGGAGGTTTGGCCCGTTTGGAAATAAATGGTATGAGTCACCGGTCGGTGATGTGGAAGAGTTCGTGGGTGACAAACACTCCGTTCAACCACCATGAGGTGGCATGTTATTTGTTGTTGTATATTTTTGTGTAATTATTCATTTATGTTTTGTTTATTGTTAGTAGATAAATGAACTTTGTGGGTGTGTTCTCTAGATAACCCTCACGAGACCTACTCGTCCTTCCGAGGTATCGGAAGGTTTAAAAGGGCTTGTTGCATATGCTAAATGCAACCGTGATTCCTACGAAAGTGAGTTTAGTTTGTTGTTGTAAAATCTTTTTCCACAAGAAAATCAAAGCTGAATAAAATTATATGACTTGGTAACTTACTTTAGTAAAAATGGTAGAACTAGGTAACTAACAAATTTTAATGGTTGTGAGAAGCTTGCTTCTACAGGAAGATTGATGTTTGTAGGTAAACTATGTTCGCGAGACGACCATTTTTGTGGAAGATGAAGAGCACACGAAGAATGAGCGAAAAACCAGGTGCATACTTTTCCTTTAGCTTTGATTCTTAATTTTAATAAGTGGAATGTATTTTTGTATCTTCTTTTCGGGGTGAAATTTTGGGAAGGTTAGCCGTGTCACATCCCTTGTGTGTTTTAAATAGTTCCATTCTTACACATTGAGGACAATGTTGACCTCAAGTGTGGGGATGGGGAGAAAAAAAAGTTTTTCAATTTTGACCCATTCATTTAAAACTACACATTGAGAACAATGTTGACCTTAAGTGTGGGGATGGAAAAATTTCAAAAACATTTTCAAAATGTCTTTGTTTGAAGCAGTCTAAAAAGCACGAGTAACTAAGTTAATGAGGGATGGCACTGCCCATGTGGTCTTTGTCATGGTCAAGTTCAAATTAATAACATGACGGGTATTTAGCAGGTGGTTATTTGGGAATAATCCGCCTAAGAAACTCGCATTTTTATACATATCGCAAACCATACCTTCTATACGTGAGATTTTGAGCCACTTTTACATATCATATATGCATATATTTCTTTGGTTGAATGCACCATTAGTCATGTGTTGTAGAACTTGCAATTTTTGATGCGTTTGAGACCATAGACCGAATATGATCACAAGAACGATTAAGGCATTAGGTAAACTTTTTTACTTTACACCATTTATTTACCCTTATCTGGAATCAATCCCTTAGTCACAAATCTTGAGCCTAAACCTTTCGTTTGACCAACCCATTTAGCCGTTGACCGTTGAGCCTTCTATTTTTAACCTGTGTGATGAAAACTTGATTTTAGGATTAGTTATGCAAAAAAATGGAAATTCATAAAATATCATGAAAAAAAAGAACATAATATAGTTGAGAAAAGAAAAGAAAAATATATGTATTGATGGTTTGTTTAATAAAAGGCGAAAGCTTTTGCCTCTTAGCTTATTGATCTGTAGTTGGTCGTGTTAGAGTAGTTGTTTTTATAATAAAAATCGAGTTTTCATCACCTTAGCCACTTTCAAAATATCCTATTCCATACCTTTAGCCTAGCCCCGCTACAACCCATTCAAGCCTGTTTACTTGTGCTTAGTATTTGTGTTTGATGGTGGAGAATGATTGAATTGCAAGCCTATGCGGATACGTGTTCTAATCAGTTTGAGTGATTAGATCAAAGTGCTAATACATCATTTATTAGCCAATTTCTAAAACGAATGAAGAGAACATTGTGAGGGATATCTATGTTTTGTGAGTTTCAAGGGCGGGTTAATCTTGGATAACCATTTTTATGTGTTAATCACTTTAACATTAAATATTTTGAAAATTATGAGAATTATGAACCGGGTATGACATTAGACCTTAGCTTACATCTCAGAATGGGAAGTGTGTTTCTCATTCAACCCACGTGAAAGTGAAAAACAGATTTGCTTGAGGGCAAGCAAAAGACAAGTGTGGGGATGTGATATGTGGTCGAAAACTGATGATGAATCGTATTTAAGTTTATGTTTTTACATGACTTTTGGTTTTGAATGGCCTACTTTTGATTAGAATTGTGTTTTGCAGGTCTAACGGAGTTTAAGGAGCTATTCGGGAGCTTTACGAAGCATCGGGGAGTGATTGGGATCAACCGGGAATTAGAAATGAAGAAAACAGAAACCAAGAGTTGGGCTTAGCGTCGCCGACGCCCAAATGGGCCGTCGGCGACACCCCTTGGTTATTCGCGTCGGCCAGAAACTCGCGTAGATAGCTTATTAAGGCGTCGGCAGAAAACTAAAAAACTAGAGGGCGTCGCCGACGCCCTCCAGAAAGTGCTATCGCTGAATTTCATTTGTTGAGTGTTTTGAACGAGTTATAAACCACTTTTTAGGTTTTTCAAAGGGAGTTACGAGTTTTTGAAGCAAAATTATCCATCTTGGAGCCAAGAAAACCATATCCTTTCATTCCAATCCATTTCATCCATCTATCATCAATCGAATCAATCATCCAATCTTCCCAACCCTAATCCATCATCATCCTCACCAATCCTCCAATCCTTTCACCATCATCCATTCAAAACCCTAATCCTCACCATCACCACTATCAAAGCTTCAAGATGTTCATGTTCGAGTTTCAATCATCCGGTGATCAAGTTCCGCTTGTCATGAGTGGCTAATTCTCGAGGGTTTCACCCCGGTGTAAACTTTTTTAAGATTTAGGGTTGCTTTATGTTTCTTAGTTGATTTGTGACAAATTGAGTTGTATTTTGAATTGACTGATAATTGTCCTACATTTGAACTATATTTGTGAATTGTCGAATGATTATAAAATTTGACTTTGCGAAACAAGTTTGTGTATTATGCCTTATCTTTCAAGAGGAATTATTTGTCCGAAGTAACAAAGTGCATTGCGGTCCGTCGTATGCGTGATAGCAATTAGTATCTAAGCTTTGTGATATAAAAACCGTTAATGACAATTCCAACTGAATCAATCTAAAATTGTTTAGCAATCCTAGGTTTTACAATCGTTGAACCGGGTATAAACCTTGTTAACAAATCATTGTTTTAATCAATTCATTAAGTTTCGTGTAAGTATTTAAGTACTTAGTAGTTAAGTAGTAAAAATCAAATTGGTCGGATCATTCTGACATCTCTTTCAAACTCACATAACTAATCCAATTGTTAGCAAGCTTCATAAAGTGACAACAACCATTAAAAATCAATTGCATCCATCGCAAACCACAAACTCTTCGTGGTTCGACCCCTTACTACCACTAACACATTGTTTAGGGTAATTTGGGACTATAAATACTGTCTTTGACCAGGGCGCAACACTCTGATCACCCTCATTTTTGCAAAATCTGACTGTACCAAAAATTTTCTGAAATTCCCCCTCAAATTTGGAAAATTAGTTTTCAACAAATGCGGATTTGACTTTAAGGCCCATTGATAGTCATTATACCAAATGATCATCATTCTACATATGTATCGGTGACTACCCCAATATCTTCAACATTTTGCGATCGTATCATTAAATCTATTCTCTGAAACTCTAGACGGTGTCCCCGAACAACCTGAATTAAACGTTAAAATCTTGAAAAAATTTGCAATCACCAAATTTTTACTAGACACTCGATTCATCAATATGATCAATACACTAATCAATTTTTAGGCATTCGGGGTTACCTTCGTACGAGGGTAACTACCTTCGTGCGAAGATAATCGTGCGAAGTGGCGCCTTTCTTCGTGCAAAGGTAACTATCTTCGTACGAAGTGAGTACCTTCGTGCGAAGATAAAACCATGATGAACACATTTCAATCCAAAATCTTTATTTCTACGAATTTCAGATGATTTTGGCACACACTTGTTTGAAAATGATTTTCTAACAATCCTATAGATTCAGTTTTACTTTTTGTCCGTGGATTGTCCATTTGTTAGATGTTTTACGTCTAAAACCCTTCTAAGTCCATAATGTCCATAATTCATGAGCGTAAGTGATTTAATCTATGATTAGTTCGATTAAATCAGTACCGTAACTCTGATACCACTTATAGGATCGTTTTGTCCAATAGCAAAGGTCCTAATTTGATTGCCTAGTCAATATACATGGAATTCATATTTAATAGTGACAATTATCAAGATTACTTATCAAATTTATTGATTTCATTAATTGTGTAATAGTTATAGATCACCGTGAAGTTCGACAGGGCTTCGTCGTATCAGTCACCAAAAGTTACAGACTCAAACCTCAACACTTCTATTTATAGACATGGGAATTACCTTCGTTCGAGGGTAAGTTTGTCTTCATACAAAGGTAAGTTACCTTCGTACGAAGGTAAATGTCTACCTTTGTACGAAGTTACATACACGACAAAATAAGATCTAACAGTTCAGCCCTATTACATACACAGACACAACCCTAAGACGTAGGCAATAGACATATTGCACCAACACTCTTGGTGATTGTTTCAAGCCATATAAAGCTTTATTAAGCTTGTAAACATGATCAGGATAAAAGACATCTTCAAAACCTGGGGGTTGGCATACATATACCTCTTCCTAGATCTTACCATAAAGGAATGCATATTTGATATCCATTTGATACACCTTGATGTTGTGGTTGATAGCAAAGGCTAAGAACAGTCTGATGGCCTCTAATCTTGCTATTAGAGCAATTGTTTCATCATAACCAATGCCTTCTTCTTGTCTATAGCCTTGAACCACAAGCCTAGCTTTGTTTATGACAACAATGCCCCCTTTCATCTGTTTTTGTTCTTGAAGACCCATTTTGTGCTAATTGGACATACATCCTTAGGAAAAGGTACAAGCTCCCATACTTGTTATCTTTTGAACTGTAGGATCTCTTCTTGCATGGCTTCTACCTAAATATTGTCTTTTAGTGCCTCTTAGTACTTGACAGGTTGTGTGAGTGATAGAAAACAAGCAAAAAGACAAATGTTTTGGTATTGACTTCTTGTAAATACCCCTTCATTCATGTTTCCAATTACTTGGTCTAGTGGATGATTTTTAAGGTAGATTAGATCTCCTTTGTATGGAATGATGGCATTAAGAGGTGAAGGTTGCAGACGGGAATCATCTGAGCTAACATGTCACACCCCGACCCGCAGCGGAATAAGAGTCGGGGCATAATTGGGTTATCACCAAAGCTCATGATATTTACTAATATGTTGTCACACCCCGACCCGCAGCGGAATAAGAGTCGGGGCATAATTGGGTTATCACAAAAGCTCATGATATTTACTAATATGTTTCATATTTATTAAAGTCAAAGTTACATTTCCAAATATCCAAACATGTCCATACAATACAAAGAAAATAAACCAAACATAACAATCCCAAACACTAATTCATTTTATTCTTCTAGTCCAATCCTATGTGTTTCTGGCTGCTACTGGTTCACCTGTATCATGTGTAAAAATGGGGGTTTTGGGGTCAACATAAGTTGGCGAGTGAACCTTGTTAGATAAACATTTATTATTGATTTACTTGTTAGTTTATCAATGAAAAATTGTGCATAATCATAATGAGCAAATGTAAATAATCAAGCAGTGGCAAATAGCAATCACAACTATAACATACAATAACATATGATAGCATACATAAGCATACCAACATCATACGATAAATAACATAAATGAAACTGTGTGATCAAGACTCAATCAAACGGAGCCGATCGTATTGCATGTACTGAAAATGAAAATGTCTGTGCGATCAAGGCTCAATCAAACGGAGCCGATCGTATGTGGGCACGCCAGGTTCACGCTCATAATGAAATGGGGAACATGCTCAACGCTCATAATGTAATGGGGAGCGGCGGCCTATGAAATTGCATGTATTGAAAATAATAAATTGCATCTAACAATAACTACACAACAGTTGAAACAAACTGAGTACACATGTTCATGATATGATGTATTCACAATGGTTTAAATATAATATATAACAAGACACATGATACACCCCAAAACATGATTAAACGGGGATTTTGTAAAGATTCACTCACATTGGGTGCGTTTGAATGGAGATGATGAGATGCGCACGAGTCGGGAGAGTTGAACAACGAGAATTACTAACCTAAATAATAACGGAAAAATATAGTAAATGAGTGGATTTTATTAAGGATTTTAATGGAATTTTTAGATATATTTCTGTGAGTTTAAGGCTATTTTCTATCTTTAAAAATGTTATTTTTAAGTATTTTTAATTGATTTTTAAATTAAATTAAATAAATAAAAATATAAAAAAAATTGTTTATTTTGCGTTGACCGTTGACCGTTGCCCTTGTTGACCTGTTGACCGGTTCGTATGTGTGTATGTATGCGCTGAGTGAGGCTCGAACCCGAGATCTCCCATACGCGTGCACGCAGCTCTACCAACTGAGCTACGTGTCTAACCCGAAATAATCTTGTTTTTAATTATATTTATATACTAATTCGATTTAACCAAAATTCTTTTAATTTCAAAAACATTTTAATTCAACAACCCGGTGCCAGTAACAGGTTTCGAACGCGTGACGTGCGACTTAGCGTTGCACACAGTCCACCGCTGGACTGTGTGTCTAACCTGGTTAATACCTCGGTTTTTATTATACTTAACAACTAACGGAGTTAACCCGGTTCAGTTTTAAACAAAAAGGCATTTTATTACATAGGGAGTGCGTGTATCAGGGATCGAACTCGGGACATGCGTGTATATTTTGCACACAGTCCACCGCTGGAATGTGTGTCTAACCCGTTCATATTACTGGTTTTAAATAAACTTATAATTTAACTAACTTCATCTTCTTCATTCAAATTTCAGTCAACTGAATCACTAATCCGTTTCTTGTTTTTACGATTAACAAACATTCTTAAGGCTAAAATGAAATGACAGAGACAGTGTTGGAAGTAACATACCGTAGGAATGATATATCACAGAATTTCCGGCAATGCGTCGGCTCTGTTTTTGTGCACCTCAACTGAACCAAACAATTAACCATTTTGATTAGTCAATCGTGGAATTGAAGTGATAAACAAACGTTAATAGTGCGATTGAAGGTCCTTACCATTTCACAGACGGAATTAAAGATTTCCATAAATTCTCCGGCGAGCTGGAATTACCTGATAACGGTGCCTGAATTCGATCTCAAGTGGATGGTTTGAGTTAGAAACAGCTTAACAACTGTTAGACTACGATGGTATTGAAGAACTTACCGATTTGAGGACAAATACGGTTTTCCGGCGAACCTTACAGAAATTTCCGGCGAGTTGATTTAAGCGTTCAGATGGACTGAAAGTGTGACGAAAGTGAAATGGAATGTTTGTCTGAGGTCTCTGAGTCGCGAGAAGGGTTTTGATTGAAGTAAATTGGACTTTTGATTATTCTCGGTTATAAAAACCGATGATGATGACAACTGATGTTCATTCAATCTGAATTGATGAGAAATCGTCGATGCATCGGTTATAAACCTGAATGTGCGAGAAATCAAACGATTTGACGATTGAATTGCCGATTTCCGTTTCTCAGTTGGCGCAACCGGTTTAACCGAGTTTGTGTATAAATGTTATTTGTTTCCTAGAAATGACAGATAATAACAAGTGGCGGAGTGGTGATGTGGATGTGTGCTAAGTCTTTGGATTTATAAACCGGTTGACCCGGGTTCGAGTCCCGGCAGCAACATTTCTTTTTTATTTATTTTGTTTTCACTTTTTATCAAAAATAATTTTTATAGTTTAGTTTGTTTATTAATTATGTGTCATTAAAAACCAAAATAACCATAAATACACAACGTGACATTTAAAACTTGATATTCGGTTACAAAACGGAGCGGGTTTGGAAACCCGTTTTTGACAAATGTTACAGTATCCCCTACTTTTAGGAATTTCGTCCCGAAATTTAAGTAGTTGAAATAGTAGGAAAAAGATGCGGGTATTTTTCACGCATTGAGTCTTCACGTTCCCAAGTAAACTCAGGTCCCCGTTTCGACTCCCAGCGTACCCTAACAATTGGAATGTGACTTCGTCGTAGACTTTTCTCTCCGAAGTCCATGATCTCTACTGGTCTTTCATATAAATGAATAGATTCATCAATCTGAATATCTTCCAGAGGAATGTGGAGGTTTTCATCAGCGAGGCACTTCTTCAAGTTTGATACGTGGAATGTGGGATAAATCCTGTTGAGTTCTTCTGGTAGATCAAACTTGTATGCTACAGGTCCTACTCTTTCGAGTATCTTGAAAGGTCCTACGTAGCGTGGTGCTAGCTTGCCCTTTTGACCAAAACGAACTACTCCCTTCCACGGTGATACTTTTAGAAGTACATGATCCCCAATGTTAAACTCTAAAGGCTTCCGTCGTTTATCTGCATAACTCTTTTGACGACTCTGAGCCGCTAGAAGATTGTTTCGGATTTGATGGATCTTGTCTGTGGTTTCTTGGATCAATTCTGGACCAGTGATTTGAGCTTCCCCAATTTCGTGCCAACATACAGGAGATCGGCACTTACGACCATATAAGGCTTCGAAAGGTGCTATGCTGATACTTGAATGATAGCTGTTGTTGTACGAAAATTCAACTAATGGTAGGTGGGCGTCCCAATTTCCCTTGAAGTCTATGACACATGCTCGAAGCATATCTTCAAGAGTTTGAATGGTGCGCTCAGATTGTCCATCAGTTTGAGGATGATAGGCGGTACTGAGATCTAATCGCGTACCCATAGCGGATTGAACTGCTTGCCATGTTCGTGAAGTGAAACGACCATCACGATCAGAAATAATGCTTAACGGTACCCCATGTCGGCTTACGATTTCGCTGATATAAATACGAGCAAGCTTTTCGTTCTTGAAATCTTCGCGGATAGGAATAAAGTGAGCTGATTTTGTAAGTCGGTCTATAATTACCCATATAGTGTCATACCCACCAGAAGTGCGAGGTAACCCGGTAATGAAATCCATGGTTATATTTACCCACTTCCATACAGGTATTTCAGGTTGGACCAGAAGTCCTGAGGGTCTTTGGTGTTCAGCTTTCACCTTGGAACATGTAAGGCACTTGGAAACAAAAACAGCAATATCCTTTTTCATTCCAGGCCACCAATAGGTATATCGTAGGTCTTGATACATCTTATCGGCTCCTGGGTGTATAGAGTATCGTGTTTTGTGAGCTACCTTCATAAGAGTTTCACGAAGATTGTTGTGGTTAGGAATCCAGATACGATCTAGGTAGTACAGAATACCATCAGATTTAGTTTCAATTTTAAGTTCAGCTCCACAGGACATCTCCTTTCGTACATCATCTTCCGTAACTGAAACATGTTGGGCTTCTCGAATTTGATCTCTAATGTCGGTTATAATTTGCGAACATAGAAGACGAATGGAGTTCGCATAACCCTTTCGACTAAGTGCATCAGCCACCACATTTGCTTTGCCAGAGTGGTATCGAATTTCACAGTCGTAATCATTTAGAAGTTCGACCCATCTTCGTTGCCTCATGTTTAACTCCTTTTGATTGAAGATATGTTGAAGACTCTTGTGGTCAATGTATATTTCACACTTAGTACCATAGAGATAATGCCTCCATATCTTAAGAGCGAACACCACGGCTCCAAGTTCTAGGTCATGAGTGGTGTAGGTCTTCTCATGCGTCCTGAGTTGTCTCGAAGCATACGCTATAACTTTTCCTCTTTGCATTAGAAGCAGCCTAATCCTTGCCCTGACGCGTCGCAATAGACCACGAAATCATCACAACCTTCAGGAAGAGTAAGGATTGGTGCATCACAAAGTTTTTGTTTAAGATTTTGGAAGGCTTCTTCCTGCTTGGGTCCCCATATGAAAGGTTTTCCCTTGTGAGTTAAAGCCGTGAGTGGTACAGCAATGCGTGAGAAGTTTGAAATGAAACGACGATAATAGCCAGCTAGACCAAGAAAAGATCTTACTTCAGTTGGTGTACGTGGAGCTTGCCATTCTTGTACTGCTTTGATCTTTGAGGGGTCGACATGTATTCCCTTATCATTGACTACATGTCCGAGGAATTGCACCTCTTTTAACCAGAATTCGCATTTAGAGAATTTGGCGTAAAGCTTTTCATTCTCTAGAAGTGTAAGGATGAGTCGAAGATGACGCTCATGATCAGACTTAGACTTTGAATAAATAAGAATGTTGTCGACGAAGACTATAACAAATCGATCAAGATAAGGTTTGCAGACTCTGTTCATTAGGTCCATGAAGACAGCTGGTGCGTTGGTTAAACCAAATGGCATGACCATGAATTCATAATGGCCATAACGAGTTCGGAAAGCAGTCTTAGGGACGTCTTCTTCATGTACTCTAAGTTGATGATAGCCAGATCGAATGTCGATTTTTGAAAAGCAATTGGCACCTTGAAGTTGGTCAAGAAGATCATCAATGCGTGGTAAAGGATAGCGATTCTTGATTGTTAATTTGTTGAGCTCTCTGTAGTCGATGCACATACGAAACGATCCATCTTTCTTCTTTACAAAAAGGACAGGTGCACCCCAAGGCGATGAACTAGGACGTATGAATCCCTTGTCAGTCAACTCTTGTATTTGACTGGCTAGCTCTTGCATTTCAGAGGGGGCTAACCTATAAGGAGACTTTGCAACTGGTGTAGCACCAGGTATAAGATCAATACGGAATTCGACTTCTCTAACTGGAGGAAGTCCTGAAATGTCGTCAGGAAAAACTCGCGGGAAATCTTTTACTACTGGAATGTCTTCAAGTTTCTTCTCCATGGTTCCCTTTTTATGATATGAGCTAAAAACGCGACATAATTTTTGCGAAGATATTTTTGGGCTTGAAGACAAGACATTAAGCTGAGCCCCTTTGACGAGGTTTCACCAAAGATTCGAAGAGTCTGACCGTTTGAAAGAGGAATACGTATAAATTTTTCGCGACATACAACTTCTGCCTGATGTTGACTGAGCCAGTCCATACCAATTATGATATCAAAACTTCCCAGCTTCATAGGAATAAGGTCGACTGAGAAATCGTGGTCGTTTAAGGTGAGTGTACAGTTGCGTATAATAGAACTTAATAAAACTGGTTTCCCGTCAGCAACTTCTACCGTTATGGATTCCGTGAGCTTGTCCCGATTTTGGTTTAAGATAGGTTCAAATTCTAAAGACACAAAACTTCTATCCGCACCAGTATCAAATAACATAGATGCATATCTACCATTTATAAGGAACGTACCGTTAACCACATTGACGTCGGCCCTAGCCTGATTAGCGTTGATATTGAAAGCTCTTTCTCTTGCAGGTGGAGGAGCTTGGTTCGCTTGGTTCACTGGGTTGGCTTGAGCCTAAGCATGAATAATGTTTACCAACCTTGGACAAGTGTTTCTGAAATGGCTTGGGTCTCCGCAATTGTAGCAAGCCCGCATAGGTTGGCCCATAGGATAATTGGGTTGGTAATATGTTTGGGCTAGGTGTTGGGTGGGTGGTAATAGTAGGGGTTGTTGGGCTTGACCCATTAATTGTTGGTGGGTTTGGGTTAAAGGTTGGTGGCGGTTCGTTCACTGGGGCATGCGGCAGGTTTGAACCGTATGACCCGCGCGACCACAGCCGGTGCAATGCTGGCAAGGATAATCAGGAGAATGGTGATATTGGCAACGGTTACATTTTGGTAACGGGCCAGAGTAGGGTCTTTTGTATGATGCAGGTGAAGGGGCAACCTGGGTAATGGGTGCAGCAGGAATAGGGGAGTTGGTTTGAGTAACAGCGAAGTTTCTGGTGTTGCGCTTCCTCTTGTTAGCAAACTTAGAGGAAGAGATGGAATGGTTTGAAGTTTGACCCTCAACAGGGGCTTTCTTTTTCTCCTCTTTAAACTTCCCGTTGCGAATCCGATTCTCGGTCAGTTCAGTCGCTACCTCCATAGCAGCTTCAAGTGTTACCGGTGAAATGCTGAGAACTGAATCTTGAATTTTCGAGGGAAGTCCTCGAATATAATGCTCGATCAAACGATAAGTTGGAGTAAACAAATTTGGAACCATTTGGTTCAACTCCAAGAACCTCTTGTTATAAGTGGTGTGATCCCCCTCCTTCTGTTTTAAAGAATGAAATTCGTCCTCCAACTTTTTAATTTCACTCCTAGGACAGAAACGCCTAGTCATGATTTCCCTTAACTCCTCCCAAGTTAAGGCCATTGCATCTTCAGTTCCCCTCTTCCCTTTCTCAGTATTCCACCAAGTGAGAGCTACCCCAAATAGTCTCCCGATGGCGTATCCAACCTTGCGATCCTCAGGACAATCGCAATTGAGGAAGGTGTTTTCCATTTCCTCGAACCAGTGGAGGAGAGCAGTGACACCTTCGGTCCCCTCAAATTTAGGAGGATCACAAGATTTGAAATGTTTGTAAGAGCACTTGCTGGTAGGAGGGTTGTCGATGTTCTGGTCATGTTGTTGGGGAGGGTTAGTAGGATTTGTAGCGAGGGCTTGTTGTACTTGGACCACAATGTCAGGCAGTATCGTGGCCATTTGTTTCGCAATTTGTGTGGCCAAGCGTTCCTGAGACCTTCCTGATCTTTTACCCCTTCGTTGTTGTCTGGACGACATCTACAGGAACATACATGAGAAGATTGTGAGTTTATGGTGTCTTTTTAGGTGTCATGTGTCTTTAAGAAAATGAAAATAACATAAATATCAATAATGCAACTACATCCATAGGATGTCTTGGGTTTGCTCATGTTGGGCCTCAAATGTCCCCCATACCTTCACCTATATAGTCATGTGGGCCCCCATGGCTATTGGCTTGGTAGGATTCACATTAGTATTGGCAATTTAACGCTCGCATCACCCGAATGCAAACCACAAAATATGTTCATGAGATGTTTGGTCGGAACGTGTCCAGGTGTAGACACAATGACAACTCAAAGTGGGGTTAGCTCACACGACGTTTGGTATAGCATGCTTTGGCCTAATAGGTACTTCGTACTCTCATCGTTAGTCCCCAGGTAGGCAAACTGGTCCTTTATTTTGGATTTATACGAATGCCAGCCTAGACAGGACGTTCCGACTACCGGTACTGGTACCCTTCCAGTTACTACATGCCCGTCATGAGAACTCACTTTGATGAGATTTGAAAACACAAAAATCATTGTAAAAGCAATCATGATGTGGTGTGTGCTTTCATGGATGTGATATGTTATGAGTATATGATTCATGATAGGCATTATATGATAATACATACTTATGAACATGCTTGCATAATATTGAATGTAACATTTAACATAAAACATATAAACATCATGAAATTTGGCATGTAACACACAAAAATCTTATAAGTTTCTAATCAACTATAGTATAGGCTCTAAGGGTCTAATAACCTATCCTATATCCCTATAGTCATGGCTCTGATACCAATCTGTCACACACCCGACCCGCAGCGGAATAAGAGTCGGGGAATAATTGGGTTATCACCAAAGCTCATGATATTTACTAATATGTTTCATATTTATTAAAGTCAAAGTTACATTTCCAAATATCCAAACATGTCCATACAATACAAAGAAAATAAACCAAACATAACAATCCCAAACACTAATTCATTTTATTCTTCTAGTCCAATCCTATGTGTTACTGGCTGCTGCTGGTTCACCTGTATCATGTGTAAAAATGGGGGTTTTTGGGTCAACATAAGTTGGCGAGTGAACCTTGTTAGATAAACATTTATTATTGATTTACTTGTTAGTTTATCAATGAAAAATTGTGCATAATCATAATGAGCAAATGTAAATAATCAAGCAGTGGCAAATAGCAATCACAACTATAACATACAATAACATATGATAGCATACATAAACATATCAACATCATACGATAAATAACATAAATGAAACTGTGCGATCAAGGCTTAATCAAACGGAGCCGATCGTATGTGGGCACGCCAGGTTCACGCTCATAATGAAATGGGGAACATGCTCAACGCTCATAATGTAATGGGGAGCGGCGGCATATGAAATTGCATGTACTGAAAATAATAAATTGCATCTAACAATAACTACACAACAGTTGAAACAAACTGAGTACACATGTTCATGATATGATGTATGCACAATGGTTTAAATATAATATATATAACAAGACACATGATACACCCCAAAAAACGTGATTAAACGGGGATTTTGTAAAGATTCACTCACATTGGGTGCGTTTGAATGGAGATGATGAGATGCGCACGAGTCGGGAGAGTTGAACAACGAGAATTACTAACCTAAATAATAACGGAAAAATATAGTAAATGAGTGGATTTTATTAAGGATTTTAATGGAATTTTTAGATATATTTCTGTGAGTTTAAGGCTATTTTCTATCTTTAAAAATGTTATTTTTAAGTATTTTTAATTGATTTTTAAATTAAATTAAATAAATAAAAATATAAAAAAAATTGTTTATTTTGCGTTGACCGTTCAACGTTGGCCGTTGACTTGTTGACCTGTTGACCGGTTCGTATGTGTGTATGTATGCGCTGAGTGAGGCTCGAACCCGAGACCTCCCGTACGCGTGCACGCAGCTCTACCAACTGAGCTACGTGTCTAACCCGAAAGAATCTTGTTTTTAATTATATTTATATACTAATTCGATTTAACCAAAATTCTTTTAATTTCAAAAACATTTTAATTCAACAACCCGGTGCCAGTAACAGGTTTCGAACGCGTGACGTGCGACTTAGCGTTGCACACAGTCCACCGCTGGACTGTGTGTCTAACCTGGTTAATAACTCGGTTTTTATTAAACTTAACAACTAACGGAGTTAACCCGGTTTAGTTTTAAACAAAAAGGCATTTTATTACATAGGGAGTGCGTGTATCAGGGATCGAACTCGGGACATACGTGTATATTTTGCACACAGTCCATCGCTGGACTGTGTGTCTAACCCGTTCATATTACTGGTTTTAAATAAACTTATAACTTAACTAACTTCGTCTTCTTCATTCAAATTTCAGTCGACTGAATCACTAATCCGTTTCTTGTTTTTACGATTAACAAACATTCTTAAGGCAAAAATGAAATGGCAGAGACGGTGTTGGAAGTAACATACCGTAGGAATGATATATCACAGAATTTCCGGCAATGCGTCGGCTCTGTTTTTGTGCACCTCAACTGAACCAAACAATTAACCATTTTGGTTAGTCAATCGTGGAATTGAAGTGATAAACAAACGTTAATAGTGCGATTGAAGGTCCTTACCATTTCACAGACGGAATTAAAGATTTCCAGAAATTCTCCGGCGAACTGGAATTATCTGATAACGGTGCCTGAATTCGATCTCAAGTGGATGGTTTCAGTTAGAAACAGCTTAACAACTGTTAGACTACGATGGTATTGAAGAACTTACCGATTTGAGGACAAATACGGTTTTCCGGCGAACCTTACAGAAATTTCCGGCGAGTTGATTTAAGCGTTCTGATGGACTGAAAGTGTGACGAAAGTGAAATGGAATGTTTGTCTGAGGTCTCTGAGTCGCGAGAAGGGTTTTGATTGAAGTAAATTGGACTTTTGATTATTCTCGGTTATAAAAACCGATGATGATGACAATTGATGTTCATTCAATCTGAATTGATGAGAAATCGTCGGTGCATCGGTTATAAACCTGAATGTGCGAGAAATCAAACGATTTGACGATTGAATTGCCGATTTCCGTTTCTCAGTTGGCGCAACCGGTTTAACCGAGTTTGTGTATAAATGTTATTTGTTTCCTAGAAATTACAGATAATAACAAGTGGCGGAGTGGTGATGTGGATGTGTGCTAAGTCTTTGGATTTATAAACCGGCTGACCCGGGTTCGAGTCCCCGCAGCAACATTTCTTTTTTATTTATTTTGTTTTCACTTTTTATCAAAAATAATTTTTATAGTTTAGTTTGTTTATTAATTATGTATCATTAAAAACCAAAATAACCATAAATACACAACGTGACATTTATAACTTGATATTCGATTACAAAACGGAGCGGGTTTGAAAACCCGTTTTTGACAAATGTTACATATGTTTCATATTTATTAAAGTCAAAATTACATTCCAAATAATCCAAACATGTCCATACAATACAAAGAAAATAACCAAACAAAATAATTCCAAGCTCTAAATCATTTTATTCTTCTAGTCCAATCCTATGTGTTTCTGGCTACAGCTGGTTCACCTGTATCATGTGTAAAAATGGGGGGTTTTGGGTCAACATAAGTTGGCGAGTGAACCTTGTTAGATAAACATTTATTATTGATTTTCTTGTTAGTTTATCAATGAAAAATTGTGCATAATCATAAATGAGCAAATGTAAATAATCAAGCAGTAGCAATTGCAATCACAACTATAACATACAATAACATATGATAGCATACATTAACATACCAACATCATACAATAAATAACATGAATGAAACTGTGCGATCAAGGCTCAATCAAACGGAGCCGATCGTATTGCATGTACTGAAAATGATAAATGTCTGTGCGATCAAGGCTCAATCAAACGGAGCCGATCGTATGTTGGCACGCCAGGTTCACGCTCATAATGTAATGGGGAACTTGCTCAACGCTCATAATGTAATGGGGAGCGGCGGCCTATGAAATTGCATGTACTGAAAATAATAAATTGAATCTAACAATAACCACACAAACAGTTGAAACAAGCTGAATACACATTTGATCATGATATGTTGTATGCACAATGATTTAAATATAATATATAGCAAGACACATGATACACCCAAAACGTGTTTAAAACGGGGAATTTGTAAAGATTCACTCACATTGGGTGCGTTTGATTGTAGATGGTGAGATGCGCACGAGTTGGGAGAGCGGAACAACGAGAATTAACTAACCTAAATAATAACGGAAAATATAGTAATTGAGTGGATTTTATTAATAATTTTAATAAGATTTTTAGATATATTTTTGTGAGTTTAAGGCTATTTCCTATCTTTAAAAACATTATTTTTAAGTATTTTTAACTGATTTTTAAATTAAATTAAATAAATAAAAATATAAAAATATGTTGACTTTTTGCGACCGTTGACCGTTGACCGTTTGACCTGTTGACCGATTTATTGTGTAATTGTATTGCGCTGGGTGAGGCTCGAACCCGAGACCTCCCGTACGCGTGCACGCAGCTCTACCAACTGAGCTACGTGTCTAACCCGAAATAATTCTATTTTTAATTATACTTATATATTAATTCAATTTATCCAAAATTCCTTTAATTCCAAAAACATTTTAATTCATCGAACCGGTGCCACTAACAGGTCTTGAACCCGGGACCTGTGCTTTAACGTTACACACAGTCCACCGCTGGAATGTGTGTCTAACTTGGTTAATATACAAATTTTATTATACTTAACAACTAACAGAGTTAACCCGGTTCAGTTTTAAACAAAAAGGCATTTTATTACTGCGAAGGTGCGTGTGTCAAGAATCGAACTCCGGACGTATGCGTGTTTTTGTTCGCACGCAGTCCACCGTTGGACTGTGTGTCTAACCCGTTCAAAATACCAGTTTTAATTATTCTTATAATGTTATCGCAGTTCATCTTCTTCGTTAGATTTTACAGGTAGTAGATTACACCGTTATATCTTGTTTAGTTCGATAAATAAACATTGTACAAACTAATATGAAATGGCAGAAAAGATAATTAGAAGTAAACATACCGATGAACGGTTTATTTCAGAATTCCGGCAAGGTGTCGGTCTCTGTTTTTGTGTACTTCAACTGAACAAGACAATTAACCGTTTTGATTAGCTAATCGTGGAATTGAAGTGATAAAAAACGTTAACAGAGTGTTTGAATGTCCTTACCGATTCACAGATGAAAATAAAGATTTCCAGAACTTTTCCGGCGAACTGGTATTATCCGATAGTAGCGTCTGAATTCGATTTCAAGTGAAAGGTTTGAGTTAGAAATAGCTTAACAACTGTTAGACTACGACGGTATTGAAGGACTTACCGATTTGAGGAAAAATACGGTTTTCCAGCGAACTTGCAGAATTTTCCGGCGAGTAAAATAAACTTCTCCGGTGGACTGTAAAGTGTGCGGAAATGTAACTAGAGGTTTGTGGAATGTTTCTGAGTCGCGAGAAGCTCTTTGATTACAGTAATTCGGATTATTGAGTAGTTTCGGTTATAAAACTGATCATCCTCATAATTGAAGTCAATTCAAGTATGAATTGATTAGAATCCTCGGTGCATCGGTTATAAACCTGAATTCGCGATTATTTAAACGTTTAGACGGTTGAATAGCCGATTTCGGTTTTTCAGTTGGCGCAACCGGTTCATCTAGGTTTGTATATAAGACTCATTTGTTTCCTAGAGTTGACAGAAAACAAACAAGTGGCGGAGTGGTTATGCGTGTGAGTGTTAAGTCTTTGAAGTTACAACCCGGCTGACCCGGGTTCGAGTCCCGGCAGCCCCTTTTTATTTTTAATTGTTTTATTTATATTTTTTATCAATTATAACTTTTATGGTTTAGTTTGTTTATTAATTATGTATCACTAAAAATTAAAATAAGCATAAATAGGCGACGAACATTTATAACATGATATTCGATTACAAAATGGAGCGGGTTTGGTAAAACCCGTTTTCGACAAATGTTACAGTATCCCCTACTTTTAGGAATTTCGTCCCGAAATTTAAGTAATAGAAGTAGTAGGAAAAAGATGCGGGCATTTTTCACGCATTGAGTCTTCACGTTCCCAAGTAAACTCAGGTCCCCGTTTCGACTCCCAGCGTACCCTACCAATTGAAATGCGACTCCGTCGTAGACGTTTCTCCCCGAAGTCCATGATCTCTACTGGTCTATCAATAAAATGCATAGATTCATCAATCTGAATATCTTCCAGCGGAATGTGGAGGTTTTCATCAGCGAGGCACTTCTTCAAGTTAGATACGTGGAGTGTGGGATGAATCCTGTTGAGTTCTTCTGGTAGATCAAGCTTGTATGCTACAAGTCCTACTCTTTCGAGTATCTTGAAAGGTCCTACGTAGCGTGGTGCTAGCTTGCCTTTTTGACCAAAACGAACTACTCCCTTCCACGGTGATACTTTTAGAAGTACATGATCACCAATGTTAAACTCTAAAGGCTTCCGTCGTTTGTCTGCATAACTCTTTTGACGACTTTGGGCCACTAGAAGATTGTTTCGAATTTGATGGATCTTGTCTGTGGTTTCTTGAATCAATTCCGGACCAGTGATTTGAGCTTCCCCAATTTCGTGCCAACATACAGGAGATCGGCACTTACGACCATATAAGGCTTCAAAAGGTGCCATGCCGATGCTTGAATGATAGCTGTTGTTGTACGAAAATTCGACTAATGGTAGATGAGCGTCCCAATTTCCCTTGAAGTCTATGACACATGCTCGAAGCATATCTTCAAGAGTTTGAATGGCGCGTTCAGATTGACCATCAGTTTGAGGATGATAGGCGGTACTGAGATCTAATCGCGTACCCAAAGCGGCTTGTACTGCTTGCCATGTTCGTGAAGTGAAACGACCATCACGATCAGAAATAATGCTTAACGGTACACCATGTCGGCTTACAATTTCGCTGATATAAATACGAGCTAGCTTTTCGTTCTTGAAATCTTCGCGGATAGGAATAAAGTGAGCTGATTTTGTAGGTCGGTCAATTATTACCCATATAGTGTCATACCCACCAGAAGTGCGAGGTAACCCGGTAATGAAGTCCATGGTTATATTTTCCCACTTCCATACGGGTATTTCAGGTTGGACCAGAAGTCCGGAGGGTCTTTGGTGTTCAGCTTTTATTTTGGAACATGAAAGGCACTTGGAAACAAATTCAGCAATATCCTTTTTCATTCCAGGCCACCAGTAGGTGTATCAAAGGTCTTGATACATCTTGTCGGCTCCTGGGTGTATAGAATATCGTGTTTTGTGCGCCTCATTCATAAGAAAGAAAAAAAAATCACGAAGGTTATTGTGGTCAGGAATCCATATGCGATCTAGACAGTATAGAATGCCGTCGGATTTAATTTCAATTTTTTTTAAGTTTAGCTCCACAAGACGGCTCCTTGCGTACGTCTCCTTTCTGTTGCTGAAACATGTTGGGCTTCTCGGATTTTGATCTTTGATGTCGCTTACGATTTTAGGTACAATAGTTTTGAAGGAAACTGATACATTTGTAATGATAAGGTATGTATCATAAAACAAAAACTTCAACCATGTCGATATTTAAACCTACACGGAACTTTTCATAACCTCCTGGTAATGCTTTTGATCCTTTGCCAAGAATACTTATATATAGAAAGTACCAGCGGCGTATCCACCATATTCTTGTCAAATTTTCATTGGCTTTATCAGTAAATCATTATCAGTTCTATGTGACTCTAAAACACAACGAACAAAACTTGAGTCTCAATTCTGAAATGATACATGACTAAATGATGACAGTACCTCTCTCGTTGGTTATGATGAAGGGGTCAGCCTATGTAAAAGTGTGACACAACCCAACTTCTTTAAATGATGAGATTGAGATACGTCGAGATGTATGATGATATGAATGTTAAATCAATGAGTATAGAACAAAACTGTAATATCAAATCGCATTAAAATTTTTTGATACAAAATTTCAAAATTTTACAACTGGGATACGGAAAGATTGAGATAACATAAAGAAAACATTAAAAACTAAACGATTGAAGTTGAGTCTTGATTCTTGGCGAGGAAAAATTAGTTGGGTGATTCGTTTGGGCCGTTATTATTTTCAACAGTGTTGGCGTTGATGTTATAAGCTCTTCCTCTTGCACGTGGTGGAGCTTGGTTAGCTTGATTCACCGGATTTGCTTGAGCTTGGGCATGAATGATGTTTACCAAACGTGGACAAGTGTTTCTAAAATGGCTTGGGTCTCCACAATTGTAGCAAGCCCGCATAGGTTGTACCATGGGATAGTTGGGTTGGTAGTATGTTTGGGCTAAATGTTGGGTAGGTGGTAGTAGTAGGGGTTGTTGGGCTTGACCCATTATTTGCTGGTGGGTTTAGGTTAAAGGCTGGTGGCGGTTCGTTCGCTGAGGCATGCGGCAGGTTTGAACAGTATGACCTGCGCGACCACAGCCGGTGCAATATTGGCATGGATGATCAGGAGAATGGTGATATTGGCAACGGTTGCATTTTGGTAATGGGCCGGAGTATGGCTTTTTATATGGTGCAGGTGAAGGGGCAACTTGAGTGATGGGTGCAGCAGGGATAGGGAAATTTGCTTGTGTGACAGCAAAGTTTCTTGTGCTTCGATTCCTTTTACCAGTAAACTTCAAGGAGGAACCAGAATGGTTTGAAGTTTGAGCCTCAATGGGGGCTTTCTTTTTCTCCTCTTTGAATTTACCGTTCCGAATGCGATTTTCGGTCAGTTCAGTGGCTAGTTCCATAGCAGCTTCAAGTGTTGCTGGTGAAGTGCTGAGAACTGAATCTTGAATTTTCGAGGGAAGGCCTCGAATATAATGCTCGATCAAGCGATAAGTTGGGGTGAACAAGTTAGGAACCATTTGGTTCAACTCTAAGAATCTCTTGTTATAGGTGGTGTGATCTCCCTCCTTCTGCTTTAAAGAATGAAATTCGTCCTCCAACCTTTTAATTTCACTCCTAGGACAGAATCGCCTAGTCATGATTTCCCTTAATTCCTCCCATGTTAAGGCCATTGCATCATCAATTCCCCTCTTCCCCTTTTCAGTATTCCACCAGGTGAGAGCTACCCCAAATAGTCTCCCGGTGGCGTATCGAACCTTGCGATCCACAGGACAATCGCAGTTGAGGAAGGTGTTTTCCATTTCCTCAAACCAGTGGAGGAGAGCAGTGACACCTTCGGTCCCTTCAAATTTAGGAGTATCACAAGACTTGAAATGTTTGTATGAGCACTTGCTGGTAGGAGGGTTGTCGATGTTCTGGTCATGTTGTTGGGGAGGATTTGTGGGATTTGTGGCGAGAGCTTGTTGTACTTGGACCACAATGTCAGGCAGTATCGTGGCCATTTGTTTCGCGATGTGTGTGGCCAAGCGTTCCTGAGACCTTCCTGATCTTTTACCCCTCGTTGTTGTCTGGACGACATCTACAGGAACACACATAAGAAGATTGTGAGTTTATGGAGTCTTTTTAGGTGTCATATGTCTTTAAGAAAAATGAAAATAACATAAATATCAATAATGCAACTACATCCATAGGATGTCTTGGGCTTGCTCATGTTGGGCCTCAAATGTCCCCCATACCTTCACCTGTATAGTCGTGTAGGCCCCCATGACTATGGGCTTGGTAGGATTCACATTAGTATTGGCGATTTAACACTCGCATCACCCGAATGCAAACCACAAAATATGTTTACGAGATGTATGGTCGGAATGTGTCCAGGTGTAGACACAATGACAACTCAAAGTGGGGTTAGCTCACACGACGTTTGGTATAGCATGCTTTGGCCTAATAGGTACTTCGTACTCTCATCGTTAGTCCCCAGGTAGGCAAACTGGTCCTTTATTTTGGATTTATACGAATGCCAGCCTAGACAGGACGTTCCGACTACCGGTACTGGTACCCTTCCAGTTACTACATGCCCGTCATGAGAACTCACTTTGATGAGATTTGAAAACACAAAAATCATTATAAAAGCAATCATGAAAATGATGTGGTGTGTGCTTTCATGGATATGATGTGTTATGAGAATATGATTCATGATAGGCATTATATGATAATATATACTTATGAACATGCTTGCATAACATTGAATGTAACATTTAACATAAAACATATAAGCATCATGAAATTTGGCATGTAACACACAAAAATCTTAAAAATTTCTAAACAACTATAGTATACGCTCTAAGGGTCTAATAACATATCCTATATCCCTATAGTCATGGCTCTGATACCAATCTGTCACACCCCGACCCGCAGCGGAATAAGAGTCGGGGCATAATTGGGTTATCACCAAAGCTCATGATATTTACTAATATGTTTCATATTTATTAAAGTCAAAATTACATTCCAAATAATCCAAACATGTCCATACAATACAAAGAAAATAACCAAACAAAATAATTCCAAGCTCTAAATCATTTTATTCTTCTAGTCCAATCCTATGTGTTTCTGGCTGCAGCTGGTTCACCTGTATCATGTGTAAAAATGGGGTTTTTGGGTCAACATAAGTTGGCGAGTGAACCTTGTTAGATAAACATTTATTATTGATTTTCTGTTAGTTTATCAATGAAAAATTGTGCATAATCATAAATGAGCAAATGTAAATAATCAAGCAGTAGCAATTGCAATCACAACTATAACATACAGTAACATATGATAGCATACATTAACATACCAACATCATACAATAAATAACATGAATGAAACTGTGCGATCAAGGCTCAATCAAACGGAGCCGATCGTATTGCATGTACTAAAAATGATAAATGTCTGTGCGATCAAGGCTCAATCAAACGGAGCCGATCATATGTTGGCACGCCAGGTTCACGCTCATAATGTAATGGGGAACATGCTCAACGCTCATAATGTAATGGGGAGCGGCGGCCTATGAAATTGCATGTACTGAAAATAATAAATTGAATCTAACAATAACCACACAAACATTTGAAACAAGCTGAATACACATTTGTTCATGATATGTTGTATGCACAATGATTTAAATATAATATATAGCAAGACACATGATACACCCCAAAACGTGTTTAAAACGGGGAATTTGTAAAGATTCACTCACATTGGGTGCGTTTGATTGGAGATGGTGAGATGCGCACGAGTTGGAAGAGCGGAACAACGAGAATTAACTAACCTAAATAATAACAGAAAATATAGTAAATGAGTGGATTTTATTAATAATTTTAATAAGATTTTTAGATATATTTTTGTGAGTTTAAGGCTATTTCCTATCTTTAAAAACATTATTTTTAAGTATTTTTAATTGATTTTTAAATTAAATTAAATAAATAAAAATATAAAAATATGTTGACTTTTTGCGACCGTTGACCATTGACCGTTTGACCTGTTGACCGATTTATTGTGTAATTGTATTGCGCTGGGTGAGGCTCGAACCCGAGACCTCCCGTACGCGTGCACGCAGCTCTACCAACTGAGCTACGTGTCTAACCCGAAATAATTCTGTTTTTAATTATACTTATATATTAATTCAATTTATCCAAAATTCCTTTAATTCCAAAAACATTTTAATTCATCGAACCGGTGCCACTAACAGGTCTCGAACCCGGGACCTGTGCTTTAACATTACACACAGTCCACCGCTGGACTGTGTGTCTAACTTGGTTAATATACAAATTTTATTATACTTAACAACTAACGGAGTTAACCCGTTCAGTTTTAAACAAAAAGGCATTTTATTACTGCGAAGGTGCGTGTGTCAAGAATCGAACTCGGGACGTATGCGTGTTTTTGTTCGCACACAGTCCACCGTTGGACTGTGTGTCTAACCCGTTCAAAATACCAGTTTTAATTATTCTTATAATGTTATCGCAGTTCATCTTCTTCGTTAGATTTTACAGGTAGTAGATTACACCGTTATATCTTGTTTAGTTCGATAAATAAACATTGTACAAACTAATATGAAATGGCAGAAACGATAATTAGAAGTAAACATACCGATGAATGGTTTATTTCAGAATTCCGGCAAGGTGTCGGTCTCTGTTTTTGTGCACTTCAACTGAACATGACAATTAACCGTTTTGGTTAGCTAATCGTGGAATTGAAGTGATAAACAAACGTTAACAGAGTGTTTGAATGTCCTTACCGATTCACAGATGAAAATAGAGATTTCCAGAAATTTTCCGGCGAACTGGTATTATCCGATAGTAGCGTCTGAATTCGATTTCAAGTGAAAGGTTTGAGTTAGAAATAGCTTAACAACTGTTACACTACGACGGTATTGAAGGACTTACCGATTTGAGGAAAAATACGGTTTTCCAGCGAACTTGCAGAATTTTCCGGCGAGTAAAATAAACTTCTCCGGTGGACTGTAAAGTGTGCGGAAATGTAACTAGAGGTTTGTGGAATGTTTCTGAGTCGCGAGAAGCTCTTTGATTACAGTAATTCGGATTATTGAGTAGTTTCGGTTATAAAACTCATCATCCTCAGAATTGAAGTCAATTCAAGTATGAATTGATTAGAATCGTCGGTGCATCGGTTATAAACCTGAATTCGCGATTATTCAAACGTTTAGACGGTTGAATAGCCGATTTCGGTTTTTCAGTTGGCGCAACCGGTTCATCTAGGTTTGTATATAAGACTCATTTGTTTCCTAGAGTTGACAGAAAACAAACAAGTGGCGGAGTGGTTATGCGTGTGAGTGTTAAGTCTTTGAAGTTACAACCCGGCTGACCCGGGTTCGAGTCCCGGCAGCCCCTTTTTATTTTTAATTGTTTTATTTATATTTTTTATCAATTATAACTTTTATGGTTTAGTTTGTTTATTAATTATGTATCACTAAAAATTAAAATAAGCATAAATAGGCGACGAACATTTATAACTTGATATTCGATTACAAAATGGAGCGGGTTTGGTAAAACCCGTTTTCGACAAATGTTACATAACATCTGTTGGCAATTTTGAAAAGTCAACATAGAGAATGGACTTTTGTCAACAGTAGATTGACTGGATGAGGCGGCAGAGGTTTGAGGATCAACAACTGCTGATGTATCAGTGGTAAAGTTTTGACATCAGTTTTGAACATTTGTTCCTCTGGTGGTGGAAGTGACTTTGTATTGTGGGATCACAATGTCATATCCGTAATCTTGATGTGATGACTGTGATGTATTTGTATTGTAAGTCTTGACAGACACATCTTCAAATGTAAATTTATCTAAATCAAACAGTTCAGCTGGATTTGCTGGGATTTTTAAAGAAGAAAGTTCATTGAAATTTACATTCAAAGTCTCTTCTAGACACATAGTCCTTGTGTTAAACAGTTTGTAGGCTTTAGCAGTAGTTGAGTATCCCATAAAATAACCGCAATCTACTTTGGCTGAAAATTTTGAAATTGAATCTTTTAAATTTAAAATGAAACATGGGCAGCCAAAGATTTTGAAATAAAAGATTAATGGTTTGGTTTTGAACAGAATTTCATAAGCAGTCCTTTGATGTCTAGGGTTGATCAAAACTCTGTTTTGCACATAGCAAGCAGTGTTTACAGCCTCTACCCAAAAGGATAATGGTAAACCTGAATTTGCAAGCATTGTTCTGGCAGCCTCAATCAAAGTCCTATTCTTCCTTTCAACCACCTCCATTTTGTTCTGGTGTCCTTGGGATGCTGCACTCCCTTACAATCCCTTTTGACACACAAAAGTCATCCAAATCCTTATTTTTAAACTTTGTTCCATTGTCACTCCTAAAGATTTTTTCTGGCATATCAAATTGCTTTTCAACTTTTCTTACAAAGTCCTACAAAATACATGCAGTCTCATCTTTGGAGTGTAAAAAGTAAGTCCATGTAAACCTTGAAAATCATCAACTATGACAAGACAATACCTCTTCTTTTTAAGACTCGTGATTTTAACAGTGCTAAACAAGTTCATGTGCAACAATTGTAAACACTGACTGGTTTTGGACTCATCAATGGATTTGAATGAACTTTTATGTTGTTTACCTTTAGATAACACAATGTTCATCACAAGTGAATTGTTTTGGTGGGAGGCCCCTTACCAGAGCTTGTTTTGAGAGTGTGGTGATAGTTTTGAGATTAGGGTGACCAAGTCTTTTTTGCCATAGTTCTGTCTCTTTGTTAGAGGCAACTGAGAATAAACAGACATTAGACACTGGATTATCCTTCAACATATCTACCACATACACATTGCTACTCCTGTGAGCAACAAGTTGTGCTTTGCTCTCAGCTATGATTGTTTTAATCTTTTTCACCACATCTGGCCCAACAATCTTACAATTTTCCTTAGTGAATAATGACCCATAGCCTTTGACACTCATTTGAGACACACTAAGGAGGTTAAATTTTAAGTTGTCTATAAGATTGACATTTTCAAACTTGAGTTTCTCTGCTTGGACTGTCCCTGACCCTAACACCTTCCCCTTTGAGTTGTTACCAAAGGATATATAACCCCCTCCATGTGCTAGAAAATCTTTGAGAAGGACTCTATATCCTGTCATGTGCCTAGAGCCTCCACTATCTACATATCACAAATTATCAAGACAAGCAAAAGCCGCCTTAGCAGCAACCATCATGGCATAATCACATTCCCCTTCACAAACACTAGACTCCCATGGGTCTGATAGAGGATTCACAACTTCTTCACCAACCTTTTCTTCTGAAACATCTGTTTTAAACACATTTTTCACAAGACCCCTTCCAATATTGTCTCTAATGCCATAAAACATAATTCATCATTTTTCTTTTCAAGATTGTCCATTAGAGAAAAATTTTCATATGTAAGTTCTTCAAGTAAGCTACTCTAATCAACAAACCCCTGTGTGAAGAAGCTCTGTTGACTGGTTTCTACAGGAGCATAAGTTTGTGTAGCTTGTGGTGCAGGTTGCACTTGAACCTGAGGGACTCGGGTTTGAACATACTGTGTCTGAAGAACAATGTTTTAGACATACTAAACTAGAACAGTAGTTGTAGGGTGTGCAAAGTGAACAGTGTCTTGCACATGTAGAGCAGGGTATATTGGGAATAATGGACAGTGTGTTGAGGTCTAGGACTTTGATGTGTGACAATAGGACCACCAGATTGGCTCCTGCACTCTCTAGCAAAGTGGCCTAACCTATTAAACTTGTAACACTTGATTTTAGATTTATCCAGCCCAACTTTCAACCCCCCATGCAACCCTGAAAATTTTCTACCAGTTCTTTTGTAAAATTTGCTAGTTCTAACACTTTGCAGAGCAAGTTGACGCAATATGTCCATTTCTTCCAAATCAGTGGGTCAAAATGTTGAAGATCACTTAACTCAAAAGATAAGTTGTTAGAAACTTCGTTTTCCCCATTAGCTGCAAAAGCATAATTGGGTGAGTAAGGGTCAGGGTTAAATCCTCCACCAGAAGTTATGTCAATAAAATGATCATAACCCTAATCCTTACTTCTAACATAGGTTTTCTCTTGACCAAAAAGCGTTGTACTACCAAAAGCATAGTCATCAGCAACTTTTCTTGACTCTTGAAGCTCTTTTTGCTAGTTAAGCTCACTTTCAAAAGTTAAGAGCCTACTATGAAGCTGAGTTAAACTCATCTCTTTGAACCCAACAGAGTTTCTTGTTACGAAAGTAATAGTGTCCCATTTATCTTGTAGTGAGCTCAGAATCATCCATTCAAAGTTGAATTTACATAAGTAACATTTACCCGTTTAGCTCACTTATTAGACAACTAAACCTCTCGAATTATTGAGTTAATGATTCTTCTTTAATGTGAAAGAATGTTTTATACTGTTGGTTTAAACTTCTCTATTGTTTTCAATAACTTCATCTGTACCTCCAAACTGCTCTTTCAAAGCATCCCACAACGCTTTAGCACTGTTGCAATGCAACAGGCCAGCATAGATATCATTCGGTAAAGCCATAGCAACGATACTAAATGCCTTTGCATCTAGCTCGATTTTCTGAAAATCTTACTAAGAGTAGTTTTCAGGCTTCTTTGGTGCTTGAACCTTGGGGGCTTCGGCACTCGGCACCATCGGAACATATGGTCCGAAGATAACTGATTTCCAGCACCTAGTGTTTTGTTGAGCAAGTATGTGACCCATCCGACGTTACCAGATGTTATACTCCGATTTTGACAAGTATTGGAGGTTTGTAGAGAGTACCATGTTGTGTGGATCTTGTGTATTTTGAGACATTTTTTATTGTTTATAAACATGTTTTTTTAAAATACTTTTGAACGTAAATAAACTTTTAATATGTTCTCAATTCAACAACAAACGATATTAGTAATAGGAGCTGATTTGTTTATAACAATTGATTTTACGAATTTGATTGACCAAGCTCTGATACCAATTGTTAGGATCTGAGTTTGATTGTTGTGAAAGTTTAAGATGAAATAATGAAAGATTGTAAAACAGAGATGATAAACCAGCAGAATAACAAACTTTTGAATAACGACAATGAAGAAATTGTTTTCATCAACATGCTTTTATAAATATGTTTTACATATACATGAAAAAGTTACAAACTCCCCCTCATCCTAATCACTCTAATTTGTTCATACAAAAATGTCTAAGGAAAGTGATGAATAGAACAGTAAAGGCACTGTTCTATTTATAGTACAAATGAAACCTCTGAGGAGCCTAAGCTGGCGTCACCTTGATAGTGACATCTAACAATCTAACAAACTCCTAAAATCTGCTAGAACCTAAGTACTATTACATTGAAAATACAAATAAATTATGTTGATAAACATCTATTGAAGGAACCTCTGTTGAGCTTTAACCTTTGTTGGTCCACCAGACCTTTGCTTCAACAGTCTTTATATTCATTAGCATAGTTTCTCTTTGGCAGACCTTGGTATCAACAGACTTTAGTCTTCAACAATTCTTGTAAGCAGACTTTAGCTTTGACAGACTTTAGAGCAGCAGATGTTAAGTCATTTCCTTTGAGAGGAACAGATCTTCAAAGCACTGTTATTTGTGATCAGAAGTTATAGACTATTTTGGCTTTCCAATCATCTGTTCGTTTGTGGGGTCCACCAGATCCAACAATTTTTTAAGCAATCCCAAATCCTTTATTTGGAAATTATCATTCAAACACTTCTTAACCTTTGCAATTTCAGACTAATTATTCCCAGTAACAACAATGTCATCTACATAAACCAACAACACTAAAAACACATCATCTTTACACAAGATAAACATAAAATGATCACATAGACTTTGAATAAAACCCATATTAACCAAAAAGATGTTTTTTCATTCCACTTTCTTGGAGCTTGTTTAAGCCCATAAAGTATATTTTTATCATTATTAAAGTAACCCTATGGTATAGACATATATACATCTTCAAACAATGACCCATACAGAAAAGCAATATTAATGTTAAGCTAATATAAAGGCCAACTATTATTTACTACGAGTTTTAAAACAACTCTAATAGTAACCATCTTTACAACATGAGAGAAAGTTTCTCCAAAGTCTATTTCCTTTCTCTCTGATTAAACCCTTTAGCCACTAATCTCACTTTATACCTCTCAATCTCACCATTAGCCTATATTTTATCTTATAAACCCACTTGCAGTCCATAGTTTTTCTACCCTTAGGCAAATCAACAACAACCTAGGTATTTTTCCTATAAAGAGCTTCCATTTCACTATCCATTGCCTCTATTCATCTAGAGTCTTTTATAGCTTCATTATAGGAAGTAGGTTCAACAGATTTATTCAAAGAAGCAATTAAGCACATACTATCAACAGACAAATTAGCATAACTAACTACTTTTTCAATACCATACTTAACTTTACCCTCAACCACAAACTCATCAAACCTTATAGGAAAAGACACAATTCTAGAAGATCTCCTAATTGTTTGACCCTCAGATAGGTTGATCTCATCATTTAGTGTTACAGTGTCCTCTGCCTTGCCATTGTTACCCTGATTACTACTACTCAACTGCCCATTATTTAACTGCTGATCAGACTTAACAACTAGTGCGGTGGTAGTTGTAGAAGGTATCAATGGCTGTTGATCATCATTGAAGTGATCAGGAGCACCATTTGTACCCTCTTCATCACTGGGTTCTACAGGAACTTCAGATGACAAAGTTTCATATGAATAAAAAAAAATAATGTGATTTAAAGTTTGATTATCAACCAACTCATGACTATTAAACTGTTTAGTTTTAAAGGGAATTTTTTTTCATAAAACTTAACATCTCTTGAGAAAAAAAAAACCTTTTTACTATCTAAGTTCCAAAATTTATACCCCTTCTTGACATTAGAATAACCAAGAAGCACACACTTATCAGCATGATATGCAAACTTATGAGACACAGTTAAAACATTACTAAAACAAAGACATCCAAAATTCCTCAAGTGAAACAAAGAGGGGTTAAATCCAAACACAATTTCATAAGGACTTTTACCACCTAACACAAATGAGGTAACCTGTTGATTAAGTTACAACAGTTAGAATGCATTCAGACCAGAACCTAAGTGGCATACCATCTTGAAACATTAAGGCTCTAGCTGTGAGATATCTATGCTTCCTTTCCACCACACCATGCTGTTGTGGTGCATAGGAGCATGTTGTTTGGTGTAAAATACCTTTAGTTTATAAAACATAGACTTTTGATTGTTTACAAACTCTGTTCCATTATCATTCTAAACACTTTTATCTTTACCTTAAACTGAGTAAGAATCAGTTCATAAAAACTATTCAGATTTTTAAAAACTTTTGTTTTATTAACCAATAAGTAACACCACACAGTTCTGGAATAGTCATCCATAGCCGTAAGAAAATATTTATGTCCCTCATAACTAGTTACCTTATATGCACCCCAGAAGTATAAATGTATTAAATCACAAACAGATTTAGTTTTATGTTCACTTAGTGGGAAAGTAATTCTAACATGTTTAGCCCTATGACACACCTTACAAGGCCCATGTTCAATACTTTTCACACCAGCATTCTCTTTTAACACAACTAAAACTTGATTAGATGTGTGACCTAAATTACTATGCCACAAATTAGATTTAACAAAACTATTAAAGCAAACATTCATAGAATTACCACTATTCCTCACAAAATACAACCGACTTTCTTGACTACCAATCACCAGGACTCTCTTTGATTTGGAATCCTGTAACACACAGTTGTCCTCATTAAAACAACATTAATCTGATCATCCTTGGCTAACCTATGGACAGACAACAGGTTAGATTATACCCATGAACATAAAAAATATCTTTTAAAACTATGTTGTTAAGTTTTACATTTCCAGTTTAATGACCTTAAACATTAGTTCCATTATGATTACCAACCTTAAGATCAAACTCAGACACATCAACAATATCAAACATATCTTTATCATTATTAATCATATGTTGACTAGCTCCAGACTCAACACCCAACTCTAACTACTACCAAAAAACCCAGAACTAGAACAACTCACAAAGTTACTAATATTAACAGACTCACCTCCCATATTTGTCTTTTGAGAATCCACTCCACCATTCTTTTCACCAACAAGATTCAACAATTTAGCTATTTTCTCAGAAGTAAAAGGAAGCAAGAATAAGACATACTAGTACTAGCAGATGGCCCAACAGTCACATTAGACTAATTATCAACATTACCCTTACCATGGTGGATTATTAATTCTCTTTTTAAACCCTGGAGGATCCCCAACTATTTCAAAACACCTATTAATAGTATGACCTAGCATATTACAGTGGGTACACTTTAAATTTGGATTAGGACCCCTAGGTATTTCCCTTCTTGGAATCAAAACTCTGACAAGGTTTAGACACAAAGGACACATTCTGGTTTTTTAGACACATTACTAGACAACCTATGTGATTCTTCTCTAGAAACAATAGAGAAAGCAACTTTAATTGAGGGAAATGGTTCTCTTGTCAACAAATTCGTTCCAACAGGCTGATAAACATCATCAAGCCCCATTAAAAATTCCAATAGTTTTATTAAAGTAGAAAAATCATTGTAATCCTTAGCTGCTTGACAAGAACATGAAGGTAGATGCAACATAACATCAAACTGCTTCCACATAGTTGTCAACTTATTATAATATTCAGCAACAGTGCTACCATTTTGAGAAATACAGTTAATCTTTTTATACAAACCATATACAATGATACCATCCACCTTATAATAAGATTCTTTCAAATCATTCCAGACCTCAGAAGCCAATTTAGAAAAAACTTGACCAAGAAACAGTTCCTCAGAAATAGAGTTTAATAACCAGGTTAACACTACTGAGTTACACCTGTCCCACTGATTAGCCCAACACCTCATCATCCTTCGACTTCTCACACTTACCATCTATAAACCCATACTTATTCTTTGCCTCTGATGCAAGTTTCATAGCACTTAACCAAACAGAATAATTCTTAGTACCTTTTAGTTTAATACTCACAATGGTTAAAGTACTAGAGTCACTAGGATGTAAATACAATGGATAATCAATATCTAATTTACTAATCAAAGTCTGTGAAGTACTACCAGTATCACCCATTTTAGCCAATTAGAATAGAACAATCAACACAATCAAACAACAATCAACAAGAATAGAAGGAGAGCAATCCTCACAACCAATAACAAGATCTCAAGCTAACTATGTTAGGGTCCAGATTCCTGGTTCATCACTCAATAGGTGCCAGGACAAGCCTTTACACAGTAGCAAAACCACAAGACTTAACTACAAAATCAAGAAGAGAAACAACTACTACAAATGCAACAATTAATAATATGCACCACACAGGACTCGATCAAGTGCCGGTTCGTCTAGCCCGGTAACAGTAATGCCTAGAGACAACAACAAGATGAAAAGAATGAGAAGGAAATAAAGTGAAGAAAATCTCACTAAATCGTTCAACTCCCTCTAAGCAGATCTGACTTGTAACCTTTTATGATTACAAAGCAGACTAGAAGCAATCACAACACCTGGTCAGTTTGCCCTGAACCTTCGTGGGTTTAGAGACCAACACAGGATCAAGAACACTTGAAGTGATGAAACGTCTTCCACAACTAGCAAACCATAGCTAGGGTTAAGATCATTCCAGATCCGTTCTGACACACTTCCCAAGATCAATCAAGAAACAAGAATGAAATCTAAAAACAAACAACAAACAAGAAATAATTAGATCTAAACATAATCACAGAGCGGAAGATCCAAATCTAGACACCAGAGCCTATTTTAAGCTCTGATACCATGTAAAATGGTATGGATCTTTACACAAACAAGATAAACAACAAAAAAATAGCGACAAAAACGTGACAAAAGTTTTATTAGTTAACCAACCCATAAAAGACACAAACCAAACCCTATATCTCAAGATTATGAGACCTGTAAAGTACAAAGATCAAATTCAATAGATTAGCGTAATCAGTAGAATGATCAACAAATGATACAAAAATACAAACACAGAGATCACAAGATCTCTCTACCAACTTAGATCTCAACAATGAGATCTACAATACAGATGATATGAATATAAGAGAGAACAAGATGAAACCCTAGGAAATGTTTGGAATAATGAACAAGACTCTTCTCTCTCTTTTTTCTATACTTCCAGAAACACAAGTTACATCCAGGTCCCTGAAACTCTTCAATAAACACCTTGTAAAATGTAAACTTGACACTTAAGCCCCTGAACAATATAACTTGTAAATAAAAGACTATGTGCAACAACAACTTAACAAAAACTTGCAACTGACATAACAACCAGCCCAACAATAGATACATGTGGCCTAATAGTATAATCCACAACATGTCCAATAAGGCCCAATATATTTGTAGTATGAATTAGTTAAGTTATGTGACAATATAACCTTTTTAACAAATATTATATCAACACCTTCATTTCTTTGGATATCATAGTCCATCGTTTCCTTAATGTTTCTAAAGATTCATTTCACGATTTCTTGAATGTGACTTCTTAGGATTTTTCTAATTCTTGCACAATAGCCCAAAACATAATACCAGGATGACTTGTCCGTTAGGGAAAGCAAGCTTCCAATCGTTCCTCGATACTTTGTACTATTAAATGGCTCACCTTGCTCATCTTTAGTCAAGGTGGATATTGTGGCCATTGGTGTATGGATAGGTTTGACATTTTCAAAATTAAACTTCTTTAACATGTTTCTAATATACTTCGATTGATTAATAAATATACCATCATCGTATTGTTTGATTTGTAATGAAAGAAAGAAATTTAATTCACCCATCATGCTCATTTCGAATTCGTCATGCATCTTGTTTGAAATTCATCACATTAATCATGGCAAGTATATTTGAATATTATATCATCCACATATATTTGCGTAAGAATTAAATCATTCAATTTATTATACCATACCCTAGGTTTCCATATAAATCTAAAACGAAGTTGGTAAACATGATGAGGTTTAAAGTAATCTTCACATCTTGGCGGTTGTGATACATAAACTTCTTCATTAACAAAACCATTTAAGAAAGCACTTTTAATATTCATTTAAATTATTTAAATTCTTTAGCACATACAAATGCAAGTAGTATGATACTGGATTCTAATCTAGCAACCAGAGCAATTGTTTTGTCATAATCAATGCCTTCTTATTCATCAAATCCTTGGCTACTAACCTAGATTTTTTTTCCTATTAATAAGACCATTTTCAAACATCTCTTTTCTAAAGATTCATATGGTACCTTAAATGGTATTACCACTAGAATGAGAGACCAATTCCCATACTAAGTTTCTATCGAATTGATTAAGCCCATCTTGCATAACTATTATCCCCTTCTCATCATTGAGTGCTTTTTCACATTTATAGGTTCAGGAATTGATACGAAGGCCATAACAGGACTTGTATGTTGAGCTTTGGATCTAGTGGTACTTTGGTTTAGATCACCAATAACTTGTTCAATGGGATGACATTTGACTTCTTTAGTTTTTCAAGAAACAATCTTTCTCAATAGGAAGAGATATTTCTAAATGGTTTGGTTCCTTTGGGTTTTGGGATTTTATGATTTGTGTTTCTTCCTCTTCACATATATCACCATCCACATAATGGTAGTGATTTTGATATATGTGGAATTTTATCAAACATAACATCAATGTATTTTTACGACCATTGTGGTTTTGTTTAGGTCCCTATAGGTTTTGCAATTCAAGGAATATCCCAGAAACATTCCCTTAAAAGGTTTGGGCTAAAATTTGGTCAGATAATCCTTGGTGTTAACTATGGGTTGATTTCAATTTTTAAACAAAAATTTCAAAAAATTTTAGCCCATTCCAAAGGTTTTGAAGACAACTGAAAAAACGGAACCAAATGACCACTAATAATGAAACCGACTGGTTTTAAAATCCCCTTAACCATAATATTGGTTTAAATAACGATGGATACTCAAAACCCAACAATCCAAAATTTTGCGTTTCCCGTCGCATCGCACGGGCACCCCACTAGTAGATAATAATATATATATATATATATGTAATGCCTCGCTTTTTCGTACTCTCATTAATTAGAAGTGTAATCATATTTCTATTTATAGAAACTTGTATTCGTACCGTATTCGTATTTCTTTTCCAAATTTTGTAATCCGAGACTTTGATCATGGTGAAATTCATAATTGATACATACTTGTCTTACATGCATTCAATCGTTTAAACTGATATTTGTTATATGTGCAAAGACTCATACATACACACTCGATACTCAATTCATACTTGTATATGCATTATACACTTAAAACATGCTAAATGACAAGTTATAGCCTAAATGAAAGATAAACTAAGTGCAAGGACTAAAAATGGCATAATCCGCAGATTCTTGTTTCTAGCTCATGGATTTGGCGAAAGTGTGTTTGTTGGATTGTGTTTCTTGCATTTAATACTCACCTAACTCAACCCCCAAACCTCAACTATAAATACCCACCTCCTCCCACACTCATTTCACACCTCAAACACTTCTCTCTCTCTCTCTCTCCCTCTCTCTAAAGCTCACTCTCAATCAAGAAAGTACAAGACTTTCAAGATAACTCGGTGTCCTCCAACTCTCCAAACCCTTCACGGAATACTTAAGTGGAAGCTTGCAAAACCGTGAGTACACTTAACCCATTTTCCTTTTACACAATTTGGGTTGTAACATGTTACCTTACAAAAATACACCAATACACACACTACATGCTTTATACACTCGATCCGTTATACATGCTTATTGTTATGCTTAGGTTCATGCTAGATTCATACATGCTTCTTGTCATTAACTTAGCTAGCCCCAACTTAACATATATAGCGCTATAGGAATATCACACCGCCCGTCGGGTATTGTTAAGCTTTAAGCTGATTCATTCTTAATTCATACTTTAGTCTCGTTACTCCGTGTGACGAGGGACACATTCATTCTTGTGGACACTTGGGTTTGACAATTAGTATTGTATGCTAGCCTACCTTGTATACAATTGCTATGTGGATTTAAGTAAACCCTTTTATTCTTATGCTATGTACTTAAACTTCTGTACTCGCCAATACTTTGTATTAAACTATACTTTTAATATGTTATAGGTTCATGATGGTGCTTATGACAAATCTAGCAGGGACGACATAGAAATGCACCTAGAATGTTAGGCTTTCATGTTGTAATTATATTTTGATTTCTGTTGTAATTGACAATTTGATATATGAAATGAACGAGTTTTGATTTAAATATTGTCACAAATAGTGTTATGATGCATTGAACAATCTATTTCGTCACACTCTGATGTTTTCCGCCATCGGTTGTGGTGTGACAGATTGGTATCAGAGCCATAACTATAGGAAATTAGGTGGAATTGCCTTGTTCGACCTAGTCTATAGTTTAAGTGTCCAACTTGACTATTCTTGGCTCATGCTTAAAATGTTAATTCTTCCTATTTGCTTCTTTCTACTTCTTTTGGTCTTAATATATACAATATGTCTTTCCTAAGCATTTACACAATATACACACTTGAAGATTTGAAGACACTCATACTAACGAGACGATCTCACCAAAATAGGGGTGAAACCCGCACTTTGGTGACCACTCTCAATTTGCGTATTCGATTTTTTTTCACGAAATTATGCCATCAAGTTAGGAGTGATATCCATACATTGATGGAAAATTTTCCATTTCATACTCTAGTGGATCCTTACCAACAAGTCGGAATTCACCCCTTGTTTGGTAAGTACCAAGCACACTTAGGGTACGATGTTGCCAAGTTAGGGGTGAAACCCGCACCTTGTCAACTAGTCCCACTCCTAGATTTTTGGTTCTCGCCAAGGTTTTGATTTTTCGATCAATTAGAGATGTGTAGTAACTGGAAGGGTAAAATGTCGTTAATCGCTTCTCGACGAAAGCATTATACCTATAGGCCAAAGTACGTTCCTCTAATTTGAAAGGATCTTCGATTCACTTTGGAATAGTCAACGCTTCTCAACCCAAAGCACTCCAATATTTTACTAAGCCTATCTTTTATGCTATCTCAATTTCTATGTGTTTTAATACTTACTACCTTGTTTATTTCGAACCCGATCGCAATAAAAAACAATAGTAATTCTCGCCAACCAACTAAATTTATACTCCTTACGCAATCATACGTGTTTATACTATTGAATACTTGTTATGCTTATGTCACCTATGTGAACTCATAATGTTATACATACTTACATGCTCAAACGTGATTTTTATTGTCGATCGCCTAGATGTCTTTTTTCGCAAAACTCAAATTGTAAAAATGAGTCGAAGTCCAACTCCAACTCGACTATTTTCATAACAATCACTATATCAAAACTTATACCTAAACCTTTTATCATTGTTTCAATTTTTCTCATTTATGCATAAACCTCGAACCTTACTATTTTATCCAAATGATTTCTCACCTTACAACATATTTACGTAAATTACATACACGAAACGCCTAATGGCACTTTAAACGTTTCTTTCACAATTTTTCAAAAACTTTATGCAATGCTACCCATCAACTTAGTCGGTCAAACGAACCTTTGCAAAAATACTTTTCAAAATTTAAGTTTTACATTGAAAATTTTCAAAACACGACTTTTCTTGCATCAATATAAAATAAAATAAAGCAAGCTCATTATTTTACAACCTTTTCAAAATACGCAAATCTAAATCTGAAAACATGGGCAAGAAAATTTCATATGCGAATACAAATTTTAAAACAAAAGTAGCATTTCTTTTTACAAACCACATTTTACATAAAAAATTAATACTTTCTCAATATTCACCCGACATTCACAATTTTGGTCCTTCATTCCCAACAAATCCGACTTATTTTAACCAACTCAATATTTTGACTCAAGCAACCACACACATGCATACCGCCCTATACGTTTCTATTTATACAGTTAATATTACATGACAATATTACACATATCACCATTACACTTTGTATTTTACACACTCACAACTTCATAGTAACTTATATATGCTAAATCCTATTTTATTCCACATATACGCTCGATACTGCATGCTAATGTTATACGTATTTGTTTTCAGTCATACTCAAAATTTATGCATTCGCACTACTTGGTAGTCATACTTGAAATCTATAAGTAGGCATAACCCGAGTGGTTTCGCCTACGTTCGACACACTAATACATACATACAATCATGCTTACATACTTAATTTTTATACGCTATCTTACATACCCTTTGCTTACTATATTTAACCTGACCCGTACACTACTAGTACAAACTATGCAGATCATGCACAAACCAAAATATCGCGGGTGCACACGGGATTATATTGGTAGGCGCATGAAAACCATAGTGGGTTCTACTGTTTATCGCAACACGGAAAGTAACATGACACCGAATAGCGAAACGACGTAACATGGTGTGAACATGGTGGATACGTCGCTGGTACTTCTATATATAAGTGTCTCTACTATGTTACCAAACTTTCGTAAAACATGCCATGAGAAATTCGGTGTTTTCCCGGACCTTGTTAAATACATTTGATTCATAACAAACTTTGGTGACCCCACTTCGAAATGATTAGTACTCGATTACCCATGGCAAAGCTTCATTCTCAAAATTGTTAGTTTTAACCGCTACAACTATCACTAGCATCTCTCAAAATTCCATGTCGCATTGTATCCGATATTCATACCATTTTTACCCCTCGCATACACCTACCAAATCATTCACTACCATACCACGATTTTCCCTCTTCTTCCCTTAACCTTCATCCAAACTTTATTTACAGTGAATCAGCCTAAACATTCAATCAATTTTTTTGTAAACGTCCACACCGGCTCAATCTTGTCAAATGTTCCTTTTCTTTTAAAACTACCTTTCACTCTTATCTACGCGCAAACTTCAACTAGTCGGTCTATTACCGCCAAAACCTTTTAGAAATCGTAAATATTTACCATCCTAGCTCTCTTCAATAAATATTTTCTACAACAAGCGATTTTACTAATACGCCTTAGAACTGACAGAACTTTTCTTACAACTTATGGTGCGGACCGCGCATTTTAATAGAAATACATCCTAAAACCTTCTCTCATGTAGTACTCTTGTAAAATATTCCTCCAATGAGTTGGCCAAGAATCAGTCAAGCTCACTTGTTTACACACACACATATACGTTTATACTTATTATGACTGATGTCTCAAAACACCTTAGTTAAATAAATTAGCTTCACGAACCTACTGTTTTTATCCTTCAAAATTTGATACATATTTACACACTTATGCATAAACTCCACATAGGCTTTAAACTTCAAAATCTTGATTTTGGCCAAACGTTTTCACCAAAATGACATCTTTTTCCAAAGTCTTCCTCTTGAATAAATTCCGGGACAGAATTTCTAAAGGAGGGGAGACTGTAACGCCTTGCTTTTTCGTACTTTCATTAATTAGAAAGTGTAATCATATTTCTATTTATAGAAACTTATATTCGTGCCGTATCGTATTTCTTTTCCAAATTTTGTAATCCGAGACTTTGATCGTGATGAAATTCATAATTGATACATACTTGTCTTACATGCATTCAATCATTTAAACTGATATTTGTTATACGTGCAAAGACTCATACATACACACTCGATACTCAATGTGTAATTATACACTTAAAACATGCTAAATGACAATTTATAGCCTGAAATGAAAGATAAACTAAGTGCAATGACTAAAAATGGCATAATCCGCAGATTCTTGTTTCTAGCTCATGGATTGGGCAAAAGTGTGTTTGTTGGATTGTGTTTCTTGCATTTAATACTCACCTAACTCAACTCCTAAACCTCAACTATAAATACCCACCTCCTCCCACACTCATTTCACACCTCAAACACTTCTCTCTCTCTCTCTCTCTCTAAAGCTCACTCTCAATCAAGAAAGTTCAAGACTTTCAAGATAACTCGGTGTTCCTCCAACTCTCCAAACCCTTCACGGAATACTTAAGTGGAAGCTTGCAAAACCGTGAGTACACTTAACCCATTTTCCTTTACACAAGTTGGGTTGTAACATGTTACCTTACAAAATACACCAATACACACACTACATGCTTTATACACTCGATCCGTTATACATGCTTATTGTTATGCTTAGTTTCATGCTAGATTCATATATGCTTCTGTCATTAACTTAGTTAGCCCCAACTTAACATATATAGCGCTATAGAAATAGCACACCGCCCGTCGGGGTATTGTTAAGCTTTAAGCTGATTCATTCTTAATTCATACTTTAGTCTAGTTACTTCGTGTGACGAGGGACACATTCATTCTTGTTGTCACACCCCGACCCGCAGCGGAAAAGGTGATCGGGGCATGATTGGGTTATCATCAAAGCTCATGACATTTATTTTAACGTTCATATTCATTAATACACTTTAATGGAAAATTACAATCAATATTACATCATGTCCTAAATATCAATCTAGGCTTCATTGTTTTCTTCTAAGGCATTTCCTATGTTTTCCATGCTTCATCCTGTTCACCTGTATCATGTGTAAAAAGGGTTTTTGGATCAATAAAAAGTTGGCGAGTGAATCCTATGGAAAACATTTGAACAAGTTTATTTAATTGATTATAAAATAAAGTGCACAACCACACATGAGTAAAAATAGATGTAAACTTATTCACCAATTAATTTAATATTAAACCATACACACATGAACAATAATGGATCGTTTAGAGGCACGCGTTGCTCAACTCGTCTCTCACGAAGAACTGATGGGCCTAATGAATGAATTGCATAAACTTGACAATATGAAATACATAACTACAAACAATATAAACTCAATAATAACACACACGAACAATAATGGATTTGTTTTGAGGCACGTGTTGCTCAACTCGTCTCACACGAGGAACTGATGGGCCTAATGAATGAATTGCATATAAATAGACAAAATGAAATACATAACTACAAACAATGTATACAATCTAAGTTTAGATCACAATATGGTATGGCACAAGTTTAAATAAACGAGTTAATTTTATGACACATGACACACCCCAAAACGTGTAATTAAAAAGGGGAGTTGTAAGATTCACTCACCATGGGTGCGTTCGGTTGATGATGTTGAATGCGCACGAAGTGGTTTTAACCACGAGTGAAATTACCTAGATAATGGCATAATGGTTCGGTAAGTAAACGGATTTTATTAATCCATTTTAGTAGGATTGTTGGGTGTATTTTTGTGAGTTTAAGGCTATTTTCTAACCTTAAAAATGTTATTTTTAAGTATTTTTAATTGATTTTTAAATAAAATAAATAAATAAAAATAATAAAAAAATGTTGACTTTTTGACCGTTGACTGTTGACTGTTGACTTTGACTGTTGACCGGTTCGTATGTGTTATTGTGTGCGCTGGGTGAGGCTCGAACCCGAGACCTCCCGTACGCGTGCACGCAGCTCTACCAACTGAGCTACGTGTCTAACCCGAAATATTTCTGTTTTTAATTATATTTATATACTAATTAGATTAAACTGAAAATCATTTATTTTTAAAAACGATTTAATGCGTCGGACCGGTGCGCTCCACAGGTCTCGAACCCGGGACCTGTGGGTTGAGTTAACACACAGTCCACCGCTGGACTGTGTGTCTAATTTGTTAAATAAACTGATTTTTATTATACTTATATACTAACTACCTTATTTCATTTCTGCCTTAAATAAAAAGTTGGATAATTGTCCGGACCGGTGCGGTAGTCCGGACTCGAACTCGTGACCTGTGTTTTAAACGCGCACACAGTCCACCACTGGACTGTGTGTCTATCTTGATTATTATTCCGGTTTTTATTATACTTTTTAACAACTATATGAAATGAATCCGGTTCAGTAATAAAAAGGAACATTTTATTAAAGCGAGGGAGCGTGGGACGTGATTCGAACTCGAGACGTAAGCGTTTTTAATGTGCACAACAGTCCACCACTGGACTGTGTGTCTAACCCGAGTTATTTCTTGATTTAAATTAAACTTATATACTACCGAAACTACGTCTTCTTCGTTGATCTTAACCAGAAACGATGACTGACTGATTCAACGATTTTAATCATGTTCTTTAGTGTGTTTCAGCTAATTACAGGTGAGATAAATAAAAGAATGAAAAATTAAGTGTTATAATATACCGAAACTGGACTCCTCTGTTTCTCCGGCGAAACTCCGGTGACAGCAAAAACTTCCGGCGACGTGTGTCCTGCGGCAGAGAGTCTTCAGCAAGCTTGAAATGAATGTGAGTGACTTCGGTATAAGCTCTGGGGTTCAGTAAGGCACAGAGGTGAAGGCTCGGTTTTCCGGCGAGGTGCAGAACTTTTCGGGCGAGTGGAATTACGTCGGGTAAAGGTGCGGTTTTGAGCGAAAAAGCTTGCAGAGGTTCGAGGAGGTATTTATAGGCAGGTCATCGATGAATTTGGTCCGATTTCCGACTTGATTCGTCGGTTAGAACTTTCCGGCGGTTTTAGCTTGTGTCGCGGACTCAGGCATCGGTTATAACCGATGTAGTGATTTAGGTTTACGTTATAACTGAAGAAACCGTCAATTCTTGGCGAGTTAGTCGGGATTTCCGACGACTGCAATTGGGCGCGCCGATTTTGTATTCGAGAATTATAAGTAGTGATATATTTGACTAGAAATTTCGTTTTTGACGGATTTTGGGCGCGCCGATTTTGTAATTGGGCGCGCCGATTTCGTTTTGCAATTGGGCGCGCTGATTTTGTTTTTAACGGATGTTAAAGTATCCCCTGCTTTTTAGAAATTTCGTCCCGAAATTTAAGTAGTGATATATTTGACTAGAAATGATGGTGTCTAGTTTGACAGTTACATGCTTAGAAAAAAATAAGGGTTTAAGTTTTTCTTTGAGGCGGTAACGTTCCTTGTAAGGGTTAAGTACCCTGTTACAGGAATCGCTTTTTGTTGCCTACTGTAAAATATGATAAGCAAAGTTGATTCGCTAAATATGATATCACGCGCAAGAGTTTTGATATGTTTGGAAGGATATGGTTATATCCTAAAGCAAAACTTCTAATACTACAACCTACATGGAACTTCTCATAACCATCTAACAATACCTCTGATCCTTTGACAAGAATACTTATATATAGGAAGTACCAGCGGCGTACCCACCATATTCTTGTCAAATTTTCATTGGTTTTATCAGTAAGTTATGATTGGTTCTATGATATGACTATAGAACATAAATAAACACAACAACTAATATACCAAGAAATTACTAAATCCTACATAGAACTTCTCATAACCGTCTGACAATGCCTCTGGTCCTTTGACAAGAATACTTATATATAGGAAGTACCAGCGGCGTATCCACCATATTCTTGTCAAATTTTCATTGGTTTTATCAGTAAGTTATGATTGGTCCTATGATGTAACTTTAGAACATAAATAACACAACAACCAATATTTGAATCCACATTCTGATAGCATATATGTTTGAATGGTGACGGTTCCTCTCTCGTTTGTTATGATGGAGAGGTTAGTTTATGTAGAAATAGAACACAATCCAATTTCTTTAAATGGCGAGATGATATGAATGTAACACAAATTTCAACCAAGACAATACTAAATCCTACATGGAACTTCTCATAACCGCCTGATAATGCCTCTGATCCTTTGGCAAGAATACTTATATATAGGAAGTACCAGCGGCGTATCCACCATATTCTTGTCAAATTTTCGTTGGTTTTATCCGCAAGTTATGATTTGTTACCAAGAAACTACTAAATCCTACATAGAACTTCTCATAACCGTCTGACAATGCCTCTGATCCTTTGACAAGAATACTTATATATAGGAAGTACCAGCGGCGTATCCACCATATTCTCGTCAAATTTTTCATTGGTTTTATCATGAACTATGATTAGTCCTATGTGACTACAACCAATACAACAAACACAAAATACTGATAATGAAAAATGTCTGTGCGATCAAGGCTCAATCAAACGGAGCCGATCGTATTGCATGTATTGAAAATGAAAATGTCTGTGCGATCAAGGCTCAATCAAACGGAGCCGATCGTATTGCATGTGTTGAAAATGAAAATGTCTGTGCGATCAAGGCTCAATCAAACGGAGCCGATCGTATTGCATGTACTGAAAATAATAAATTTAATCTAAACAATAATCACACAAACAGCTTATACATGGAACCTCTCATAACCGCCTGATAATGCCTCCGATCCTTTGACAAGAATACTTATATATAGGAAGTACCAGCGGCGTATCCACCATATTCTCGTCAAATTTTCATTGGCTTTATTCGCAAGTTATGATTAGTTCTATGTGACTCTACAACAAACACAACAACCACAAGATACTGATAATGAAAAATGTCTGTGCGATCAAGGCTCAATCAAACGGAGCCGATCGTATTGCATGTACTGAAAATGAAAAATGTCTGGGCGATCAAGGCTCAATCAAACGGAGCCGATCGTATTGCATGTACTGAAAATAATAAATTTAATCCAAACAATAATCACACAAACAGCTTATACATGGAACCTCTCATAACCGCCTGATAATGCCTCCGATCCTTTGACAAGAATACTTATATATAGGAAGTACCAGCGGCGTATCCACCATATTCTCGTCAAATTTTCATTGACTTTATCCGCAAGTTATGATTAGTTCTATGTGACTCTACAACAAACACAACAACCACAAGATACTGATAATGAAAAATGTATGTGCGATCAAGGCTCAATCAAACGGAGCCGATCGTATTGCATGTACTGAAAATGAAAAATGTCTGTGCGATCAAGGCTCAATCAAACGGAGCCGATCGTATTGCATGTACTGAAAATAATAAACAATAATCACTCAAACAGTTTACACATGGAACCTCTCATAACCGCCAGATAATGCTTCTGATCCTTTGGCAAGAATACTTATATATAGGAAGTACCAGCGGCGTATCCACCATATTCTTGTCAAAGTTTCATTGGCTTTATCCTTAAGTTATGATTGGTTCTATGTGATTCTAAAACTTAAAGAAAAACATAAAACTAAACGATTGGGGTTGAATCTTGATTTTCGGTGAAGAGGACAAGTTGGGTATCTTCGTTTGGGCCGACATTATCTTCGACAGGATTGGCGTTGATGTTGAAAACTCTTCCTCTTGCTGGTGGCCTAGTGATTGGGTTTTCTTGATTTACTTGGTTAACTGGGTTTGATTGGGCTTGAGCGTTTATGATGTTAACCAGTCGAGGGCATGCGTTTCTAAAGTGGGTAGGGTCGCCACAATCGAAACAAGCTCGAACACATGGGAACATGGGGTATTGGGGTTGTTGATAGGTTTGGATCATGTTTTGGGTAGGGGAGAGATTTGGTTTTGAAAGGTGCGGCAAACCTTGCTCAAATGACCATAGCGTCCACAAGTTGCACATAGTCGACAAGGTAAGGTAAGGGGATGGTGATAAAAACAGTTGTTACATCGAGGGTGAGGTCCAAGATATGGTTTCTTATTTGGGTAAGTTGAGTTGGGTGCCACTTGGGTGATTGGGATAGCTTGGATGGGTATGGCGTGTGAAATTGGTTGATTACGTTGGGTAGTAGCGAAAAGTTGCCCGTCTCTTTTTCTCTTAAATGTGGGTGGAGAAGGGGATTCGGTTTGGGTGTAGTCGGAGGTTTCAGTCGATGCTTTATCCTTCTTCTTCTCCTCCTTGAAGTCTTTGTTCCGGATTCGGTTCTCGGTGAGCTCTGTTGCTAGCTCCATTGCTGCTTCCAAAGTTGCAGGCGTGGTACTTATTACAGAGTCTTGAATCTTTGACGGAAGACCTCGAATGTAGTGCTCGATCAACCGGTAGAGGGGAGTGAACAAGTTGGGAACCATCTGATGTAACTCGAGGAATCTTTTGTTGTATGTGGTGTGGTCTCCTTCCTTTTGCTTCAACGAATAAAATTCATCTTCTAATTTCTTGATTTCGCTCCTTGGGCAAAATCGTCTGGTCATGATTTCCTTCAATTCATCCCAAGTTAAAGTCATAGTATCTTCAACCCCTCGTTTGGCCTTCTCTGTATTCCACCAAGTAAGTGCTATTCCATATAAACGACCGGTAGCATATAGCACTTTGCGATCATCGGGGCAATCGCAATTTAGAAAAGTGTTCTCCATTTCTTCAAACCAATGGAGGAGAGCAGTGACACCTTCAGTCCCTTTGTATTTTGGAGGGTCGCCTGATTTGAAATGCTTGTAGGTGCATTTAGTGATATTTGGGGAAGGATTGATAACATGTTGATCTTGTTGATTGACAGGATTAGCGGTAAGTGCTTGTTGGACTTGGATTACAATGTTGGGTATTACGGCAGCCATTTGTTGAGCGATTAGGGCAGCCATGCGCTCGCGAGCTTTTCCTGCTCTCATCTTCCTACAGGCGAGGCTAGAAGACATCTACAAGGGATACATGTCAAGAGTATGAGTTGGATGTTTTTGGGTTCATGGGTCGCATTTAGGAATGAACATTCATAAAATAAATATAGAAAAATAAATCTACTACATCCATAGGATGTCTTGGGCTTTGCTCGTCATTAGGCCCTACATGCCGCCATACTTCACCTTCGTAATCATGTGGGCCCCCATGATTACCGGATTTTTCATATGGTTCGCATGTGTTAGCCTGGTTACGTACACTAAAACCCAAAGAAAATCGAGAAATATGTATACAACGTATGATATTCGGAATGTGTCCAGGTGTAGACACGGTGACACCTCAAAGTGGGGTTAGTTCGAACGACGTTTGGTGTGGCATGCTTTGGCCTAATAGGTCCTTCGTACTCTCATCGTTGGTCCCCAGGTAGGCAAACTGGTCCGTTATATTGGATTTATACGAATGCCAACCTAGACAGGACGTTCCGACTACCGGTACTTGTACCCTTCCAGTTACTACATGCCCGTCGCAGAACTTACTTTGATGAGATTTGAAAATTGCAACCAAATCTTTGAATAACAAAAGTATGAACACTGAAATATGTATGATGAATGTGTATGTAAGTATGTATGTTTGACTGTAAGTATAGACAAATATGAAACAAATAAATATCATAAGTTTGTATGTAACCACCTAAACAATTAAAATTTAGGCAAACTATAGTATAGGCTCTAAGGGTCTAATAACCTATCCTATATCCCTATAGTCATGGCTCTGATACCAATCTGTCACACCCCGACCCGCAGCGGAAAAGGTGATCGGGGCATGATTGGGTTATCATCAAAGCTCATGACATTTATTTTAACGTTTCATATTCATTAATACACTTTAATGGAAAATTACAATCAATATTACATCATGTCCTAAATATTAATCTAGGCTTCATTGTTTTCTTCTAAGGCATTTCCTATGTTTTCCTTGCTTCATCCTGTTCACCTGTATCATGTGTAAAAAGGGTTTTTGGATCAACAAAAAGTTGGCAAGTGAATCCTATGGAAAACATTTGAACAAGTTTATTTAATTGATTATAAAATAAAGTGCACAACCACACATGAGTAAAAATAGATGTAACTTACTCACCAATTAATTTAATATTAAACCATACACACATGAACAATAATGGATCGTTTAGAGGCACACGTTGCTCAACTCGTCTCTCACGAGGAACTGATGGGCCTAATGAATGAATTGCATAAACTTGACAATATGAAATACATAACTACAAACAATATAAACTCAATAATACACACACGAACAATAATGGATTTGTTTTGAGGCACGTGTTGCTCAACTCGTCTCACACGAGGAACTGATGGGCCTAATGAATGAATTGCATATAAATAGACAAAATGAAATACATAACTACAAGCAATGTATACAATCTAAGTTTAGATCACAATATGGTATGGCACAAGTTTAAATAAACGAGTTAATTTTATGACACATGACACACCCCAAAACGTGTAATTAAAAAGGGGAGTTGTAAGATTCACTCACCGTGGGTGCGTTCGGTTGATGATGTTGAATGCGCACGAAGTGGTTTTAACCACGAGTGAAATTAACCTAGATAATGGCATAATGGTTCGGTAAGTAAACGGATTTTATTAATCCATTTTAGTAGGATTGTTGGGTGTATTTTTGTGAGTTTAAGGCTATTTTCTAACCTTAAAAATGTTATTTTTAAGTATTTTTAATTGATTTTTAAATAAAATAAATAAATAAAAATAATAAAAAATGTTGACTTTTTGACCGTTGACCATTGACCGTTGACCGTTGACTGTTGACTTTGACTGTTGACCGGTTCGTATGTGTTATTGTGTGTGCTGGGTGAGGCTCGAACCCGAGACCTCCCGTACGCGTGCACGCAGCTCTAACCAACTGAGCTACGTGTCTAACCCGAAATGTTTCTGTTTTTAATTATATTTATATACTAATTAGATTAAACTGAAAATCATTTATTTTTAAAAACGATTTAATGCGTCGGACCGGTGCGCTCCACAGGTCTCGAACCCGGGACCTGTGGGTTGAGTTAACACACAGTCCACCGCTGGACTGTGTGTCTAACTTGTTAAATAAACTGATTTTTATTATACTTATATACTAACTACCTTATTTCGTTTCTGCCTTAAATAAAAAGTTGGATAATTGTCCGGACCGTGCGGTAGTCCGGACTCGAACTCGTGACCTGTGTTTTAAACGCGCACATAGTCCACCACTGGACTGTGTGTCTATCTTGATTATTATTCCGGTTTTTATTATACTTAACAACTATATGAAATGAATCCGGTTCAGTAATAAAAAGGAACATTTTTATTAAAGCGAGGGAGCGTGGGACGTGATTCGAACTCGAGACGTAAGCGTTTTTAATGTGCACACAGTCCACCACTGGACTGTGTGTCTAACCCGAGTTATTTCTTGATTTAAATTAAACTTATATACTACCGAAACTTCGTCTTCTTCGTTGATCTTAACCAGAAACGATGACTGACTGATTCAATGATCTTAATCATGTTCTTTAGTGTGTTTCAGTTAATTACAGGTGAGATAAATAAAAGAATGAAAAATTAAGTGTTAGATATACCGAAACTGGACTCCTCTGTTTCTCCAGCGAAACTCCGGTGACAGCAGAAACTTCCGGCGACGTGTGTCCTGCGGCAGAGAGTCTTCAGCAAGCTTGAAATGAATGTGAGTGACTTCGGTATAAGCTCTGGGGGTTCAGTAAGGCACAGAGGTGAAGGGCTCGGTTTTCCGACGAGGTGCAGAACTTTTCCGGCGAGTGGAATTACGTCGGGTAAAGGTGCGGTTTTGAGCGAAAAAGCTTGCAGAGGTTCGAGGAGGTATTTATAGGGCAGGTCATCGATGAATTTGGTCCGATTTCCGACTTGATTCGTCGGTTAGAACTTTCCTGCAGTTTTAGCTTGTGTCGCGACTCAGGCGTCGGTTATAACCGATGTAGTGATTAAGGTTTACGTTATAACTGAAGAAACCGTCAATTCTTGGCGAGTTAGTCGGGATTTCCGACGACTGCAATTGGGCATGCCGATTTTGAATTCGAGAATTATAATATGTATTAATTGTTTCCATTAATTAACAAGAAACACTAGTGGCGCAGTGGTTGGATGGTTATGTGTTAATGCTGTATTTGAATCGCTGGCTGACCCGGGTTCGAAACCCGGCAGCAGCTTTTCATTTTTATTTCCTTATTTTTAACAGTTTTTTCAAAAACAAATTATATATTCCAATATATTTATTAATTATGTATCGTTTAAAATTATTTTGGGCATTAAATTCGCAACGAAATTTTTAACTGATTGTTCGGTTAATAAACGGAGCGGTTTGGTAAATCCGGTTTTTGACAGATGTTACACTTGTGGACACTTGGGTTTGACAATTAGTATTGCATGCTAGCTACCTTGTATACAATTGCCATGTGGATTTGAGTAAACTCTTTTATACTTATGCTATGTACTTAAGCTTGTGTACTCGCCAATACTTTTGTATTGAACTATACTTTTAATATGTTACAGGTTGATGATGATGCTTGTGATAAATCTAGTAGGGACAACATAGAAACGCACCTAGAATGTTAGGCTTTCATGTGGTAATTGTATTTTGATTTCTATTGTAATTGACAATTTGATATATGAAATGAACAAGTTTTGATTTAAACATTATCGCAAATACTGTTGTAATACATTGAACAATCTATTTTGTCTCACTCTGATGTTTCCGCCATTGGTTGGGGTGCGACATATATATATATATATATATATATATATATATATATATATGTTAAAATTTTAAAAATCCTTGGCCCCACAAAGAGATCTAACCCTGGGCCTTTGCCCAACCCCGTCCCCCGGCCCCGACCATGGAAATATACTTTAAACTTGATCACATATCAACATTTCGCGATCCCTCAATATCATTGTCGTGGAGTAAGGTTTTCGGCAGCATGATAATACTTAAACCTGACCTTAGCTTAGGCACTAGTTGAGTACCTTGAAGACAAGCTTTTAGCATTGAAGTTTTTTGATCATGTCACCATAGAAAATGGAGGAAAATGGAGGAGAGGAGAGGCACCTTTTAGCAAAACAAAATGCATATTAAAAAAACTAGATAAAGACCCAAACTTTCAGCTCCAATCAATCAATGGAGTAAAAGAGATAGAACATGAGGAAGCCCATCTAGGCCCAACTACCAAACCTCTTTATCGCATTTAGGTACAAGTAACTCCGCTTTGTCAAATTCTAATAATGTCGGGCGGGTGTATGTGTATCTTACCTCAAATTTGTCAGCCGAGTGTAAAACTAGTGCAAAAGAAAATATTTTATCTCTGTTTTATGTGTCAATGAGACCCCTTAGCAAATATTATAATACCTCTAGATTTAAAAAATACTTTTTAGACTACCCCAGAACTTATCTTCTAGATCCACCATTTATATTCTCGGGTGGGTGGGTCAATCATGTATTGTTAATCTAGAATTTTTTTAATGGAATGATATGGACATATACATCAAGGAAAAAAAAAAAGAAAAGAAAGATTAATGTTTATATTCTTCCTTTTAAATTGTAGAGATTTAATAGAAAAGAAAGTTGTTAAATTCAATTCTTTGAAATTCCTAAATCACCCTTTTCCTATAAATAAACATGTTTTGAAAATGTAAAATTCTTAACCTATCATTAAATAAATATGTTTTGAAAACATAGTTGTAAAATTATAACTTTCTTTTCTCTCTTCTTTTAATTTCCTAAACACCTTTCAAACTATAAAATACAAAATTAAACTATACATTTATTTTCTCATGCTTTCTTTTCTCTTCTTAATTTTTTATTTTTTTCTTTCATTTAGAATGGTTGCATAACAAGACCTCTTTGGTGATCCTCATCCTTAGTGTCACATAAAGGTTATTGGATATTCAAAGAACCGCGTTGGTGATGGTGAATATGTTTTCTTGAGAATTGACATGGAAAAGTGTATTGAAAAGTCATAGGAAGAAAAGCATTCATCAAAAAAAAAAAAAAATCGAAGACCTACTTACCATACTCAACTTTCCATATATATACCATTGTATAGAAAAGAATGTTTTAACCGAAAGAAGAAAAGAATGTTTAACCAAAAATAAACTATGACCAACCAACAGATTCTAGCTTTAATCATTTTAATAATCAGATGTGACCCATACTTCTAGGCATAAAACGAAACTTAAGTACCATTTACTTGTAATATTAAAGAAAATGAGTTCATACCATAAACTAGTATTGAATTTTCAAACATTAAATGGTTTATCACGTTATTTGTTGAATATAAATCATGGAGAATCATACAAAATGTTGAATCCAAAAAACAAAACTCTTACACAAAGTGCACAAAGCAAACTTTTTTTAACCACCAACATAAAACGTAAACCCTTGACTAAAACATAATTTTATTTTTGGTATCGAGTTTTACAGTTAAAAAATAAACGACTTTACAATTCTATACCCGAATAAGCATCAACTTTTAGCGACACAAATTTTGTTACAGGAGATTTGATGTCACAAATTTAAATGGTAATCACCATTAAATTAATCTTGATTACATTTAAACTAAATAATTAAAAAAGAGCAAGTGACCAAAATGCCATCAAGAAAGCCACCGCACAAGTAACACGAACCAAGTCAAGCCTTCGCTCTCTCCTCTCCATCTTCTCTTTTCTTTCTTTCCTCCGTTGAATATACTCGTCGTACTTCTCTTTCTGCCACCCTCCACCATCGCTACGCCACCGTCGTTCCACCACCATAAGTCCTTGTAAAATTACCATACTGTCCTTTCCGCTCAAACACTTGCCATCAACATCTTGTATAGTTAAACTCATGCCACTCACATACAACTCCAAACTGCCTTCTTTGACACCGCACGTGACCTCTATGTTGCAGTTCACGTGCTCATTATCATGTGCGTGAGAGTTAACGGAGGTCACGACGGAAAAAGTCAACTCTATTTCGTCCGTCATCCAATTCCGGTGGACAGAAACCGGTTTTGTGCTTGATAGATTTATAGCCCGGTTTTGGGTCGGGTCGATCATGATCCAACTCAACGTCATGTGTTTCTCTAGATTTGATTGTATTATCTGATAACAAATACATACGTACTTAGTAAAATCGCAATTACTACAAAGTCATGATAACAAACATTTTTTCTATTTCACTGCAGAGAAACTCAAATAAAGTCGAGCTTATAAGTACAAGTTGGGCTTCACATATCAAGCGTGAGCGAGCTCATGGCCTAAACTAGCTTTTTATTTATATATTTTTATTAAATATGCATATAATAATAGCTATTATTATTTATATAAATTGCGGTAAAAGTAATTAATTAAAAAAATATATATTATAACATATATAAATATATATATATAATATAAATATAAATATTTGAAAGTAATTAAATATTAATAAATAATTAACAGATAATAAAGGATCCGATCCGAATGTGAGTTCAGGCTAGAAAAATTACCCACTAGCAAAGTTTGAACTTTTGAAATCGTGTTCTAAACAAACTGAGCTCGAGCCTAAGCTCTGATAAATTAAATGAGCCGAGCTTAACCGTAAAGGAGCTCGGGCTCCCCTCTACTTGTTTACACCCTTTAGAAAGGCTACCCTCATTAAGGATGTGCCTCTAAAAAACTTTGTTTTTTCAAAGTAAAAATTGAAACAACATATAATCTAGCCGGATTCTGTTACCTGATCATCACCGGAAATTTCCAACTCCGATTGGACGAGTTCTTTGTGTTCAAGAAGATCAATTCGAAACGGGCACGACAAAAACCAATCACTAGGCGTGGTACTAGTAGATTCCACCTTAGAAAACACCATCTGATCGCGGTACCTAAGGTCAACGGAGGAGATAATATTCGCGGTTGGAGGTAGTGTGGTCGCGGTAGAAAGGTGTTCCGAGGGAGCCGGGAAGACATCGGAGAAGAACGAACGGTGGCCAGACTTAAAATTTAATATGGCCTGGCTGATCAAAGGGTGTTCTGTGGATGGCCAACTTGAAGAACATATATTTGACCAAAGTTCTTCACCGGAGCAAAGGGATTGTAGGTGGGACGAGGCGCAACTCGCTGCGGCGAGTGATCGGCCGTCGAGTCGGGTCAAGATGTGGGTTTGGATGATAGCTTCATGAAGACTAGTGATTCCCATGGTGAAAGGAATGTATGAGAAAATTGAAAAGGTGTTGTGGGATATATACCGGCAAAAGTTTTAAACTTGGTATTTTACTATTATATGGAATAGAATAGAAACAATGTGTCAACATATGAAAATAAAAAATTAAGAAAATAATTGGTGATTGATATGGTTTTGTAGAATATATTGGTTTGATTTTGTCTCAAAGAATATTTTGCTTTTGTTGTGTAAAGATTTATTAATAAATAAAGAGATTGATTTACCTTTTGGTTTGAAAAACAATATATTTTTGTTGTGGAAGGATCTAGTAACAAATAGAAAAGAATTTTATTTCTTTTTCGTTCTTGTTTACAATAATATTAGGTTTTGACATGGATCATTTTAAAAATTGGTTAATACTATTAAATTAATAAATTACAAAAAGAAGTTGCATTTCCTCAGCTGTATTGATGTATAAATATTTAACTTAGTTATATATGTTTATATGTGAGAGCGATGATATATGTTCTTTATTAGCACGCACCAGTTTTAACATGATGACTCACATGTTTTTGTTTTATTTTTGTTTTTTTATGATATAGAATTTTATCAATTTTTAATTACTATAATACAAGTTCTTATTGTTTTCATAAAAAAAAAATCAGTATTAGTTTCTTCATGTACATACAAATTCTTTTGTTTTCTTAAAAAGTAACCAATTACCAGGTGACAAGTTAGTTGTTATCTTCTTGAAACAACAAATTCAAGAAATTTAACGTGCCAAAATTAAGTTTACAGAATTAATTATAATAATTATTATAAGGTATGTTAACTTTTCTGTAATATTAACTATTTTGTTGTGTATTTGAAAAGTAAGGAACGAATTGATTTTCTTAAACAAAACGGTATCTATAGCAAAAATTATGGAAGAAATTAAAGTGTTTGGGTATCTTTGAATAAAAAATAGATTTCTGTTTAAGTCTATGTTTTAGAGCAATTGACGTTATTTTTCTTTGTAATGTTGTTTTTATTTGCTAGTCCTTACCAGTGTTTAATAAAAGTTTGCCTTTTAAAAATATAATTTAACTATTGTTAAGTTAAGTAGAAAGAAAGAAGAGAGATCGACAATAAATATGAGAAGTCAAATTTGTCATGCATTAGCTGTATTTTGAATTTATAAATAAATGTACCAATGACTAAAGTCATCACAACACATTTGACTTTACAAGCGGGTATTAGGAAGGTCATCGCAGCTTCCTCGACTTTTGTTAATTTTGTATTGACCTAACTTTTTCTTAAAGTACTTATCCGTATTATAAAGACCGTCCGGCATGGTCAATGCGGATCACGTGTGAGCTGGCGTTGCGTCGTGGCTACACATAAAACATCATGCCGTCTGGCATAGTTCATGGCTGTGAAGGGTTGACGTGAAGCTACTCATGGGATGCCGGATCCCCCTCCCCCTCTTTTATCTATTTCCCGAGTCAGAGAAAATAAATATTATAAAAAACAACCTTACTCATCTGAGCAGTGAAAACCATTTTCCGCACCAAGTTATGATAAATGAAAGTTGATAAGACGCTAATGAAACAGTTAACTGCATGTAACATGTTAGAACCATGCCATAAAGCCTAAGAGAACCATTTTTATATTCTAAGAAATAGATTTTAGATTGTGCTAGTGTCTTTTTTATGATACATACTATGAATTTTATGTCTTGAAGTGGGGTATAAATAAATCGATCGAACACGAATAAAACCTTGTTCATTTTTGTTTTTTTTAAATAATGTCATCACAAACGGTTAATGAAAACTTAGCAAACGAGAGTTTTTGTTTGTGTTCATTCGTTAAAGATATGAATTTGTTCACGCACACAAACAAACACAAATAAAGTTGGCAAAGGCTAAAATGGATGGCGAGGAAGTAGCGCTAGAACTTGAAGGCCTAATACTGGAACTGTAACACTTTATCCCGTTATCATCGAATATCTTACATATTTAGATAATTTGGTCCCATATTTATTCTTATATAAAATGAATAACTAACGAGTCTATGTTAACTGATAACCTATATGAACCGATGTAACAGATTAATACACTTAATTTACAGTTTAGAGAATTTAAAGTTTTAAACTCAAAAAATTTGTCGTTCATGATCATGCTTCAACCTTCCCGTGAACGTCTTCAAAGAGATAGCGGTTTAATAATGTTTGATTCTTCGCATGCTAGGTTGTCCGTCCGGTTCCCACCTTGGTAAAAGCCTAACATAAACACTAATAACAATTAGTGTTTGAGTTAAATGGTCAAATACGATTAAAACAACGAAGAAAAACAAATTTGATTCTTTAGATGTTTATTCCTCTATAATCAATTCCCATTCAATTCGGTCCATTTCACTTTTAGTTCTTTAGATGATTATTCCTATAAACGTTTAAACTATAACCCACTACCCGGGTCCATATTCTTTGAGTTTTTCACTCCTACTATTCGGATTTGGTTTATTACTTGTTTGACCTGTTAGGAGGAATTATACACTTAGTTCATGTCTCTTACTTCCGTATCGATGTTCTCAACATGTCTACCAACCAGAACTCAAATTATTGTTGGATACTTTAAACAAAACTTAACTTTTTGTTATAATCTTCCGATATGGTGCTTTACCCAAATCAACCCATTATGAGACTTAAAGCCTTTTAGTTCAAGTCTCCATTTTTTGTTACTGGAAGGATTAACTCAATCTAAGGATTCATTACCGAATCTACCCTTGGAGGTAGTTTACCCAAAACCATTATCCCATGGCGTTTTAGTTAAATTTAAGTTCTTTTTTCCAAACCGTAGCACTTTTAAAGGTTAGATGAAAACTAGCGACACTTTTAACTCGTTATCCCATCTAGATTTATTATGTCCTCAGGACATAAAGGTTTTCAATGGTTTAGTAGTTTAAAACCCATTTAGCATAATTTCACATCATAGACATGTTATTGGCTCTAAAGGTCGTTTTACCCAAATACTAGATATGTCTCATTTGAGTTGTTCTATTTGCCACATCTGGCCCAACCATCTTCCGTGGCCATAAGCCCTTATCGAAAGTATAATCCTTTGCACATACCTAGCGCGGGTCAAAGCGATGACCCGTTATCAATACCTTGTGATTTTATTCGCTAATTCATGACAATGCATGCCCATACATTATGCTTACCTGTAAGCATGGGACTTAACAAGCAATAAATACCATATTCAAATGGTGATAACATCCCTATTTGACCTGTTTGTCCATTTGACCCATTCATAGCTTACCCTTTAGCGATTCAACTAACCTTGTAATGTTTGTTGCCAAAAAGGTGCACACTTACCATCTTACTCATTTGACTCGTTATAGTTTACACCAGATGGATCTATTTTAAAAATTCAGTGGTCTACTACCAAAGATTCATTTTTACACGTTCGACCAATTTTGGTTCACGCAGGAAGGCCTTATTTCGAAAGTTCATTGGTTTACCACCAAAAATTTATTTTACTTGTTCGACCCATTTTGGTTCGCCGCAAGAGGGTCTTATTTTAAAAGTTTATTGATTTACCACCAAAAAATCATTTTAACTTGTTCGACTCTTTTTTATTCGCCACAAAAGGTCTTATTTTGAAAGTTCATTAATTTACCACTAAAAATTCATTTTTACTTATCCGACCCATTTTGGTTCGCGTTAGATTGTCTTAATTTGAAAGTTCATTGGTTTATCACCAAAAATCCATTTTTTTGCTTTTTCGCCCCATTTTGGTTCGCGCTAGAATGTCTTATTTTGAAAGTTCAATGGTTTATCACCAAAACATGGTTATTTACCATTTTACCTGTTTGACCCATTATGGTTTACACCATATGGTCCTATTTTCCAAATTATTTAGGTTAATCACCTAGTGTGATTACTCATCATTTTGTTCGTTTGACCCGTTATGGTTCACACCATAGAGTCTAATTCTAAAAGTCTTTATTTGATCACCAAAATGTAATTTAGCATAATCTTACCCATTTTGACTCGTTTGGTCTACACCATGGGTCTCGACTTTAACAAGTCATTGTTTATTTCTAACTACTTCACATTTCTTAAATAGTGATACTATTATAGGAGGTGTAAGTTTTACTTACTTTGCGTCCGATCATGTCCGATCATGCTTTCTCGTGTCTTTACCCGCTTGACCCATTATGTTCCAAGCTCCCATCTAGCTTGTTAGCAGTAAAACTATCATATAACATCTATAAGATGGTTAGATTAGTCATCCTACATCATGATAATCACACCTTATGGACTTTTATACCACATTTCTTTTTTAATTCTATTATAGGTCGGTTTGACTTTTAACAAGTCAAACCGCCAATTAACATATATAATTGTACTAACAAATTCATAAAATTCATTTAGGCATATTATCAAACACTTGGTTGGCTCATTTTTAGGTTATCATATTAGCTAACTTCGCCATACAAAATCACCATGTTTCCTTTCAATTCTACAAGTTCATACATTTCTCAACATCAAGTTAACGTAAACTTTCATTTATCTAAACTAACTTATCAAACTATCATAGAAGAATTTGGGGTTTTTCATCACTATGTAAAAACCATTTCATCATCATCATATATATATATATATATATTATGTGTGTTGTGTGTGTGTGTGTGTGTGTGTGAAATTTATTCAAACAACTAATTTAGTCAAGTACTTTACACAGTCTTGTATACATGATGATTTTAATCACATTTCAACATCAATTTCATCATATCATACAAAACCCATTTCATGTCATGTATGAACATATACTTACACCTTTAAATTGTTCAAGTATTTCACATATACTAACAAGTATGAGGATCCTACACATACTTTCATTATCAATTTCATCATACTTACAATAATATTGAACTCAATGTTACCACCTTGAAGTTCCTCTTCAAATGAAGTTCATCAAATCAAGTTTTACAGCATACCTTATGCTTGGAAAACTTAGATGATCACAGATTTGAGATCACACATCGATATAGTGTTGAATCCTTATTTAATGTTGGCATTTTTTGAGATTTTTGGGGAGATCTCCTTCCCCTATCTCTCTGCATGTTGTGTGTGTGTATTATTTTCTTATCCGATATTTTCAACTTTCAAGAGTGTGCATTTAGCCCCTCCAATTTTATTATCTATTTCCATGTTGCAACTCTTTATCTTTTAAGTAAACATGTATACTAACTAGGTTTAATATTCATAGTTGTATACTTCAGTCACTAATCAAATGAACATATTAGTTCAGTTTACCAAAGTAACACCTCAAAACCGGACTTGGTAATTAAACCAAATTAATTGGGATGACCAGGTAATATATCGTTAGTGGTAAAAGCTAACCCGTAACCATTAGGATTTAATAAATAAACCTAATGTTACATAAAAGAGAGTAAATGTTTTTAGAAAATTAAGGTTTATAAAAGGTCCGGGCTATTGGCACATAATCTAAGTCGGGTTGTAGCATCCCCGAACTTAGTAAATAGAATTATTATGTCCGTTGATAATTAACGGGAGTACTAAACTAGGAATATTAACCTAAAAACATGTTGTGTGTTAGTAAATTGACTAAACGATGGTCTTTTATAACAAAACCAAAACATGAGGGACTAAAGTGGGGCAAATTGAAACTAAATTTATTAAAAACCAAAAAATCACAAAAACACACACATGTGTGTGTTTGTCGAACCGGAGAAGAAAAGAGGGGGAAACCAGTTCATCTTGTTCTAACAAATTGAAAGGTGAATCGAGGCCAAATCACATGCATGAACATAAATTAGTGATCATCTAAGCTTAGAGATCTTATGTAGTTATTTATGTTTTTGGTGATGAGTATTATATGGAGGAACTTAAAGGTGCTAACCTTGAGTTTAATATTTTTGTTAGTATGATGAAATTGATGATGAATAGATGTTCATAATCATCATACATACTTGTATGTGTGAATTACTTGAACAATTTGTGGATTTTGATAAGTATTCTTAAGTGATCTTAGTATTAAGTGGTTTTAACATTAGAGTTGAACCCAAGAATTATGTTGGTCAAAAGGATGAATTAGCCTATGATGATTGAAAGTTATGTTGATGCTAGAAAGTGTATGAACATGTTGAGTTGAAAGATACATGGTGATTTTGGTCGGAAAAAATAGCTAATATGATGGCCTAAAAATGATGTCATCCAAGTGTTTGATAAAATGACTAAATGAGTTTTATTGAACTTGATATTGTATCCATGTAAATCAATTGGCAGTTTGACTTTTAAAAGTCAAACTAACCTAAAGTAGAATGGATTGGTAAATGAGGTATATAAATCCATAAGGGTGATGGTCATGGTATTTGATGACAATTAAATCATCTTGTGGATATTACTGTGATTGTTTGACTCTTCACAAGCTAGGTGGGAGCTTGGAAAGGAACGAGTCAAACGAAAAAATTACGCATGGAAGCTTGAAGGATGCAAGGTAATTATACTTACACCTTTTAAATAGAACCACTTTTTGTAATGGGTTAAGAACAAGATGAATAAAGAAATCGAACGATTTTGTCAAGTAAGACCCTGTGATGTAAATCATAACGGGTCAAAATGAATGAAATATGTTGAACTATATGTTTGCGAGTAGACAAGAGTTTTTGAAAAGAAGACCCTATGATATAAATCTTAATGGGTCAAAACGGATAAAATTATGTTGAACTGCATGTTTGCGAGTAGACAAAGAGTTTTTGAAAAGAATACCATATGATGTAAACCATAACGGGTCAAAACGGATGAAATTATGTTGAACGCATGTTAGCGAAAAAACAAAGATATTTTGAAAGAAGACCCTATGGTGTAAATCATAGTGGGTCAAAATAGATAAAGTTATATTGAACCACATGTTGGCTATTACACAAAGAGTATTGAAATATGACCCAATGGCATAAGTAATTTGTGTGAGTAAATGGCAAGTAATCACATTTAGGTGATTAACTTAATGAGTTTTTATAAATAAACTTTCAAAATATGACTTTTTGACGCGAACCGAATGGGTCAAACATGTAAAAATGAGTTTTTGATGATAAATGCGAACCAAATGGGTTAATCAGGTAAAAATGAGTTTTCGGTGATAAACCAATAAACTTTCGAAATGAACACTTGCTGACGCGAACCAAATGGGTCAAACAAGTAAATATTCTTTAAAGAAGATAATATTCAAGTTATGTTTTAATTTTGCATATATTATATATGCAAATATGTTTGTATGCAAACTACTATAAAAGTCAATATGCAAATATGCTTGTATGCTAGAATGGTTAAAAGGACAACTGGGTCATGCGGGTCAAATGGTGATCGCCATTTGAACCCGGTATTTAATGTTTTATTATGTCAAGTTTCATGCTTATAGGTAAGCATAATGTATGGGCACGCTTTGCCACGAATTGGAAAGAAATAACCATCACAAGGTAAGGATAACGAGTCAATGGTTGTCTCGCGCCAGGTACGTATAAAAGGTTATGCTTTCGGTAGAAGTTATTGGCTCCACTAGAGAGGGATGGGTCAGATTTAGGTAATAGATTAACCTAAGTGAAATGCACTTAGCATTTTGGGTTGATGGTCATTCGAGCCAATGGCATGTCCATTATGCGGAAATGCACTAAATTGATTTATGTCTCTTAACAGGTCATTTTGGTAAAATGTCTTATAGGAGGGTAAAATTGAAATATAAAGGTTTTCCTAGAATAACCCACCACAAAGGAAGTTGTGGTGGAAGATATAATGAAAATCTTGATAAGAAAGTATGAGGCATGAACTAGAAGGTGAAACACCTCCTAACGGGTCAGTTGGGTAATTAACTTCAAACCATAAGAATAATTTGAAGAGAAAACACATTTTCAGCTCCCATGGCTGGGTGAAAACCTTACCCGGCTGGGTAAGGGTGCTGAGAAAAAGACACGATTCAATTGACACAGCCGGGTGGAACCTGACCCGGTCGGGTAAAAAGGCCGACAAAAAAATATGCTTAAAGTTTTCATTCAAATGTTTCGATAACTAATCGTTTGACCATATAACTTAAACACTAATGGTTTTTAGTGTTTATGACAGACTATCACTAAGGTAGGAACAAGACGGACGAATGACCAAGCACACGAAGAACCGAACACTCCTAAACCACCCTTTCCTCGGACTTCCATTCGGGATAACTAAAACATGATCATGCGTGCCGAATCTTTTAGGTTTAAAAGCTTCAATATAGTATAATCTAGATAAAGTGTAATAAAACGTTTTGTCGATTCGTCTGGGTTATTGGTTAATCCAGTTGAGTAAGTTACTTGTAAAAAACACCGGGACCTTATTATCCGTAATTATTAAGATAATTACTTAATAGTGGATACGAAATAGCAGGTATTTCATGCTTGATGGGTGTTTATGCTCCAATCTAATGTTTATTATCCATAATTAATCTCTTTGCACATCAAGTGTTCAATAAAGTGTTCGAGTGAAAAATTGACGAAACATATTACCAAAGTTTGTTGTTTTTGATGAATTGTGCTGCCAAATGTAGATAAAACCTTCTATCCAAAAATTCATAACTTAAACATCCAAGAATTCAAAAAGTATTGAGTAATTCACAGTAGCGGCCAAGAAGTTGACAGCAAATTCAATGCAGATGGCTTCTTTCTCTATATGAATGTATCGATGGGAGCATCATGCAGCCGTCGTATGCTATAACTTATAGGGATTCAAGCTCTAATCGCTACTGGGCTATGGCCTATTCTTTTTTAAGTAGTACTTTAGTTCGGTCCATAGGTCCAAGTCGGGTTTCATCATGAAAAGAACCGAGAACCGACCCGACCGGTTTTATATGAAAAATTGGAACCGATCTAAATACCTAGGTATTTGGGTTCGGGTCGGGTTGGGTATATTTTCGGTTCGGTTCTCGGTTATTTTTTGTCCGGACCTAAACTTGCTCACCCCTAGTTTTGTGTTGTTTAAATGGGTTTTTTTTTGTGCAGATGAGTTGTTTATTTATTTCAGATCTTAAAACTCCAAATTGATTTCTCTGTTTTTTTGTTTCATGTAGCGGTTGCAATGGATTCAGAGGTGGTGCACTGAGCTAGCGGTTGTAATGGATACAGATTGATGCTTAATAGGCTTAAAGGAGTTTTTTTAGTTTTAGTTAGGGTTTTTGTTTGCTTTACAGAGGGTTTTAGTTTTACATAGGGTTTTCTTTGGTTTACATAGGGTTTTTGTTAGGTTTACACATGGGTTTTTAAGGTTGGTGGTTGTTAGGTTTAATGTAATTTTTTAATTAAAAACACATTTTACATGTATGTGAAAATCTTTTACATTTATGTAAATATGTGATTTCGACTGCACTCTTGTTCTTCTTGTTAATATATATGTTTTTTTAAGCTGCAAACTTTAACAAAACACGTTTATTTGGAGAGAGAATGGAGGATTTTCTGCTACTACATAAAGAGGGTTTTTGAAAATGAAAATATTGAACAAATGTAATTTAGTAGGAGAAAGAAAAGTGAATTTCTTTGATATAGATGGATATCATACATTTTAAGGTACAGAACCTCAATGACGAAATGCCACTCCTGTACACCGAAGCCCTTTTTTTAATTAGAAAAAACCCAAAAAAGCAAATCATAACACAACATTTAATCTCATCCCTCCCATTGCATAATCTAAGGCCATGATTAGTTCTTAGAGTTCTGATAACTCACATAGGTGCTCGTTTTAACCTTTATATATATATATATATATATATATATATATTATATATAGAGAGAGAGAGAGAGAGAGAGAGAGAGAGAGATTCTGAAAATGAACCACAACTTATTTGAGGCTTCCTGATCTTCTTAGATTGGCCTCATCGCTCTTCCAAATCGTGGTCCTTGTTTGTCTATATAAGTTAACCTTTAAACCTGTATAAGTGTTTTGAATTTGTGTTTTGTCCTTTAACTCTTTGTCTTAGTAAGTTCATCTAAGATTAAGTATTTGTAACTGATTTGAGTTTTATCAGAATAAAGTTGGTGTTATTCTAGGTTTATAAGAAAGATATGAACTTCTTGACATAAGTAGCTATAAGAATGAAAAGAAAAGAATCAACTTTCATTGTTAACTCTTTTTAAAATATATTTTCTTATTTATTAATTTAAATAAGTTTCATATACTTTACTATATATAAAATTAATACTATCTAACTAAAATTTTTATTATATTATGGTACTGATATATATTTTTATAAACTAACATTTTAAAATGCAGATGTAGTGTTAATTATAACGATGTGTAATTAATTAAATAGATATGTTATAGAACTGTTTACATAACATTCTTAATTATATGCGTGCAATTATACACATATGGTAATTGGCACAACTTTGTTGGAGCCAAGGTGCCCCAGCCTCCGTCAATATTAAGCTTAGAAGTGTAAATTTATCGGTATTCAATCCGAAAATTTATAAGTATTGAGTCCGGCCCCACAAATTTTATGTTGTGTTGTTAAAGTGAGAAGAGTGAAACAAATAAAAGAGAAGAGACTTCCATAAAAAGGAGAATCGAGTTCAAACTATAGCCGACAAGCTAGTTATCTACTTGGAGGAGAAGACTTGAAAGAGGAGAAAGAAACAATATAATTATATAAAAAAGGATCACACTTAGCCAAATAGAGAGAGGACCTATATAGGTAATATGTTTTCATTCCCTACAAGAGAAGTAGCTCTAAGAGAGGGGCTTGAAAGAGATATTCAAGTGAATCATCTCCCTATTGACTTGATTCCCTTATGCTTACAACATTATCCTTTTGTGAGGATAAGTGAGGAGTTTGGCTAGGTAGAGATGTTTGCATCTGTTATGAGGAAGTAACAACAAATGTTTATTGCATTTATGTTACAACAGGAATCTCTGGCATCTCAACCCCTAGAGGCACCTTCTTTTGGTTTTTCTTTTGGACTTGGGGATAGGAAAGGAAGTGGCTTGTGTGGAAATTTCTAATGTGGGTACCGCTGTGGTGGGTTGATCACCATGGGCATCAGGACCACTGGGCTCAACAACGGATGTTGTAACATTTGTTGCTTGGTTTAGTAAAACATTTTATTTAGAGGCATTTTCTTGACCTTTTGAGGCCAACATGCATGTAAATGTCTCATTTGAAAGGCTATTTACTTCAAGGGCTGGACCTTGTTCAAAACTTTCTTATTCTAAAACAAAGGTTAAAACTTAACAGACTTGAATAAAAGAGAAAAGGATTCCCAGTTTGCCTTTTGATTACTTTTATGTTTGCCCATATCCATAAACAGTGTTTGGCATAGCTTGTAATATGTGTTTGTCAGTATAGCATATCTCAAATACTGAGTTTTTAGGGGAATTTCATTAAAAGAGGGGGTGTTGACAGATAAGCAAACCAAAAGTGTACGGAAAAGAATTATCTTTCTGGTGGGAAGTGTGGTTTGAAAAGTGTGGCTCCCAACAGTTGAGTTTCATATCCCATTTCTATGAACTCTTTTTGCAAGTCATATTTAGGGATAGTTTCCATGCCTGCCATATCATCTAGATTGAACATTGTGGAGATGGATTGTGGAGTTATCTAGATGTATTCTCCATTGATGGTTGATGTGATTGTGTAGGGCATTTTGTTTTTAAGAAGGAAATATGTATTTGCCCAAAATTCTCGAAGAGTGGTAGATACACTGGTGTGTTGGCGGTAAGAATGGTATGGAATTTTGATGATGTAAGAATGTCGATGATTGAATGAAAGTCTGTATCCTTGTCATGTGTGACAAGATATGGTATATAATCGTGGGATGATTTGAAAATGAGAGCCATGCGAAGTTTAGAAGAAAATATTTTGAAAATATATTCTTCTAACTAAACTGGTGATTTTTTATTTCGGTTTCTGAGTTTATCTCTTTTGAAAAGCTTTAATTTTGAGGGTTTTCAAGGATGGATGTAAATTCTATTTGGTGAGGGTTTTTATAGGGTTTTGTGAACAAGATGCCAACGTGGCTAAGTGTTACCTTTTTAAGTGACGTGGCCAGCTTTTATTTCATAGGGCAAAACGTTGTTCAGAGACTCGACCCCTTTGAGGAAACCCTTTGGTGAAGGAATGTAAGGTGTGTTTAGCAAAGGTCTATTTTGAAACCTCTGTTGGTTATCAACAGATGTTTGGATGTATAAAATAGTGGTTGGTACATATGTTTGACTTTTGGTCAACAGATGGATGGAAACACATGTTTAAAACCTCTGTTGGGTTAAAAACAAAGTTCTAAAAGAATAGTGATTGTTTTTGCAAAAATAATGGTTGAATTTAACCTTTTTAGTCAAATAGTGGATAATGAATCAATGAATATATTGAAAACAATGGTTAATAAAGGTTAAACAGAGTTTTGAACCACTGAACAGATGTTTCACTCTTTTAAACAGAGTTTTTGTTTTTTTGTGATTTTTTTAAAAACCTTTTCAATATTTTGATTTTTAGAGAAACATTTTATTGTTTTTTTATTAATAAAAGCCCTTTTGGATGAGTTTTCAGAAAAGTATTTTCATGTTTTTGTTCAAATGATGATAAGTGCTATGGAAACCTCTATTTGCACTTTTATAATGCCAACAAATTCTAAGACCCATACTTATTATACGAAAAGTATTTAATATTAATTTGCATTATTTGAATATATTAATAATGCGACACATATAGTTATACAAAAGTTGAGGTTATTTAAAACTTCACAAGTATTTAAAACATTTCCAATCCCCAACAATGTTTGGATTTACAAAAGATTAAGACAAAAGGCGAAAGCTAAATTTTTCATTCGTGTTCAGTTCCTCAAGTAGCTTGACCTTCATCCATCCCACCATAGCAACCACCTATAAATCAAATATCATCTTAAACATCATTTATATAATACCTAAACATAGTTTCATAGTCTAAGTATCCCGAAACAATACATAAATATTATTATGAGAGACCCACCGTAAGCTACGGTAAGTGTACCGTAGCTAACTTACATAACAAGAAAAAGAGGACAGATATGCCCAGCCGTAGCCTACACAGTTAGCCGCTGTCTTTCCTACCACTGCCGTAACCTACGATAGTCAACCATAGGTTACGGTACAGGTCTCCTAAATCTTGTTTTCCCTATTTTGCCCTTTAACACGAAAACTTCCATATCTTCTTACATACTTATCCGTTTAACCTCATGTTTGTTACTACATGATCGTAAATTGATCCCCCACATTTTAGATTCAAAACCCTCATCCGAAATACTAAATTCTTACACTAATGTTATCGGTTTAAGATTAATTCATGCAATTATTTTGAACCGTTATCATATTTGGCTATACTACTCACATTTTAATGGTAAGGGTCATTTCTTACAAATTTTAACCTTTTCCCGAGATTACTAATCTTGCGTTAACGCTTCCGTTACTCACTTGCATTTTTACTTTATTTTGACTCGTTTGGTTACTCCAACCAAAACAAGAACTTATTTTGCCCCATATCTTAGATTCACTATTTATAATCAGTGTTCTCGTTACCTGGTTTACGCATTAGCATAATTTTGGTTGCTTATGTGAATTTCATCACTACTGAACTAACCAAATATATCGCTATTCGCTATTTTGACCCGCTTAGTCGTTCAAGTGAAATCTTTCACTTGAGAATTACAAACACATCCTTTTCTTTAATTATCCATTTGGTTCATTCGTGCGAAGTTCATCACTTATGAATGAACCGAATATCATGAGTATTACTTTATTAAACAACGTATATCAAATACAAATTTATTAATGAAATCCTACGAATCATAAAGCCTCGTACCTTAAAGCTTCCCTTTCAATCGCGTGGCTATCTCAGCTTGGCCACTTGATGCTTCACCCAAGTTGCCTATAGAGTTGAATCTGATTTATCATTTAGAACTCATAGTATAACATATGACACAAAATTGTCAAAGTCTCAATTATAAGATCCATATCATGATTCTCTCATTCCATTCAACAATTTATTTTCACTTAGGCATTATACCAAACACCTTATAGGCATGGATCTTTACACTAAATCTATTTGGTTTCTATTCATGAATTTGCCATGTTTTTACACAATATGAAGTCAATGGACTAGTATGTTCAAACATCTAAAGTTCACTATACTAACATCAAATACATCAATTTCATACCACAATTCATGTATTCAACCTATTTACTAAAACCCTCTTACATAATCATGGCTACTTTACTCAAACACTCAAATCATAGTGTTTGACTACAATTTTTTTCATCAAGGTTTGTTCTAAAGCATGAACACTACTCTTATTTCACTTTGATTTCTACAATTTATGCAAGAATTATAGTTTCAAGAACTCCATAGATCTTCATAACATCATCAAATATCAAATATTAATATACCTCACGATTAGCAGGCTTAGTTGATCAATAATCTATATTCATGCATAACTAAAAGACCCAGTTTCACCTTTAGATTGATCAATCTGGTGAGTTAAGGATTTGTTTGTGTTCTTCCCCCTTTTCTTCTTGTTTGGGTCGTACACACACTACACACATACACACATAAGTGTGTGCTGTGTTTTATTTTTCTTTTTTATTAAAACAACTTTCTAATTTGCCTATTTTAGTCCCTCGTGTTCAGTTTTGTTATAAAGAGGGTCATAAGTCATAATTTCATTATTTAACCACATATTATTATCTAGGTTAAATGTTCCTAGTTTTTATTCATAAAGTTATAACCAAATATATATATATATATATTGGGGTGTTACACAAATGTTCCCTTCAGACAGTAGAAATGGGTCAATTTTGTAGAAAATCGAAAGCATTGTCTGCTTTGGATTTGGTCTTTTCTTCCACTACTAATTTCTTTGTGAATTGTCTTTTGTGATTAGTAGTTGTTGAAATATCTGAAACAAATGTTTTTGACCCTTTGCAAGTGCTTTTACAATTGGGTCAACTGTTATTTAACCATTTCCAATGAGTTGATCATATCCATGAGGATGTTTGTTGATTCTTGGCTTTTGGGGCCTGTGCACAGATTCATCATACCTATAAGGTACTCTGTGACATGGTGGTTGCCTATATCCTCTTGGAAATGTGTTGAATGGTGGTGCATCTAATACTTGAACATCCATGTGAACATGGTATTGGTTCAAGGCTTGTGTGACATGTGTTTGACCAGACACAAATCTTTTAGGAAGCGGTTGTGAATCCCTTTTGATAGGATCAACTTCCCTTTTGACAACCATTCTTCCTTTGTATCTATTCTTGTTGATATCATAGGGTTTTAGGAATGAGCATTGTTGAGTCACGTGAATTCCATAAATGGTGCACCCGGATATTGACTCACAGATATTTTTTCCCTGTTGATATCATATGCTCTTAACTTAAAAAACAATCTTTTTTCATATGATTTTTCTTTTCACAAAAGTCACAAAACAAGTATGTGTCTTTTCTTTCTTATTACCCTAGTCTCTCTTTTCAAGAACAGATGTTTTAACATCTGTTTGAGAGTTGGTGACAGGAATGATTTTTATCTTGGGTGGCTTGAGACCATCTGGTTTAGTGAAATCAACTGGTTTGAAATTTTCAAGCACATCACTTTCATAAGACCATGTGGGTTTAAATTCATGTTTTTTGTTTTTCGGCTTGAATGGAACTTTGTGGTTTTTTTAAGAGTGATCTTTTTACCATTAGGTCTTATGATCTTGATTTTTTCACCACTTGAGTTGGTTGGAATGATCTTAACCATTTCTGAGTCAATGGAAGTGTTGGAAGGTTGTTCATTATCATGGTTTTTGAACCCTACTCCAAACTTCACATTGCTTTTGATTTATTTTTCAAGAAGCATCTCATAACCATTACAATATTCTACCCATTTTTCATAGGTAATTTAAGTGGATTCTAACTCCTTTTTTGCAACTTTAATATTTTTCTATCATAATTTGGGTCCTTGGTTATGGTTTCTTCATGTTTGAGACTGCTGATTTCATGGTCCTTTTCAGTTAGTCTTGTTTTAAAATATCTTTTTCATTTTTCAAGAACTATTTCACTAACTTGGACCTTCTCACCAAGGTTCTTATTCACCTTTTTAATGTAATGCTATGATGCATTTGTCTGGACACAATTCTTTGAGAATGTGAGGTGATACCTTGGAAGTAGTAGTTTGTATCAGATCAGCATTGATGCATTCAGTAGAACTTTTGGGATAGTTTTCTTCAATCCTTTCTGCATACCCTTTGTCACAAACAAATGTTTGTTCTGAACTCTCAGCAGTTTCATCAACAAAGCTCTCACCAACAGTTGTTTTCTTTTCTTGATCTACTTCTCTAGAGGTATATTTAACTGCCATAAAACAGAAATTTTCATGTTCATCACTATCATTTGCCATTAATGCAAAATTTTCATCAGTTAAATTTCTGGCAAACTGCTACAATCAACATAACCTTGGGTGAAAAAGCTTTGTTGATTAGCCTCTTTAGTTACCGGAGAAGGAGTAACTTGAGGTACTTGAACTTGTGCAATAGACACTTGAACATACTGGACCTAAGGAATAGGAGTTACTTGAACATAATGCACCGGCACAAGGTTTATTCTTTGTGCAAAATGGGTAGTGTTTTGTACACTTGGTCCAGGGGTAGTTTGGGTATTTTGATAAAACTGTTGTTGTATGTTAGATTGAGGTCTTTCGTTAGGATATGTGATTATTGGTGCAGAGTTACTTGACTGACTCATGTGCACTTGAAATCAAATGACATTTGATTTTAGATTTTTCTAACCCTACCTTTGACCTCCCATTTAACCCTGGATATGTGCTATCAGTCCTTTTGTAAAAATCATTTGCTCTAAGACTTAACAGTGCCACTTGGTGAAATATATCCATTTCCTCAAGGTCAATTGGGTCTATATGCTTCAGATCATCAAGGACAAACGATAAACTATCAGGATCATGACTATCATCTGTAGCTGTGAATGCACAGTTTGAAAAGTATTGATCAGAGTTGATTCCAGATGATATATCAATAGAGAGATCAAAACTCAATCATTTGTCATTCATGAGGATGATCCTTCCTAACTCAGAAGCATTGTGTTAATCAAAATATAATTGTCGGACACTTTTCCAATTTCTTGGAGCTTCTTTTTTTGGACAAGGTCTCTCTCAAATATTAAGAGCTTTCCATGAAGCTGAGTTAGGGTCATGTCCTTGATGTCAGGGGTTGTTCTCATCAATATGGTTGTAGTGTCCCACTTCTCATGAAGAGATCTTAAAATTAGGTTACTTAAAGTTGATTTAGGAAATTCCTTGTATACCAACTTTAATTCATTGATTCAACATGAAAACCTCTCAAATTGTTGTGTAAGGGTTTCTCCCTAACATGTGTGAAACTCTCGTATTGTTAGTTAAGGATTTCTAGAGTATTCTCGATTATATCCTCCATTCTATCAAACTGCTCTTTCAATGCATCCCATAACTCTTTAGTGTTGCAATGTAACAGGCCTAAATAGATATCATTTGGCAGAGCCATGACAACAATGCTAAAGACATTGGCATCTAGCTCAAATTATTAGAACTCTTGCTCTGAGTAGTTTTAACGGCTTCTTTGGCTCTTGAACATTCGGGTTTTCAAGACTAGGTACCATTAGAATGTGAGGTCCGAATACAATAGACTTCCAATACCCGGTGTTCTATTGAGCAAGTATGTGAGTCATCCTACGTTGCCAATTATTAAATTCCGATCTTACAAGCATTGGAGGCTTGTTATTGAAGCCGGTGTTATGGGATCGATTTATGTCGTCTTTTTAGTTCTTTTGAAGAAAGACATAGTATGTGTAAATTACCTTTTGAAATTAACAATGTACAACTATTAGCTACGAATAGATTGGATCTTTGTGAGCTGATAATGTTAAACTGATTGTGAAATCAAGTTTAATATGACCAAGCTCTAATACCCATTGTTAGGATCTAAGTTTACAAGGCTTGTGATTAATACTAATAAGAACAACAATTTTGTATTCCAAAACAGATAAATAATCACAAGCAAGGAATACATCAACGACTGTGTTATATCAGATTCAAATGATTTGATTACTATACAAATGACTTTACAAACTCCCTGCAACCTAATCACACAAAAATCAATTCGTGCAAAAGAGAATAGAATGGAATGTGATGAAATAGATCTCTAACAGGTGAGATCGATTTATACTAAGTATAAAAGGTATGTTTTTAATTGGCTGACATCACCCTGATAGTGACATCTAATATTCCTAATAGAAAAGATTCCACAGATGTTTGCAAACATCTGTGGAAATCTAACCTCTGATCTAATATACTAAACATCTGTTACAAAGCAAAATATTGTTACATTGATGAAACCGCTGATCTTCAAACCGTTGTTGCTTCATATCAAACATCTGTTTGGCCTGAATAGATGTTTGGTCTTCTTCAACAAATCTTTGCTTCACAACACTTTGGTCTTGATCAATGCTTGGTTCTTCTTCAACAATGGTTTCCAAGGCTTGAACAGATGTTAGTATGTCTTCAACAGATGTTCTGATTAGTGTTCAAGATTCACTATTTTTTGAAGGAATCTGGTTCAATCTACTGTTTATTTCTTAATCCTTTAATCATGTTTTGGCTTTTAAAAATCACATGTTTTTTTAGTCCAACATGTATCTTTTAGAATTAAGATTTAAGTATGTTGCTTTGTAGAAGTACTTCTAATATTTATTTTTAAACTAGTAACTACATATTTAAATCTGTTGCTTTGTAAAAGTACTTCTAGTATTTATTTTTAAACTATTAACTACAAATAAATATAATAATAAACTAAGATTGTATATTAAAACTTGGGATTTGATTTTAGTATACCAATTAATAATTATTGATAAGAAGTGACTGATTAAAATAATAGACGTATGTTTTTTTCTAGTACCTAAAACAAAAATAAAAAAGTTTTAGTTTCGATTCAGTCTTGCATAAACCTACAAACAATTGTTAGCTTCATATATGAAACAGTTAAGGAGACGATGTTTGAAGAAATCCAATTAATGTCAACCAAAAGTTAAATTCTATTATGACCCTCCAATTAAACGTTCCTAGTTTCGCTACTGGTCTTGGCTTCTCAATTCTATAGATATTTGGAGTTATTATTATTTTATTCGACTCAAACTGAATCGCTGATCCAAACATATAATCTGAAACATAGCGATAGTAAAATAAACTGATCCCATAACTTTTAATCCCCACTAAACTTTCGCTTAAACTCCGTCACTTTATATGGTGTGTACTTTTTATATACGTTAATATAGTGCTAAATTATCTACGAACCCTTGTACCTCTCAACTAAAATACATGAGTCACATTATCATACTTGTTGATAAAACTTAATAGTATTTTACTATTTTCTTACAACCATACATACGTACGTGTATGTATATTGAGGATATGTTCCAATAGATAAAAAGCTTTGAAACCAAGATGTATGTAGGAGATAAGGATGCTATAATGCGTCAAAAATATTGTTTTAACTTCAAATTTAGCAAAAGTTGAATGTAATGGGAGCCCATAGTCCAATAAACAAAAACAAATGAATACAAACAAAAATATGTTTATTTTTTTCATTTAACTTTAACTAGAATACAAACACGAACAATTAAACGAACAAATCATATTGTTCATGTCTACTAATTGATTAAGAAACTCAAAAGGCTTGTGTTTGCTTATCGATCGTGAACATTCTAAACGAATAGTTTATAAACATAAACGAACACAAACTGACATAAACAAATATAAACTAGCTTTTGTATTAAAAAATATAAACACAAATAAATATAAATGAACTTTTTCTTTAAAATATTTAAAATGCAATAAGGGTAAACAAAATTTAATAACCACATAATCCTTAGTCTTATGAAAATCAACGAGAAGGTAATTTACGTCTTTTCCAAATACATTGTATCTTGCACATAGTTTTGTAATCGATTATTGACTATTTAATTGTTTATATCTAATAATGATTAAGGATGATCTATGTAATATGTATTATTATATTTTGGAGACTTTTCTGTACCAGATTGTTGACTATATATGATTAAGCGATGTTGTATATGTTATTTTATACTCTTAGCCATATAAACATATACATATAAATACTGTGATAGTAATGAACTTGATGTGTGTATCATTATAAATATTTACTATTGTCAAATGATCATAACTGCTTATATACACTGAATTGTGAAGGGTAAACTAGTAATTCAATTGGGTATATATGTCCTCCACACGGAACTTATGATTCTATTGTGCAACAATAAAATTAAAATATGAAAATTGATTAAAAGGGTCATTATTATTATTATTAAATTATTAGGAATAAATATTTTAATAATCTCAACTATTAACCAATGGTCGGCAATGGTCCCAACTTAAAAAATAACCAGTGGTGGTCTCACATTTTCACATATTGTAAACCAATAGACCTTTACTAACAAAAAAGAAAAATGGAACAAAAAGAAATTAAGGTTATGTTAGTAAAGGTCCATTTGGTTTACAATATGTGAAGAGGTGGAACCACCACTAGTTATTTTTGAAATTGGGGATCATTGTCGGCCAACAACTAACAGTTAAAATTATTAAAATCCAGTATTTCTTATTATTATTATTAACTACTACTATTACTATGTTAGAATCATATGTATTACACGATTTAAATTAGTAAACCTTGATTTTCTTTTGTAATTTTAATAGTGTGATCATAAAAGATAAAAAAACTAAAATGAAAATCACAACTCTTAAATTTATAAAATAAAAAAAAATAACGATCAACTAAAATTTTATTATAATACGGTAAAGTTCAAATAATAAAAACGTGCAAGGTTGATGAAAACGAAATAAGAAATAACTAAATGTAATGTTGAAAAGGAATCGAGTATATTTGAAACGGTTAAGGATCCACGTGTAATTTAAATGGGTATGAGGTGTAGGCGGAAAAAAAATTAAGATTGGCTAAAATTGTGACATGTGCCCCCTCATATTTTTATTTATCAGGTTATAGAGATAAATAAGAGATGTGGTTAGAGATACATATAAAGATTATATAAAAGTTTAATATGTATATTTATATATTGTAGGAACTAAAATTAATATTCAATATAACATAAATGTGAGAGTAATTTTAGTAGTGACATATAACATTATTTGGAATCATTTATTACAACTGGTTTATTTATTATTATGTATTTATTATTTATTATAATAGAGATTATTATTATTATTTGAAATATATAATTGATAAGTTTATAACAAATTATTAAGGTGTCTAATAATAATAATGGTAAAAACTTATTTTCACATGGTGTATACGGGCCGTATAACGTTATACGGACCGTATACACCATGTGAAATAATTAACTGTCGTATACATGTTCGACCTTTTTATGCTGGCTGTATAAAGTTATACGACCCGTATACTTAGGATTTCCTTTTTTTGGAGTTAATATTCATAAATTAGGGTTTTGATTTCATACTTTTTAAGATTCACTTACATGCATTTAATTCCCTCATATCATTACAAGTTGTAAAGAAATGAAATTTCATACTTTTTTAAGATTACTGTTCGTTTGTTTCATGTTTTGATAATTTGTAATGATGTATTGATATGATTGAATGAAATGCATGAATGGACTCAAGATAAAGCAGTCGGTATGTGTTCAAAGAGAATATGTCCATCCATGTATTTAATTCACTCACATCATTTACAAATTGTTAGAACATGAAATATATAGTGTATAATTGTATACGAGCAATGGGATAATAGATATGGTAACAACTACCAAGGGGATAATCGATATGGAAGCCGACAATCAGTCTTGCAATTACTCAGCAGTCATTACTTTTTAATAAGCTCAAATTCAGGAAATTGTGCTTAATGAACTCAATGGCATCTTCAATAGAAACCACATCTGCAATGCCACTGTTTCCATAGCCACTCTTTCCATAGCTACTCAAACCATGGTGTGTGAAACCCTTGAATTCCAATCCTTCTCCCAAATTCTTAACAGCTCCTTTATATGAACCAGCTCCTTTGTAAGAACTCTTATTCGATTTTGGTTTAACACGATGTCATTTTGGGGAATTTCGGTTTCACTACTTCAGAAGTAGCTTGGGGTTTCATGTGTCCGTAAAAGGAAAAAATGGGATTTGGTTCAAAGTAAAAATATTGCTGATGTCAGTTGTGCAAGAATTCAGGTGCTTGTGATAATTAATATATGAAGCATATTAATAAGTTTTTAGATGGTGTTTGTAAGGTTTAATTACCTTGTGTAAATTTGATTTTGATTGACATCTATCATTTCCTTAACTCAAACTTTTCATGTGGTAAACCCAGTTTCACTTCGAACTTCCGATTCCAATACTCGCAGGTGTTCTAGTTCCTCCGCCAGTATCTCGTTCCGTATTTTCTACTTTTCTAGGTTCTCGAATAATCTCGTTTCCGCATTCTTCGTTTCTCTAAATCGTCTGCAAAATAATAAAAAAATTTAGTGAAATTGAATAACAAAGTAAAGTTAGTGATCGCATACCAATGATGTGGTGGTTGAAAAAGTGGTGGTGGTGGTGCTGCTGCTGCTTATAAATTGTTCGGAAAGCAAATTCCATTGGGTTTAACAATGGTCAAGCAGTAGGATAATGTGATCAGTGAGTTTGATTTGAAATTTGAAAAAAGGAAGACGTATTGTAGAAGATAAACGATGGTGATATAGTGATTTTCAATAATGTAGGATTGTAGTTGTACGACATTGGAATTTATGAGAATAGGTTTCCGTAACCAATGTTCCCATAGCCACCGTTTCCATAGCTTCTGTAACCACTGTTCCCATAGCCACCATTTCCATAGCTTCCGTAACCACTGTTCCCATATACTACTATAACTTACTTTAAAAAGGAAGAATTCTTTAACGAGTGAATTCATTACTTCTCAAAGAAACGAAACAGTTAACGAACATAAAGCACTGAATATTGGAAACCCGAAAAACAATATTGCAATTAGTCAGAATTCGTTTCTTCTCCGACGAGTGAACCCACATAACCTATTACTCGGACCCGAAGGTACCGGTGTAAGTGAATACTAATTTTAGTTAACCTGTGGTGTCACTACTTTAGAACCAGCTTGGAGGTTTCATGTGTCTGTAAAACGAAAAAATAGGATTTGTTTCAAAGTAAAAAGATTGCTGACGTCAGTCGTGCAAAAAATGGGGTGGTTGGATAGGGTTCCGCATTAGGATAATGTGATCGGTAAGTTTGATTTGAATTTTGAAAAGTTTGAATGACCACTTCTAGTTATTGTACCAACAACCAAAATACCAAATAATAATAATAATAAGTCTAAATCTAGAACCTGAATATACTTTGCTATATAAGGAACTACTTAATTAATTCAACTTGTATGTCAAAGTTAACTTTCAGATTCAGATTGATGTGGCGTCTAAATGCAAAAACTAAATAGATAAAGGCGTGATGGATACACTCTAGTAAATGCAAAAATTAAACAGATAACGAAAGGTTTTTGTTCATCTCATTTAAACCATTCACCTATCTTCACAAAGCCGCAGATTACCCTTTCAGTTTAAACTTTAAACCATTCACTTATCTTCACAAAGCAGCAGAGTGACGCCATGAAATGACACACGGTATTGTGACTAGTAGACTACTATGGTACGCCTGTGTGAAAAGGTAATAATAGATGCCAATCAATTCAACTAATGTTCATCTAAGAAGTAATGATTGCTGACTAATTGCAAGACTGTTTGTCGGACTTTCTGTACCCATCCCCGCGTTGATAGCTTTCGTAACCGTGGTGCCGCCTGCGTGAAAAGTTTGAAGATTTGTAATGATGTGTGGGAATTAAATGCATGTAAGGAGAAGCGTTGAGATTATTTCATTACGTTAAGGTTGATCTTATTTCATGTTCTGACAATTTGTAATGATGTGAGTGAATTAAATGCATGTATGGACATATTTGCTCTGAACACGTACGACTACAAAGTTACTAGTTAATCTTAAATTGCTACAACATTCCTTTTCCTTCAATTTCTAGAACATTCTCCCCAACCGAACCAACTTCTTTGTAAGAACTCTTATTCGATTTCGGTTTAACACGATTTATAATAAAACTTCAAGCATTCCCAACCCTAGCTGCAAACAACCCAACAAACTTCGGATACTAAAAACATCAGCAATCATACTCTCTAAACTCTCACAACCCATCGTCGTCGCCACCCAACAAACTTCGGATACTGAAAACCTTCCACGAGCTGGCGCAAAACTTCAAGCATTCTGAACTCTAGCTACAAACACCCAACAAACTTCGAAAACTGTAAACCTTCAGCAATTACACTCTCTGAACTCTCATAAAAACTTCAGTAACCAAATACTTTATCTGCATTTCACTGTTTGACATGACTTCAGCAATCAAATACTTTCATGTCTCACAAAAACTCTTGAACTCTCTCTCTCACACCACACACACACACAATATATATATATATGTCGTATATCGTTATAAGGTTATAGCTGTATAGCGTTATACGGCCCGTATACAATAGAGATGTGAAAATAAAATATAGGAGATGTGATAATAGAAGGGGCCATTATTAAAAGTCTGATATGACATCCTCTCATATGTCAGTATTATTCTATGTGAGAAATGGAGAATATAAAAGAATTACCCCTGTTATGAATGTATCCATTATGTAGTGACTTTTCACATGTATAACCCCTATCTATGAATGCATCCATTATGTAGTGACTTTCCACATGTATAACCCCTATCTCTTATTTACTATTGTACTAATGTGAGTGCCTATATATAATGGCATTTGTATATGATTTTGAAATCAATGAATAAGAATTCTATATTCTATGTTTCTCTCTATAATCATATGCTCCTTGTTTGTGTGTTTATATAGTTTGTATACTAGTTGCTATAGGTTGTTGTTTTACAACACGTTATCAGCACGAATTGCTTTTGGAGTTGATAATATAGTCATGAAAAAAAGTTGGTGTGGATACAAGTGTGGGTTGCAACTAAGTGCGACATAGCCCCAAAATTTTGGAAATATATAGTTTTTCCAATCTACGGCTATTGTTCATAGAATTCAAGCGACTGGTTTCTTAATCCCTTAATTCGTCAGTCAGGTATTAACTAAATCATCTCTTCAAATATATCTTACGTTCAAATTTTGTGAAAACGACTTTGGAAGGTATTGTAAAGCTCTGATGAGCGGGTTTGTTAATAGGGAAACTGAACAAAGAAGATGACGGTAAGGGCTTTCGTTTGGTTTCAAAAGCATAATAGAAAAGAAACAGACACAAATTTTAATACTCCACCATTTCATGTCTATCACTAATTTATCTCAATTTTTTTCTACAAAACCCTATTTTAAACTTTAAAGTTCTATGAAATTGACCGTCGGTACATGAAAGCAAATTTTATGTTCTAATAAAGAGTTTGATTATCAATGCTCATGTCCATTTTCTTTCAGCTTGTAGTTCTTTTTCAAAAGGAAAAGGAAAATGAAATGCATACAGAAAGCTTTTATTAATATAAATATTTGATTAATAGCATGGATGTAAATTAATATAAATTGATATATATTTAAGATATAATATACCGATAAAAAGTGACACTTAACAGTTTGTTTTATTGCAAGATCGATTATTAGTGTAATTTTGTTAATTACTTAACAATTGAATGCATAGAAGTCATTTTATATGATAACATATATGTTATATTAATATTTGCAACTCTACAGTATGATGCAATGTTACATATTATCACTATTATAATAGTATATATATTCCTTGCTTGCTATTAGATTGGATAATATATATATAGAATTTAAATAGATGAATTGTTTGTATGATAGTGGATGTTAACATCATCAAAATTGTATGAATATAATTTGATTCCTTATATGTATTGAATTACTAGAATAACTTTATTGTATCAAACTGGCATACGTGGTCTATTATTATTGGTTTCCAAAACTAGAAGAAATTGTAGCTTCATGATGATGCCAACAAGAATTTAACTACCATGTTTATTAATAACTCAAATAAGTAAATATAAAGATAAGAGATAAGGCCTACAATTTTGACTAAGTTGAATATGTGTAAAGATTGTTAATGCAACATATAACATATTATTAGTTATCTTATACATACAAACTGATTTGCATATTATTTGTAGGTCACTATAATACATAGTTAGTTGTTTTGTACAGCTAGAAGAATTATTCTTAAATATGTGATGTTAAATATTATATGTGAAATTCTATTTACTTGCAAACACCCATCATATATTATTAAAATATAACAAGAACTTGATGAGTATGTTTGTTTAAGTCTAAATGTATAGTAATTACTTATCAGTACATGGTAGTAAGCTTGTAATGTTAAAGATATGTTTGTGATTGCTGATTGGTTATATATCCTAATATGCTAATACATATTTTTTTCTTCTATAAAGTGATAAAACATCTTATTTCATAAGTTTGTATCATAACTCGTCTTATTTGATAACACGTTATAAAGCCATGCATTATATGATGTAACTTTATGTATATATTGTGTTCTTAATGCTATCAATTTCTAAGGGAACATCCAAATAACCAAAGTTATGGTTTATGATTTCAAGATATAAACATGATGGAATTATGGTCAAGATTCATTTATTTATAACATGACACTCAAAGTGTCAAACTTTCTAAAACTTATTATAAATTTATGGACGCTTGTAAGATTTTGGACCAATAAATCTTAGTAATTTGGTCATATAACTTTTTAATTGATACAGGTTAAATAAAAAATAATTCCATTGTCAAACGTCAAATATGCTTTTTAAGTGGTAAGAATGTCAAAGAACATATAAGGTTTGAAACGACCACTATGTATGAAAGTGGTTCTAATCCATTCCGTGTAGTGAATGTGATGATATGATTATTAGTGAAAGAGTTGCGATCATGTACATAAAAAAAAGATATTTTAATGATGTCACCATGAAAGTTGTGTGGTTATAATCAATTCCCTTGTGTGAATGTGATGATATAATAATCGATGTAAAGTTCATGATCATGGTAACTAGGGAAATTTTTATGATGCTCATATTAACAATAAGATCAACCATGTTAATAATGTGATGATTATACAATGATCATTGTAAAGGCCGTGATCATAATAAATGAGGAAACTGTAATGATTCTGATGTTAATAATGAGTTGACCATGTAATAATGAAATCGACCACAGAAGTGGCGAACTAAGGGAGTGAATATATAAGAAACATGTCATAACACGAATGTTTAAATTAATAGTGCATTATTATCTCGTGTATATTATCGTGTATTAGACAAACACAAATGCAACTAAAGCATGTGTGGTCACAGAAGTTTATTAATCATGATTGTTTAATAGATTGGCTTGACCGGTTAGACCATTCCAAGTCCTCGATGGTGTGAAACATATCGAAGAACCAGACGATTCTTCATGGTACTCAAACATGAATTTTTTGTTCTCAATGGATTTTAACATATACCAACTAAAGTAGAGTTTGAATCCCTAAATATTATGAAATGATTAAAAGATATGTGTATCTCGACATAATACCATTTTTTGAAAATCGATGCATCGTCTAAATGGTTATCATCCGCAACATGAAAGGTTGCATGACTTGTGGCTTAGCTTTTAAGATAGCAAGCACATTACTCTATAGCATCATATTTTATATTTTTACTGATAAATATGGTGTTTTGATACCATTTACTAATGGTTATTGGAATAAGTGTTAAACAACATGTGACAAATGTCGTTACACGAATTGCTTTTGTTGAAGACGATGATCAAACATCTATGATTGATTGCAAAGCCAATAATCATGAGAGCAAGTACATGTTTACATATGAGTACATGTAATTTTACATCTAATAATATTAATTCACATCAAGCCAACATATTGTAATAGTTTATCCCCATTATAGCTGGTTTTTGGTCAGAAACCAAAGATGTCTCTTCCAAGATTTGGTTGTGCGGTATATATTGAAATTGATCCACCACAACGCACAAAGATGGGACCTTAAAAGTGGTTGAGAATATATGATAAGGTATTAAGGCCTTTCACGAGATGCTTATTTACGACTCAATTAATTGATATCCATCTCAATGGATTAACATTCTCAACATCAGGGGGGAGATAAAAAGCAGTTGGAAAAGAAATGAGTTGGTATGAATTATCAATGACTCTCAAAAAAGAAAAAAATAGTGTGAACTAGAAGTTCAAAGGATAACTCATTTACAAAGATCAGCGAATCTATTACTAGACACATTCACTGACCTTAAAAAGGTGACTTTGTCACATATACCAACTGTTAATGCTCCAATTAAAATGAGTGTCCTAGAAGGACAACCACATACTTGTAATGAATCTACTGCAACGTCTGAAGCATGGTAAACTAGTTAATTCCAATAATAAAATTCCTTGAAAATTGGAGCAAGTAATGAAGATTGTGAAATCGAGGTTATAGTAAGAGAGTCTCCTAAAGAGACATTAGACATGATGGTTCCAGAAGAACCTCAGGTACCTGAAAATAAAGAGATCTCATTTAATTGTATCATGTCTAAAAGTATATGGAATCAAAATAAAATCAACGTCGTTATACTTTTAAATATAATATAGCGCTTGAAAAGATGAAATGATGAGGATCAAGATTTAAATCTGCCTATGAATAAATACAAAGAAATGATTGGCCCAAAATGGAAAGATACAAATGAGGCAAAGTTGAATTCTCTATTGAAATGGAAAGCTTTCGGGCCATTAGTCCATACAAAAGAAGTTGTAAAATATATTTTATATAATTAGGTCTTTTATGTGGATCAACAATTGATGCCACAAGGATTTTGCAAAGACCTGTAATTAATTATGACGAGACGTATTCTCCAGTGGTGGATGCAATAGCTTTCCAGTATTTAATTAGTCTGGTAATATAAAAAGAGAATTGATATGCATCTGATGAATGTTTTGTAACGCTTGAAACTGAAAGCTACATGAAAGTCCTAAAGAACTTAAATTATGTAATTCATGTAAAGTAAGTTCTCGAGAACAATATGATCGTTGTATACAAATTCATATTTGAATACAACTAGAACTCCTGGTGAGTGTCGTAAGGCAATTGAGTGCCCTAAAGGTGAATTGAAACATCTTGATGATGTAATTTTTTTATGCATCAATAAAATACATGGAAAACGTGTACCTGCTAATTGGGGTGATATCTCAATAAATAAAGAGATGGTACAATATGAACTTTGAACATAGGATATAGAAATCAAGATGTTAAATGAGAAAGTTATTGCGACAAAACTCCTAAAGAGTGCACGCATATACATATTATGTAAAGATGGAAAGAAATTTGTGGTGGATTGTGAATGCCGAAGCATTCATATATAAACCTCAAGAAATGTTCTATAAAGTTTACAAGATTTGTATGGACGATAATAATCGAGTCGAATATAGTATAATCGACTTACTAATGAGCTCAGAAAATAGAAATATATATGTGTAGTTGGTCCATTTGTTTTTATTAAAAGATCAATATGAGGTTTTTAAGTATTACAATATATGTTGATATTGTCATTGAATCTCTCCAGATATCAAAATGAACTCAAATATTAAAACAAGAATTTGCAGATTAAAGATGTTATTGCAAATTTATGGCTCGATATGTAGAAAAGGCATTTGTATAATTATCCATCAAATTATAATACATTTAGAAGATGGTGGACATTTTCATACGGACAAAGCTTATGGTCTAAGTACATTTAATGATTTCCAAGTAGTTGATATACAAAATAGCTCTCATCTCCAATGAATATAAAAAGGGAAATAAAAAGTCCTTGGTCCAGAAGTACCATATTTACAAATAAATTGTATAATATATCTTGCTACTTATACACGAACATATATCATGAAATTCATTAATAGAATATAACTCGTGTACAGTGAGAAGATAATGTAATCGGTACAACATATATTTTCTATACCTTTTGGTATGAAAGGTATGAGTTCATATTATACTAACCCATCATCAAGTTTGGTTAGTTTTATAAATGCAAGGAATATAATAAAACACATCCATGGATCTTATGGTATCAGCTAACAAAGAGTAGGCAATTAAAGTTATAAATGACGATCATACATCAAGTCCATTAATAGATTGCACATGAAGCGACAAATCACTTACTACAAAAGTTTTTCAACAACTTTCATAGAAGATTGGCACTTGTTACTTGAAATGATACATATTATATTGAGGAGGAGTTTTACATAAGTTGCACTTTTTACCCTTCACTAAGTTTTATCCAATTGGATTTTCTTAGTAAGTTTTTTTTTGAGACAACGTACCTGATCCGGAAGTATCAGGGGGAGACAATGCGCGCTGCACTCTTTTTCCCTTAGCTGAGGTTTTGTCCCATTGGGTTTTCCTTGCAAGGTTTTTAATGAGGCAGCATCATTAAGCGTATTAAAGAATAGTATTCCATCATGTGGATAGTCAAGGGAGAGTGTTATGAATGTATCCATTATGTAGTGACTTTCCACATGTACCCCTATCTATGAATGCATCCATTATGTAGTGACTTTCCACATGTATAGCCCCTATCTCTTATTTAATATTGTACTAATGTGAGTGCCTATATATAATGGCATTTGTATATGATGTTAAATCAATGAATAAGAATTCTATATTCTATGTTTCTCTCTATAATCATATGCTCCTTTTCCTGTGTTTATATAATTTGTATACTAGTTGCTAATAGGTTGTTGTTTTACAACAGCCCCATTTTTATTTGATTTTCTTTTAACAGCAACTTGTTATCCTAATACACCCCAACTAGAGTCGAACTTAGGTTTCATCAAAGTAGTCAAAGTCTTTAACTATGGACCACAACCCAACTGACGTCTTTATTTGATTTTCTTTTTTCGGTTTAACATTAACCAACAAATTAGCTTGAACGTGTAAATATTAAAATATTTATAGGTTATATAAGCATTAAATTGAACAAAGGCAATAATTACCCGTATATATATATTAAATTATGTGTTTATTTAGACTTCTAATTTAAGATAATGGGTCATCTTGGGTAAAGTAAAAGTTTTAATGGGTTTAAGTGGTTAAAACTGAAATTAGAAAATATAAAGAATGAATCAAAATGGAACAAATAAAAAAATTATAAGTAAGAATGGGTACTGATAAAACAGTTCATTTTGTTTCCTTGCCTCGTCCTCTTTGCCGGATTCTGACCTCGCTCAAAACTCATATTAACATTATTTCAGTCATATGTTATCTTTAAGAATATTAATTAGGGGTTTTTCTTTCCTTTTGAATGGATTTCTCTTACATTTTTGGATTGATATTCATTTTGATGTCACTATTTTGAAAGATGTTAATATGGGATTAAATTTTTAACTCTTTGATTTGAAAGGAACCATTAAATTTCTAAAAAATTCTACTACAAAAAAATGAACGAAAATTTTGGGAAACAAAATGAAGAATGCTGAAAATCATGTCATTTCGAAGTATGAAGATAGATAGTGTTTACAAAAACGGTGTTTTGATTGATATTAGGGTTGTTCATGAGTCGAATCGAGCCGAGCTAGGGCAAGCTCAGGCTCGGCTCGGATTTGAAACCGAGCTGAAAATCAAAGCTCGGGCTCGGTTTGGTTTTAAACCGAGCTGACTTGGTTTGGCTTGTTTTGGCTTGATTTTAAAAATAAAAGTTAGTACATAGCTCTAAAAAATAAGTAATCTAAGGTATTATTCAATAACTCATAAGAACATATCCAAAATAAATTCAACCTAAAGCCAAAATCAAGTTAAACAACACAAAATAAGTTTTAAACTTCGACGAAATACAATATTAATTCATTAGCATGATAATCAAGTTACAAACCTAAATTCATGTAAATAAGTTTTAAACTTCGACAAAATAAGTCATAGATAGATATCATATTATAAACCTAAGTATATGTAAATAATAATTATTTTTTTGTAATATATTATAACGTATATAAAAATAAATATATTATAAGTAAAATGATCCGAGCTAAGCCAAGCCGAGCTAACAAGCGAGCCAAACCGAGCCGAGTCAAGCTAGACTCACTTTCTAACCGAGCCGAGCTGACTCAGCTCACTTTCAAACTGTGCTATATCAAACAAGTTTTTTTCAAGCTAAATCCGAGCGAGCTTCAAGCCACAAGCTTTCTAAACATCCCTAATTGATATGCAGGTTTAGTCTTTTTAAAAGAAATGGAAGTGTTTTAATCCAAACCAAATTCATCCTTTTTTTAATCAACATGTTATGACCAAATTGTTTTTCTCGGCTTGAGTTTGAAAATAATTTATTAGCTTTTTGCAAAAAGTAAATAACTAAAAAATTGTTTGGTATTAACAAAAGTACTTTTTATTTTGACATTTTGAGAAAAAGTAAAAATTTGTTTATCAAAAGCCAGAAAACCTGTTATTTTAAATGACTTTTGCTTTTTGAACAAAAAATTACAAACCTAACGGATTAATCTTACCTTTTAAATATCAACCAAACATGAAAACTTACCGTATCCTTTTTAATGATTTTATTATTCCCACCATAAATTCAAACCCAAATACTTTTCTAAAAACTTATTTAATAAAGTAGTAAGTCAATAAACACTTTTAGCAAAACCTCTAAATAAGTTTGTTCTAAATCATGTTTGAAGTAATAAAAAAATTAGAAACAATAGAGTATAATGATTTAAACTATACTTTATTGGCTAATAGTAATTTATAATTACAATGTAATGAACAACACTCATACCTTTCATTATTTCTTTTAAAGGGCAATCTGATTTTAATGAAAAAATAAATGTGTCATACCCCCAGTGAACATTGATTGATTTAATATTGTAACATAATTGAAAGTTAGAAATAGACGAACTTACTTTTCCGTTATAGTGTGATTACATTTAACAACGAAGATGAAAGTTAGGAGTGAGACTAATCACATTGTAACCATTGATTATATATTGGCCAATGAGTTATGGTTAGATTATTAATATCCGATTTGCCAAAAATTTAGCAGTCTATTTAAGCTGATTTTAATGTTATGTGTTACAGTTTCATAAGTTTTTACTACCATATCATAAAGTAAATACATATTGCTGAGACTACTTTCTCACAAAGTTACACATCACCAAACTATTTTCTCACTTTTTTTTCATAAAACATTATTATGGTTTCACAAATTTTCACATCTTAATCATCTTTACTATTACCTATTTATCTAAATCTTATATTTAAGATTAATTACATTATAAAAAAATAAAGAAAAAAGTGCAGTTAACTTAAAGAAAGGAACAATATAACTTAAGTCAACTAATCCGAAGAGCTAAAATAAAAACCTTATAATTTTTATTTTATTTTATTTTATTTTTTAAAGACAAAGGTTACTCACTCTTAAATTACACCAAATTATTTCTAATTTACACCTTGTATGGGATTGAGCCCAATACCTTCTACTAGGTGGTAAGAACCTTTACCAAATGAGTTAACCCACACGAACAAAAACATTATAATTACAAACATATAATATTAAACATAATTATACATAGATAACCATACACCATAATTAAACACATATTCTAATTACCCTTCTTCGTAAATAAAGATGGAATTCGAGAAGTAGTCGGAATCAATGTTACATTTCTCGTCCCATGGATCATGGAACCCTCTGCTTTTCTTTTTTTAGGAATTTGGTACGTATTCTGCTCCTGCTCCCGTGGCATACCCTTCCTTTTCAATGAGAACTTAATCATCCCCAATTCTCGGTTGGTTAGGTGCCTCTGAGATGGGGGCTTGCCCACCTCAATTCTCAGTTTGGTTGAAAACATAGTCGAAGGCCCAATTCCATTCTACCTCCGTTCATGTAACATATTCATTAGTTGAAAGATGATGAGGGTTTGAAAGTGGACGTTTAGGGAGTTGAGAGTTTAAAGGTCCTACTAGTTTAGTCAAAAATAGATAACCACCACATTATCTAAAAAGTAATATAGTTTTTGGAGTGAAATGTGAATTGAAAAGTACATATGAGAGATGGAACACGAAGTAAATTTAAGCCACTGAAATATAGGCGTTAGAATATAATTGTTTAAATATTTAAATAGTTTTTTTAATATTAAAGTATGATATAAGGAAAGGTTAAAATAAGAATTGCCACAATCCAGAACTGTGATAATTTTTTGAAAAAAAAAGGTTTTCTTTTCCCAAAAATTTTTAAAATTACATAATTTTTTCAAAAGTAAAAAATTTAAAAAAAGGTATGGGTATACAAAATTTTACATCAGTGTAACAATTTACATAAGAATAACCCGCCAAAAAAGGTGACGTCATATGTTGTAATTTTTTTACAACACTATAAGTGATAAATTTGGCGTAAATGAACGCTAGGCTATTTTTTTACACATGTCTTAGTTAGATGTTCATCTGCGTTTGTGTAAAATTGATTGAAAAACTCACACATGAAGTAGGATTTCCATCGAAGTTCTCACGTTCGTGCAACTCAAAGGAGTTCTAGCATGAACCTAATCCTATATCTATATATAAATTAAAAAATAAAATAAAAGTATTTTTTCCTAGTTAAATACTTTTTTAAGGGTTAAATAATTAAATTTACTGTATTAGACGAATAATATAAAATAGCGCAATTATTAAAAAAAAGTACAAGACAATACTTATAATAAAAAACAACGTAATTAAAATTAAACAAACTACATAAATCTAAAACACTAATCATCAACTCTAAAATCATCAAAGTCGGTGGAAATGCATATGGCTGCTAACGAGGATGATTTATTAGTATTTGCACGACGACATATGCATAAATCTACTATCATAGGACGTTTGGTACTCGCGAAGGGGCTCAAATCACTTTCACCTCTTTTCCTCGTCACCGATGTCTATCACGAAGTTAAAGATTTCGTTAAATTTGGCAACCTTTAATCTCAAATCCCTCCACTTTGATTTAATTGGGTCTCGGAAGCGATCGGTTTCACCTAGACGTTGCGAAATATGTCAGATAGTGCATTGCAAAACCATATGGTTTTGAGGGGAATTTTCTTTGACACATTAACAGCCGTAGCCACAGCTATTTCTTCATCTTCAATCCAACGTCTTCTTACATTTTTTGTGAGAAATAATAAAGCATGGTGTTTTAAAATTGTGTGTTATGTAGTGTGGTTGAACTTGTATATGTGTTGTGTATGTATAATAAATAAATAATTTTTTATTTTTTTAAACTAAACCAAAATATAATTGTATGGCAAAAAGCCTCACATTCTTTTCCCTCTCTCTTCATGAGCGTTAGGCAGATCATGGGAGGAGGTTTTTAACCCACCTTTCACGTCTGAATGGGCGGTGTTCAACGCTGGTGAACGTTCACCTCAGTATGAGCATTAACCGTACCACATGGTGACTTTGTTATCCTTTTATAATTCAAGACGTGAGGAAAGTTTTATACGATAAGGGCATGTATTTCAGGTGTGGGACCGATTTAGTTCGGTTATTGCCTCAAACCAAAGTAAAACCTAACACTTTGCTTAACAAATAACCATGACTGGTTTGTTTTGGTTCAAATCGGTTTTCAAGTTTCAAACGACAGTTCTAATTCTGCTGCGGTTAACTGACATTTTGAAGTTCTTGCCAATTTTTATTTGAAATTCTCTTTTTTCGATTAAATCGATTATTGCATGTATATGATTTATAAAATCTGTAGCACATGGGTCACAATTTTATAATAAAAATTATATAAATAAATATAAAAATTGTAAAGATACTCTTTTTACATAATTTTGGGAAATTGTACTACCCGTACGATATACAAATCCATACAAAATTAAATATGAAATATAACATATTTAAATAAATCGATTCAAATCGTTGTCTTCAACAAGAGCCTTAACCGCGTCTTCTTGTATGGTCTGTTGTGTAGTCTTCAACGAACTCTTGAATCGCGTCTCCTTGTATGATCATTTGTGTGGGCTTCAACAAGAACTTGAACCACATCTTCTTATACAATAATTTCCTACAAAATGAACAAACAAGTGTTGACGGTTGTGGCTGAGGCACGTGTTCAACACGCTTCCCTTAAAACAGATTTCGCGCCTCTACTAAAGATGACGCGTTTGTCTCCCAGGGTACAACAGCCGGAGCAGTGTGTACTGCCGGAATTGGCCACGCGCCCGAGGTTACACCGGATAAAATTATAGTGTTAGAACTTGTAGAAAAAATAATGACACGAAAGAGATGAAATTGAGTAGAGAAAACTTATCTCTCTAACTACCCAAAACATGGGTATTCAAGTATCTCTTCTTTTCATGAACTCTCCATAAATTCATGTGTTTTCTTGTATTACTTCTCTTGTATTTTTCTAGCCTGTTTTTTTTCTCTATCTCAAAATGAGGCACATTGCCTACTATTTTTACAAAAGTTGAGAATGAATGAAAAGTCTCACTTAATTAGTTACTTTATTAGAGACATAAACTCTAATAATAACAAATAAATTGACATAAAAACTCTACTAAGAGTTTATCATCCATATGAAGAGTCTAGTAAATAATTATAATTTTACTAAATTAATATCCATTCACACTACATAAATTTCTAACAATCCCCCACATGAATGGAGATCATTCAAAACAAATAAAATTTCCAATGGAACCTCGATAGTTGAGTATTGCTGGATAAGTAGGTGTTCCCTTTGAACTTTCCGTTGTGACGCATACTTAGTCTCCTAGTGGTTTGTAGACGCGATGTCCTTGAACAAATCACCATTTGTGTAGACGACAATACACTTCACACAATACTCTCCTTAGCATAGTCATCCCCTCATAGTTGTGTCCAATAATGGTCGTGGAACACTCTCCTGGTTCTGCGAAAGCTCTCGGAATTGTGCCCCCAATCCCATTCGAAGCAACCTCACTTCTCTCTAACATAGGTGATTCTCCTTAAATCATTAAAAGCATCATGGTTACCATGATTACGCAAAATCATTTACCACATAATATGCTTAGCCTCACAATTTGTCACTGAATTTCATAGGAATGAACTAGGACGTATTTAAACACCCTTTTATCCTTTAGGGGTATATATAACCATATATACTAGCTTACGCATATCAGCTATGCCCCCATAGCGTTGTCCTATTGAACTTAGATCTTGGGATCTCCAGTCAACTAAGTTAGGTTTCCTTCACACACCCTTTTCCATGGCCTTTAGTCTCATTCCACAACTTGATCTCTAATAAACCCTCAGGTTGTTGGATCCATAACATTATCTTTGTCATTGACAAGTCACTAAAGATAACTTTGCAGTTGAGATCAATTGTTATGACATGTTCGTAACTCGAAAGTTAACATTGCCTATTGTCAATTTCTAAGACTATAACCTCAGTGGCCACTTGAATCTGGTTATAATATTTGTCTTAGAATGACACATTTATAATTTAAGGCAGACACATCTCCATTATGCACTATGACCTTTGTGTCCTCCACTTAGTCATTTGTTTGCAATGTTAGATTTGATTATGAAATCCTTATTGCCAAAATTTTATGGTACAAATGCAAGACACCCCCACATTTAAGTGTTATTGGATAACATCCAGATGGGGCAATGAAAACCATTTCTACATACCCTTATATGGTTGTTTTTCTTAAATGGATCCTCCCCCACATTTCTTGCCATTTGATCTACATTTCCGTAACTTCACTTATGACGACATTTATACACATATGATTGAACAAGATGAAACCTCATTATATTAACGAATTCAACTCACATTGCATTAGCTTACATAAGCTTTCGAGCTGACCAAAGCAACACATGCCATTGTCAAGTTTTTCACCAACTTAGAATAATTCTAATTTAACATCAAGAATAAGCCTAGACAATGAGTTCTCCTCATTAGCTTTTCAAACAAACTCTTTAAAATTTACATGTCTTTTCCTTATAATAAATGAAAATTCTCTCTCAACTTTGTCTGTACACAAATTCTTTTTTATGTTCATACACATTTGAATGTTAGAGTTAATTAGTCTCCATCAAGACCCATAATTAACCAAGTACTAGTCTAGCATGCTTTAGATTACAATACTTTAGCATATGAACAAAAGATGCATCATTTTGATTCTTCACAGCCCCAAGGATATCATAATATCACTTTGCAACATTCATCCCTTGTTAAGACAAAATAATGAGACTTATTCATAATCCTAAAACATCAATATTTAGGAAGGTCTCACAAATTATTGTATATAGCATACAGCTAAATTTTATCATTCAATTAAGGAACATGACTTGTTTACCTTTAATCTCCAATGCTTTACCATTAACTCATAAGTACTTAAACATAAGTCTTAATCCAAGTACCTGGTGAACACACTCATCGCCAATAAGATGAATTTTCCTCGTTTGCAATCACTATTATGTGGAAGATAGAGTCAACTAGATCTACACTCAACAACATGGCATTCATATTTTTTCCATAAGTGATTGCACACATCTATTGTTATTCATTAGGAGATATGTATATTTAGGATGCTCTCCCAAACGAAGGTAAAATTTCCATATTCAAGTGGTAGACGCATCTATGTATAAATCTCGCAAGATTTATTAAAGGTATACAATAACATATAGTACTTTACTTTCATATGTTAGAATTCAAACTTGTGAATTTTCCAATGTCTTCTAACGAAGTATTTCAACATGAATCTCTTTGTGTATTTCATCTCAATACACTCGGTACGTTCTTTCATTAATCTCTCATGATGTGGTTATATATTTGATGTTTCATCTTTGACTTTTAGTCAATGCAACAACTCTTAAGTTGTTTATGTCCAAGTATTTTCATGTACTATCCGTTTAAAGCCATATTCTTTTAAACAATGTATAGTTGACGTTATAATTACTTTCCACAAAAATAATGTATACGTCACAAACATTAGTGATTTATTTCGTTGTAAAAAATTGCATGTGCTATCCGAAGATATTGAACACAATACAATAAAATACATTAGAAACTAAATCATAAGTGTCAAATACTTTTGAAATTTAAATGGTAGCATAGACGATATGTAGGCACTAAATATCAAAGTGCTTTTATCTTCAACACTTTATAATCTGACCAAATTCTTCTCAACGATATTGCCCCATGACATGTCTTGAGATACTCCCTCAATAAGACTCCATGCACTTGTAAGTACAAGTTTCTCATTTCATCTTTAAACTTTAAACTTTAAACTTGGACAATTTTACATAAAACAACACCAAATTGTTACAAATACTACATTTAAGTAGTGAACTTGAACAACTAAATTTGTTCACAACAACACCAAGTTGTTTACCACCAAAATAATATCCATGAGATTGCTACTTTGTTCACCATATGCTACTTCTAGCAAGAGTAGCAAACCATTTGAATTATCAATACCATGCAAAACTTTGTTTTAAAAATCACTCTAAAACATTTCCTTAGTTTTGCAATATACTATATTAATAATATCAACCATTTCTCATCATTTTTAATGCACACATAGACAACTAAATGTTTACGTAAAACATTTGCATTCATTATGGCTTATATAATAAACAATCTCTAACCTTGTATTTGTGATACATATTTTCTAACACACGTGTTAGAAAATTTAAGTCATTATATATATATAAAAACATGACCATTTGGATTTAGAAATCACAAATTAAAGTTAGTGATAAATCCCATACAGCAACACCATCACTTTATGGTGATTTAATTCTTGAAGCCAATCAAACATCAACTTCAATGTATGAATTTTTATTTCTAAACCATGCAAAGCATTAATGTGTTTATATTCACTAAAATCAATTCTACAACAAATTACTTATATAAAATGTTTACATAAAACATTTCAAACGTTTTGTATTCTAACCATTTTTAACAATCATGTTAAAATGAAAAAAAAAATATAACACGCACGTTAGAAATATTAACATTTCCATTAAATGTTAATTCGACTTGTTATAAACACATATATGGTTCATATAAATAAGTCTTTTCTAATACACATGTTAAAAAATAAACAACTAAAAATTGCTTCAAAACAAACACTTTTCATGAATCGTTTCTAACACGCATGTTAGAAGACAAATGATTACAAAAATGATTTGCATTTTTTATAAACTGTTTCTAACACTTTTATTAGAAATAAACAATTACAAAAATTGTTATAAATCTTATCAATAAATCTGTTTTAACATACTTGTTAGAAAGAAATAATTATAATAACCATTATCATACCAATAGGTTCTAACAAGCTCTTAGAAATACATGATTATAAAAATCATTATAAGGCTTATTAGTTTATACAAAATAAACTATTTCTAATACTAAGCCGGTCTAAAGCACACATTAGAGAATATTAATGTTTACAAAAAACGTATGGTTTACACTAATAAACCCGATCTAACACATAGGTTAGAAAAATTAACGATTACAAAATCGTTTCAAAAAACCAAACGTTGAACCAAAATTATTATTTTTGTATCACGGTATAGGATTTAAGATTATATCTCAATCTCAATAAATCCAAACACAACAAGTTGTACTACATACGTATTTCCCAAAAAAATATTTAAAAGATCAAATCTCAAAAAAATATTTTTTTATTATAAATCCTTTCGTGAACCCAAAATCCTTATTGTAGGTCCACCAGGAGGACCAAGATAACCTACTTCCCTGTTTATACAACACAAATACGAGTGCGAAATCCTCGTAAGTATGCAAACCAAAGCAAAGTAAAAACACAGGATAACCAAAGATTCAATACCTTGATTAACTGAAGAGAACTAGTACAAACATATACAGACAACGTTCATACAGACTCATGCAACACACTATGTGCTCTTGTGTCTCTCTCTAGTATAGCTCTAGTCTCTCTGGAAGGTTACTAGCTCTGTCTGACTCACTAGTTCACTAACTCCATACTTAGAAGTGCATGTCTGCTTATATAGTGTCCACACTCAGCAACTGTACGAAGTATGTTGCTGGTTGTACGAAACACCAAAAGACACGAAGAACATTCTCCAAAGATACTCGTACAAACAAACTGGCTCGTACGAATCATGAACTAGCTCGTATGAATCAAGATGAATGCTTGATTAGATGAACTCACTCGTACGAATGGTAAGTGGCTCGTACGAGCAATGTCTTGCTCGTACTAAGTATTCCCACTCGCACATAGAAGTCTTCTTCAGAGATCGTGTCACAGACATGACGTACACAAGACTCAACAGCATGCACACATGCAACTGTTTTACACAGACAAACTAATCGTCATACTAAACCAAGATAGGAGGATATCTTGATTTGGTCAACACGACCAAACTACACAGACACAGTAAGTAAAGACCGTACAATTACAGACATAACTAAGAACAAGCGATAGACACAAAAGTCTATCAACAAACTCCCCCTTGGCTGTTGCTTGGTCTTCGGTCTTTGGTCTACATACTGAATGGCCTGGAGTATCAACAAACTCCCCTGAAGATCTGCTATCCATCGTTGATAGAACATCAGGTCTTCAAAACTTTCCAGTAACATCAAACCTTTCCTGTTTCCTCTTAAGTACCACTAGAGGTAACTGGATTGGTCACGATCTGCGGTACATTAGACTCTTCCACTGGAGTTGAAGCAGAAACTTTTGATTGTGAGGATGAGGCCAAAGCATCAGGATTGCCAGTGTCTTCACTAACCTGATCATGTTTTTCCTTGATCTTCTTCGCTTTGCATCTATCATTCCATAGAATGTTCACCCTCTTTCTGCTCATTTCAAACACGTCTTTAATACCATTAAAGCCTTCAACCAGTGTAGCATTGCGAGAATGATACCATTCTCTCAAGTCGTTATGCTTAGCAGTTAATGTTTCCGCAGATTGTTGTACAACCGCACTACGTTCTCAATCCCCCGAGAGTTATCAGCTGCCCTCATCTGTTGTAGCTAAGTTGCTCTTTCAGCATCTGCAGTCTTCAGTCGCTCATTTTCTTTTCTTAACTGTGCAATTTCAGAATCATGTTTCTAACCGTCTCTTTCAAAGAATTTATGTCCAACTGTTGTTTGACAACTGTGTTCCGATTTGAAGATATAAACTCCGAATGCTTGTTAATCTGGATTGTCGCAGCTTGCAACTAAGAGAACAGAAAATCTACTTTCTCATCCTTTTCCATTCTAGAGATCAAACGACTGCTTAGTTTTGTATTTTGTTGATGAGATGTAGACTGGGATTGTTGAACTGAAGAGGTAGTAGGTGGTACTTGAACTGGAGTATCTTCAGCCAAAGGTGGTTCAGCTGCTGTAGTATTTGAAGGTTGTGGTTCAGAAATTGTAGTGGGTTCCGTCATTACAGGTTCAGTCTCCTCCATTGTAAAGGTAGGCTGGACTCCTGCAACTGGTTCCCTTATACCATCCTTACCAACATTATCATCGTCATCATCATTACCATTTCCCCTTTTATGACCAAACTTATCTTCCATTATCTTTTTCAAGGTTGGTTCTTCATTATCTGAATCACTGTCATCATGGCACCACATGTCGTTTTCTGGTGCAATATATTGATCATTTGCCAGAAAACCGATCAACTTACGAGGAGGTGTGCTTTCCTTATAACGTTTTGCTGGTACACCTCTAAAGATCTTCAACGAATGTTCCATCATAACTTCAACTTTTAAAACATCGTTGTCGTTCTTCGGAAGATTCGGATGTTGCACATTCAAGATCATTTGGAGAAAACGAGGATACATCCAAAACTTGTTTCCACCATATCCGGTTCTTCTCAGGTTTTCCTTCATGTTTGCAAAAATATACTTTGAAACACTAAACGGTTTGTTCAATGCCAAAGCTATCATTATTCCAACCAAATCGTTATTTGTCATGTCATAACCACTTCGTCTTTTGCTCAAACACTGAATTAAAACACGTAGAAAGAACTTGTATCGGAGTGGCAACCATGCTTTGTTTAGTTGTCCCACGAGGAAATCTCCAACACATTTCATTCTAAGCAAACATCCACGTTGACACTTCAACGACACAGAGAATGGAGCTTCAGGATCATCACCAAGCTGTAATACTGAGTTAATGGTTTCAACAGTGACATCTACGTTCAAGTCATTTACTTTCCCGCGGATAAGTTCCTGCCCATTCACTTCAACAACTTTAGCTGAATCCCAAAATTCCTTGATCAATGTCTTGTATATTGTAGTCTTGTGCATGATAGCATAATGTATCCTTGAGTCGCACAAAAACTTCATTATACCATTGTACTCAGCAAATTTGTCTTCTGGATCCAAGTAGGCCACCATGTTATGTCTAGGTTCCGACATAATTTCCACTTCTGACTTGTCAGTCCTCTTTGTTGCTGGTTTTCTTTTATGTTCTTTTTGTTCCATTTTGTATACATACAGCAACTAGGATAAGAACACAAATTCATTAGGGAATATACACAAAAAGTTGTATTCCAAACTTTCTGTATGTATATATTCCCTGAACAAAGAACTACTGACTCATACGAATAACAATTTATTCGTACGAAGAACAACTTATTTTACGAACTTTTGATTTAGACAACAAATGATTCATTCGTATGAATAACTGGCTCGTACGAGTGATGTGTTATTCGTGCGAGTGATGTTTCATTCGTACGAATCTAGTTCGTACAAACAACTTCAAGAGAAGTTACTTATTTCTCGTTAAAATGATTCCTCACTTAAATTTTGTTGTTCAAGTCAGTCAAAGTCACATGGTCAGATAATGTTTAAGTTGTTCATCTTCAAAGTATGTCAAAAGTTTTCCAGTATACCTTAAAGAAATAAAAAAACAACTTAAGGAGAGGTGTAAAGACGACGTGAGCAAGGTGAAAGTGAAGTTCTACCAAAGAAATTCATCACCTTTTATACCACATCATGATACTCGTGCGAATTACCAAGCTCGTACGAAGAACTCTGAACGTACAAGACCCAACGGTCATTCGTACGAAGCACAATGGCTCGTATGAATGATATGATTAGTACGAGTCCAGGTTTTTCAAAACTGGACTTTCAGTTCTTCGATGACCTTAGGTTTTTCGCTGACCTGTTTAGAACTTTGCACAAATCCACACTAATCACAAGTTAAGTTAGGAAAAGTGCTTGTTAACCAGATTTTGTTCTTGTGAGATGAGTTTACCCGTTGTAAGAAAGTACTTTTATAAAGTTATGATATCAAAGCGAATGGTTTTTAGGGCGTATCTTGGTAGAAAACTTTTGAGCTTCAATTTTGGCTAATTCAAAAAGAACTTAATTAAACAACAAAGTAAACTAAACTAAAATAACCAGTAACATATAAGAGTAAACTATATATTTACTAGATAATCTTTTTATAGAGTTTCAAGATAAGAGAATCATACCGGCTTTTAATCTTGGCAAAAATGAGTTTTGTTTAAAACTGTAACATTCGTCGAAAAACGGGTTTTCAAAACCCGCTTCGTTTATCAATCAAATATCCAGTTATAAATTTCGTTGCGTATTTATGGTTCGTATTAATTTTAAACAATACATAATTAATAAATATATTAGAATATAAAAACCATAATTTATAATTAATAATAAAAAGTGAATAAAAAATAAATTGGAGACGCCGGGTTTCGAACCCGGGTCACCCACAAACTCAAGCACACAACACACCGCTCCGCCACACACCTTCTTTGTGAAAATACTGAAATAAATAATAGTTAAGGTAAAACTAGAAAATCAAATCCGGTAATCAGCGCGCCAGAACTCGCAATCACCGGAAAATCCGGCAATCCGCGATTTTGGCCAAATTCCTTTTGACTGAACCGCACGAATTGATGTCGACATCGGTAATAACCGTTGCCGGCAGTCAATTTCCGTCATAACAGACGAAAATCTTCAATCGCGAACCTTGACCAAATTCAAACCCAATTCAGCCTGTTTCCACTATAAATACCCACTTGAACACTCTGGAAATCCTTTCGCTCAGAACCACGATCGTTTCCGAAGCTTTATTCATCCCAAAACACGTCGACGGAAACATTCTGCATTCGCCGAACTTTCACCGGAAAACCGAGACTTACTTCAAATCGGTAAAATTCTCGACTCTTTTGTTTGTAATCCATTATTCGGCATGTATTAACCTAAATCGTTCAACCAGAATCTGTCTCAGACAACATTGCCGGAAATTCCCGCACTCACTGGAAAATCACTGAAAATACGAAGTCTCACTGTCGATCGGTACAATCATCTAAACCCTCTTGATATCTCTTGTTTAGTAACTTAATTGCACAACACATTATCAAAACTATTAATCAATTCACTCAGCCGGAAGTCACCAATCAGAGCCGACGACTCTTGCCGGAAATCTGAGAAAACATTCTGTTTTGGTACATTTCATTCCATAATCTTCTTTATCTATTTCATTCCAACCAATTATAAGTCTTGATGATCGATTTAAACAGAACATTCGGACTTCACTGTTCTGTGTTTTTGTAAACGAAGAAGATGAAGTCGAGTATAAGTATAAATATAATTAAAACTGGATATTCGAACGGGTTAGACACACAGTCCAGCGGTGGACTGTGTGCACAAACAATACACACGTCCCGGGTTCGAATCGCACACGTTACCGACTTTCAGATATAAAACCAACATTTTTAAAACTTAATCGCATCAAGTCACAGAATGTTTATAAAAGTAATATAAACCATAAGTTAAACAGATTTGACACACAGCCCAACTGGTTGGGCTGTGCGCACTCGAACCAAAGGACCCGAGTTCGACTCCGGGTCCCTGCAACAGGTTCGGCCATATAAATCATTTTTAATAAAAATCAAATAAGTTTAAAATTAATTAGTATATAAATATAATTAAAACAGAGAATATTTCGGGTTAGACACGTAGCTCAGTTGGTAGAGCTGCGTGCACGTATACGAGAGGTCCCGAGTTCGAACCTCACTCAGCGCATATAAAAACACAGTCCGACCGGTCAACGGTCAACGGTCAAAAAGTCAAATTTTTTATTTCTTTTTATTTATTTAATTAGACAAAGTTTTTAAAAATACTTAAAAATAAGATTTTTAAAGTTAGAAAATTTCCTTAAACTCACAAAAATAAATCTAAAAATCCCATTAAGAGTATGAATTAAAAGTATTAATCTCAAATAAAATCCATTTATTTACCGAATCATTTCGTTATTATTTTAGGTTAGTTTTTCCCTCGTCGATCAAATCCTAAAATTCGTGCGCATCCAACGTCATCAAAGAAGGCACCCAAAGTGAGTGAATCTCTACAAATTCCCCGTTTTAATCATGTTTTGGGTGTATCATGTGTCATTTAATTCTTTATTATATTTAAACACTTGTGCATACATCATATCCGTGATCAAATGTGTATCAATTGTTGTGTGGATTATATGTAGTTTGGATTTATCATTTTCAGTGCACGCATTTCATTAGGCCCATCAGTTCCCCGTGGGAGACGGGTTGAGCATCAGGTGCCTCATAAGATCGGCTCCATTTGATTGAGCATTGATCTCACATTCATCATCATTCATATCATGTACTCATTCAAAGTGGTTTGTGTTTGTTTATTTATATATGTTTGCTCACTTGTGATATTGCACAAATTTTTCATATTAAATAAAACAAGAGATTAATAACAATGTTTTATCAAGGTTCACTCGCCAACTTTTGTTGACCCAAAACATCCCCCGTTTTACACATGATACAGGTGATCCAGCTGAGGCAAGAAACACATAGGATAGAAGAATAAATAAGTTTAAGCTTTGGATTATTTATATAGTTTCATTTCCTTGTAATTGTATGAATTTTGATTTGGATTTAAGTTGTAATTTGAATTTAATAAATATGAAACATTTTAGTAAACATCATGAGCTTTGGTGATAACCCAATTATGCCCGACTCTTATTCCGCTGTGGGTCGGGGTGCGACATATTGGTATCAGAGCCATGACTATAGGGATATAGGATAGGTTATTAGACCCTTAGAGCCTATACTATAGTTGATTAAAATTTTAAATTGTTTATGCGTTACATACAAAATTCATGATGTTTATATGCTTTATGTTTATTTTTACACTCAATGTTATGCAAGCATGCTCACAAATACATGTTATTATACAATGCTCATCATAAATCATATCCTCATAACATATCATATCCATGAGAGCACACACCTCACAATTCCCATGATTTTTTTGCAATGGTTTTTGTATTTTCAAATCACATCAAAGTGAGTTCTCATGACGGGCATGTAGTAACTGGAAGGGTACGAGTACCGGTAGTCGGAACGTCCTGTCTAGGCTTGGCATTCGTCTAAATCCAAAATAAAGGACCAGTTTGCCTACCTGGGGACTAACGATGAGAGTACGAAGGACCTATTAGGCCAAAGCATGCTATACCAAACGTCGTGTGAGCTAACCCCACTTTGAGTTGTCATTGTGTCTACACCTGGACACCCTCCTACCATACATCTCGCAATCATATTTTACGGTTTTCATTCGGGTGATGCGAGTGTTAATCCGCCAACACCAATGTGAATCCTACCAAGCCCAATAGTCATAGGGCCCACATGACTACACAGGCGACAGTATGGGGTACATTGGAGGCCCAAACATGAGCAAACCCAAGACATCCTATGGATGTAGTTGCATTATTGTTAGTTATGTTATTTTTATTCTTTTAACGACACATGACACCTAGAAAAATTCTTAAAATCACAATATTCCTATGTATGTTCCTGTAGATGTCGGCTAGGCAACTACGTGGAGGTAGAAAGTCAGGAAGATCCAATGAACGCTTGGCCACATAAATTGCTAAACAAATAGCCGCGGTGCTTCCTGACATCGTGATTCAACTTCAACAAGCTCTCACCGCAAATCCCATCAACCATCCCAATCAAGAAGACCAGAGCGTCGCCAACCCTCACTCCAAAAAGTGCTCCTACAAACACTTCAAATCTTGCGATCCCCCAAAGTATGACGGGACCGAAGGTGTTACTACTCTCCTTCACTGGTTTGAGAGATGGAGAACACTTTCCTCAATTGCGATTGTCCCGAGGATCGCAAGGTACGTTATGCAACAGGAAGACTGTTTGGGGTAGCCCTTACCTGGTGGAACAGGGAAAAGGGTAAACGAGGAGTTGAAGATGCCATGGCCTTAACCTGGGAAGAGTTAAGGGAACTCATGACAAGACGCTTCTGTCCAAGAAGTGAAATCAAAAAGCTGGAAGACGAATTCCACTCACTAAAACAAAAGGAAGGAGACCACACTTCCTATAATAAAAGATTTCTCGAACTAAGCCAGATGATCCCTAATTTGTTCACCCCCGTGTACCACTTGGTTGAACACTACATTCGAGGTCTTCCCTCGAAAATTCAAGACTCGGTTCTAAGCACTTCGCCTGCAACACTTGAAGCCGCAATGGAACTAGCTACCGAACTCACTGAGAATCGCATCCGAAACGGCAAATTCAAGGATGAAAAGAAGAAAGCACCCATAGAGACCTCAACTACAAACCACTCAGTCTCATCCTCAAGGTTTGCTGGTAAGAGGAAACGTAATGGCAAGAATTTTGCTGTCACTCAAACCAACCCTCCTATCACCGCTGCACCAATCACCCAAATTGCTCCCTCAGCTGCACCATTTAAAAAGCCATACACCGGCCCACACCCAAAATGCAACCGTTGTCAGTACCATCACCCTCCCGAAACTCTTCACCAACATTGCACCAGCTGTGGCCGTGCGGGTCACACCATTCAAACTTGTCGCACACTTCAACGAATGAACCGCAATCAACCGCCAACTCAAACCCACCATCAGATAGTGGGTCAAGCCCAACAACCCTTACTTCTACCATCTGCACAACACATAGCCCAATCCTACTACCAACCCAACTACCCCATGATGCAACCCATGTGAGCTTGTTACAACTGTGGAGACCCAAACCACTTCAGGGACACTTGTCCACGCTTGGTGAACATCATCCATGCCCAAGCTCAAGCGAACCCAGTAAACCAAGCCAACCAAGCTCCTCCACCTGCTAGAGGAAGAGCTTTCAACATCAATGCCAACCAAGCTCGGGCTGACAACAACGTGGTTAACGGTACGTTTCTCATCAATGGTAGTTATGCATCCATGTTATTCGATACGGGCGCGGATAAGAGTTTTGTGTCCTTAGAATTCGAACCAATCCTCAACCAAACTCGTGATAATCTCATGGAATCTCTAACGGTGGAAGTTGCTGACGGAAAGCCCGTTTCATTAAATTCTATTATACGCGATTGTACCCTCACTCTAAACGATCACGATTTTCCAGTTGACCTCATTCCTATGAAGTTGGGAAGTTTCGATGTCATAATCGGTATGGACTGGCTCAGCCAGCATCACGCTGAAGTAGTATGCCGCGAAAAGTTCATTCTCATTCCTCTTGCAAACGGTCAGACCCTATGTATTTTTGGAGAAACCCCTTCGAAAGGACTCAAATTAATGTCCTGCCTTCAAGCCCGAAAATATCTCCGCAAGAACTATGTCGCATTCCTAACTCACGTTGTCAAAAAGGGAAACAAGGAGAAGAAACTAGAAGATATACCAGTTGTGAAAGAATTCCCACAAGTCTTTCCCGACGACATCTCAGGACTCCCTCCTGTGAGAGAAGTCGAATTCCGCATCGATCTTGTACCTGGCGCTACACCAGTCGCAAAATCTCCTTATAGGTTAGCCCCATCCGAAATGCAAGAGTTGGCCAGTCAACTGCAAGAGCTGACTGACAAAGGATTCATACGTCCTAGCTCCTCGCCTTGGGGTGCACCTGTTCTTTTTGTGAAGAAGAAAGATGGAATGTTTCGCATATGTATCGACTACAGAGAACTCAACAAGCTAACGGTTAAAAATCGCTATCCACTACCTCGCATCGATGACCTCCTAGACCAACTTCAAGGCGCCACCTGCTTTTCAAAAATCGACCTTCGTTCTGGTTATCATCAGCTCAGAGTACATGAAGAAGACGTCCCAAAGACCGCCTTCCGGACTCGTTATGGTCATTACGAATTCATGGTCATGCCATTCGGTTTAACCAACGCCCCCGCTGTCTTCATGGATCTAATGAATAGGGTATGCAAACCCTACCTCGACCGTTTTGTCATAGTCTTCATCGACGACATCCTTATCTACTCCAAGTCTAAATCCAATCATGAACGACACCTTCGACTCATCCTTACACTCTTAAGGACTGAAAAGCTCTATGCTAAATTCTCTAAATGCGAATTCTGGTTAGGAGAAGTACGATTCCTTGGACATGTCGTCAATGACAAGGGAATACATGTCGATCCTTCAAAAATCAAGGCAGTGCAAGAATGGCAAGCGCCACGTACCCCTATCGAAGTAAGGTTATTTCTCGGTTTGGCTGGTTACTATCGCCGCTTCATTGCCAACTTTTCCCGTATTGCTGTACCACTCACGGCTTTGACTCATAAAGGAAAACCATTCATATGGGGACCTAAACAAGAAGAAGCCTTCCAAACTCTAAAGCAAAAACTTTGTGACGCACCTATCCTCACACTCCCTGAAGGTTGCGATGACTTTGTAGTATATTGCGAAGCATCATGGCAAGGGCTAGGCTGTGTATTAATGCAAAGAGGAAAAGTGATAGCCTATGCTTCTAGGCAACTCAAAGTTCATGAGAAGAATTACACCACCCACGACCTGGAACTTGGAGCCGTTGTGTTCGCTCTCAAGATATGGAGACATTACCTCTATGGTACCAAGTGTGAAATATACACTGACCACAAAAGTCTCCAACATATCTTCAACCAAAAGGTGTTGAATATGAGGCAACGAAGATGGGTCGAACTTCTTAACGACTACGACTGTGAAATTCGGTATCATCCTGGCAAGGCAAACGTGGTGGCTGATGCACTCAGTCGAAAAGGTTATGCGAACTCCATTCGTCTTCTATGTTCGCAAATCATAACCGACATCAAAGATCGAATCCGAGCAGCTTAACATGTTTCTGTAACAGAAAATGACGTACGCGATGAGCCGTCATGTGGAGCTGAACTCAAAATCGAAACCAAATCCGACGGTATTCTATACTATTTAAATCGCATATGGATTCCTGATCGCGATAACCTTCGTGATTTCCTTATGAATGAGGCACACAAAACACGATACTTTGTACACCCAGGAGCCGACAAGATGTATCAAGACCTATGATACACCTACTGGTGGCCGGGCATGAAAAAGGATATCTCTGTTTTTGTTTCCAAGTGCCTTACCTATTCCAAAGTAAAAGCTGAACATCAAAGACCTTCAGGACTTCTAGTCCAACCTGAAATACCTGTATGGAAATGGGAAAACATAACCATGGTCTTCATTTCCGGGTTACCTCGCACCTTCAGTGGTTATGACACCATATGGGTAATCATTGATCGTCTTACAAAATCAGCTCACTTCATACCGATTCGCGAGGACTTCAAGAACGAGAAGTTAGCAGCGAGATCGTAAGCCGTCATGGTGTACCTTTAAGCATCATTTCAGACCGTGATGGTCGTTTCATTTCACGAACATGGCGAGCCGTACAAACCGCCTTGGGTACGCGATTAGACCTCAGTACCGCTTTTCATCCTCAAACTGATGGTCAATCTGAACGCACCATCCAAACTCTTGAAGACATGCTTCGAGCATGTGTCATAGACTTCAAAGGGAATTGGGACACTCATCTACCATTAGTTGAATTTTCGTACAACAATAGCTATAATTCAAGTATCGGCATGGCTCCTTTCGAAGCTTTGTATGGTCGTAAGTGCCGATCTCCAGTATGTTGGCACGAAATTGGGGAATCACAAATCACCGGTCCAGAGTTAATTCAAGAAACAACTGACAAGGTCATTCAAATTCGAAACAATCTTCTAGCGGTTCAAAGTCGTCAAAAAAGTTATGCAGACAAACAACGAAAGCCCTTGGAGTTTGACATTGGGGATCACGTACTTTTAAAAGTATCACCGTGGAAGGGAGTGGTTCGTTTTGGCAAGAAGGGCAAGCTAGCACCACGCTACGTAGGACCTTTCAAGATACTCGAAAGAGTAGGTCCTGTAGCATACAAGCTTGACCTACCAGAAGAGCTCAACAGAGTTCATCCCACATTCCACGTATCAAACTTGAAGAAGTGCCTCGCCGATGAAAATCTCCATATTCCTCTAGAAGACATTCAGATCGATGAATCTATGCACTTCATTGAAAGACCAGTAGAACTCATGGACTTCGGAGAGAAGCATTTAAGACGAAGTCGCATTCCAATTGTCAGGGTACGTTGGGAGTCGAAACGAGGACCTGAGTTTACTTGGGAACGTGAAGACTCAATGCGCGAAAAATACCCGCATCTTTTTCCTGCTACCACTACTTAAATTTCGGGACGAAATTTCTAAAAGTAGGGGATACTGTAACATTCGTCGAAAAACGGGTTTTCAAAACCCGCTTCGTTTATCAATCAAATATCCAGTTATAAATTTCGTTGCGTATTTAGGGTTCGTATTAATTTTAAACAATACATAATTAATAAGTATATTAGAATATAAAAACCATAATTTATAATTAATAATAAAAAGTGAATAAAAAATAAATTGGAGACGCCGGGTTTCGAACCCGGGTCACCCACAAACTCAAACACCACAACACACCGCTCTGCCACACACCTTCTTTGTGAAAATACTGAAATAAATAATACTTAAGGTAAAACTAGAAAATCAAATCCGGTAATCAGCGCGCCAGAACTCGCAATCACCGGAAAATCCGGCAATCCGCAATTTTGGCCAAATTCATTTTGACTGAACCGCACAAATTGACGTCGACGTCGGGTATAACCGTTGCCGGCAGTCAATTTCCGTCATAACCGACGGAAATCTTCAATCGCGAACCTTGACCAAATTCAAACCCAATTCAGCTTGTTTCCACTATAAACACCCACTTGAACACTCTGGAAATCCTTTCGCTCGGAACCACGATCGTTTCCGAAGCTTTATTCATCCCAAAACACGTCGACGGAAACATTCTGCATTCGCCGGACTTTCACCAGAAAACCGAGACTTACTTCAAATCGGTAAAATTCTCGACTCTTTTGTTTGTAATCCATTATTCGGCATGTATTAACCTAAATCGTTCAACCAGAATCTGTCTCAGACAACGTTGCCGGAAATTCCCGCACTCACCGGAAAATCACTGAAAATCCGAAGTCTCACTGTCGATCGGTACAATCATCTAAACCCTCTTGATATCTCTTGTTTAGTAACTTAATTGCACACCACATTGATCAAAACTGTTAATCAATTCACTCAGCCGGAAGTCACCAATCAGAGCCGACGACTCTTGCCGGAAATCTGAGAAAACATTCTGTTTTGGTACATTTCATTCCATAATCTTCTTTATCTATTTCATTCCAACCAATTATAAGTCTTGATGATCGATTTAAACAGAACAGTCGGACTTCACTGTTCTGTGTTTTTGTAAACGAAGAAGATGAAGTCGAGTATAAGTATAAATATAATTAAAACTGGATATTCGAACGGGTTAGACACACAGTCCAGCGGTGGACTGTGTGCACAAACAATACACTCGTCCCGGGTTCGAATCGCACACGTTACCGACTTTCAGAAATAAAACCAACATTTTTAAAACTTAATCACATCAAGTCACAGAATGTTTATAAGAGTAATATAAACCATAAGTTAAACAGATTTGACACACAGCCCAACTGGTTGGGCTGTGCGCACTAGAACCAAAGGACCCGAGCTCGACTCCGGGTCCCTGCAACCGGTTCGGTCATATAAATAATTTTTAATAAAAAATCAAATAAGTTTAAAATTAATTAGTATATAAATATAATTAAAACAGAGAATATTTCGGGTTAGACACGTAGCTCAGTTGGTAGAGTTGCGTGCACGTATACGAGAGGTCCCGAGTTCGAACCTCACTCAGCGCATATAAAAACACAGTCCGACCGGTCAACGGTCAACGGTCAATGGTCAACGGTCAAAAAGTCAAATTTTTATTTCTTTTTATTTATTTATTTAATTAGAAATTTTTTTAAAAATACTTAAAAATAAGATTTTTAAAGTTAGAAAATTTCCTTAAACTCACAAAAATAAATCTAAAAATCCCATTAAGAGTATGAATTAAAAGTATTAATCTCAAATAAAATCCATTTATTTACCGAATCATTTCGTTATTATTTTAGGTTAGTTTTTTCCCTCGTCGATCAAATCCTAAAATTCGTGCGCATCCAACGTCATCAAAGAAGGCACCCAAAGTGAGTGAATCTCTACAAATTCCCTGTTTTAATCATGTTTTGGGGTGTATCATGTGTCGTTTAATTCTTTATTATATTCAAACACTTGTGCATACATCATATCCGTGATCAAATGTGTATCAATTATTGTGTGGATTATATGTAGTTTGGATTTATCATTTTCAGTGCACGCATTTCATTAGGCCCATCAGTTCCCCGTGGGAGACGGGTTGAGCATCAGGTGCCTCATAAGATCGGCTCCGTTTGATTGAGCCTTGATCTCACATTCATCATCATTCATATCATGTACTCATTCAAAGTGGTTTGTGTTTGTTTATTTATATATGTTTGCTCACTTGTGATATTGCACAAATTTTCCATATTAAATAAAACAAGAAATTAATAACAATGTTTTATCAAGGTTCACTCGCCAACTTTTGTTGACCCAAAACATCCCCCGTTTTACACATGATACAGGTGATCCAGCTGAGGCAAGAAACACATAGGAAGGCCTAGAAGAATAAATCAGTTTAAGCTTTGGATTATTTATATAGTTTCATTTCCTTGTAATTGTATGAATTTTGATTTGGATTTAAGTTGTAATTTGAATTTAATAAATATGAAACATTTTAGTAAACATCACGAGCTTTGGTGATAACCCAATTATGCCCCGACTCTTATTCCGCTGCGGGTCGGGGTGTGACAAAAACATCAAATTAAATAAATAAATAAGCATTCTACTATGATTATCGGTATTGTTGTCCACGTAAGCTCAGTTTATCAGATGTAATCATGATTAGGAGATATGATTAAGGTATGAATTATACTTACTAGTCGGTGTTCAACCACTTCACGACACATTCCCGTATCAAGATATGCACAAGAGAAAATCTTACCGGTGAGTATACTGCTTATCATTTGTTTTGACGTATATGATGTGAGATACTCACTTATTTGATTGAAAACAAGCCCTATGTGATTAAATCACTTATTGATGAGGAACTTGATTTTCATATGCATGCAGGGCACAGGAGTAAGTCCGTGAACAGGTTAGTACCAGCGTACCGACAAAGAGACGAACTTAGCTCCCGCATAAAGCTGTGATATTTTATCACTTATTTTTTGGTGGATGTGATATTTTTATCACTTATTGATGTTCGTATGCAGTATGTACACGTATGTATGGTATCATGGAAGTTCTAGACTTGCGTCATCGTTATTTTTCGGCAAAAGATTCAACCAGGATACCCAGATGATAAGTCAGCATAAAGACCGCATATCTCAGAACCTCGGCATACTATCAAACGAAATTTTGGTACCAAGACCATATGCCAATGAATGGTTCCCACCTATTTTGTAGTCCGTTATGTTTATATCAACCTGCACATTTAATCTGATTGTGAGCCTACCGATACATCATTAGTAAAGCTACTTATCAATTTTCATTTTATGCTTTTGACCGTTTTCAACAGATCACCGGTTTATTTTATCATCTTCTCTATCCCAGAAACTCTTTTTTATTTTCGGTTTTCTATTATTTTTGTATTTTTCACAATTTTTCTCCCCCTTAAATAAAGAAGCTAATTGACATTTTTTTTGTATTTTTTTCATTTTCTCATATTTTTGTATTTTCTTGAATTATTCTCCCCCTAAAATATAAAACTAAGAGAAAATAGAAAATCTTTTTGTAATTTTAGATTTTTAAGAAAATATTTATGAAAAATGATTAGCCAAGGATGATTTACTCGGGTTTCACCTTGATGCCATTGACCAAAAGTAGATAATCAAAACGAGATTTATCAGAAGCTTTTGTAAACAGGTCGGCACGTTGGTGATCGGTGTGGATTTTAACAACATTGATAAGTTTCTTTTCATAACAATCTCGTATGAAATGATACTTAATCTCAATGTGTTTGGTTTTTGAGTGCTGTACAGGATTACGAGTGATCTGTAAAGCAGCTTCGTTATCAACAAAAATAGGAGTAGTTAGAAATTCAAAACCGTAGTCGCGCATTTGCTGTTGGATCCATAGAACCTAAGAGCAGCAACTAGAAGCCGAAATATACTCAGCCTCACAGGTTGACGTAGCTACACAAGTCTGCTTTTTGCACTGCAACGTGACTAGGCGATCTACCAAGAACTGACATCTTGCATATGTTGATTTTGCATCGATCTTGCAGCCACCATGATCAGAATCACTGAATGCTGTCAAATCAAAGTTATCATCCTTAGAGTACCAGAGACCAGTGTCCGGGCGACCCTTCAAATAACGAAAGATTCTCTTTACAGCCATAAATGAGAAACCTTCGAACTGGACTGGTAGCGAGCTAGAAGACATGTTGGGTACATTATATCAGGTCTTGAAGCAGTAAGATACATGAGAGATCCGATCATAGCACGATAAAGAGATGGTTCCACATGTTCACCCATTCCATCAGGAGTAATCCCATGATTCTGAGCTAAAGGAGTTCCCAAAGGCTTTGAGTCTTCCATCTGAAATCGTTTGAGAATATCCCCGGCGTACTTGGTTTGATGGATGAAAATCTGTCTTTAGATTGATGAACCTGCAAACCTAAAAAAAAAGTCATTTCTCCCATTGCGCTCATCTCGAACTTCTATTGCATCAACCTGCTCAAATTCTTTGCACATTCTCTCGTTTGTAGACTCAAAAATAATATCATCAACTATACTTGTACCAGCAATAAGTCCTCGTTTTCCATGAAGAGAGTACAGTTGATCAATCCACGTCGAAAACCATTCTTCAGAAGCTAGGAAGACAACGTTCATACCACTTGGAGCTTGATGTAGACCATATAGTTGATAAGCCAAACCTTGTCAGGATGGATTGGATCTTCAAAACCAGGCGGTTTGCTCAACGTATACTTCTTCTTCAACCACACCATCGAAGAAATGCACTTTTTACATCCATTTGATAAACAATAAACTTCTTATAGGACGCATAATCCATGAAGATTCTTATGGCCTCAAGACGTGCTACTGGTGCATAAACTTCATTGTAATCAATGCCTTCTACCTGATTAAAGCCCTGGATGACCAATCTTGCTTTGTTTATCACAACAACACCTCGGTCATCCTTCTTACATTTGTAAACCCATCTTTCCACACGCCTAACTTCTGAAATTGTCTTCTACCTGATTAAAGCCCTGTCAACCAATTTCCACATGCCTAACTGCTGAAATTGCTGAAGTTCTTCTTGCATCGCTTCAACCCATGAGTATTCTTTCATTGCCTCCTTCCAAGATTTCAATTCAACTTGGCAGACATAGCAGGCAAAGACCAATCATTTTGTTCCCCATATTCCCTAATAACCGAATACAAACCAGCATTCTGATTATTCCTGAGTGATTACGAGTCTGCACACCACTTTGGCATCTCCTATGATATTCTGCTGAGGATGGGTATTATGAATTCGAGTTTAGGAACATCAGGAACTCGAGAATTTATACCCAAATTGTTGATATTCAGATCAACAACTAATTTGTTTGCTGAATTTGATGAAGATAGTAGACGCATGACCTTCAGTCGTCCCTAAAATTTGAATATTTGATGTGACATCTGAAATTCCAGGATCCAGAGCAGAAGTAGCTTCATTTGCATCATAGAACTCATCATCTTCTGACGAAACATTGTAATCAGCAGCATCTTCGAATTCTCATTTTGAACAAGATTGTTAATCAAAGTAGACACTTGAGGGTTAACAATAATTGGTCGTACTAATGACGAGTCAACTGCAGTATCACTTTCCAGTAGCATTTGAGCTGTTGCAGATGCATCATCAAAAGTTGGCAGATTAAAGGAGTTAAACAGCCCATCCTAGTCAAACATCTAAGGAGCACCCTGAGCTCTTACTCATTCAGTGTATCTTTGAACCTTAACTTCACCCCATTCTTCAATCTTCTTTGTTGACAATTCCACACTCTGAAATTAGGAGTAGCATATCCAAGAAAGAAACCTTCGATAACCTTTGGTCCAAACTTTCCATGTGGATCAATCATAGTACATGGAGCTCCAAAAGGTTCTAAGAAAGAAACATCCGTTTCCTTTTATGTAACAACTCGAAACATGTTTTCCCGTGCCTCTTCACCGTAAGAACTCTATTCATCGTGTAACATGCAGTAGCCACAAACTCCCCCCAAAATTGAACAGGAAGTTCTGATTCTACTAGCATATCAATTAGAGTTCTATTTTTCCTCTCAGCGACACCATTTTGTTGTGGAGTGTATCAAGCATTGTACTCATGCAGAATACTTTAGAAGAACAGAACTCATCCATAACTTGATTCTTGAATTCGGTGCCGTTGTCGCTTTGATTCTCCTTATCTTCAAATTGTACAAATTTTCAAGCAGAGTTAGGAGATTCTTGAGGATTTCCGGAACTTCACTCTTGTATGCCAACTATTTACCCATGAAAATCTTGAGTGGTCATCAGTAACTACTAAACAATAAGAATCACCAAAGGTAGTCTTGTGTTTCATAGGTCCAAAGAGGTCCATATGAAGACATTCATAGGCATATTCACCGTTTAATCTTCTTCACAGGATGAGATTTTCTCGCTTGCTTTCCCTTTTGGCACGATACACAAACGTCTTGTAGATGAAAGTTTTTAACTGGTACACCATTCACAAGATTGATTTTCCCCAAATAGTTCATTTTCCTCAAGTGAATGTGTCCATTCGTCTATGCAAGAGATTGATTCCTTTTCTCTTTTGAGACAAAACATGTGACTTGTGCAGACGTGGTAATACTTGGCTCATGTCAAGAATATACATAGTCATTAATTCTTGTAGCCGACAGGAGGATCCATTTTTGGAATCTTGAAACCAGGTTCCAGCACATAACATCCGGTATCATCAAAATGAACCATGAACTTCTTTTCGCAGATTTGAGAAACGCTAAGAAGATTGTGATCAATTTGATGAACATAATTGATCTATTCAAAGCTAACAACACCATTAGATACCATTCCTTCTCCAGTGATGTATCCGCCCTTGTCTCCAGCAAAAGCAACATAGCCTCCTCGAATGCTTTTCACATCATAAAGGAGCCTTAAGTCGCTTGTCATGTGCCTTGGTGCTCACTGTCAACAATCCAATGACTATTCACAGTTCCTCCTGGAACACCCTGCACATTTCAAAAACTTGATCAGTTTGAGATGGGGACCCAAGCCTTAGTGGTCTTGGGTCGACCCTTATCATCAAGATTGTGATTTCTATTTCTTGATGATTTGGAAATTTTGTAGCCTCCTCTTGAACCATCACCGGTCTTAGGTTTCCAATATTTTTGAAATTTACCAGAATGACTATTATTTACATTTTTAACACCTTCTGGTTTTATTAAATTTGAAGAACTTGGTTTCCTTTATGAAGAATTCGGTTTTAACGCTTTTCAATTATTTTTACTGTTTACGTCTCTGTTTTTCTTCTTGTTCTTTAACAATATGTTTGTCTTGTTTTGGAGAAATAGATCGACGTTGGCAAGTTGGTTCAGGAGGGGCTTTCTCAACAAATCTAGGTTTTGCTGAGTTTAAACAATTCTTGATTATGTGGTCAAATTCTCCACATTTAAAACAAGTTCTCCTCTCAACAAATTTAGGAGATCCTGTTCTATGACTTGATGTTGAACTTGTGGGTCTTGAGGTACTTGGTTCATTTTCACACCCATTTGTATGTTGAGTGTAATTGTTTTCACTGCTACGCTTTAAAATCTTGACTTTGTTTACAAAATCTATATTAGACATTCCTTCAAAAGTCTCGACTTTATGAGTACCAGTAGAACTCACAAATTTAACATTCTTAAACTTCTTTTTGTAGTGAGTGCTTTTGCTTCAACATCGGTTGTGGTACCTTAGGCTTTTCAACTCGCTTTTCTTGGTGTTTTTCTTTAGAACTTGATAATGGTTGTGACTTGATTGGGTTTTTCTTCTCCAAAAATTTGGTTGTTGAATTTTCAAAAACTTGATCAATAGAGGTTGGATTTACATTTTTTTAGAAAGTCTTTGTTAGAATAGATTTTCTTGTCTCCAACCAAAGTATACAACACATTTTCATTTTATCTGTAGACACATTTGTCTTGACAGATTTCATAGGATCGTTCTCTTGATTTTCAACAGTTTTCACACTGGGAGTAGCAGACATTTCTATCCCTTTTTCCTCGTCAAGAGATTGATCCTGATCATTTTTCTCGGACTCATCATCTGACGAATCATTCTCCTCTGTAGTGAGGATTCTGATCAACAACTGATGATGAGTTCTCGGATTTTCTTGATTCAACTGAGAATTGTCTAGCTTGAACCCTAATCCTGCTACAAATTCTTCAGGTTAAGAGGTACAGAGGGTTCAAAGCGTGGCATTTCCTCTTCATCAGGCATTTTGGTATAGTTGTGTTTCAACGAGCACGCACGACACCTTAGTTTGAAATCAAAGCAACACATTGGGAGTTAGAATAACTTTCCAATTTTAGCTTGATCGCATCATGTTCGCATTTGGCGATGGCTAACTCTTTCTTTGTTTCCTCAAGGAGATTAATTAGTTATTAATTCATTTTGTTTGTTCAAAACTGTCTTTGTTAATTTGGAAACGCTTTTCTTAAGGGTTTCTATTACAGATTTTAATTCTTTTTCGTTTCGAGTTAAAGCCAAGTTCGCCTCTTTGTATTTTGACAGTTCAACAACTAGGTTTTGATTGTGACTGTTTATGTTTCAAATTTTGTTTTTAATTCTACACAGTCACTTCAAATTTTAGGAAAGTTCGGAATTTACCTGACTTGTCGAACCGGCAACATTCGCATGAACGCAGTATGATGAGGGAAGGATGCACTATTTGTAAAGAATTTTCTTTTCCTTCGATGCAGCTTCTGCTTTCTTCATCAGACCCGCCTTTTGACCTTTTAGCTATTATGCTTCTTACAGCAACTTTCTGACCTCAAGCATCACTTCCTTCCCTGATATCTAAATCAGATCCATAACCACCTGAACTTGAGCATTCTTCATCAGAACCACCATTATACCCCGAACTATCATCATCATCTCATCAGAACTATCAATGCTGTGAACACATTTAATTCGATTGATGATCTTGGCATAACATCCAGTTCCTCCGTGATTGCATTTCCCAATTGCACTGACCAATCGCATCCTTCATCTGCCTGAACTACTAAAGCTTTGTTTGTGTTGTTTGAAGGTCCTAACTGGTTGGTGTTGTTTGGGTTGTTAACAACTACTATTCTTGATCATTGTTAACTTGAGCTGTGTTGGATGGTTGTGATTGATTTCGGAAGGGGTTATGATTTCCTTGTTTGCTGAGTCTCGATACACTCACGCTTAAGTGACCTCTTTCTCCACAGTTAAAGCAAGTAACATCATTTTTATCAAAACCATATTTTGTATTTTCTTGCTTTCCAAACTGGTTCTTCTTGTTCTGCTCATATAATCCTTAGCTCTTCTTACCGCACTTGAAAATGCCCATTTGATATCCATTAGCTCCATCTCATCTCTGTCAATTTGTTGGTAGTCTTCATTAGTCAAATTGATGTTTCCAATTTGACCAGCCACTAATCCACAATAGGCACTAACATGGTGTTTAGAATTTCCATATGTTCCTAGCAACTTCTACACTAACCTTGGAAAGATGTGATGTGTCAAGTCTAACTGTATTGGGATTTGCAGGTTGAAAGTTGTTTCCATAGAAAGCTTGTTGAGGAGCTTGTTATGGAACTTGAGGTGCAAGATCTCGTGGTTGTGGCAAAAAGGCTTTAGGATCAAATACTGGTCCAAAGTTTGAGTACTTGAGCTTGCAGGCTGATTTGTTTGAACTGGTGGTGGTAGAAAGGGATTCATGTTTAACACAAATGCGGTTTGAAGTTTTGGTTGCTGATTTGCACTAATACCTGTATTAATACCTCCAAAGTACATCTCAGGGTTTTGTGGAACAGTAATTCTTTGTGCCTTCGAAGTTCTTCATCATTTTTGTTTTCCAATTTCTGCACCAATTCATAAATACTGATTGAATCCAAAACACCTGTATGTTTCAATAAGTCAATAAATTGACCCCATTTTGGCGGTAATGCGTCAGCAAAGCGCATCACGATTTCTTGTGGAGATGCTAACACTTTGTACGAGTACATTTCGCTGAGCAAATGGTAGAAACATGTTGTCATATCATTCAGTGTTTCATTTTCCATGAACATGAAACCTTCAAACTCCTTCTTTAGCAGACCATGCCGTATTTTTCTGGTTGCAGACATTACCTCTCCTCTTGCTTCCAGGGTATCCCACAGATTTTTGGTGGTCGTACAGTACACAAACTGATGATGAATATCTTTATGGAGTGCTTGTGTAAGGATAGCAAACGCCTTTTTCTCTAGATCGTAAGCCTTTTTATCACTTCATCTAGATTGGCTAAGAAGGTTGGATTTGAACCTGCCTCTTCGAGAGATTCTTTATAGGGTGTAGTAAAACATGTCCATAATTTTGTGTTCTGTCCGAGAACATATGTGTTGAAACGACTTTTCCATGATGGATAATCGTTCATATGATTCGTTAGGTGGACGGTTATTACTCCCGTTTCACTCTCGCTCATAAGAAGAGTCTGAATGCTCCGGTTCTGGTTAGCGACACACGCCCATTGATTTGCGGTAATCATGGCTGTATTTGAGGCATCAATGATTTAACCCATGAGGTTGCGGAGTTCTATGAAGAGTCTTGATTTGTGCTTGAACTACTACTCCAATCCCATGGATTAGTACTCATTATATTTTTCTTAATTATGAAAATTAAAAGGTTTAAAGTTTAATTTTTGAAAATAACAGACTCCTTTTAAAAATCACAAAGTTTGAAAAAATAATCACACAGTTTGAAAAACTGAAACACGAAAACAAATTAAGTTGTTCTTCGTACGAACCAATGTTTCGTACGAGTGGTTGTTCTTCGTACGAACCAGGTGTTTCTAGGGGGGACACTCTTTCGTGCGAACGACTTAGTTTTTCGTGCAAACCAGGTTCTTCGTGCGGATGGCTGGTCTTTCGCACAGATGTTTTTCGCAGAGGAACCCTTTTGCAGGGCTGGTTGGTGAAAATTTTCTTTTTCTAGCACAGACTGGTTTTCGAAGTGGTCTGTTGTCTACACAATTTTGGTTAAAAAAGACAAACATTCCATGTCAGCTTTTTCAGTTTCAACAGTCAAGTCCAGAATGTTAGAGATTTGGTCAACCCTACAACAATATTCGATGAGTTTTTCTGTGAGTTTCTTCTACAAATGTGTTCAACTTGAACAGACGAAAATTTTAAGAAAAAACATATTTTAACATGTCTCCATGTGTTCTAACAAGCTTTTTATGAAAATTTTCTGGATACAACAAGTTTTAACTAAGTTTTAGGTTGGTTATCTTTTAAAAACTTAAGTTTCCTACTGAAAGTTCAAGAACACTTTCAAGAAACCCTCTAAACTAGCTCAGACACAACACTAAGCTTGGTTTTAAAATAAGAAAGAGAGCCAAAGCTCTGATACCACTTGCAGGTCCACCTGGAGGGTCAAGATTAACGCACTTCCCTGTTTATACAACATAAATAGAGTGCGGAATCCTCGTAAGTATACAAACCAAAGCAAAGTAAGAACACAGGATAACCAAAGATTCAATATCTTGATTAACTGAAGAGAACTAGTACAAACATATACAAACAATGTTCATATAGACTCATGCAACACACTTTGTGCCTCTTGTGTCTCTCTTAGTATAGCTCTAGTCTCTCTGGAAGGTTACTAGCTCTGTCCACTCACTAGTTTACTAACTCTATACTGAGAAGTGCATGTCTGCTTATATAGTGTCCTACACTCAGCAACTGTACGAAGTATGTTGTTGGTTGTACGAAACCCAAAAGACACGAAGAACATTCTCTAAAGATACTCATACAAACAAACTAGCTCGTACAAATCATGAACTAGCTCGTATGAATCAAGCTGAATGCTTGATTAGATGAACTCACTCGTACGAATGGTAAGTCGCTCGTACGAGCAATGTCTTGCTCGTATGAAATATTCCCACTCGCACAAGAAGTCTTCTTCGGAGATCGTGTCACAGATATGACGTACACAAGACTCAACAGCATGCACACATGCAACTGTTTTACACAGACAA